>OZ017739.1:341202600-341867600 GCA_963969285.1 Odontomyia ornata | reverse complement strand
AGGGATTGCAAATCTCATTGCATAAATTTCAGTTTTCTCACTGTAAATATTTAAATTTTTCTGGTTGTAAATATTGAAAAAGAATTGAGAACTCAAGACGCATTGATTAAGAGGGAATATTGAAATGAAAGTACTCAATGAGTCAACACTATTTGAATTGTGTACATTCAATCTGATTTGACATTTGTACATGACTATTCGTTCTTCTTAAATAAAACACCAAACGATACTGACGTGTTTTGAGTTTAATTAGTTTATTTTATCGCTACTTTATCTTTTAAATTTTATATCTTCAGCCAATAAACTACTTCAAGCGTTTCCAAGGAGGGGTGGAGGATAATGGAAAATGTACAAAAAATTTGGGTCTCCCTAGCGGTTGGACATCTCGGAATAGAAAAATCTTAAAAATAAAATCAAGAAAGTAGGTCTTTATGGGTACAAGGCGAATAAATATCTCAGAAGTTAATATTCGATGAACTTTGATGATAATAGTACATTTTTTTTACGTCTATAAAATTAAAGGATGACCCATAAATTTACAAAAAAATCGTGCTTCAACTTTCTGATGTAAAGCGTTTTCTGAAAGTTTCATAAACATTAAGGATAGAAGATAGAAATTTGTCAATTACAACAACAATTACACGTGATACTGTGTAAATACACGTCTGCAAAGGACCCAAGCACTACAGATGTGTAATGGTTTTCAAGAAAATTTTAGAAATATTTTAAAACAATAATATGTTATCATGATTACTCAAACACTGGGGTCAAAAGACTGAAAATAAAATAGCGGTAAATTAAAATACATAATAGCTATTCATTATTTTACCGGAATATATGTGTGAGCCGAGTTTTGGTACTCAGAAGATCTTGTTTGATTTACTAATTATTTAACAATACCCGCCAGGTAGGAGACTCCCTCAGCTACTTTAACTTGTCCTTAACCCCTATATGCTCAATTTTTTTTTTCATAGAAACCAGTACTTTGATTTATTGTAAATCTAAGTGACATATATATATATATATATATATATATATATATATATATATATATATATATATATATATATATATATATGTATATATATATATATATATATATATATATATATATATATATACATAAGGATTTCGTAAGATTAATCAATGAGCAGCCTACATCACATTTTCGACATTTCTTTCTAGTATTTTTAAGGCTTTAGGGACATCGTATCTGGTTTGCACTAGAGACAATAATGTGAATAGCTCCACCTAAACGAACATCATCTGCAACCCTCCGTTTCCTTGAGATTGGTTTTAGTGAAGGACTTATAGAGCAAGCTGATCCATACCTTCCCAGATACATTGTAACCACAGACCTGATAAAAGCTAGGTTATCGAGATGCCCTTTCTCTTGCCCAATTGGTGACAGCCTATATAACTGAAAAGCGTTATTCACGGATGCATTCAGGGGCCACATAAAGAGCTACCAATACTTTATTTTTTATTTATGCTAATGCGATAGCAACCTATATTTGGATCGAGGCGATCAACTCCATCCATATATTTATTATGCATTTGTACACAAGAAGGCAGTTGAATCGAGATTTTCTCCTTCTCGCTGCTTGACCAACGCTGCGCTGCTCTTATTAGTGTGACACCTTCACTGGTTGATGCTACGGTAACTACATTGTTGTCATTATATCGAACCAAGGTAATGCGGGTTTTTTCGTCAGTTACTTGATGGTAGCTACCACGCTCCATTTTCTTCATTTCTACCAATGGCTTCAATGGCGCATCCTCCACACGGTTCGCTCGAATTGTACCTGTTCCTTGATGGCCAGATTCCTTCAGAGTAATCTAAACGATGTAAAACATTGTCCATGTAACCATGCACCGGAAAATCTGTATGTAATTTGGCAACTAAGCTCGTAACAACGGATCTTCCGACACCTAGATCTGGATTAGTGTTTCCTGCACTTTATTACCCGCAAATTTCAAAAGTGGGAAATTGTTAATCGCCGGATTCCCTATTTCCACCGTAACGGCCATCACTTTATTGCAGCTACTCTGGTGAAGGCTCCACCGTCCCAAATCTAGCTCACCCGAAGACGGGCGTGGGCGCCACTCGTCCGCTTTTCGAGCCTCCCAAGGGGTTGTCCGAACGAGAAGACGACCGCTGGAGCAAAAATAAAAAAACTATCGCTTGAGCACTAAGCCGTGAGGATTTTATCACCCAAGGCGAGTTAAAAATAACGCCACCATGCAAAACCCTTGATTTCCTACCCCCGGCCACTGAAACTCCGCCTAACACTGAAAACCGAGGAAACCGACACTTGCATTTACTACCCTCGCCGAACACTACCACCACCGTAAAATCTTCCAGGTCTTCTTGCCTGGTCACCGCTCCCGGGAAAAGATTTCCCGAGCCGCACTCCTCACAACTGAAAAAAAAATTTTAATTTTTTTTTTATTTTGCTATATGAGGTAGGGAAAAAAGAAACTGAATAGTTACGCCTATGTTGACTATATTTATTGAAATAAAAGAAACAATTCGTCAATTTAAAAGAAAATAAAGCCACTTACTTTAACTTCCTAACCTAGGAAAGAGGCTCCTTGTCTTCTGTTCGCTCCCAAATTTCCTTCGCCGTCTCGTCGACGTTCGTAATGCAGTGATGACTATGCAAAATTGATGTTTCTAAAGTAATTTTATTTTCCGCAGCGATGAATATCCAAAATTGATGTTTCCAAAGTAATTTTATTTTCCACAGCACCACCGTTGTTCGCACATGTTGACACTGTTCCAAAGGCACTTAACTTTTCACAGCACCACCTTTGTCCGCAGGTTTTCAGAAAAACTTCACCGTCCAAGAAGAAAGAGGGAAAAAGGGCCGAACGGCTCAATCTTCTCGGCTTGAATAAACTCACTGAATCCCGTTTTTTCCCCTTCCATCCACCGGGAAAAACTTGTTTGGAGTGACTTTTACTCTGTTGAGCGAGTAATTCCCCTCGCTTGGTTCCACTCAACCTACATACCACTTGGTGGCGATCCTATTGGGAATCGAATGTACTACCCGCTGAATGCATTGACATCTCCATTGTCTGTTATTGTTGATTCACGGTTTATTTATCATTTCTTTCGACCGACGATACGAGTACAGCATCACTTGTCGTTTGTTTGTCTGCTGTGTCGTCTTCGGCGACCGATGA
The DNA here is from genome assembly GCA_963969285.1 of Odontomyia ornata. Taxonomy (NCBI): domain Eukaryota; kingdom Metazoa; phylum Arthropoda; class Insecta; order Diptera; family Stratiomyidae; genus Odontomyia; species Odontomyia ornata. Next base: position 341,864,411 of record OZ017739.1, on the reverse strand, counting down.
TGTTCCAATGATAACAATCATCTGAATATTTGGTTGGTTTCGCTGAAACAAGAATTTCCTGTCTTGCATGTTTTAATTTTTTTTTTGATTAATTTCTTTCTTTTATCATACTCATTTGTATGTTTTATTTTTATCAGTGAATGGAGGTGTTGTTGATGTTATGGTAAGGTATTTTATATAGCCTTATAGAGAAATTATTTTGTATTCAAATGAAAACTGCAACAACCCACAAAATGACAATTTACACTACAATGTAGCGTGAATGATGGCAGCAACCATTTTAATCGGATATAATTGCAGTTTTCATTGGAATTTGTATTTTAATATCGCGCTGTCGGAATCACCATGTTGTAAAATATTCACCTTTAGTCTCAAATCAAGACTCTCCTGGCCGGAATGTAGGATTTGATGTTCATTTAACCTGCCCAATTGCTTAGAAATTTTTCTCATCTATCATTGGGATACGAATGTAACTTTTCATGTCTCTTAGCATTGTGGGCATTATCGACTAATTTAACGCCGAAGGTGCACTTGCGCCTATTAGGCTCGGTATGTACGATACGACGTGTCTTTAAAGCTTTGAATGTTTTATAATACCTGCCACAATCATTGTACTCACGCTTGAGTGCGCAAACATTGCATTAAAATAGGGCGGGATTAGAGTACAAAGTCTTATGACGATGCAATTGCGTTGCCTGACTACATGTTTTGCCGCATATGTTGAATGGATGACGAATGTTTATGCTACCGTGTGTATTTCGCATTTCGTTTTCGAGCTCGCGCTGGTGCTTGGTCCTTGGTGGTATAAAAATATTAATACAACAATTAATAGGACGCTGTAAACAACGCCTCTAAATATCTCTATTTCAAAAGAAACATTCAATCATAAAACCTGCTGGCCATAGATCATTCCATAAAAAAGCTGATTTATATGGTCTAACAAAAAAAATTATCATAAACTTACTTTTTACCGCATGACATCGCGAACACCACGCTTGCACATTTAATTTTGACAAATGGCAGAAAAAATGGCGATAAAATGGTGATTTTGGGTTTTTCAGGTTGCCAAATTGCAAAGAAAAGCAACAGTAGCACTAAAAAAATAAAAATGCTTTGTGCTCGACATAGATATTAAATTAACTTGCGGTTTGAAAAATAGGGCTGTAAGCACATATGGGTTTAAAAGTGTTTGACTTTCAAAGTAGGGGCCAATAAAATGATTATTTGCTTTTAAAAATACGGGTACTTAGTAGGAATTCGCCTTTTCAATTTTTTTTTTCTTATCATATGTTATATATGTATACCTTGAGGATAGACTTGAGCAGTACATATAAGCAAAGGTGATCCTTATTTTGAAACCAAGCGGGAAGCTGTCATTCACCATATTTAATGTTAATTTCATTATAAAAGCCATAATAAGAGTTCTAGGTCAGATATATAATAGGTAGCTAGATCTAACTACTCAGGTGAAAAAATAACAAAAGATGTTGAAACAGCCTAAACAGCAATGATATCACCTCTTTTTCTGTTGCAACTGTCTACGAAATAGAGAGCAACTTTAGTAAGCGATGGATTACTAGGAGTAACTAGTTAGGAAACACAATATACTGGGAATTCAACGAGATGAGTTCGTCAAGATTTGAGTCTTATATTAGATAGAAACTGAATTTGGTGCGAAAAGTATAAATAGAATCGGCAAGGCACGAGCAATATCTAATGCGGCTTTTGAGGGACTACCTAAAAGACTGAAGTCTGCTCTACGACACGACACAAGGCCCACAAAAGATGGTGATTACATCGGGTGTTGCTCAGGGATCTATGCTTGGTCCGGACCTGTAGAGCGTATCTTACGACGGGCTACTGAGACTCGAGATGCCAGATGAGCCGCGCTTGATCGGCTATGCGGATGATGTTGCGGCTCTGGTTGCTGGATGCACCGTTGAACAAGCGCAACTTAGGCTAGATATGCTAATGCGTCAAGTAAACGACTGGATGACTGCTCGCGGGCTCAGTTTGGCACTGGAGGAAACCGAAGTGGTCATCCTGACAAAAAAGAAAATCCCTAGAGTAAGGATAATCAGTATTGGTGACATACAAATCGAATCGAAGCCAGCGATGAAGTACCTGTGGCTACTGATCGACTCGAAGATGAATTTCTCTGATCAAATCATTGCAACGGCTGAGACGGTGGCTTCGGGAGTATCGGCTCTGAGTCGACTTATGGCAAACGTAGGGGGACCCAGCCCATCAAGAAGACGCCTCTTTATGAGTACTGTAGGCTCAGTGCTACTGTACGGAGCAGAGGTATGGGGCGACGCTCAGCAAGGAGGTTTACCGGCGGTGAAAATCATTGCAGGCATGATACCTATCCGCCTCCTTGCTAGAGAGCGCTGCTCTATTTATCTGCGTTGAAACGAAGATGCGAGAGAGATGGTTATCCACGAAGAGAGACAGCACTCACTCAACGATTGGCAGTAGTCTTGGGTGAATTGCACGAAGGGAAGTTAGACTGAGCGCCTCATCCCGGATGTGAGACCATGGCTAGATCGAAGGCATGGTGCGACTGACTTCTTTCTCATCCAGCTTTTGAGCGGGCATGAGTGTTTTCAGTCTTACTGCACAAGATTGGTAAGTCACGGTCCCCCGATTGTCTGTATTGCCCAGGAGAGGAAGACAATGACTGCCACACATTTTTTACGTGCATAAAATGGGGCAGGCTGCGTTAAGCCCTCTATGGGACACGGGAGAGCTAACCCCAGATAATATTGTCGCAGTGATGCCCAAATTGGTTGACAAATGGACCCACGTGGCACATTATGTTGGGGCAGTCCTAAAAGATGAAAGGGACTCACAGCAGCCGGGGGCGTTGGGGCTAGGGGTCACCTGTCTGGTACTTCCTCTTCCCCTCTCCCCTCCCGCTAGAAGAAGGACCCCCAGCTTGAAGGCACCTCACGGCGTAACAGAACGAGGCTTGGCCCGAAGTAATGTGTCAAACGGTTCCAGGCTAGGTTCTCATGTTGACAAGGGATGTGTTAAGTGGGTAGTCTAGTCACCTTCTTACAAACATGAGAGTCCCACACTCTGTGCGTAAATGGGCACTCACCTCCCTACCACAAAAAAAAAAGGCACGAGCAACGACCATAACTTTTAAAAGAACTATAATTCTTCTAACTAATTATTAATTGGATCTCCATCAATTTTTTTTCCTTGAAAACTAACTCACCTTTGCTGTAGAAACAAAAGAAGAATGACTTTATCAGTATGTTTGAATATATGATGAATATAGCGACAGCCAAAGTTGCTTGTTCAATTCTCGATGGGAACTGCGTTAAAAATGTTACCTGTAAATAATCCAAAAAAAGATTGTTAAGCTTATCTGTATTATAAAAAGCGCTAGTAAAAAGCTAAACATTTCTCACACAAACATTCAAAAAACCCTTTGTGTTTTCTATAGATAGAATGACAAGAAATGGTTCCGGCTTCAAAAGAGATGTGATTCTTAGCAAAAGTGAGTGAACTTTGATAATATATGTATGAGTATTTTGTAAGCCAACATATTTCCTTACTGATCAGCGAAGCTGTCAAAATTGATCTGATTTCATTATGGTGGCCTATTTGACTTGGCAGCTAGCTGTTAAAGTTTGATGGAGGACAGAATCAGAAGAAAGATCTTGGCCTGTCCTTAAAAACCTACACATGTCTAGTTAATAATAGATCCAAATGTTAAATATTTCATACCTCCGTGGCAAATATTATTCTATGAAAAGCAACTATTTTTACAATGAACAATCTTCAAAAAAAGAGAAAAGATCACTTCTACAATTTTTTTTAAATTTATTACGGACAAACTTTGGAAAGAGGGTAATGGTCGATCATAGTTTCGCTGTAAAGAATGAGCACAATTGTAATACGAAGACATTGTAAGAGGTCCGAGTCTCACCACAAGCGACGAAGATGAAGCACAGCCAGCAGTACGAGATCTCAGAACAAATGAGGCCCCTAGAATAGATATGATTAGTGGAGCATTTACCGGTGGACTGGCGGAAAAGCATAATATGTCCTGTACACAAAAAGGGGACAAATTTTCTCTTCTTCTTAGCACTACAGCCCCTCTCGGCCCTTCGCTTCCTGCAAATAGCGCCTCTACCTGGCTCCGTCCATTGACCGCATCCTCCCATTTCGAAATCCGAGCAGCGATGAACTGCCTTCGTCAACCGAGTCAAACCAGCGTTTCCAAGAACTCCTGACTGGTCTCCGCACTTCACTACTCCCAACGAATAGCTTTTTGGGTATCCATTGTTCATCCAAACAATTCATGTAGCCAGCCCATTGCAGCTTCCGCAGTCTTACAATCGTTGAGACCTCCGGTTCGTCAAAAATTTCATACGGCTCATGGTTGTATTGAATTCACTATTGGTCCCCGTCTAGCTTTACTCTGGTTATTCGCCTCAGGACTCGCCGCTCAAAGTTGTTCAATATATTTGCGGATGCTTGGTTTGGGGTCCATGTTTCACACCCATAGCAAAGCACAGGTCTTATCACAGATTTTTATACTTTGAGCTTTATTTTCCTGTGTATGTAGCTGGTTTTCAACAAAATATTTCATTTGCGAGCTATATTTTTCAGTGTATTTCGTATCTTGCATTACCCGTTTTCGTTATTTTGGCGCCTAAATACACAAATTTACTTACATTTTCGATACTGTATTCGCCAAGTGTGATATTTTGAGTATTTGAAGTATTTTTCTCGACTGTGTCATGAGCTTTGTTTTATTTTCATTGATTTGTAGCCCCACTAGTTTTGCTTTGCTGTCGAATTTCAGCAAGAGTTCTTTGGCGGTTGTTAATAAACATGACAAAATATTGATGTCGTCCGCACAGGCTAGTACTTGGGTCAACTTATATAGTAATATACCTCGCGTATCGACAGGTAACCTCCTTAGACGTACTTCAGAGCCAAATTGAATAGCAATGGGGCCAGCCCATCTCCCTGCTTTATTCCGATATTTGTATCAAAGGCATGGGTGAGTTGGTTATTGATGCTGACTTAGGAGATCGTCGATGCCATTGTCATGTTGGTAAGATGGACTAATTTGGCTGGGGTGCCAAAGCAAAGCATTATTTGGTACAGTACGTTACGATGAATACTATTGTATGGTTGCTTAAAGTCAACGAAAATTTGGTATACGTCTATGTTGAACTCCCAGCACACTTCAAGTACTTGCTTGACTGTGAACAAGTGGTCTGTTGTCAACCTAAATTATAGACGCATCGCTCTACTGTGGAGGTCTTATAAAGTGCTTAAAAAATCATAGAAAGAAAATCAAAGCCTTACTATGAAAGTATTATAGGAGAGTAACAGAAAAGCCTTCGAAGTGGATGGTCTACAATAAACCAAATATTCCCAGTAAAGCAGGTGCTTGAGAAGTGCTAGAAATATAACATCTATGTACACCAACTCTTTGTAGACTTAAAGCAAGCATATGACAGAGTCAATAGAAAGGCACTGTACAAAATTATGCTTGACTTTGGCGTCCCAACGAAACTATTCTACATGGTCAAGGTCACGATGCTAAACACAGAGTTCCATTTCAATGTAAACGATGATACGGGAATAAGGCTTAAAACAAGGGGATAGACTTGCCTCAATGCTCTTTAATATTGCGATGGGACACGTCATCAGGAAGACATCAGCTGAAACCTCGGGTGCACTCATGTTCAAGTCCTCACAATTGGTAGCATATGCTGATAGCATCAGTATTATTGCACATTCAATCTTTGATGCCAAAGGAGCATTTCTGATCCTAGAATCTGAAGCACACTAAGTTAATGAAACGAAAACTAAAATTCATGACTCAAACGAGGAAGAAAACCCCAGTTCGACAAAACCTGACCATAGGTGACTACAGCCTTGAAAGTGTGGATAACTTTATCTACCTTCGAGCCGACCTGAATAGAAGGGGCACCGAAAAGGACGAGATTGGACGCCGCATAAACGCTGCAAATAAAGCATATTACTCCAGACCATACCATACCATTCTAAGATCCAGAGTTGTGCACAGGTAGGATAAGCTCCGCGTTAACAAAACACTAGTCAAATCTATGCTGTTATATGCAAGTGGGACATGGATTCTGACAAGCGAATCCAAAAAGGCAGTCGACATATTTGAATGCAAAGTGCTCCAGAATATTGATAGCTTAGTGAAACAAGGAACTGCGTGGAGACTATATTAATACGATGAGTTTTACGAACTATTTGACGATCCACCTGTCTTATCTTGCGTAAAGCTACGTAAATTGCAATAGCCGGCAATGTAGAAAGTATGGAAGAAAACCGGCTAACCAAAAGAATATAAACTGGTATATCACAAGGTAGACGTTCAGCGAGAAGACCGAGGACCCGGTGGGAAGACACAATAGAAGATGAGAGCAGACCGTTGTTGAGAGTGAACAACTGGTGGACAAGGTCGCGGAACTATGATGGTCGAAGGAGATTCATCCTGGAGAATAAAGCCTGGCTTGGGCTGTTTGTTTTATTCTTGAACGAAAGTTGAGAGTTCTTGAACGAAAGTTGAGAGCTGCTTGCTTCCAGACAGTTACAAACTAAAACTGACACTAAAATATGTGCGATAAGCCCAATTATAAGCAACGTCTCTAAAAACACTACAATTTCCAGAAATATAGAAAAAATTTTAATTTTCTGCCTAACCAAATAATTTATTGCGAAACAAAAATTGCAACATTAATAATGACTAAAGAAGTAAGCTAATATGTGGTCTATCATGTAACCTAGGTAACTAAACCATGGCTGAATTATAATAAACTTTCGTTCACGCGAACAGCATGGCTAGCTTCTGAGAAGACCGTGAAGCTTTTATGGGACGCCACCACTTAATTTGATCCATTAAGTGCATATCAAGTTGAGCGTGGAAGAATTTGAACAAAAAACACTCATCCAGGAATATGTAATGATTTTTGATTCGTTGGTTGGTTGGTAAGGTGACTGTGGCTGTGTGCTTGAATAATGATGATGCAATTTCTACTCGTAAATTTGTAAATTTGCAATTAAAATTGGATAATGTAAAAATGGTGTTTGTCGAGCAGTTTGCCCAGGCGACTGCTCGATTACTACAGTGTGATTAGACGACCAACTTCACGTGGCTTTGTTCTGATAAATTCGAGTTTATTTATTCAAAATAGTCTCCTCCAGCCTCGATACACTGTTTTGCGCGATCTAAAAGCTTTCGAAAGAGTGTTTCAGGTCATTGACCAGAATGTCCTTCAGAATGTCGGTACAAACCTTTTGGATGCCCTCTACGGACAGAAAGCGTTATCCTTTCATGGCCAAATGCAATTTTCCGAACAGGTAGAAGTCACAGGGAGCCATACCAGGTGAATACGGTGAGTGATTGATGGTTGAAATGCGATTTCTAGTCAAAAAATCAGTCACAAGAGTGGATCAATGAGATGGTGCATTATCATGCAATAAGCGCCAGCTTCCTCCTTTGTGGTATTCAGGCCGAATTCGACGAATGCGATGCAACAAACGCTTCAAAATGACAAGATGGCAAATTGCATTGGCAGTTTGACCCATTGGCATGAACTCTTTGTAGACGATTCTCTTAGAATCAAAAGAACAAATGAGTCTGGGGCCTTCCATTTGGCACTTTGATGCTTGGTTCTGGGTCCATATTGGAAACACCACGTTTCATCACCAGTTACAATGATGTAAAGGAAGTTCTCGTCTTTTCTCGCCTCTTTAATGATGTCTTTCGAATGTTGAATTCTGAGCAATTTTTGTTCATCAGTTAACTTGTGCGGAGCAAAACGTACACAGACCTTTCGTAACCCCAAATGATTGGTTAAAATACGATAAATCGATGTTTTGGAGTAATTCAACTCCGATTTCATGAATTTCAACAATGATTTCGGCTCATTTTGATAAATTCACGCACGATTCCGATGGAGTTTTCAGTGATCTCTGATTTCGGGCGACCCGTATGTTCGTCGTCATTTATGTCCTCATGAACATCTCTGAAACGTGTAAATCGCTCATGAACTTTAGCACGAGATAGTCAATCATTGTCATAAACTTTTTTCATCAATTCGAATGTTTTGGTAAACGTTTTACCGACTTTAAAACAAAATTTGATGTAAGCGCTTTGTTCGAAACTCATTTTTGTATCGATAACACAAACATACTGTCACTTTAGACGCACTAACTTCGCTTCCACTGAACCGAATATCATTCATAGATGGTGCCACCAAAAAAAATTTTTAGCTGCCTTGAATCACGTGGATTAAGACGTGCACAATTCAATCGTTAAACTCACTTAATGTGATAAATAGCAATTTATTGCAAAAATCCGAATATATAACAGTTCGTTAAATGAAACTAAACTTGTCTGCTTCGCGACTAAAAGCCAAAGAGAACAGCTGATGATAAGTCTTCTTTTTGCTAGCTGATTGGCTGCCAGATGTGTAAAGTCAAACTTCCTCGAGATAATGTCAGCGCCACTCAGTTGTAGAAATAGTTTTTATGATCGGAATGTCATGATGTTGTTCGTTGTCATATTTTGTAGTATACACTGGTTTGAGTCGTTTGGTTGAGACCGTCGCATCTTGTCCCTTTATCTTGATAATGAAAACGTGAAATCTCGCAGGAAAACATGAGTGCGAGTGTAGAGATCCTTGTATTGAAAAAGGCTTCTTTTTATGTGGTGAGCTGTTGGTGTCGGTCGAAAGAGTCGCATGTGGTCACGAAATTTCTCGACAAAAAAGTTGGGATCGGCTGGCATGTCTTCGTTTGTAAAAAAATCGCCCGGAACACGTAGCTGTTCACCGTAAAGTAATTCGGCGGGTGAAGGTCCCAAGTCCTCCTTGAGTGACGTTCGCAATCCTAGTAGAACAGTTGGAAGTAATTCTATCCAGGATGTTGGCTGTTTGCACATAAGAGCTGATTTGAAGGTTTGGTGCCATTGCTCAATCGGTGTTGTTCTAATTCGTTTCGTTCCGATCTGATTGGTAAGGCCTCGAAAAAGTGAGCTCTCAAATGGAACGCCTTGGTCGGTTGTCAACGTTTTGGGAGATCCAAAACGTGCAACGCGTGTTTTAAAAAGCATCGGCGACTGTGTCCGCAGTCATGTCTTTTGGTAAACGTTTTACCGACTTTAAAACAAATTTTGATGTTAGCTCTTTGTTCGAAACCCATTTTTGTATCGATGACACAAACATACTGTCACTTTAGACGCACTAACTTCGCTTCCACTGAACTGAATATCACCAAACTTTCACTGGAAGTCACGAAGAGATGTAGCTTTTTAATGCACTATCTCATTCATAGATGGCGCCACCAAAAAAAGTTGTAGCTGCCTTGAATCACGTGGAGTAAGACGTGCACAATTCAATCGTCAAACTCACTTAATGTGGTGACTAACAATTTATTGCAAAAATCTAAATATATAACAGTTCGTTAAATGATACTAAACTTGTCTGTTTCGCGACTAAAAGCCAAAGAGAACAGCTGATGATAAGTCTTCTTGTTGCTAGCTGATTGGTTGCCAGATGTGTAAAGTCAAACTTCCTCGAGACGCTGTCAGCGCCACTCAGTTGTGGAAATAGTTTTTATGATCACCGTAGTACCCCCTTTCTGGAATTGACGTCAAGTTGATTTGGCTTTGACGTCCGACTGTACATTCTGAGGGGAATTTCATGATGATGTTCGTTGTCATCTTTTTCGTTTGTAAAAAAATTGCCCGGAACACGTAGCTGTTCGCCGTAAAGTAATTCAGCGGGTGAAGGTCCCAAGTCCTCCTTGAGTGACGTTCGCAATCCTAGTAGAACAGTTGGAAGTAGTTCTATCCAGGATTTTGGTTGTCTGCACATAAGAGCTGATTTGAAGGTTCGGTGCCATCGCTCAATCGAGGTTGTTCTAATTCATTTCGTTCTGATCTGATTGGTAAGGGCTCGAAAAAGTGCGCTCTCAAATTGAACGCCTTGGTCGGTTGTCAACATTTTGGGAGATCCAAAACGCGCAACGCGTGTTTTAAAAAGCATTGGCGACTGTGTCCGCAGTCATGTCTTGCATGGGGACTGCTTTTGGCCACCGTGAAAACCTGTCTACTGGATTTTCGAGCGTTGACAGGAGATTCAGTTGCGGGTCCATCGTATCGTGTCCTTATGAATGCTGGGCCATACGTACTTTTGACGCAGTTGGTGAAGGGTGGCCTTGCCGCTCGGATGAGCGAGTCCGTGAACTGGAGCAAAAGCCTGTTGACGAAGCTCCGGTGGGACGTAAGGACGAATGTGTCCCGTTGAAGTATCATAGGAAATAGTTGCAGCACCGATTGACAGCATTTGTAGTTGTAATCTCGTGTTGTTGCTGTTATCTAGGAACACACGAAGCTCGTCGTCTTCTTGTTGAGCCTCGGCTAGTTGAGTTTGGTCTAAGGTGAATGGCATGTTGATCGTATTAATTCTGGAGAAGGCGTTGGCTACCCGATTCTCTGAGCCGAAGATGTGGCCTTTTTCCATCGTAAACTGAGAGATGAAGTCCAACTTTTTTAATTGTCTCGGATTGGCTTTGTCAAGACTTTGAGCGAATGCGTAGATTAAAGGCTTGTGGTCGGTTTTGATAATAAAATGCCAACTCTCCAAAATATACCTAAAAACTTGATTGTGGCATAAATAGCTAGTAATTCGCTATCATACGTGCTGTATCCAGCTTCCGTTGGGCTCAACTTACGAGAGAAGAAGACGAGTGGATGCCTGTGTTCCCCATCGTGCTGTTCCAAGGCTACTCCCATAGCAATGTCAGATGCGCCAGTGACAAGTTGAAGTTGTGCCTTGTGATCCGGATGGACGAGTAACGCTGCAGTTGCAAGGTCCCGTTTGCACATTTGGAAATCTGATCCTGTTTGTGGTGTCCAAGGAACTTTGCGATTCTCGGTTCTCTTACTGGTGCTTAAGAAAGCGTTCAACGATGCCTGATTGTGGGCTGAGTGTTTAAGACAACGTCTGTAGAAGTTGCAGGCGCTAAGAAATCAACGCAACCGTTTTTGTTGATCCTGTAGCCCAAATAGTCTATCTCCGTTTGACCGAAAGCACACTTTTCAATGTTAATGTGTAAGTTATGCTGCTCAAGTCATTGACGGACAATGTTGAGGTGTTCTCGACGTTGGTCAGCATTGTCTGACATGATGATGATATCGTCTATATAGCAGAAGACGAATTCCAGTCCGTAGAAGATGTTGTCCATGTGCCATTGAAAAGTTTGTGTGGTACTTCTAAGACCAAAAAGCATGACCAAATATTCAAACAACCCAAATGGTGTTGTAACGGCTGTCTTTTTTTATGTCAGCTTCGAACAACGGGATCTGATGGTAAGCTCGTTCTAGGTCAAACTTCGAAAATATAGTTTTACTGTGAAGCCGGTCAGCCACGTCATGGATATGTGCAATTGGGTATCAATCCGGTACTGCCTGAGCGTTAAGTTTGCGATAGTCACCACAAACTCTCCAGCCCCCGGAGTTTTTGGCCACCATATGGATGGGACTGACCCATGGACTACTCGATGTACGGCAAATACCCATTTTAAGCATCCGATCGAATTCTGCTCGTGCTGGTTTCAGTTTTTCGCCTGTCAGACATCGAGGCCCTTGAAAAACTCGTGGTCCAGTTGTTTCGATGAAAATTAGTTAGCTGGTGCTGATGTGTGTATTGGTGTTGTAGGCTGAATGATAGTTACCGTTGTGGTTGCCTTTGCATGTGTCGTGGACACCCCGAACAGATCAACCAGAGCGGTTTGTTCCGGGCTGGAGCAGATTGAATTGTCATCTAATAGCCTTCTGGTTTTTAAATCGATCAAAAGCCCGTAATATGTCAAGAAGTCCGCCTCGATAATTGGTGTAGAGACATTTGCTACAATAAAATTCCACGCAAATAGACGCTTGAAACCTAAGTGTATTTTCAAGGGTCCTTTGCCATACGTGGTTATTGTGGTGTTGTTGGTGGCATGTAATGTTAGCATTTGCGACTGTTGAAGTTGAGCGAAGCGTTTAGGCAAAATCGAAACGGACGATCCGGAGTCGATTAGGAAATTTAAGTGTGACCACTGATAGGCTACGTGTTATCTGAATTCCAGAATTTTAGCTATGTTGTCTACCACTCCAGTGATGGAAGGCAACTGTCTCAGTTTTGCTGATTTGCTTGAAATGAGCAAGGCTCCGCGCACCGCTTCACTTTTACGCCGAATCTTTAATGGCAATAGCAAACCTCGTTGTTAGCTGAAGTGCGGTGGCCTCTTGCACCACCTGTCAAACCGTGCAAATCAGAGGAGTGGAGATCGTTTGTTGATTTTGTCATCTGAACGACAACGTTATTAAGCTGACGCTCGTTTTTTTAAGGTGTTCGTTGAGTTCCGACGTATCAGGTGCACCTGCCTGTAGTGGAGTGGCCTCTGTAGCCAATACGTAAGCCGGAACACTGTTTTCCACTATGCGGTCTGCTATTTTTGCGAGTTTGTAGACTTCGGAATGCTCACTAGCAGCCAGAATGCACCTGACGCTCACTCGTAGTCGTTTTATCCAATGTTTTGAGGACGCTCTCAGACAAATCTAAAGGTGCAAAATTTTGCATTTCTCGAAGTAGTTGTGACGGTTGTTTTCCGTCGAGGCCTGCTCCTTTGAGCAACCGGTTTCGCTGTCACTCCTTAGATTCAAAGAATCTGATGACATGATGCCGTTTGAGCGTACTGTATTTGTTCGTGACTGGTGGCGAACGGATAATGTTAGATACTTGCTGTAAGGTATTAATGTTCAGAGCAGCGATAATTGTGTAATAACAAGCGTTGTCAGACGTTATTTTATTGGTAAAAAATTGCGCCTCCGCCTGCACAAACCAAAGCGTCGGTCGCTCACCAAAATGGTGGCAATTTCACGTCACAGAAGCAACTTCCGCAGACGGTAGAAAGTTTGTTGCTGCATCAACCGGTGGCAACAATTTGGGCGAAGATATCATCTCCTTGCGTGGTTCATACAGTGTGTCGAACAACGTGTTGTTGTCGCGCCTTGCCAGCGGCGGTGTATGTTGAACGAACATGCCGGTTGTCAAATCCTCCATCGTCATTTTAATCGGTGCTCCCCTAGCCGGGGATCACGTCGACGATAGGGTCACCAGTTGTAGCTGCCTTGAATCCCGTGGATTAAGACGTGCACAATGCAATCGATAAACTCACTTAATGTGGTAAATAAAAATTTATTACAAAAATCTAAATATATAACAGTTCGTTAAATGAACGAAATGATTGGTTGCCAGATGTGTAAAGTCAAAATTCCACGAGATGATGCCAGTGTCAATCAGTGGTGGAAATAGTTTTTATGATCACCACATTTTCATGACAAAAGTCTCGTTTATTTTGAAAAGAACCTTGTAAGTTAAATTACTGGCAGCGATTGGCAACTCGCACTTTGCATACACGGTTTTATCGCGAAGATGGCCAAATCGACAACAATATCAAACTGAAAAAATTCCGCGACTTAATTTTGTGGAAGGTGGCCTAACAGCCTGCAGAAAAGGGCACACACTGCTTGTAGACTATGTAGCCAGGACGCATGGAGACGGGAAACTCAATAATTTCCCAATCATTTACTCGCTCGATGAGTGGCGGTTCACCTTTTAGCTGGTAAGCTAATTTTGTAGTAATGTCAGGTCTCTATCAAGTAATCGCTTCGAGATACCGGATGTTATTACAATGTAAAGCTTTTTGATATATTTGCATTTTGTGTAGGCACCACTATTCCGTTCCTACACATATCAGTCCAATATGGTAGCTCTCATATGCATTCTCCATCATTGAAATCTACACATGCGTCGTTGTTAAACAAAGACATCGTCAAGTAGCAAAAAAGGCCTTCTTAACAGTAAAACTCGTTTACGTTTATTGTATACTCATTACCTTCATAAAAGCTTTCATGAAAATTAAATGCAAAAATTTAATAAAAATTCAACTATGCATTTTCATATTCATCTTCAAAGTTATAATCAGTGATAAGAAGAAAAATATTGTCTTGTAAGGATGCGACTCCCGTCGGTCTCTATTATAAGAATCACTTATTTTAACTTCTTGGATAAATTACACATAAAATAATCTAGAAAGTATTGAATCAATTTTCAAATGGCGATTAACTCTATAATTTGCAGTAATTCAATTCTTATTATTTCTTGGGGTGATTTTGCAAATTTCGCGTATAACATCTTCATGTAAGGATGAAGCAAGGATCTTATAACAAGTCGATTAATAGCTGGAGGATGAATGCTGAAGATAAAAGCACTGATGAAATTTTGCTCAAAGATATTGCTCTAAATCATCTTAGAGGCGGTGACAATTTGAGCAAATATAACTAGCCGTATCTTAATCCAATTCACTGCATAGTTTTCGACAGCAGAGTGCTATATTTCCTCGATTCAATAGAAAGGAAATTTACTTATAAAGACCCGATATGAGCCTGCAGTAGGCCAAACAAATCATATGAAAATGATTCTACGAGTATTTATCCACAAAAATACATTAAGCTAATTTTCATCAAAATAAGTTTTTCAAAAAATTGCTTTTATATTGTATGTCTACAAATCTCAATATCTTAATTAAAAAGCGGAATCGATTCTTTAATATTCATTAATTTCTTAATTAATATTTCCTACAGCGATATAGACTTAATTCCAAAGAGCTTGAAAGCTAAACGCATACATCTCAGACGCAAACCAAAAAGTATCATGTCCACGATACGTCGCCACACTGCACGTGTGGCAGCACTGCCTGAGTGATAGGAGCAAATCTTTGTCTACCCTGGTCTCATGTCTGTTGAGATTTACATAAGTACAATTGTACATTTTTGAAAAATATGTTTTTCCCAATTTAATAGAATGACTTCAAAAACAAAACGGACCATTTTTAATTCACACTGAAATTGCACTCTCGAATATAATCTTAGAAGAATTTTTACTACGATTCAGCCAGCTTTGTGAAATAAAGAAATATTCTAACAAGTTGGATGCTATGCTGCCTTGTTATGGCTGAACGGATACTGTAAAAATATCTTAATTTCCGGTAGAGGGTGGGTCTTGTAGAGGTTAAACTCTCTTAGAGGGTGGGTCTTGTAGAGGTTAAACTCTTAAGGAAAACCTGACGTACAATTTTTATCTATCTGAATTACTGAAACTTCCTTTCTTTTACTTTTTGCTTAGCCAAAGTATGATGATAAAAACACAACCATGTTGTGTCGGAGGAATATCCTTCTAGCAGACGCCGACACTTATATTACGATATTAATGAATAAACTCAAGAAACATTTCAACGAGATACATGAGTGTTTACTCAATTTAAAATAGTAAGACCATGATATAAACGAATTTGAATGAACTGAATAAAAAGTTTGTTAAATCAGGGAGTATGTAACAACAAGTTTCCTTAAATTGAGAAGATAAGCTGAGATTTCACTACCTAAACGTTCAAAAAATATTCACTAAACTCTAAAAAAGAACAAAACTGAATTTTACTATGATAAAACGCTATTATATAAAATATGCATAGGATGGAAACGTAAAACCTCGGTGCAATGGTAGCAGTTTGTCTTTATTTCAAAACATGACACCCATATACAACTCTCGTGTTTTAATCCCACATATTAGAAAAAATCGATATTAATGGGCTGTTTTTTATTTCTTTTTACTTATGAAGCCGTCGGGCCTGGCTTTGTTGTGTGAGAAAACGCGTTTTGACTACTTTGAGTCATCTTCAGTGTCTAAATGCAGGTAAGTATTAAATTAGGTCAAGTAGAGGGATATTAGACTTTTGTTTTTTGGATCGTTGGCAGTTTGTTCTGTTTTGTCTCGTTCCCGCTACTGGTCTAGTCCCAAATAAATTGTGTCAGAATTCGTAACAAGTTTTTCATCGATAATGTTACCGTCAGTTTTTTTATGTTTATATATCTCAAGCCTTTTTTGGATATCAAGTCTCGGCCTTTGCTTTATTTGTGTAGCAATATCATAAAGTTTTTCATAGCGCCAGACTCGTGTGCATAGTTTTGTAGATGCATCGCATAGTCTGCCTTGTTGCGTAAGAAAGACCGTAAGTGCTCTTTGTATTTTGTCGTTAGTTTCTTTGCTGTCCTTCCTATGTCACAGTCCTTGCATGTTGCAGCCCTTGCATGTTAGTTTGTATATGCCGCTGTTCTCGAATATTGATGTGTCATTCAGTTTTGAGATTCAGTTTGTTTCCAATCTTTTTGTTAGCTTTGAGTGTAGTTTTTATTCCCAAAGGAAGTTTGATAGTTTGTATGTCTCTTTGCCTACGTATCTTAACAAAATCCAGTCAGTTTGCGTTCTTGCTTTGTTTGTGATGTGTAACAAGTTTTTCAGTGTCACGTTCTTTGTATCCATTATTACTAGCTATTCTGTAAATCTTGTTTAGTTCATTGGGGTGGTTAGTAGGAGTCATGGGGATGGAGTACGCTGCTAGTTTATGTTGTGCGACATGGTTAGATATTACGTATTCGGTATGATCAGTCGTGCTTGGTTTTCTGTATATTTTGTAGTCTCATCATGTTTGTTCGCGTGTCATGGTTGAGTCTATATAGTTGAGTTGTCCGTTTGTTTCTTTTTTTTTTTTAGTAAAATTTATATTCGGGTGTATTTCATTCATATACGTAAATAGTCCATCTTGTTTATTTTCTTGTAAGTCAATAACGATGAAACAGTCATCCACATATCGTCTGTAAAATATTGCACTGTATCTTTTGACAATTTTGTGTATAAAAAACTTCTTCCAGAAATTATAAGAATATTTCTGACATTATAGAGGGCAATGGATGTCCCATATCCAAACCATCCTGGGCGACGCATGTGTTATTATAGAACCTAAAATAGTTCTTCTTGATTATGGTCTTTATGAGATTGAGCAGTTGATCTGTGAATCGTCGACTATTATTGAATGAACGTTTTTCTTTATAAATGGTCAGTGTTTCATTGACGGATATAGTGATGTCTAGAGATAAAAGCCGACTAGGGTCGGTCAATGTTAAAAAGGTAATAATGGCCTGCTTACTTGAGGTCCAAAGCGCAATCCAGTTAGATTATAGACCTCCCTCGTCACTCAAACTACCTTTAAAAAAACGTGGCAACATATCAAGAGCTTTATGAGCGTCGTTCAACGTCGGGTCAGGCTTTTCATTTTCTTGTTTTTCTTCATCATCATCATTACCCTCTGTCCTTTTACACGTGTTAATGACCGTGACAAAATGTTGATGTCCTCCGCATAGGCAACTAGCTTGCTCGACTTGTACAGTAATGTACCCCGTATATCGAAAGGTAGCTTCCTTATGACGTCCTCTAGAGCCAAATTAAATAGCAATGGGGCCAGCCCATCTCCCTGCTTTAGTCCGATATTTGGGTCAAAGGCATCGGTGAGTTGGTTATTGCTGCGGACTTGAGAGGTCGTCGATGACATTGTCATTTTGGTAAGACGGACTAATTTGGCTGGGAGGCCAAAGCAAAGCATTATTTAGTACAGTACATTACGATTAATACTGTCGTATGCTTGCTTAAAGTCAACGAAAATTTGATGTACGTCTATATTGAACCCCCAGCATTTTTCAAGTTCCTGCTTGACTGTGAACAATTGGTCTGTTTTCACTTTACCTGCTCTAAAACCACCTTGATACACCCCAATAATACTGTTGGTGTATGATCCGATTTTCTTTTCTAAAAGTTTTGAATATACTCGTATTTTGTACGCCATACAAAGTAATGATACGCCTCTATAATTTCCGCACTATAGATTGTCATCTTTTTTGTGGATAGGGAATATAATTGATTGGCTCCACCCTTTCTAGTTCTAGTTGCTAAATGTGCTGGATGACTTTATGAAAAGCTTTATGAACACTTGTAACAATTCTGCGACAGAATATCGCTTCCGTGCCCTCTGGTGGAGCTCTTGACTGGGGCCCTCGGACCCGGTTAGCCCAATGGAGAGGGGCCGTGTGCCACTCGCTTTGCCAATAGGCCCCACAGAAGTCACCGTTCACAACACGACGCGTAATGCACTCACGCACCGCCTAACCTCCCTAATCGCGATTACAGCTAAGGCGGGGGAACCTAAGGAAAAGGATGAGCCCTGACGAACGTCGGAGTCACACCACGTGGCGGCGAAGCGCCCTCGAGCCTTCCACACACGGGGTGTCGCTCGTACGGGAATTCCACCTCGCTTCCCGAGCCAACTTTACAATTTTTAACTCACTTCCACCTGAGAAATTATGCACTTTACTCAAATGTTTTTCTTTTCTTGGCTCACAAACAATTTAATTTCAAGATTAATAATATTAGAAGGAAATACAAAAGATATTTTGAAAAGAAATAGATGTAAAATTATACTTATATTGGCCAAGCTTACACTTTTCAACCGGGCTTGTTCGACTCGGGGGCCCCCAATCTTGCTGCCGCCAACTTCTGCTGTCGATCCAATTCCTTGATCCACCTCGGTCGTAGAAGATGCTCTCCTCATTGTTCCCAAAACCTCCTTAACTCCTCCGATCCATCCTCAAATTTGATTTTTTCCCAGCTCGGCTATAACCTCCAAAAAATCCCGCCAAAAATTCGTGCTTCCTCTTGGGAAAATGCAAAGTGAAAGAGACTTTCCCAAGCTCCGTCCAGGGTCTTATATCCACGCTTTCATACAAGGGAGCTTTTCGATGTTACACCAGTTCAGTGGACTATATATCGCATTCATTGCATTACCCGCGTGTCGTGTCAGCTGGCATCTTGCGAACTTTAAATGTCATAATATGGTGATGGAGCTCCGTTTGAATCAGGTGGTGATGGTAGTAAATTTAGATATTCTTGCTTGATCGTAAAATTTGTCAAATTATGATCAATTGATGGACAAGGTGATGGTGGATAGCCAGTCGTATTAAAACGATTTTCTTGTGGTGGACTAGGCAGAGGTGAGGGATATAGTTGATAATGTTTCTGCAGTTGTTGAAGGAGCGTTGATGTTTGTTGCTGCTGCTGTTGTTGTTGGTTATGTTCGCTAACAACATCGGGAACACTTCTTATTGACTCATTTTCATTCCACGGCTTTTCCGCTTTCATTGGGACATCGTGATATATTGTGGTGGGAATGTAGTCCAAGGAAATTTGAGGTGATTGTGCGGTTAATTCGGATTGTGGGCTTAACGGTACCTCACTATCACTGGGCAGAAGAGAGAGATCGAAGCTATCTGCATAAGTACCTGTTGAGTATTGGAAATTGTTTGCACTGGGGGGCACTGTTTGCGACATCTTCCATGTATTACAGGATCCTCACTATTCAATATTACATGATGTTATCATTGAAGTGCATTATTTTAAATCTGATTTTCATGTTAGCATTTATCGTTTTGTGTTAGCATCTATGACTCTATGTTAATGTGCAGATGTTGGTTTCCTTTTTTGGTGGTTTCGTGATAGCAGAGATGCATGCGTGTGATGATTTATAGCTCAGATTTGATGAAGCGTTTATTAATATTCTAGGGATTTTTTTGTTAGTTTTTATTTTGCTTGTAGGAACAACATACACATTTCCCTTAAACTAATTCGATGAATCCATTATTTTTGTTTAAGATTCTCGAAAAATATCAATTTTCTCCATTTTCTTTTCCAAGTATTGCAACTGTTGTCCATGGTTGTTTATAGTGAAAAATATTTTAAAAAATCAGCTGGTGTTATTGGTTGAGACACTTCTCGCTGCCCCCCGGCTTCTTCCAAGCGTGCTTTGAAATTAGGTAAATCGTCTACAATACAAGGGTGACCGGCCGATGGCAAAAATAGGCAACAAAAATAGCAACATAGCAATAAAACTTCGCCCTATTGATGATCCTCGCGTATACAATAATTTTTACGTAGTTCATTGTAAATTAGTTTCCAATCTTTAACATCACGTAACCGCTTATATTTATGCTTATCTAATATGAAGTTAATTTGATTCAGGCTAAAATGAAAGCGGCACAATTCACGCCAAATGCGTTGTTCAGATATGATAGCTGCCATAAGATTCCAAGCATTTGAAGATGATTCTAAATCTTTATGATCTGCAATACGTAAAACTATTTCTCTAATACAGTCTTCAGGTAAATCGTGTAGTTTTGGACGTATTTCTGGTCCGGGCTCCGTAATTTGTATTTGACTTTTAGTATTCTCCCAAGTTTCTGATTTGAGCTTTGACGCAAACTTGTCCATACGCTTATTTTGCATCACGCTCCAATGTGGCTGAGCTAGATTCATCAGTATTTGCCGGTCCGATTCGGTGAAATTAATTGCACGCTTTCGACATTTCAGCACAATGATTGAATAATTTGTCAGTGGAAGTGCTCGTTGATCTGCTTAGAACCTACTTAATTCTAATTTCTAAGTGTGATACAAAATATAAAGCGTTACATACATCGTTCAACCTCGACTTCAGTTGGCTCGGAAAGTTATCCTCGCGGAGAACTTATTATATTTTTTTGTCGTTTCTTTTTTTTCCATTTGTTTGTTTTCTTGTGTGTGTGGAAGCCTCCCGTGATACACTGCTGCCACCATATTTGATGAACTTCACCGTTATATCATCGCTACCTGCTGCTTGATTATTCATTTAGGGTTTGATAATGGATCAAACTTCATCCAGAGTTGGTGAGGCTAATGAAAGCTCTCCGCAGACATCGACGAACGAATAGAACGAATAGTTTGCCAACCATTGTTAATTTCTTCGGGCTCTTCAGTAAACATTGGATGTTTTCTTTAGCAAGATCAACGCTGATAATTTTAAAGGGAAGAAAAATTGAAAGACTTGACCTGATATATATCCATTAATTGTGCCCAGGGGAAGGCAAAAGTGGATAGTGCAACTCAAATACATCTCTGGATATTGAACATAGTTATGTTACCCTCTGCGTGAGAGTTCCTTCGGCTAAGGACCTCGATTCCGGCTTGCCATTGCAGATGGTCGTAGGAGGCACCACTCGCTTATTCCCTGGTCCTAAATAGCCGCCAAGCTGAACACCCCTCACACAGCTAGAAATAAAACACACTATTTATTTTACACTATCCACTTTGCACAATTTCGCCGGAATCAGATTACCCGATGTAACTCGCTCCGAGCGAAAACCTAAACACACTCGTGCTAAAAAACTGAATCACACTCGAACTATATTCTCCGAACACACCCGAGTCAGGTATACAATTTATCTCCCTATCATAATTTTTTTAATGACGAAAAATACGATTAATTATTTAATTATTTATTTAATGATGATGCGCAATTATTTTAAAAATGAATTTTAGGTAAACAAAATACAAAACTTAACTTACGTCTACCTATTTGGGGGGCCCCCAAGTAATTTGCGTCGCAAAGTTCTTCTGTCAGTGCGCTTCTTGTTGATCTTCTATTGTCAATCTCCCTTATCTTGGTCGTTAATTATTCCGTCGTCGTTGATGTAAATTTCTTCCCTGGATGAATTCCAGGAAAAATTTCTTGTTGCTCGTCACAGTTGATCCATCGTTGTTGATCCTTGTCCGCGAGAAAAGAGAAGACGGCCGTTCTTTGTTTCCAGGTTTTTCATCGGCTCGGTTTCAACCGGTGAGCTGTTAATTTTACTTCTGGGCGATTCAACGTTCAATTGTGATCCCCCAGCTGGTGTTCATCGGGCAATTGAAGTCCAAATTCCCCTTCATCTAGTACATTCGCCCATCAGGTGTAAATGTCGAAGTAACTGACATTCTGTCAGTCTTGTGTTGTACAATTGTTTTTGAATTTGTCCTGCGATTCACTTTCCGCATTAAAGAACAGATTTGGATCCACATTTACTTCGAACATTTGTACACTTACATCATCTGACAGGATTTCAATAGGAGTACCGGAATGCATCACGGGCTTAGGGACCGTTTTCTTTCGGGGTGAGTTGGTTTTTTTTTGGTTTGGATTTTTTCGGGTAAAAAGCTGGCGAACGAGTACTAATGTCCTTACGAAGTTATGCAATTGAAGCAAAATCGCCGGAACGAAGTCCGGAAGGCAGGCACTTTTAAAGGACCAAACATAACTTCAACAAGCAACGACCATATGAAACTTTGACGCTACGCAGTAATTGATGACGACCTATCATCTGGGTCAGATGCAGAGTCAGATGGCCGAGTGTAGGCAGTAATAACGATATGATGGCAGCCCTACCACCTGCAGAGAGGCAGTCGGTGATCTCCCGTCGATGAAAGCGCACGTGGAAACGAAAGTCGAGCGTCGATAGCTACTTACTTTCAATTACATTCTTAACTTCTTATTTTTTCACCCGTTGGGGCTATCAAAACCAATTATTAGAAAACTCGGAATTAATTAAAACATTGAATTACACTATAACTCTCTCGTTTTATTCATTCTCCCTTCCTATGTACATATATATATATATATATATATATATATATATATATATATATATATATATATATATATATATATATATATATATATATATATATATACATATATATATATATGTATATATATATATATATATATATATATATATATATATATATATATATATATATGTGTGTGTGTGTATATGTATATGTATACATTTATATAGGGTTTTGCATTAGGGCGATAACAATTTTATATCTTTATATGAACGCATTCTTAAACTTTTTTAATAAACTGTCAATGTCAAAACGTTAGTTAAAGTCAACATTTTCATCATGGTTAAGTTCGCGAACCAGCAGCGTTTGAAAATATTATTAAAAATTGCATGCACAACAAATATATTCTTGCTTTGAAGGAAAAGTCAGTATTACTCCATTTTATCCGGCCAATATTTTGTTGCAATATTGCTAAAACCATAGACTAAGCGAAACATTAAATGTGTTTTTTTTTATACATCTTATCTAAAAATATACAGAAGATCCAATCAAATGTGTAGTGGCTGGTTCGATGGAAAGTCGATGTGATCGGGGTTAATTTCAAATGGCTATATTTCTGTAAATTTAATTGAAACTTGTAAAACGCAAGGACCTATGGAATGACAGTTTAAATATCCAGTTTCTCTTTATTTCACGTAATATTACAGTTTTACAGGCAAAAATGTTAAATTTATAAATCCTACAATTATCAGCAAAGTTCAATAAATTTCATCCTCTGAGTTATTTGGAAACTGAAGGTTCCTGCCTCGGGTCGCATTGATGATAACGAAATTTGTTTCGTGTGATTCTTCGGAGGGAGTATAGCCCGTTCAGTTATGATACGTACTGGTTTAAATTTGAACATATCGCAGCTGGGTGGACAGACACATGGTCAAAGCTTGCTACTAACCGTATCACCTCCTCGAGTATCGATACATTCGATTAAGATAATGAGATACCCGAATTATCTCTACAGGTACTTGAGAAATGCTGGGGCTGTAAATAGCTTTTGACTTGGAGGGGATCTAAAGTAGCTTGAAATGATTCGTATAAATATACACCCCATATACCCCTGAACTTGGCGGACACACTACCGTCTCGATTAAGGAGTCATATCCTTGTATCTTTAAAATCCTTTTTCAGATGCTTGTTTTTACTAGGAAAGATATCCGTTAGTATAGAACATACTCATTAATTTTATTATCCGCATTGGCATCCGAATCTTCAAAGTTTAATGGAAAGATTTTGTACGAATTGCGGTAACCATGCAATCCACCTCGTTACAAGTGTCAGTTGCTTCCTCATTGAGGCGAATATATATACATACATATAATCTACAAAAAAAATTAAAAGGTCAAGTTTTTTGCTTACTACGCTGGTAAATAAGTATTGAACTCTGGAAAAATCCCTAAGGCAAAACCCGTATGAACGTTGCTAGGCTAAGTTATTTATAAATTGTAAATCTTGAGAACTGTCCTCCTCTCTTGCTTTCTAGAGCATTGAGACATGCTTGGATCTTATATGTGAGCCATGTATTTCTAGATCCTTGTTCATGTGATCAGAAAACAATTCAAGTTGTCATAATATTGATCAAATAAAGGGTGGTCCAACCAAAACACACGATGTTAATTGTAAATAAAACAAAAGTTTTCAGAGAATTATGTTAATATTTTTATTAAAATAGAAGGATCTGTGACAATTATGTGTAGAACAAAATATTGCCCAAATGCTCGTTACGACTACGGTGGCATACTGCTACCCAATAGTCCATATTTTCAATGACAATGAGACATAATTGAGGTTCAATGTCGTTAATGTACTGAATTATCTCACCCTTTAGCTCTTGAATTGTTTATTGATTATTGACGTACACTTTTTTGAATATCCCCCCAACGGTGTCAAATTACATGATCGTGTCGGTCAATTAACATCACCACAACGTGAGATAACACGGCCATTGAATTTATCTTCCTGTTGGAACCACATATTGCCCAGGCCTATAACCTCAATTTCTGGCCACAAGAAGTCCGTTATCATTTCGCAATAGCGAACACCACTCACGGTATCTACTTGGCCGTCCTCATTTTCGAAGAAGTACGGCCCGATGGTGCCGCAAGCCCATAAACCCGCTCCAAACAGTCACTCTTTGTGGATACATTGGCTTTTCAACAATAACTCGTGGATTCTCATTTCCTCAAATGCGGCAATTCTGCTTGTTAACGAATCCCCTGAGGTGAAAGCGTACCTCGTCGTCACCATTCACTTCTGTCTGTTTCAGGTCTTGAGTCAATTGAACCTTGTAAGCGTGCAAATTCAAATCTTTATTCAAAATTCGCAACAGCAATGTTCATGAGATGTTCAATTCTTGGGCACGATGACGAGTCAAGGTTAACGGCTCTTCTGCCACACTCTCGCAAACAATAGCAATATTTTCCGCACAACGAACTGGACGAGCATACACAGGCGGTTTCACATTTCCTACCGACCCGATTTGCTGAAATTTGTGCACAATTCTCCCGATCTTGCACGAAATGCATTTTGATTTGATCGCCCATTTCCGTAAAAGGCTTCAACAACCTTAACGTGCTACTCTATTGTGTACCTCTCCATGGTTGAATTTGTCAAACACTGAAACAAAGAAATATCAAATTAAGTTGGGCGAAAAATTTGATGATAAGATGTGACTCACAATTAACATCGTGCATTATGGTTGGGCCACTCTTTACAAGGCATAAAGACTCAAATTTTATACGAAGACCTTGCTGATGAATCAACACTTTTATAGTTTGGCACATTAGACGTGTGTGCTAGACAAAGGCTAACGCAATCAAACAATTTCTGGTCCCTGAGTCTAGAAAGTAGATATATATTCTCAAGCTTAGCATTCATGTCAAAAGCTTGTTTTACAGTAGGTAGTTTGAGCAGACTTACGTTAGTTTCAATAACAGAAATTATATCAAAGAGCGGCGGGACATAAATTACACTTTCTAAAGAGGGAAGCAGCGTAATGGACGAAACAAGAGTAAGGTGTAAGCTCAGGGGTATGTGCTGAAATTTTTATGACAAGCTATTAAGAGTCGGATGAACCTGCGGAAAAGTCTTTTACTGGGAAAATTTTTTCGAGGAGCCACTATTTGATGATATTTGATTATGATTCATTACATTGAAATAAGATTTTGCACTGACGTTAGTATTTTTTGAAAATTATTAACATTATTCTTATGACCATTTTTCTTATGGCTATTTCCCTTACTCCTATTGAATTTGTACGTAGGTCTCCATTTCCTGAAAATCATCCCTTTTCAGGTTTGGCTCTCGTTACTTCCCTGGAGGTTTATAAATAGCCAGGTATTGTCAGACGCGGCTACACTTCACGGTCATTGTTTATTGTAAATTAAGAATCAATGTTATTACAAAAAGTTCACTCCAAATTTAACACTTAATCAGATCACTATAGTCAATGTTAAATATAGAGGAGAGTATATATACTATGAATTTATGCCCTCTCTTCATGCGATTGGATTGGTGATCCAAGAAATCTGAAATAACTACAAAAGTTGATCCTCATGATTACATAGAAAGAATCTCAAAACTCAAAACTCACTTAAATTTGTTAAAACATGAAAATTTGAAAATTTCAAACTTTCCCAATCAAATTGTACGGATACCTTTATATTCAATCAGTTTGATATGATCATAGTGCAATGTAATTTCCTGTTATTCTGTTAGTTCGGATTATAGCCATTCGGATGTTAAGGGTTTTCCATTAAGGACATACATATTCATTTGCGAAATACATCGCGCGAATCGAAACACTTTATGATGTTGCGTGAAGCTGGCGTGTTATCAGCTGTTGATTCGAATTTCAAATAAATTTGACGTTACGTCTCCCACCAATTTTCACACTTTGACGTTAATCAATTTTCCCTGCAGGTATTCTAACTTAAACGATATAAAAAATTCAACATGACACCTAAGAAAGATACATCCCTGACATGCTTCCTATAGCTGTTTTTACAATCTCACCACATCATTACATTTTTCCTTTCGCGATCTCTGGCAAACTTCAGTTTAATTATTTATCACTTTTGCGCTTTTGCACTGCATATAACACGGTTTATCTTTAAAAATTGTGTTGTGTACAATTTCAAATTCAACTTGATTAGATGTTTCCCGTCATGTGTTGAATTTTCACGAACCATATGTTTTCAATCGTATGGTTGATATTGCATTGACAATTCAGGGATTGAAGTATAAGAGATGGATTTTCGTGGGAGCAACTAGAGAACCACTTGGGTGTGCGGATGCTCTAGTGGCGCGAAAGGCGGAGGGAGTCCAATTCATATGGGAGAGGAAGGCATGTATGTAGTAATAAAACTTCCCACACGTATGCATCAAAATAAGCTCAGTTCGCGTCCATTACTTTATATGCCTTTACATTCAATAAATATATCGTTGATGTCAAGTTCATCCAAATTTGGCCCAAATAATCTTTCAACAGAACACGATAGCGCTCGCCATTGATGGTAACATGACAGTCGTTTTCATCCACGAAAAAATACGGCCCAATTACACCTCCAACATGAAAACCGCACAAAACGTTTTTTGCGTATGCAATGGTGTCTCAAGAAGCGCATATAGGTTTTTTGCTGGCGAATAACGCACATTTTGCTTACTAACCCCTTACTGCGCTGCGGTCCATACTTGAACCAAACAATAGTTTTACTTATAATTTACAATCGAATAATTTTTTCTCATAGTTTGCATGCTGTATCATTTTTGGGGGATAAAAGTTCATAGGAAATCATTTCAATGCCATCTATAAGCTGCTAGTCGAACTATAGGGTTATCCATTTTACGCTTGGGAAAGCAAAACTAAAGAAAACACATTAAATACTCAGACGCAAACAAAACATTCTATTCAATATAAAGATTGAACCTTGCCATTATACATGAAACACAACATCATTCAAATATTCTCCACGGGACCTCTTACAGGCCTCAATCCTTTTGAGGTAATTTTCAATGACTTTTCGGTACATTTCCGGCAATTTCTCGGCCATTACTTCACGAATATTCGTTTTCAATTGCTCAAGATTTTGAGGATTGTTTGCGTAAACATGATCTTTAGCACAGCCCCATAAAAAGGATTCCAAAGGTGTTAGGTCGCAGGAACTTGCGGGCCAATTGACATCACTCAATCTGGAAATTACGCGTCCTGTAAATTTCTCTTGCAAAAGTGCTCGATTAGCCTGTGTGGTGTGGCTTGTGGCTCCGTCCTGTTGGAACCACATATTCTCCAGATCATAACCTTCAATTCCTCTCCAAAAATAATCGGTTAACATCCGTCCATAGCGGTCAGAATTGACTGTAATGGCTCTTCCTTGATCGTTTTCAAAAAAATACGGGCCAATAACACCACCAGACCATAATGCACACCAAACGGTCACTTTTTCCGGATGCAAAGGCCTTTCTGCGATCACCTGAGGATTTTGAGAGCCCCATACGCGGCACTTCTGTTTATTTACGTAACCACTAAGCGAAAAATGAGCCTCATCAATAAAGAAAATTTTGTTCGAAAAATAGTTATCAATGGCTTGTTGTTCAATCACCCAATTCGCATACATTCTGCGTTGTGTATAATCTTGAGACTTAAGTTCTTGAGTGAGTTGAATTTTTACGGATGGAAATGCAAATCCAAATGCAAAATCCGCCACAATGAGCCGTAAGACAAGCCCAAATGTTGAGCACGTCGAGGAATCGACAAATTCGGGTCTTCCTCCACACTTTGAGCAACGACAGCGATATTTTCAGCAGAACGAATGTTGCGATGATGCACAGGCCTTGCAATATCAATAATCCAGTCTCTTCAAATTTTCTCACTGTGTCCGAAATTGTTTGCTGTGTAGGTTGATTATGTCGACCGTAATTGGCTCGTAAAGCCCTTAATGTTGATACAGCAGAATAACATTTTTATAATAAAATTTATTAATTTTAACACGTTCTTCGACTGTTAACCGATCCGTATTTCTAAATGGCAAACCTCTAAATAAAAAAAAACACGCTTTGGATCACATTTAATTCTGACAGATGTCAAATGGCAGGGTTATACTTTCCTACCACGGAATGGATAACCCTGTACATGTTTGATGAAAACTTTGTTTGGAAAAAAAATCGTTATAAAATAAATTTTTATTTCCGTGAAACAGGTAAAACCTCATTGGTTTTATTCATGTAACTGATAAAAATGTCATATTTTTCCTTTGGATCTAATTTTTATCAACATGCAAAAATATTCGAAGTGCCTTTGGAACATATGTGGTACATCATGCATAATACTGATGAAATAAAAAATACCGTTGTATCTTTTTTCTTAAATATTTTTGTATTTTGTAAGTTTATGCAATATCGTGCTGTTTAGATCTCATGGGCTCTTGCAGATTTAACGGCGGTGTGCATAAGATCATTCAAGGTATACCTGAGGACAGTACAGATGAAGAACTGTCTGAAGATGAGGAACGCGTGAGACAGCCTCTTAGAAGACTTCCATCGATAATGGTGCCCGCGACTGAAGACGAGTCTGAAGGTGATCCAGGGGATTTAATTCCTTTGCCTGAGCCAGCTGCAGTATAGCTGCTTGAGCTGCTAGACCTGATATACCAAAATGGAGGGATGACATTATCGAAAGAATGGACTCCGACTTAGAATTTACGGTTAATTTAAGTTTGCCTTCAATGATAATGGAATTGGAAAGACCTGTACAATTTTTTAAATACTTTTTTACTAACGAAATGTTTCAACTTATATCCCAACAAATCATGCTATATGCAACGGAAAAGCGTTCTGAAAAAAATATAACTGTAACACCGCAAAAAATACAACAATTTGTGAATATGTGTCATATGATGTCTCATATTCAACTGTCATCTACTAGAGATTAGCGGAGTGAAACTTTAGGACATCCCAAAGTTAACTCACTCAAGTCATGTAACCGGTTTGAAGAGATTGAGCGTTATATTCACTTCAATTCAATCTCTACCCAAGTGCCTAAGGGGCAACCATGCTATGATTCGTTACACAAAATTCGTCAATTCCTGAATCAACTTAGAACGCGTTTGTTAACTGTCCCTCAGGAGATGTATATGGCTGTGGACGAGCAGGTAATTCCGACTTAAAGTCACTCAACCATGAGGCAAAATAAGCCCAAGAAGCCCCATAAATGGGGCTTTAACAATTTCATTCTTAGCGGTTCCTCTGGTTTTAGCTATGACTTTGAACTACTCGTATTTCCTGGGGCTCATGGACCAGAAGATGAATTTGAAGGTTTAAAAAAAATTAGAACTTCCAGTAATGCGTTCACTTGTCTTGGAAGAACTATTTCAGAAGGGCAAAATAACAGACCTTTTTTTGATAACTGGTACACATCATTGCCGCTATTGGCCTATTTGGCAAAGTAAGGTATATTGCCATTAGTTACAATAAAATCAAACCGTATCCCTGGGTAT
Organism: Odontomyia ornata; assembly: GCA_963969285.1. Taxonomy (NCBI): domain Eukaryota; kingdom Metazoa; phylum Arthropoda; class Insecta; order Diptera; family Stratiomyidae; genus Odontomyia; species Odontomyia ornata. Next base: position 341,834,452 of record OZ017739.1, on the reverse strand, counting down.
GAAGTTCCCATGAAAAAGAACGTAAGAAAAAAGGGAAGCGATACTGTCGTTGAGAAGCTCACAACGGTGGATAATTTCAACATCTCTGTATGATAACAGGATTGTTAACTTGGCCTCTACTTACGTAGGCAGCGAACAACTTGCGGATATTAAGCGCTTTAATAAACAGGAGAAAACTTATATTACAATTCCATGTTAACAGCCTGTGATAATATATAATCAACATATGGGTGCCGTTGATCTTTTAGATGTACTCCTGGGTTATTACAGAGTCCAAAAACGGTCAAAAAATTTTACCGTCGAATATTTTTTCACATGATGAACATTGTTACCGTCAACACCTGGCTATTATATAGGCGTAGGTTTGAAAACCAAGAATTGCTTGTACTAGCGGACTTCAAGGCAGAAACCTTATGCTGGACTAATAAACGTAGTATCAGTACAAAACGAGGATGAATCTCAAATGCATTTGAGAACATGATTGAAGAAAAGAAGGCAAGAGAACCATTAGCCATCATGCCATCTCAGGATGTGCGTCTAGGATCACCTCCCTATTTGGATAACCAAACAGCACTGTAAGGTACTGGAGTGCACCCACGTATTCAATGTCGCAAGTGTAAAATAAACTGATGTCTTAATGATAAGAGAAACTGCTTCCTTCTGTAAAATTTTAAGGAATGAATGACTTATTATTTAGCAATTTATGTTTGTTGTGCCATATTCGGAGCAAACCAAAAATAAGCAAGTTCTCTAATAAAAATTTAAGAAAATAAAAAATACTAAAATATTTGTCTTTTTATTTATGGTTTTACATGATATATATATATATATATATATATATATATATATATATATATATATATATATATATACATATATTGTCACAAAATAAAAAATCATGCAGTAAGGAGTTAACAAAACCATTGAGCTAGAAATGAGCTTCGTCGCTGAAGACGATTCTTCAATGAACTTCTGCATTTTCTTGAAGCTTTGCCAGAGCTCAAATGGAGCTGTTTTGACGTTTGGAATGATCAAATGGCTTAACTTTATGGGTCAATTTAATCTTGTAACTCTGTTGGTCAAGATCTGCATTTTCTTGAAGCTTTGCCAGAGCTCAAATGGAGCTGTTTTGACGTTTGGAATGATCAAATGGCTTAACTTTATGGGTCAATTTAATCTTGTAACTCTGTTGGTCAAGATCTTTTCGCGAAATATGCTACAGGGTCGTTTGATCGATGCACAATCCTTGAGAACGACGTGGAGTCGACTGATTTGCCTCATGTTGAATCGATGCACTTACGGCTGCAATATTCTCTTAGCTTCGAGCGGTGCGACAGCTTTTTGGCACTGGAATGTCAAATAGTGAAAATTTGGACATCAACTTATCCACTACAGTATGCTTAGCGTGTTAGGTGGGACGATTACTACGGCCGAAAATTGGAATAAGTTCTCTAAAAGTTGCAACCACCGACTCAAAATTTCGGTAGTATTTTTTTATAATTTTCAAACGTTGATGGTTCGTGAACTTTACCATGGTAAAAATGTTGACTTTAATTAACGTTCTGACATTAACCGTTCATTAAAAAAGTTTAAGGGTGCGTTCATATGAAGATACAAAATTGTCATGTCCTTAATGGAAAACCCTATATATCAGCCTTCCACCGAAATTGACACTACAGATCTAGTAGGATCTTCACAAAATTTTTAAATATAATGGAAAATATAAGTATTTTTAAGAAACTATTTAATCAATGGTATTATTGACACTGGAACAAAATGGTGGCCGCTTGCAATGTAGCAATAGATTTTTAATGTGTATATTATTGAATCGTCTCTGAGTTTATTTATTTTTGACGTCTCCTTATGATAAGTAGAGTAAAATCCCTACTGAGAGGAGCATATCCCTGTCAAATCTTTTTACAAAGACATACGAGTTTCGCGACCTGTATGTCCATCCGCCCGTCAGTCCATGCGTCACAGCAAGTTTCCTCAGAAACCATGGATGTTAGGAAGCTCAAACTTTGTGAAAAGGTCAGAATTGGTGGTCTCTCAAAAGTTTAGATATCTTACACAAGATTTCAAAAATTTTTAACCCACAATAACGAAGTGGCCCTTCAAAGTTTTTTTAATCAAAGCTAGTCGAATAGGATATCAATCGAAAGGTCTTGATTAGGACTTTTGGAATCTAAATGTAAAAAGTTATTTTATGCCTTAGGGGGGTCCAGCGGGAGGCAAAACATACCAAAATTTTGATTTTAAACCAGCACGTATCATAACTGAACAGGCTTATAGTCCGTCCGAATAACCACTCGAACTAAATCTCGTTGACGCCAACGAAACTTGAACCAGAGACCCTCGGCTTACGTACTTAGTGCTCTAACCACTAAGCCACGCGGACTACACTCTCTCCTACATACTCAACTTGTTTTCATTTTGCTAGAGTTTATCTTGAATTTTGTCGACTTAAATCCTATTTTCTATCTTAAGCGTTTCCTATGATTCAAGCCTGGTATATTTTTCTTTCTTCTTTTCTTTTCCATCGTTCCCCTGTCTGCACAGCGTCAGAAAATGAATGAATAGGTAAATCTGCAAGTGCCCGATTTTTTCAGTTACAATAATACACCATCTATCATTATTATTGATTTTAACCATTTCAGTTATGTTAATAACTTATATGTTCTCGTAGAATAAAATTGAAACAAAACTAATTCAAGAAGTTATTCTTCTTCGTACAACTCACAACTTTGCCAGCTGATGTATTTTAAAACTGAACTTTTTCATATGAAGCTCATCACAAATACCTATTTTATAAACTTATGGAACACAAATAAATATAAGAAACAAACTCACTTCAACAATTAATCCCAATAATAACACACCAACGTTAACCACCATCTTCATTATATGCAAGATCTTAAAATTATCTTCTTTGCACAAGATACATCCGAAAATTCGAAGACCCCAAAACTGAAGTTTTAATATACTGTTTTCGAAAACGCCTTTTTCGAATGTTAGATTTCTATAAATCATCGTTCTTCCTCAAAACCACTGAACTGGACAACTGAAAGATTTTAGTACAACTAAACTGCAAAGGGTAACTTGAAGGAAACAACTCTGCACCTAAAACGTCTCGGCATTGAATATACTCATTTATAATCAATACGATTGTCTATTATTTCTTTAATTATTATGAAACGCAAAACCATTGCAATGTGAGCTATAACCCGAGATTCATATTTCAATACTAGCGTGAATTCTTTAATAGAAACCTCGTCGAAACCGATGTCCTATGAATTATTGCTAACAAAGATGACAAGTAGTTGCAAATTTGTTAAAATGGATGATGCATGAATTCTTAGCATAAGTGGAAAATATAATAAAGGGTAAGCTTCCTACCATCGTTTTTTAACTCAAAAATACAGTATCTGTATAAATTTATGAAGACGTCAAACAGACATGTATTTTCAATTAAACATGCTATTTTGTACAGTACCACTTTACTACATATTAGATAAGTGTAGCATACTCCTATATCTTTTACTAATGATATCGTAAAATTATTAAAAGCAAACGTTTGTTTTTTTTTCATTATTGATTCTATATTATTTTTTTAATGTGTCAACCGTTTTATGAATATTCTAATTCTTTATCAATTTCGCTAATAGAACAGATGCTAACAAAACACAACACTCCAGCATTCCACCTTCTGCCCTGAATATTAGATATATGTTTTCACGTTCACGGTATTTACCAAAGCCGTAGACATTAGAAAGTGGCAGAGGGATGCTTGACATTCTACGTCTAGCACTCTTTACGTGTAGACGTGTTTTTAATTGTTCCTGTCATTAATTTTAATAATTAATTAATTTTTCATAAAAATCATTTCAAAAAATCAAATTAATTTTTTATGTCTGTCAAAAGCAAATATTGATTTTATTCGATCCACGGAATCAATAAATCAACAAAAGCAAATAACCCAAAGACTAACTCGAGACTGCTGTATGGAGGAGCCCGACGGCTTCCTTCCATTGAGGGGCCCCAGGGAGAGTAGCAATACGAAATTGGTGGCAAGCATCAATAAAAGAAGACGCACGAGTAACCAGGACTCCGCAGATGGCGGGCGTAAGACTCAAGTAGTGGAAGACAAACCAAAACCAGAATTGAGTCGACTTCAAGCTGAAATTCAGGATGCCGAACCGGTAAGGTCAATAAATACGGAAACTAAGGCGACGAAAGCGGTCAAATAAGTCATCCCAGAAAAAATACTAAGTGCTGGATTCACTAACGACAGCCCAAACTACTATGCAGTGCTGGACGGACTCCACTAAGAAATGGACGTTGACGAAAGTATTGAAGGTAATGTCAATCAAGATAACAATGATAATATTATTCTTTACTTAAAAAATACAAATAAGGAGAAGAAACCAGCTTGCAGCTCTGCTGATCCTTCTCAAAAAGTTGCCAAAAATACAGAGAAAGTTCTTTCAACTAATGTGTTCGGTCAAAGCGGAAAGGAAAAAATAAATTAACTAATTTCGAGATTGAAAGAATCAATGCCGAAAAATTGACAATCAGAACAAAATCACTGGTTCATTTCAAATCAGCTTAAAAATTCATTAAATTCTGGAGAGGTTCTACACTTCACCTTTACCCCGAAAAGTCAGAATAACCAGACTTTTTGTTGAACGGCTTAGACTGCGGAGAAGATCTTCATGTGCTCAAAGAATCAGCACCAGAAATTGTATTTATTTCAGTTAAAACATTCGCGACAAGAAGGTTGACAGTAGAAAAAAAATTAACTAGTTTATTTAGTGCAAATTTCAAATAAGAGCAGTCCAAGAGCTCTTCAAAATATAAGACACTTAAACTTCCGAGTGGTGAGGTGGGAATGCCTCCAGAAAAGAGAAATGAATCAGGGCTATCGGTGTCAACGATTTGGATATTTGGCTGCCCATTCCGCCATGCATTACCAATGCGTCAAATGCAAGGACGTTCATGCTCCTGGTAAGTGCAAATTGGCTCAGACAGAGCCAAAAGAGAAATTACACTGGGTTAACTGCGTCGTTTTTGGTCACCCGGCATTATATCGAGGATGCCCCTGATATCAAAATGCAAAAGTAAAATTTGTCCCAAAGCAAACACAACAATCGAGCAGTGTCTTAGCTCCGAACCTCGTCAAGCTCGGAGTATCATTTGCACTCGCCGCTAGAGGACCAGCACAAAATGCGGTAAATAATGTAAGAAGCAATAATAAGCTGCTTCTCAAATTTACCAACAACTAATCTCTTTATCGGAGAGAATCGATAAACAAGATACGAAAATTAATCTTGTCTTTCAGCGTTTAGGGCTTTCAAATGCCTCAAAATATTTTATCATCCAGCCACATTCCCATGAAAAGGATTCGTCTCATCTTGATCAACGTCAACTCTTTTGTTACTATACATCGACGTGATTACCTCCTTGAATTCATTGTTAAGCAACAGCCTGACATTATGCTTCTCACTGAAACCCACCTCAATTCATAGCACTCCATGACATTTAAGGATTTTGAGTTCGCAAGAAACGGTAGGGTAAACGGTGATGGGGGAGGTGGCCCCAGGATATTGGTTCGAAGACCCTATTGTTTCCAAAAAATTAAATAAGTTGAATTCAAAAGCTTTGAATCTCGTGAAGTATCTGATATCAAAATCTCACTGCCAGGTGGGGATAACCTCTTCGTTATCTCTGCCTATGTGACTGGTTGAAATGTTCTCAAGTTCAAGGAGGAGCTTAATTCCTTGTTTGAAATACTCCAATTGAACAGGCTGCATACTTATTATATTCTTGCTGGTGACCTGGACGTCAATATTCCAAGAGGTGTATTCCTGAAATCGTGGATAACAGAGAGCCAAATTGAATACAGGTGCAATATATATGGGTCGGAGTTCCCAACATACCCTAGGACAAATTCATATTTGGACCTCTGCATTGCTGACACAAGACTTGAATCCAGCTTTAATAGTCCTCAACGAAAACTGCAGGTGCCTCCTGATGATAGCGACCATAACGCAATCGTTATGGAAATCAATCATCAAAGGGATGATTTCTTCCTCATTCCGGTTCAACATGAAAACCATCGGTTGAATTTCAGTAAAATAGACTGGGGAAAGTTTCAAAAGAAGTTTAATCGGAAGTACCAGAAGCAATCTCCCCCTTCTCATTATGGCAACTCTTGCTCAATGGTTCCTAATGGCAGTAGTTTAACTAACGATGAAATATACCTCAATTTGTCGAAGTTAAAGAATCTGACATTGGAAACGATTGAGAAAGTAGTTCCCAAGATTAAACATCGAAACAATATAGAAGGATATGAAACACCAACCATTGTAAGGTTGGAAAGATTGAAAAGCCTTCTTCTCACACACAACCATCCCTCATTGGCTTTGTTGAAATTACACCTGAAGAATGTCCGGAACTTAATCCGTTCATTCTTCAGAAGTGAGGTCAATGGGCGGAAAAATTGAGAAGTATAAGCCCACAGGACCCAGACGGCGTGTTTGCGAAAGTGAATAGCATATGCCGCAAGAAGTCTCAAGTGAGGGTATCGAATCTTGTAGTCACTGGTGATGAGACAAATCTTCTCGATAGGACTGGTATTGAAATTGATAGTACGACTCCAGATAAAAATGGAAACAGGATTATTTGTGAGGGATTGCATAAGCTTGTACTGATTGGAACACATTTTAAATTGATTCATCGAGCAAACCCTGAGAGAGGGAATGAAATATTTTCAGAAGTCGTTGAAGCAAAAGTTTCCGACTTCAAATCAACCCTGAACGGTCAATCAGTGCTTCATTTCAATGAAACATTAACATCTGACCTCATACCGAACTTGAATCTTATTGATTATTTTGTCAGCTTTGAAGACTTATGTTTCATATTGCGCAGGATACACAACAAGAAATCATGTGGTACTGATGGTATTCCAAATGTAGATCTCTGCTCTTAGAAATTATTGCATATTGTTCAACAACATGTTGAAAAAAGGCTAAGATATTTCCGATCTTGAAGCCCAATCAGCTTGCTGACTAACATCAGTAAGGTATTTGAAGTGATACTCAACAAAGCATTAATATTAGTTGATGCCGAATTGCCAATTTGGTTTTCGTACCAGATATTCGATCATACATGCAATAACGAAAGTAACCTCAGACATCTGTTGGAAACTAAACAACAGAGAATGTGTTGAAGTGTGTCTCATTGATATGGAGAAAGCCTTTGTTACGGTGTGGTTAGATGGACTAGTTTTAAAACTCCCTCAAGACAGGCTCCATGACGTGCAATATGTTATACGGAAAATCTTTTGTTGTAACCAATGGAAATCTGACAACAATGCGCGAATTCAAGGTCTCGAATGGTCTATAGCAGGGAACAATTACTGCGCCTCTGTTCTTCTCAATATTCATTCGCAAGCTATTGAACGGCTTTGATTTTAAAGCCTCGTCAACGCAATCATTGGTAGCGTTTGCTGATGATCTGATCATCTATACGGCAGACCAAAAAGCTACAATAGTTCCAAAAAGTGTTCAATGATGTGCAGCTGTACACTGACAATTGGCAAATGAAAACCAATGCGCAGACCTGCGAAACAATCTTGTTTCGGACAACGCTGCAGGGGATCAGGAAAGACCTCAAATTTCCACATCATGGCTGGCGAGGGTAGTTCGGAACGGGTTCCACATAAATCCTGTGCTCGATACCTCGGTGTTCATCTCGATCAGTCTATGTGCTGTACTGAACATGTCAAAATCATCCTCAGTAAAGCACAAAAAGTAGTCATGGCCCGACGAAGACTCTTTCATTCCAAATACATTGATCAAAAGGTCAAAGTTATTTGTTACAAGACCCCGGTTAGACCAGTTTTAACATATGGATATCAGATCTGGTACAACCAGAGTGCTAGTACTATGGAAAAATTAAGATTTTTCGGAAGGAAATGTCTTCGTGCATATACTGGTTTGTACAGAAAGCCTGAGATGGGTTGGAAGCATTATATATCGAATAGAAGAATTTATCAAACTGCTCAAGTGACAAGAGTTGATATCTTCATATTGAAACTTCTTCGGAATTATATCGCAAGATCTGTAACCGTGAATGAAAACTCCTAGATTTCACAGCCGTTCCACCCTACAGATGGGTATGTTGCGACTTGCCTCGCTACTGGTTTCGTTCCTCCAGGAGAATTCGTGTATTTGGACATGAATCGATATGTTTTTGATTCTAACGGCGTCCCAGTCATATATCACATATATAGACAGGGCACCGAAAAGAAAATAAAATATCCTTCGAATTTGAGTTCACGAGACCAACGATTCCAATAGAGACACTGATTTGCTAGATTCGTTGAAGCTGATCGAGCTGAAACGAAGCAATCTAGATATTGGTGGCTGAATGACAATGTCTAAATTATTCGTGTTTTTTTTCTGTTTTTATGTTTTTCGTTACTTAGTTTTTGAGTTTCAGCTCATTATTGCTACATTCAGTGTTATTGTTTATTTGTGTTAAAAATTAAGAGTTGGATTAGGTATATGTTATGTTTATTATATTAAGTTTAGAGATAAGGTTAAACGCGTAGGTTAGGAATATCGTGATAGAAATTTTTCAGTATAAGATAAAGTTTTTAATTGAATTTTATTAGAATTAGGTTATAACATATTAGGTGTAGGATCAAAGTTCACTGTTGTGTTCAAATTATAAATAATTTTAGAATAGTGTTCGATGGTTTTTTTCCTCTTTTTTCCAATCAAATCGTAAAATACTCGTATGTAATAGTCTTAATTAATTTGATAAAATGTGTCTAACTGATAACGTATAAATTTAGAGAGCCGTTTGGGCCATTAGGTTTTTGTATTGTTATTATTTGGAACTTGCTTTATATTCTTTTAAAATTTATAACGATTGGTATGGAATAAAGCACTTTTGGCTCTGAGTTTGACGGATGCTTGACCCTGATTGGCATACAGAAGTCATGTTGTTAGTCATTCTGGGGTACCCTCTGCCTGTGCTGAGCCACCTTACACAATTGGGAAAGGAAGGATACATGGGACTATATCTAGAAATGAAAAATTTTCTTTCGTCCTGATATGACCGTTTATTTACACAAAAAAGGGTGTTTCAAAAGCAATGGTTTTTAGTAGAACCAACAAAGTCCTAACAAACAACACAAACTCCACTAAACATAAAAAATATGGAAAAGAAATCATACCTCACAAAAATATTGAAATAAAAGGACTTTCTAGCCAATTGATTCAATTATTAAATGATATTATAATTTTTTTTTAACTTACCCCTTTTTTCTGTTAAGCAAGTGCTAGCCAACAACAAATTCAAGTTATATTTTTTCAAGCAACTAAAATGGTTAAACGGTCACTCTATGCTTGATATTAGGACTTGCTGATCTCCTCGCTTGGTTGAAATATTTAAAAAAAATCTGTACCACACCCAAAAAATGGAAACGGTTCAATGGCGAATTGCTCGTACAATATATTTCAAACTTTAATACTTTCTTTTCCGAAAAAAATTATCACAGATTCAACCAATCGCGAGTTTTATGACTTTTCCAATTCTTCGCTGATGGTGAGTTGTTGAGTTCTTGAAGAATTATGTCTAAGACCAATATTTAATACTTCACACTAATAGGATCTGCTCACTAGAAATCTCAAAAGGAGAAACGCGTATTAGTAATAATTGCATTGCTCGATATCGTCTTCCTTTAAAAGAAAAAACAAGGTTTGCATCTTCATTAAACTTCCATTTTACTTTACTGGCATTTTCCAATTCATAGCCAAATCAAGGTTACTAAAATTCAAACAAAAACTTTTCTGCGACCGCCACCAAACCGTCCTTCAGCGATCTCCTACAACTTTTCTCTTGTTTACATCACTTCATCATTAAAACACAAGCTAAAAATCCTTTTTCAAATTCCTCTTTGCAAAATCTAATTTTACTCTTCACCAACTCAATGTCCCGTATAAGCGCATCAATTGCTGACATTCCCCAATGAACAAGTTGCAATTGATGTAATATGATAAAATGCTTGCATTAATAACATTGTAGTGGGCAAGTTGCTTTACGCTTGAGCTGGTACAAGCGTGATAAAAGAATTAGACGGTATTAGTGATTTTATTATTGCTGTTTCATTGCAATGAGTGAATGGGAACAACAAAAACAAGGCAAATTATGAAATTAACTTGCTGGTGAAAGGAAGGTACGATATTTTTGCTGATGGAGATAATGGGGAAGGTAAACTTAATAATAACAGAGGATAAAAGGAGGAAGAAATTAAATAAATATTTAAAAAAAACTGTATGCACAGACGAATTTGGAAGTTGATATGAATGAATTTCAAACGAATGAGCAATTAAATGCTAGTTATGCCCGGCATTAGCAACAACGTTTCACCTGCTGGCTTGAAGAAATGTCATAAAAGTTATTCCAGATATACGTGGACTGGTGTCACAAATTAAAATGTACTAAATGTAGAGGTAACATGTCTGTGTTCGCTTGAAATCGCCCTCCTCTCCAACACAAATATTTATGCCAACCGTTCTCCCACTTGTAACACAGTTATGGCACGCTTCTTTGGAAACATGTTTTAGCTTATTTGTCCCATTTGCTTTTATCTTAGGAATCGTGTTCTCCCTTTCAAGGTTTTTTGAGTTTGGTGAGCAAGAAAAAGCCAAAAACTTAGACGTAATTGGCTTTTTGTTCATCCATCGTCAGGTGTAGCTCGAATTTCGTAGCTTCAATTTCCCAGTCAAAACCTCGTAACAAGATTTAATTGATATTCAATTCTCAGACGACAATTTAAGTGCAGTAGGGTATTGATTTAACAAACATGTGGATTCTCAGTTGACGTGAAGGAACTTTCAGGGGGCCGATTGTCTTCATTCAACTTCCAACTACTTTTAAAGCATGCATGTTACTTAAAACATGCCATACCTTTTGTGACATCACTGTAGGCCGTGTTGAGAGCAGCAAATTTTCCCGTTGCAGATCATCTAAGTTTAACACAATATTTCATAGCCTGATTTTATTTCTTTTGGCTATTCCTTCTCAAATCTAACATACATTGCATTGCACACATACATAGCATTGCACTGAAAACTACATAGCTAATCAGCTAATGAAGATATCTATAGGGGAAAAATATCATTATTATCAGCTTATCCGTACTAATCTAATAAAATAAAGCTGATTATCTTGAAAGCAACTGGAGCTGCACGTAGCAAACACTCCCGGAATTTTTTGTGCAAAACTTGTATGACCCATAACTAAAGCTTTGAGGACTGCCCCTTTCTTTCCTTTCAACTTAAGAGTCGTGGTATCTAGAATATTCTGAGTAGAGTTGAATACATTTTTGACATCTAAAATGATTCTTAAAGACCAGAAACTATTTCTCATCTCTAACTACCTAGCACTCTCGAAAACTTGCTTTAATGAATCAACTGTCCATCTTTACTTTCCAAACACAAATTGTCTGTTCAAATAAAGGGTGGTCCAACCATAATGCACGATGCTAATTGTGAGTCACATTTAACGTCAAGTTTTTCGCCCAACTTAATTTGACATTTTTTTGTTTCAGCGTTTGACAAACTCAACTATGGAGACGTACACAATTCGGCAGTGTGTAAAGGTTGTTGAAGCCTTTTACGAAAATGGGCCTTCAAATCATTATGCATTTTGTGCACTTCTTGATTTTTTTGGTCAGCATAATCGACCAAATGTGTCCACGATCGGGAGAATTGTACGCGAATTTCAGCAAAATGGGTCTGTAGGAAATGTGAAATCACCTGTGCATACTCGCCCAGTTTGTCGTCTTGCCCAACAGTTGAACAACAATTGCGCAATGCGTTACGGTTGTTGATGCCTTTTACAAAAATAGGCGTTCAAACCAAAATGCATTTCGTGCACTTCGGAATTTTTTTGGAAAATATTGCTGTCATTCGCGATAGTATAGCAGAAGAGCCGTCAACTTTGACTCGTCGTCGTGCCCAACAATTGAACATCTCGCAAACATCACTGATGCAAATTTTGAATAAAGATTGACTCAAGAACTGAAGTCTACTGACCATTTCAAGCGTCGGCAATACACCGAATGGTTGATTGAACAGACAGAAGGGAATGGTGACTTTACAAAGAAAATCATCTTCAGCGGCGAGGCACACTTTCACTTCAGTGGATTCGTTAACAAGCAGAATTACCGCATTTGATCAAATGAGAATCCACGAGTGATTGTTGAAAAGTCGATGCCTCCACAAAGAGTGACTGTTTGGTGCGGTTTATGGGCTAGCGGCGTCATCGGGCCGTAATCCTTCGAAAATGACGACGGCCAAGCAGTTACCGTAAATGGTGTTCGCTATTGCGAGATGATAATGGATTTCTTGTGGCCAGAAATTGAGGTTATGGACCTGGACGATATGTGGTTCCAACCGGATGGAGCCACTTGCCACACAACCAACGAAACAATGGCTCTTTTGCACCAAAACTTCAATGGCCGTGTTATCTCACGTTGTGGCGATGTTAATTGGCCGCCATGATCATGTGATTTGACACCGTTGGACTTCTTTCTCTGGGGATATTTAGAAGAAAAAGTGCACGTCAATAAGCCAAGAACAATTCAAGAGCTAAAGGATGAGATAATTCAGCACATTAACGATATTGAACCCCAATTATGTCTCAGAGTCATTGAAAATATGGACCGTCGGATAGAAGTGCGCCACCGTAGCCGTGGCGAGCATTTGGGCGATATTTGGTTTCACACATAATTGTCATAGATCCTTCTATTATAATAAAAATATTAACATAACTCTCTGAAAAGTTTTTGTCTTATTTATGTATAATTAACATCGTGCGTTTTGGTTGGACCACCATTTATATAAATAAGTATTTATTGGATTGTTGTATTTGCATTTCCACAAACTTTCCTGGTGTAGGAAATATTTTAATTTCGGAGATTTTTTTAATTCACTTACTACTTCGTTTAAAGCTGCTTCATCTTCTGAGGATAACAATCTATCATCAACATATAAACATAAATAGCAATTCTTTCTGTTGTCCAGACCGACTTATATACATTGATCAGCATTACTGTTTACAAAACCAAATTTCTGTAGCACCGAGTTAAACTTGCTTTTCAAACACCACGGAGCCTGTTTAAGTCTAATAGTGATTTATTAAGTTCGCATACCATATTTTCTTCAAAGAGCAGGCCTTTTTCTACTTGTGCTATGAGTATGTTTTCCTCGAGTTCTCCATACAAGAATGCTGTCCTGACATCCAACAGAATAGTTTTAAGATTATTCTGTACAGCTGTAGAAAGTAACAGTTATATAGAATCATACTTGACCGACGGTGCAAAAGTTTTTCGATAATCAATGCCTTTGGTTTGTGCATACCCGTTTGCGCACAGCTGTGATTTAAACCTTAAACACATTGGTTCTTCCTTTACTCGAACCACCCGATTGTATCCTATGAATTGGGCATCTGGGGGCTTTTTAACCGATATTCAAGTATTATTTGTCTTGTGACCATCTAGTTCTTCTTGGATAGATTTTGTTCACTTTTCTCTGCTGATAGATTACACAACTTTTCTATATGTTGCAGGAACATCAAACAGGATAACTTCATGTTGACACAGGCAAGTATTTTCTTGTGAATTATTTGAATTTATACTTTCAATTCTTTTCTTTCTAGGTCTCAATGTAATACTAATTGGAGAAGTATCAATATTGACGTCAGGAACATATTCACTGTCTACAGATTTTTCACATACGAGTATAGTGTCATACGAATCTATTGAAATTAAATCTTCATCTGTTTCAGTGATCATTTTCTTCAGTAACGTCATTGTTTGAACTGTTCTCTGACAGTTGTACAGGAACATAGTCTTGTTTAACAGTAGATTCAAGAAATGTAGCATCCCTGCTTTTTATCACTTTTCTGGAGCTCGGTATTATGAATCTATAACCTTTGGTATGATCACAATAACCAATGAAGATAATCTACTGTGCCTTTGGGTCCCACTTTTGGCGTTTCTCATGCGGCAGGTGTACCATGACTTCACATCCAAATATACGCTAGTATTTATCATTAAGTTTCTGTCCAGACCACATTTCTTTCGGTGTTTTGAATATTAGGAATTTGGTTGGAGAGCCAGTTGTTACACAAGCAGCCGTGTGTACTGCATCGGCTCAATTGTTTTGGGTAAATTGCGTTTAAGAGTATACATTTTGCTCATTCCACAAACCTCCTTATCATTCATTCTGCACTCCCATTTTACTCTGGAGAGTATGTTGTGGTTGTCTGATGTATAATACCTACACCTTTGAGGTAATTAGAGAAATTCTTGTTCATATATTCTAAGCCATTATCTGTTTGGAGAATTTTCATACGAGCATCAAGTTGGTTTTCCACTTCATGTTTAAATTTTTAAAACTCTTCTGATGCGTCGGACTTGTCACATCGAAAATACAAATAAACTTTCTTTGAGTAGTCATCAAGCAACGTCAAAAAGTATTTGGCACCCCCAAGTGATTGGGTTTCCATAGGGCCACATAACATATATCTAAGTTGACCACTTAAAATACTCTGTGATTTCACACCTTCATTTTCAAAAGGTAATCCTGTCTATTTACCTTCCTTACAGGTGGCACATGTCAGATTTTCTGTTTTTTTCTGAGGAAATTACATTCTCAGTGTTCCCGGTCATTTTCTTCAAACTGTTGAAATTAAGATGTCCCATTCTTTGATGACGTAGGGACATACGAGTATCATGTTCTTCAACATCCCACATGCATACATAGCCCCTTGGGGGCATGTTCAGCTGGTGCATGTTGTTGTTAACACTGGGACTTCTAATACTACCAGTCATCTTCTTGTGTAAGTGTCGCTACAAATGGAGCAGAATAGTATGAACTGCTTAATGGCTGTTATATGTCTTAAGATTTGAACGTGCATTCTGGGCTTTTATGACCATACTTGTGTAGCACCACGGTCCTTTGGATTGCTTCTTATAGTGTTTGTGAAATTTCTACATATAGCTACAAATACTTTGGATTAATTTTCGGTTTGTCTCACATCTTACAAAATTTTTTATCTTTACAGAATCTGAAGTAATATTCAATGGAAATCATCATTGGTTGATAAAATTTTGGTAGACCGGAGAGTATCAGCGGGCCCAGTCACTCGTCGTATACTTTAAAACCAATGATTCTGAGTTTGAGGACTGTACTCATTATTTTACTCATATATTCTTCCACATATTGACATCCACTTCGTGGGGTATTATAGAGATCACGCAACAGGCCAACTCGACGTGTCAGCCCAGAAACGTTGAATGCCAACAATTTATCCTATACGTCTTTAGAAATGCCTCCCTCTTGAACGTGCACATAATTTATTTGATCAATTGAGGGTGTTATTTTTGTTTTTGCTTTGGTGCCTCGTTACGCATTTACTGACAGGCCTGGATTGCTTTTGGATGAATGCCGGTTGATTTTTTAATGCTATTTTCAATGAATTTCTCAGTATAAAATACGAATATACTTTGCAAAAGTCCACAGGAAAAAGTCACATTTTGTTGAGATTACGTTCACAAAAACGTTTGTATTTTGAATTTTTTAAGAATTTATAGTCTGATTTTATTCTTGGGCCTTTCTGGGCCCATGGTTTGATAAATTAAATGAAGTTTACACTGGTAACTATCTTTATATAATTACCTGGAAAGACTAGTCGACTCATTGCCTGCAAACAGCACCAAAATAATCCTGGGTGATTTCAACGCTAAGGTTGGCAATGAGCTATCACAGGAGAAAACAGACTCAATAATGAAACAAATGACAACGGTCAGTGCCTGATTGACTTTGAATGTAGCAGAAATCTAGTCAAACGTTCAACTTGCTTCCCACTCGACGCATATATAAAATGTCTTTGGTATCATCGGATGGAAACACACAAAACCAGATCGACCATGTTCTGATCATTACTTGATCAAGCAAACTTATCGATGTCGTATGTCGAAGGCTTATACGACGAAGACCAGCTCGCTACAAAAATTCGACATTGAAAGGCTCCAACCAGCGTCTGTGGTAAAATATTTTTACAGAGATCCTCGACAACCAGCTAGCTCCGATCCTAGTGGACACATAGCTGAAAACAATCAACGGTCTGTAGGTGGAAGTCAAAGCAGCGATTAAGACCTTGGCAGAACAGGCGATTGGATATCAAGCCCGCCACAAAAGAAATTATTGGTCCGACGAAAAATACCAGGATGCGTTACATAAGAAGAATCAAGCATAAAAAAAATATTTTGGTATGAAAGCCAGGACGAAAAGAGAGCAATATGAAAATCTCAGAAGAGTAGCGAATAAGATCATTAGAATTAAGAAAAGAAAATACTAGGACGACCGGCAGCAACGCAAGACAAGCATATTAAGTAGTGAAAAGCTTGAAGCCAGGTTATCACCCCTAAACCACGCTCTGCCGTAATGGCATCGACAACATCATAGCTGATGGAAACAGGATTCAGCAAAAATGGGCAATAATATATATTTTAATATTTTGTGTATGCTTGTGATTTTAATTGCTACGATCGCGATGGTTAAATAAAGCATAATAATAACCAGTGCATGATTTTTTGTCATCTTGGCTATTTTTGTGGATGCAGGCAAAAAAAAATTTAAATTATTATAAGAAAAATTTTTATATTTATTCAAATTCATTGCACATAAATAACCGATATCACTTATATTGGTAAGTCTAAAAAGTATTGAATATTTCTTTTATTTAAAATGGATTTTATTTAAGTACATTTTGTCCATCTATGACCTTTTGCTATTTTTTGGGCAGAGCCATTATTGAATCTGTGTAGAACTTCTGTGGTTTATCGGCAAAAATCTTTGCCAAGTGATTTTAACAGTCCTTTCTTGAAATCTAGACTATACGGCGGATGCATCAAAACTTCCCAGCTAAGCTCTGTAAATTTTTTGCCGGGTCATCAAAGATATGTGTGGTCTAGCGTTGTCATGATGGAAGACAAAGTCCTTTCTATTGATCAATTCTGGCCGCTTTTTTTGAACTGCTTGTTGCAAACTGGTTAATTGCTGACAGAACAGAGCCAAATTGAGTGTTTGGCAAGGTTCTAGCTCCTCATGATAAACAATTCCCTTCCAAACCTACCATACACACAGCATAACCTTATTTGATGTCAATCCTGGCGTTGAAGTCGTTTGTGATGATTCACCTTTTTTTGACCATGATATTTTCGAACGACATTCTTGTATCTTACCCATTTTTCATCGCCCGTAATAATTTGCTTCAAAAATAGCCCGATTTCGTTGCGTTTTATTAGCATTTCGCAAATGGAAATTCTGTCGGTCAAATTTTTTTGGATTAATTCATGCGGCACCCAAACGTCCAGCTTCTTTGCATATCCAGCCTTACGCGAATGGTTCAAAACTGTTCGGTGATGGATATTCAGTTCCTAAGCAATGTCATGGCTACTTAACATATGTGTCAGCCTTCTTCAATTTTTTGTAAGATTTAGTCAACTTTTTCAGTGATTGGTCAACATGAGTAAGGTGCATCTTTGACATCAAAATTTCCAGAACGAAAGCAAGCGAACTATCTATTGGCTGTTGCTTTTGATAAAGTATCTTGACCGTAGACACTACAAATTTTTTCACGAGCCTGCGATGCATTCTCACCTTGATCGTAGTAATATTGTAAAATATAACAAATTTTTTCAGAAATTTCACTCATTTTGAAATGAATTCAACTTTTGACACGAAGGACGAAATACTAAACTGTCCATATGAAAATTGTAAACTGGAATGTCATCTTTCAAGCGCATGGCAGTTTGACTCAATCTGATTAGTATTGCCCACTTTTTGACAACAAACACCATTTAGAGACAAAAATACTTTTTAGACTATCCAATATTTAAATATTTGGTGGCTATAACTGAGGCTCTTGGTTAGTTTAAAAAAAATTTATGCTGTGAATATTAAAAAAAAAATTAATATTTTGTTGTGAATTTAAAAAGATTAAAATAAAAGAAATGTCGCCTTAAAAGGAAAATAAATCGGTCTTCTCACTCAGATCTAAAACGGGTGTGGGATCCCACACGCGTTTCTCTCATCAATCCTTTCGTAAGGCTGCCTAGGCCATCGATTCTTATCGGCGGTCATTTGGTTTTGCGTTTTTTTGACTCTGGTCATCCTTGTGCTGTGGAAAAACAACCTGCCCCACGAAACTGGGAAGCTAGCTTGCCAGTGCACCTACGTTTCCCCAAGCAAGGCCATTTCCAAATGAGCTCTTATTTTCCGCTCGCTGAGGCAGCAGCCCACTGCTGCAGTCCTGTATGGACCACCCACTCAAACGGTACAATATGACAGTATTGATCGTTAGGTATAGTAGCAAATAATACGCAGACGATTGCCAAAGAACTTTTCCTAAAACTCGATAGCGAAGCAAAACTAGTGGGCTACAAATCAATGAAAATAAAACAAAGCTCATGACACAGTCAAGGGAAAATACCTCAAATATCCAAAATATTATCCTTGGCGAATACTGTATCGAATAACAAGAACCAGCAATAAACAAGTTGGGTAGACAGACCTACGCTCGTGTCAGAAGAATTTTGTACTCAAATTCTCAGAAATGCAGTCACCAGCAATGGATAAAGTCAAGAAATATGTCAAAGAGATGTGCACGTTTATAAGAGAATTCGTTGTTTTTATTTTTTCAAATGTCGCCATTTTGTTGCGAATCAACAAATTGGACCTTATTTGAAAATTTCAAGAAGGTTAAATCAAAACCGCATTAGCTGATTCGATGCAAACTCCATAAAATACCAAAATCATGTGTTATTGTTGTTGTAATTGGAGAAATTAACAAAGGGGTTTAACTTCCGTGTGCGTTATTCGATTTTCGTCAAACTTACAAAGTTTAAGGACCTTTAGCAGGACTACTTATATATCGAATTTCGTTGAGTTTAAGGGTACCTATACAATTTTATTGGGGAAAATGTGAAATTCGATTATCATACTATTAATAACAAAGTTGAGCGAATTTTGACTTCTAAGGTTTTTTTTTTGTTATTGTACTCATAAACACGTACCTCCATGTTTTTTTCAGATTTTTCGGTTCACAGGTGATCAATCTCTAAAAAAGTGTCAAACTGAGACCAGTTTTCAAAAGTTCTCATTAAGACCTTTCAATTGATACCCATAACGGCTACACTTAACGATTTTTTTTCGGGCCATTCCCCTATATGGGGAGACCCCCCTTCATTACCTCATAAAAATTTTTTTTTGTTGAACTTTGAAGAGAGCACCACTTTACACCTGCTTACAAAGTCTGATGTTTCTAGCTTATGTAGTTTGCGAGAAAAAGTGCTGTGACACCCAGACGAACGGACAGACAGACAGGTCGCGATTTTAGTAGAGTTTTGTAAAATTATTTTACAAAACCCCTTAAAAACGCCGAAAAATTCAGCTCGCAAATGAAATATTTCAATCAGTTTTGACTATCTTGAAGACAGCTGCATACATAGAAAAACAAAGCTCCAAGCATGTTATATAAATCCATAATACGACATATGCAACACCAACGTAAGTGTAACAAGCCTTCTAGTAAAACTTTGCATTTGTTGTAGTCAGCCTTCTTGTGGCCAACTGGTGTGAGCTGTCAGCCTACTTCTGCAAAATGCAAATGCTTGTACGGCATAATGTATGCAATGTTTCACATGAAAAAGGCACAAATCATATTCCTTGCATGCTGAAAATGCACCTTCCACTGTACACTTATACCATTTAGAGTAACCAAATGAAACACACTTTTAACACCTTCTACTGACAGCTAGCTTGGGGAAGTAAACGAATTCCTATTCATTTAACATTGAACATCAACAAAACATGGACGGATGTATGAAATTCACTTCAGAAGGAGCGCTATGGTGTTTTTCGCGGACCATCTAGATTTCACAATTGAAATCTTCTAAAAATCATAGACAACCTCGAATTGTCGTCAGCACTTCCAGATTTCTCCATATACCCTCATATAAACTAGCAAGCAAAGTCAGCCTACATGTGGTCATATATATGGTAGAAGGGTTTTCTGGTACATAGCTTGTTAAGCAGTAGTAAGGCTTTCGACCTGTGCTATGCTATGGGTGTGAAACATGGACCCTAAACATATTGAAAACCTTTGAGGGACGGGTCCTGAGGAAGATAATTGGAGCGAAACTAGACGGAGGCCCATGGCAAATTCGATACAACCATGAGCTGTATGAAATTTTTGACGAGCAGGAGATCTCAACGATTGTAAGACGGCGGAATGCAATAGGCTGGCCACATGAATCGTGTGGACAAACAACGGACACTGCTTGGATTTCGCAATTGGAGGACGCGGTCAATGAACCGAGACAGTTGGAGGCACTTTTGTTGGAAGCGAAGGCCCGAGAGGGGATGTTACAGAGAAAATAGGCAGACGGAATTGCTAAGTTAGCGTTATATTTCACGTATTTAATAGCAACAGCTATAAATTTCCTGAGGTTATCTAATTGCTAGCGAGACTAAGAAATTTTGTTATGCAGTTCCTGGGTAATTTGTGGACAGGACAAATAATATACATACCTAAATTTTTAAAAATAAAACTCTCAAGCATTTTAAAATAAAATATTTATTGTTTTTCAAATGAGATCCTTAACATCCTTATTAAAATGCTTTTAACATTTAGATTTGCATGCATACTTCAAAAGTGTTTTAAAAGTGCTGGGAAATAAAACACTTAAAAAATTTCATTTGCACCAAAAATAACAAAATGCTGATACTAAATGAAAGTCACATTCGTTTATATTTTGCAAATTAATTTGAAAATGTAAGCGCAACATTTTGTCAAATCAATAAAGCTCGTTAAATTTTGGCACAAATTGTTTTCATTTTGAATTGATTATATCATAGCATGCACAATGACTTCAAAGAAAATATCCCACCTGCTCGCTACCTGGCGTCATTTTCTCATTTAGTATGCCCACCCATTTGAAGGATTTTCTCACCTTAATGCAACTCAACTAATTGAACTATTATTTAATATACTGCAAATAATGCTCAGTGATTAATAATGAAAAATTATTGATTGGGCATATGATTTCCATAGAATTTTTTCAATGGAAAAGTTGTTCGTACTTATTTATGACCATATGTTAACTTTGAGACATTATTACTTTCATTAACTTTCAGTCAACAATTTTCAATAGAAACAAAACACATGTATCAAATTGCATCAAGAAGGGACCGTTCCCTTCTGCAATATGCATAAGTAAATCTTTTTAAAGTTGGTAGATTTTTAATAGTGAAAATCAATATAGTTTAGCAAATATTTATTATTAGTACCATTATTACATTTAAATAGCTAACGTTACCTCATAAGCTTATTTTACGTGTCATGACATTTAGGCCAATGTTAGTTACATACTTACTTTAAGGGGACAAACTGAAAAAAAAATTTTCAAAGGTTAATTTTTAAATGAATAAAAAAACATGTCTTAATGAAACTCTGTACATATACTTTATTTGCCTCATACTATAGAACAAAAAATTCTTAAACATTTTGTGGCCGATTTTTCAGAAAAGTTTTGAAAAAAGAGTTTTTGATCAGCATCAAATTAACCTCAGAATATACGTAAAGAAAATAATTTGGTTGAAAAATAACAAAATAGTAGCGTTTTTCTGAAAATCGAGATTTTCCCTCAAAAATCGTTTATAACTCAGAAAATTTAATGCCGATTTTTTCACGCGTAGTTCATTCTGAGCATTACCATGTGTAGACTAACGTGTTGAAATTTTAGAAAGATTAGATAAATCTTTTTTTTTAATCATGCACGCCAACTTGAAAAACGGTATTTCGAGAAAATCGCATTTAAAGTTAAAATTCAATTCAGAAACTTTTCTTTAACAATTTAACCTACTAGATGAACAGAATTGTATTGATTAAAATTTAATAATTTTTTCACCCTTATGTACCGCAAATACTCAAATTAAAAATAAAATAAAACCAGTGTTCAATTAGATTAATTTAATTAACACGTAAGATGTTCCAAATCTAGTAGTAGTCTTTGCGAATAGACACCTTTCAAATCGCTCCTGTCAAAAGGTCTCCAAAACTAAATTAATTTTTTAAAAAAACGTTACTCCTAAGGTAATTTTTATCGGAAATAACTTATATTGTCGAAGTAATCGACTCAGGAAATTTCTATTGAATAGTTTTTACTTCGATTGGTAAAGGAATACAAAGAACCAAAGAAAACTTCAGGGCCGCTGGTATGGAGGAGCCCGACGGCTTCCCATCGTTGGGGAAACGACGAATACGAAACTGGCGATAATCACTTAGAGAAAACATAACGAAGAAAACTCCACAGATGGAGGGTGCAAGTTGCAAATAATAGCGGACAATCAACAAATGGCCAAATTACAAAAAGAAAATCATGAACTAGGGTTAGAGATACAGTCCCTCAAGGATCTATTCAAGAAAGGTATGAAGCCTCAAAAGACGCAGCTGCAAAATCAATGGCAACAGGTAACAAAGCCGAAGAAAAGTACAAAGCAAGCAATTCCAGAAGAAGTTCTAAGTGCTGGTGGCACCAGCGAGAGTCAAAACTAATTTACAGCGCTGGAGGGATTAACCAAAGAAATGGAAATTGAAGAAAACATCGAAGGTGATTTTAATCAAGATAATGACTTAAATTTTATTCAATATTTAAAGAACAAAAATAAATGGAAAAAACCAGCTCGCAGTTCTGCTGGTTCCTCTGTAAAAGCTTCCAACAACACAGAAAAAGTTCCACCACTCAACGTGCTCGGACAAAGCGGAAAAGATAAACTAGCCAATTTCGAGATCAAAAGAGTTAATGCTGAAAAATTAACTATAAGGACGAAATCACTGGTTGATTTCAAGTCAGCCAACGATGCGGTAAATGCTGGACGGGGTTCCACACTTCACCTTTACCCCAAAAAGTGAGAATAATCAGACCTTCTTGTTGAAGGGTTTGGACTGCGGAGGGGATACGGTTGATCTTCTTCAGGTGCTCACAGAAGCTGCACCAGATATTGATTTGTTTTCAGTCAAAGCCTTTGCGACAAGAAGGTCGACCGCAGAAAGAAAGAACTTAGCACTTTACCCGGTACAAATTGCAAAAAGAGCAGTCCAAGTGCCCTTCAACAAATAATGTACTTGAATTTCAGAGTGGTGAGGTGGGAACGCCTCCAGAAAAGAGAGGTCAACCAGTGTTACCTGTGTCAAAGATTTGTTCATTTGGCTGCCAACTGTGCCATGCACTATCGGTGCGTCAAATGCAAAGACGTTCATGCACTCAGTGAGTGCAAATTGGCTCAGATGAAATCTAAAGAAAAATTATACTGCGTTAACTGCGGTGTTTTTAGTCATCCAGCATCATATCGAGGATGCTCTCGATATCAAGATGTAAAAGTAAAATTTGCTCCAAAGCAAACACAAGTAAACCATAGCGTCGTACCTTCCAACTTCGTCAAGTCTGCAGTATCATTTGCACTCGCCGCTAGAAGACCAGCAGAAAATGCGGCAAATAATGTAAATAATTTAAGTGGCAACAATGAGCTGCTTCTCAAAATTTACCAGTAGCTTAATTCTTTATTGGAGAGAATCAATAAACAAGATTCAAAAATTAACTTTGTTTTTCAGCATTTAGACCTTTCAAATGCCTCAAAATAACTTGTCATCCAGTCACATTCCCATGAATAGATCAACGTCAACTCTATTGACATGATTATCTCCTTGAATTAATTGTTGAGCAACAGCCTGACATACTTCACACTGAAACCAACCTCAATTCATGGCACTCCATGGCACCCAAAGATTTTGAATTCGCAAGAAACGATAGGTAAATGGCAATGGGGAGGTGGCACTTGGATATTGGTGAGAAGACCGTATCGTTTCCAGAATATTGAAAAAGTCGAATTCAAAAGCTTTGAATTTCTTGAAGTATCCGTTATTAAAATTTTACTGCCATGTGGGGATAACCTATTCGTTATCTCTGCCTATGTAACTGTTCAAAATGTTCTCAAGTTCAAGGAGGAACTCAATTCCTTGTTTGAAATACTCCAATTGAACAGGCTGTATAGTTATTATGTTTTTACCGGTGACCTGAATGTCAAATATACATCATGGCTGAGCACCAACAATAATCCAAGAGGTGTATTCCTGAAATCGTGAATAACAAAGAACCAAATTAAATACAAGTGCAATCTATATGGGTCGGAGTTCCCAACATACCCTAGGACAAATTCATATTGGGATCTCTGCATTGCTGACGCAAGACTTGAATTCAACTTTAATAGTCCTCAAAAGAAACTGCACGTGCTTCTTTACGATAGCGACCATAACGCAATCGTAATGGGAATCAATCACAAAAGGGATGATCTCTTCCTCATTAAAGTTCAGCATGAGAATCGTCGGGTGAATTTAAAAAAAAACGGATTGGGCAAAGTCTCAGAAGAAGTTTAATCAAGAGTACCAGAAACAATATCCCCCTTCTCATTATGGCAACTCTTGCTCAATGGTTCCTAATGGCAGGAATCTTAGTAATGATGAAATAGATTTCTATTTATCGTAGTTAGAGACGCTGACGCTTAAAACGATTGAGAAAGTAGTTCCCAAGATTAAACATCGAAATAATATGAAAGGATACGAAACACCAACTATTGCAAGGTTAAAAAGATTGAAAAGCCTTCTTCTCACTCGCGTCTACAATATTTATCGGCGATTTTTGGACCTGAAGAATATCTGTTCATACTTGAGGAGTGAGGTCAGCAATCAATGGCCGCAAAAACGTATAAATATTAGCCCACAGGACTCAGATGGCGTTTTATGAAAGTGGATAGCTTATTCCGCAAGAAGTCTCAAGTGAAGGTATCGTGAAGGTATCGTTAGTGATGAGATAAGTCTTCTCTATAAGGCTGGTATATAAATTGATAGTACGACTCCGTATATAAATCGAAACAGGATTATATGTGATGGTATGCATAAACCTGCAAAACCTCAAAGGTGAATCAATTCTTCATTTCAATGAAACATTAACATCTGACCTCATACGGAGCTTGAATCTTATTGATTATTTTGTCAGCTATGAAGACCTGTGTTTCACATTTGGCAAGATAAACAACAACAAATCATGTGGTACTGACGGTATTCCAAACATAGTTCTCATTTTGACTGAGGCTGCTATTAGGAATTATTGTTCAACATCATGTTGAGCAATTTATATTTCCCAAATGAGTGGAAAAGGCTAATATATTTCCAATCTAGTAGAAGGGATAAGAATCTTCGAGCCCTAAAAGCTATCGCCCAATCAGCTTGCTGGCTAACTTCAGCAAGGTGTTTAACGTGATACTCAAAAAAGCATTAAGCGCCCACATTGAGAAATATGAGTTAATGCCGAATTTCCAATTTGGTTTTCGCGCCAGGCATTCCACCATAAATGTGATAATGAAAGTAACCTTAGACATCTGTTGGAAACTAAAGAACAAAGAATATGTTGGAGCGTGTCTCATTGATATGTAGAGACTTCGGTACGGTGTGGTTGGATGGACTAGTTTTTAAACTTCTTCAGGACAGGTTCCCCAGACACCTTGTCACCATGATGTGCAATATGTTATATGGGAAATCATTTCTTGTAACTGATGGAAATCTGACGACAATGTGCGACTTCAAGGTCTTGAATGGTCTACAGCAGGGAACAGTTATTCATTCGCAAGCTATTGAATGGCTTTGATTTTAATGCCGCGATCATTGGTAGCGTTTGCTGATGATCTTATCATCTAATCGGCAGACCAAAAAGCTACAATAGTTCAGAGCAATATCCAAAAAATATTTAATGTTGTGCAGCTCTGCACCGATAATTGGCGAATGAAAGTTAATGCGCAGAAGTGCGAAACAATTTTTTTTTGGATAACACTGCAGGGGGTTAGTCAAGACCTGAAACGTAATTGGAAGGACTTCCACATTATGACTGGTGAAGGTAGGTCTGAACGGGTTCCACATAAATCCTGTGTGCGATACCCCGGTGTTCATCTCGATCAGTATATGTACTATACTGAACATGCCAAAACCATGCTCAGTAAAGCACAAAAAGTAGTCATGGCCCTTTGACGGCTCTTTCATACCAGATACGTTGATCAAAAGGTCAAAGTTATCTGTTACAAGACCCTATTTAGACCAGTTTTGACATATGTATGTCAGATCTGGTACAACCAGAGTGCTAGCACTATGGAAAGATTAAGAGTTTTCGAAAGGAAATGTCTTCGTGCATATACTGGTTTGTACAGAAAGCCTGAGATGGATTGGAAGCACTATATATCGAATAGAAAAATTTATCTAATTTCTAAAGTGACAAGAATCAATATCTCCATATTAAAACTTCTTCGGAATCATATTGCAAGATCTGTAACTCCGAATGAAAACCCCTGGATTTCACAGCCGTTTCACCCTACAGATGGGTATATTGTAACTTGCCTCGCTATTGCCTTCGTTCCTTTGGACATGAATCGATATGTTTTTCATTCTGACGGTGTCCAAATCATATATCATACAGGGTTTGTATAATAAGTAGCCGGACTGAGCCTGCCCCACGCTGTCAAAGCGTCTGCTAACCGGCATCTGGTGCTGTAGTGGTGGTGGGGGTCTAAGTAAAGGGAACCAGGCTGCAGCAGTTGCCTCCAAACACTTGAGAGATAGCATCGAGCGAGAGCGGAGTGCGTGTTCAGTTACGTCGTCGGAGTGAAAATGGAGCGTAAGATCGAGCAACCGAACCAGAGTTTCTTAACCACGTCATTACAGGAGACGAGACGTGGGTTTTCGAATACGATCCTGAGATGAAGCGGCAGAGTTCGGAGTGGTACACACCGGTGTCACCACGACCGAAAAAAGCGCGCATGAGCAAATCGAAGGTGAAGTCAATGCTCATTGCTTTCTTTGACGTGAAAGGCATTGTTCACAAAGAGTTTGTGCCACCCTGCCAAACTGTAAACGGCCAGTACTACAGAGAGGTGCTCCGTCGACTAACCGCCCGGGTTCGCCGAGTCCGTCCGGAGATTGCCGATTCGTGGATCCTCCATCACGACAATGCTCCGTCGCACACCTGCCTGCTCGTCACCGAGCAATTGGCCAAACAGTCGAGGGCAACGTTGCCACAGCCTCCTTACAGCCCGGACATGACACCAGTGAACTTCTTTCTGTTCCCCAAGATCAAGAGACACCTTAAGGGGACGCGGTTCAGGACTCTGGAAAACGTTCACCAAGCTACGACGAGGGCTCTAGACAGCATCGAGGTTGCCAACTGACAGGGAGCGTTCGGGGATTGGAAAATCCGGTATCAGCGTGTTATCGACTCCAATGGGGACTACTTTGAAGATTTCTAAAGAAAAATTGTACATATTTTGCCAATAAAAAATTTCCTGAGGTCAGTCCGGTTACTTATTATCCAGACCCTGTATATACAGACGGACCACCGATAAGAAGATAAAATATCCTCCGGACCAACAATTACTATGGAGATACTCATTTACTAGATTCGTTGAGGCTGGTCTAGCTTGGATGGAGCAATCTAGATATGAGTGGCTGAGTCTAAATTATTCGTGTTTGTTTTCTGTTTTCAGGGTTTCGCAAAATTATTTTACAACACCCTACTAAAATCGCGTCCTGTCTGTCCACCTGTCCGCCCATCCGTATGCCACACCACTTTTTCTCGCAAACTACATAAGCCAGGAACATAAGACTTTGTAGGTAGGTGCAAAGTGACGCCCTATTCAAAGTTTCGTCACAAACAGAAATTTATAAGGTGTTTAAGGGGGGTCTCCCATATAGGGGAACGGCCCCTGAAAAAATGGGTATCAAATGAAAGGTCTTGATGAGAACTCATCAAAACAGGTCTTAAAATGACAAGTTTTGCTTTGAGGGATGCTGGGGAAGGGTAAATGTACGAAAACGTTGTGTCCCCACCTCCCTCTCGCGATTGGACACCTTTGACCTGAAAAATCTGAAAAGTCTTTGAGGGATGCAGTGGAAGGGGAAATGTACAAAGGGTTTTAAGGTGGTCTCCCATTGGTAGTCGAGTAAGCTGTCACTGAAAAGGTCTCAATGAGATCTTTTCAAAACAAGCTTTATCGGTATCGTAGGAGGCAGGAGAAGCAGAAATGTACGAACTTTTCGCGTACACCCCCTCGCGATTGGACACCTTTCATTGAAAAAATCAGAAAAAAATCATGCGTGTATGCCTTTATGAATACAATAAAAACAAATACATGAGAAGTCGAAATTCACCCAACTTTGTTAGTAATAGTATAATTTATCAGTTTTACATTTTCTTGAATAAAATCTGGACATAACATTTAAATTCAATAAATTTCAGTACACAAATGGCTATTTATAAGGTTGACCTGGTATCTGGTATCAAATCAAATGGTATTTAACGAAGTTATAGCAGTTTGAATTTTCCTGTATTACTATGGAACAAAATGCGCTGTATTATTGTGGAAACATATGGCTATGGAACAATATGCGCTGTTTCCTGACAGACACTACAGGTTTGCTAGAATTTACATGAAAGTTTCAGGGCTGATAGGTATAATGAATATCTTCAAGAATTGGTTCAGCTAGTGGTTTCAGTAATCATAATACAAAATTAGCTTATAATAAGAAGGTTGAATAATCTTGAGTTATTTTACTACTATTTAAGATACACACTTTTAACACTTGATTCAATTTAATGAATGACTGAAGATGAGTACCTACAATTAATACTCAAAGGTGAAACAACTCGAGAAAGTGGGAGAAGGGTTCCTAACAGAAGGCCTTTGTAACCATTCAAGGGCTCAAAAAATTTTCTGATGCCATGAATCGATGATCTGAATTACTCACCAAATGCTTGTTTCAAAAATCGTTCAAATTCATCCAAAAGTTGCAGATTTTCGTTCATATGTACCTAACAGCCACGGTTTTCTTTGAGGTTAAATAATTTTTCTGAATGCTCGGCTCATTGACGATATTCAAGTAAACCACTATTCCTTAAATTTTCACGAAAAAACGAAGAAAATAAGAGTGCCTTGGTCGATTTGAAATATAAATTTACTACAAACATACGTTACTGTTTTTGTGATTCCATACAATTCAAATGGCGATAACTCACTTGATTATGATTTCCATGAAATTTCGTAAGCATAAGGGTCTTATATCAACCTACATCAAAACTTTAAGAAGCTTAAGGGCACCGCTTCGATTTTTGGGGGTAAATATAAAATTTATTAATTTATTTATAATTATTACGAGAGTTGAGTGAATTTTGATTTCTGAGCCTTTGGGCTCATAAAGCCCTGTCTTCGTGATTTTTTCAAATTTTCGGCTAAAAGGTGTAAAATCCTGGGGAGAAGGGACACAAATATTGTTCGTGCATTTTGCCTCCCTCTGGACTTTTAATGAAAAAATGACTTATTTTTTCAGATTCTGAAAGTGCCTTTTATTTGATACCCTACTCGAATCCATTTAATAAAAAAAATTGTTAGGCTCCACTTCGTTATAAGGGGGGACTCACTTGAAAAAATTTGATATATTTGATAAGACTTAAACTTTTGAGAGACCACCACTTCTGACCTTTTTGCAGAATTTGAGCTTTGTAGCTTCTACAGTTTCTTATAACGGGCGGATAAACGGACCGACGGACAGATGAATAGGTGGACAAACGGCCACATAAGACGAGAAACTAGTAGGTTTTTGCCAAATTTCTTTCAGAAAGCCCTAAAAATCATGGAGCTAGATCCAATAACAAATAACTTAGAAGCTGAAATTCGTTGAACTTTGCTAAAAGTAGTAGGATTTGACATTTTTGTCTGTAAAACTGTATCAATATCATTAAATTAGATAAAATCAGCAAATTTAAGCAGTTCTTCAAAATATCATTTTATTCTATGAGTTTCAATAAAAGTTACCGACGTTATAGCCTTTGAATTTCCTCCAATTACAACAATCATATACGATTTTTCTACTACATGGGCTTTCCATCGAACCAGACACTACACCTTTGATTGAATCACCTCCAAATTTTCAGTTAAGATGAATAACAAAATTAAATTTAAGATTCAGTTCAGTCAATGATTTTGGTAATATTGGAACAAAATGTTGGCTGGTTAAGATGAAATTCTTTTAAAAAAAGAATATACATATTTGTTGTGCATATCATAAAAGTTTTTCTCGAATGAAACCATTCTATTTATCCACATATTGTAGGTTAAGATCAAAACCCTTTTGACATGAGCATAGTTTTGTCTACTCAACTTGTTTTTATTCCGGTTTGTGCCAGAATTTTGACAAATTCCATGTTTTTCACAATGTTCTCGAATTTCTTTTTGAAAATTTTCGCACCTGAATATTTTCTTCCATACAAGGAACATAAAATCCTTACCTGAATTGCAAACGATAAATTCCTATTGAAAAACGCTTGAAGATTTCCTTTTTGTTCAATTGCTCTAATAAAATATTTTAACACTCTTATTATTATTGATTCAACAAAATTAAAAACAGGTCTATTTGTTATGACTTCTAGGCAAGAATCCTAAAATTTTAAGAGGTAGCAACGTCAGAAAAGACATAACAAATCAATTGTGAGGCATGCTATGTGGCTAATGATCTCAAGCCCATCCAATTCTGGTCACAAATAATCTTCCAACATAACACGGTAGCATTCTCCATTGACGGTAACATATGACGGTCGTTTTCATTCACAAAAAAATACGGCCCAATTACACCTTGGGCATGAAAACAACACCAAACAGTATTTTTTTGCGGATGTAACGGTATCTCAAGAAGCACATGCGGGTTTGTTGCTAATCAATAACGCATATTTTGTTGATTAACAAAGCCATTGAGCCAAAAATGAGCTTCATCGCTGAACATGATTTTTCGATGAAACCGACTCAGAATTTCGGTAGTAATTTTTAACAACTTCCAAATGTTGCTGGTTTGTGAACTTTACCATGATTAAAATGTTGACTTTAACTAACGTTTTGACACTAACACTTTATTAAAAATGTTTAACAGTGCGTTGATATAAAGATACGGAATTGTTATTTCCTTAATAGAAAACACTATATTAATTCCGAAATCTAAAATTTTAAACAAATTATTATTTTGGTAGATAATATATTATGGGTTGAGAGTTTAAAAATAAAAACTTGAATTTTCTGAATCACCCTAATGTATACATATCATATAAAACTCGTTATACTGTCTGGATGTAAGGCATGCAAGACGAATGTTTGGTCGTGAAAAGCAGCAATGGTATAAAGACTTCGTCATAGCAAGGCTGGTATGATATGCTAGCAAATGCTTCATTATTTGTATACTTAAAATAACACAAATGGCAATGAGCTAGCCAAGATTGAAAGAGCGCTGACCATGCAAACGAACGCTATAGATTTGTGTCCTTGGGGAACATCGAGTACAAAATCCAAGGAACTAACAAGGAACCCAGTGGAAGCCGACAGCAGATCCCTTCTTGGAATGGTATAATAGCAAAAGAGTCTACAGGGCTATGATGATCACAAGCGATTTCTTCAGAGGCCAAAAGCTATCACATCATACAAATGAACCATATAATGCTATTCATAAGTGATCCCACCATCTGATGAATCTCACTTAAAAAATATTGACCAAAATCGTTCACACAAACACTGAAGATAATTCACTTATTTGTTTAGATTTGGTTGACCCATCTGCTGCAAAACAAAGCTTCAAACCCGACAAACCATTATTAAGGGCTCAGAGATCAGTATATATACATATATAGATATATATATATATATATATATATATATATATATATATATATATATATATATATATATATATATATATATATATATATATATATTATATATATAGTCCATATATGTATCTATATTTCTATATAGAAATCATTTTGGAACTTCAATAAATAATCTTATAAGAAAGAGGTATGTTCTGCTATGAGGCTGCAAAAATACAATAATAAGAATACATTATTGAAAAAGCTAAACGATGAGGCTTGGTAAGAAAATCCAGGAAACGCTCATACGACTCTGAAGATGAAAGCTGCACACCACCGTTAGAACTTTGAAATTAAAGAAGGGTAATTCTGAAGAGTCCGCATAGAATAGTAGTAAGAGTGCTCGCTTCATAAGCCAAAGGTCCCTGGCTTGAACCCTGTTGGTGACAAGGAGACTTGTTCTGAGTGATTTTTGGACGAACTATAAGCCCATTCAAGAAGCACATGCGCATGGTTTAAAATCGGAACACAGCTAGGTCAATAGATTAACGGCCAAAGCTTGGTACTGACGATATCATCTTTTCGAATGCGAATACATTCGATCAAAATAATGAGATTCTCTAACTATGTCCAAACAAAGGCCCAAAAGGGGCTGTAGTGCCAAACAAAAAAAAAATTCTGAAGATATTTGGAACTGTCGATGCATGAGTTAAGATGAAATTCCGAAATTTCTAGAAAAAATATCAAGCTAAAAATACTTGAACAAGACCATAAATAAAAATATCAAACATACTCTAAGAACTACATTGTGAAAGATATGAAGGTTACTATTAGTTTCTATTTTTCAAAGAATAAAGTTAGCTTTTAAATCAATGTCAAAAAGTTGTATTATTTGTATTTAAACTTGAACTCGAATTATTATCCCACAATATACTGGCCTTAGCTTGCAAAAAGAGTTAAAATATCAAAAAGTGGTAAGATCCATTCAATACTCAATGCAAATAACCACGTTATCTCTAAAAATTATACCTAAAAGTAAAGCCGGTCGAGCATTCGCCGATTAAGCCAAGGTACTTTAGTTCAAATCATGAAGGTAGTAAAAACATTTTCAAGTAATTTCCCGTGCAGAATATGATTGCAAAATTGCAATATAACTACACAAGTAGTGCACGTAGTGTAGTGGTTAGAGTGCTCACTGCATAAACCAAAGGTCCCTGGCTCGAACCCTGTTGGTAACGAGATTTATTTGAGTGATTATTCGGATGGAATATAAGCCTGATAAGTTATGATACGTACTGGTTTAAAATCCAAACGTATCGCAGCAAGGTGAACGGATCAGTGGCCAAAGTTTGGTACTGACCATATCATCTTCTCGAGCGCTGATACATTTGATCGAGAGAATGAGATACTTTGAATAGCTTAAAGCCAAGGCCCAAAAGAGGATGTAGTGCTAAAGCAAAAAAAAACTAAAGATTCACGGTCAAGCGACATATTGACGATTGTACCAAATATGACGATCCTATTATAGTCCAAAGATGATAATCTAACATATCTCATTCTGAAAGTCCGATCTCAATTATTGTTCATCTCATTAGAAAATATCAGATAAGTTTGCTTCTATTTAAAGATCAAATTCGACTTTTTCCGATTTTCGTATTTTCTCTAAATGGTCATTTACCGCTTAAAAACAAATCCAAACATTCCTTGAGAATCTACCCCCTCGAATATTTTCAGCTCAACATTCAAATTTCTATATAAAATCAAGACTATCAAGCTTTAAAATATTAATCATTTTACTAAAACCATCTAGCCCACATAGGTTGTAAATTGTGCATATTTAGCATGCCTACAATTTTTCACCTGCAATTATAAAAATAAGTCGGTAAACAATATTAAATCATAGTATTTATGAAGTCTCACAACACGTCACTATAAATAGACTCTTAATCATAGATCTCAAAAAAGCTAGAGAAATTACCGAACAGTTTCCCTATTTGGATATTCTGTTTATTATTAGAAAACGCAAAAAATGCGAATAAAAACGAAAATTTACTTAAGCTCTAAATAACAAAATGCTCCTCTAGTTTGCATTTAAATTGATGAAAGTGAAATTTTTGTGAAAACTAGACGATTCTGTAAAATCTGATAAGACGTTTTAAAACCTATGAGATCCTTTCGAAATTCTTGAGGTATTCTCTCATAAGATGCAAAAGACGATCAGGACTTTTTAAGAAAAATTGTATATTTTTCCAGTTCAAATAAACACAATTTATTTAAATTTATGCCACACTTCACTTCCAACACAAATCACTCGATTAAAATAAAAAACAAAAAAAAATTTTATATCGCGAAGGAAAATATGCTAAAATTTATCCTTGTAAATATTATCAAAATGCTAAAATCATTCAAAACCTATTCACAAACCATATACGGTATTAAAATTTTAAAGATAATTTTAAGCCTTTTAAAGTAAAAAATAGTAGAAATACTGCAATCACCTACGAGTCAAGCACAAGTTCGCGGATTAGCACAAAATGAGGAAATGCCCAACAAGTGTGGCCGCTGAAACGGACTGGCCACTATGATAAAACATTGATTGTGAGTGTTACACAAACATATGTAAATATTATATCATTAGCCAGCGAAAAAAAATCGCTTTTCGAACTAGAAACCATCAACTTTCTTAACAGTATCTAAAAATATAAAAATATCTTTGCACTCTATACTAGAATATTTAAATTCAATATTGTAAACAAATTCCTCGTCTTTTTTCGGATTTTTAGATGTTCGTTCTAGGACATGGATATGCCACCACCACACAGTTACTGGTGAGAATTACCCTATTCTTTCCACTCAACCTGTAACCTCTCGCTTTACTTTTGCGGAGCGCTCCTATTCTCGCCATCGTCGGGCGAATGTATGCATTCTCATATGCCTATGGTCCATTAGAAAAAAATGTTCTGAAAACGAAAATGAAAATTTTTATGAATCTTCTAAATTTATAAGATGCTGCTTAAGACATTCCCATCCCATCTCCAATATGACGTGTATATTTAGACCGCTGATTCTATATTCAAAGAATTGCTCCGTACTTGCCTTCATTTTTGGTGACTGTGTGGAGAGATCTCCTAGGATGGTGTCCCTCCTGTAACGTCAACGTCTTGTGAGATAGAAATTCAGCTTACTCGTCGAACTTTTTCGGATAGAATATTTTTGGCAGTTTTTCGCCTGACCTAATCATCAGATGGTAGACAGTCATAAGCCAACAATGTAAATTAGCACTTTGATCATATTGAGCATGTGGAGAAGAATTTGCACTTGCGAACACTTTGAATCAATTTCGCCGATCCAATTAGGGGATGGTGCATCCATTGGATTTTCGCGAGGTTTTTTCGAGGAGGAGCATGCACTTTTTCATAATTAGAATCCAGTTGACTGTTACCGCTTCTAAAATTATCTAATAATCACTGATAAAACTCGTAGATTTAACGTCATGATTTTTCAATATTATTAAATTACAAATCGTTGGCGCAATGCCAGTGAAGCATTTTTTAACGACACCATTGACTTCGTTTCTCAGAGGCATTTTCTCAAACAACTTTCAAATTCCATTTCCCTCTCAGCTATCTCAAATCAATTACAATTAAAATTTTGTTCACTACATACTCGCATACTATAAAATCTTTTCATTGTATTAAATAGACGAGCTAAAAAAGTTTTCCGGCAAGAAATTCGCAGAGTATCAAATGAATTTAGCTAATATCTGGAAACCAAGGCAAAAACATTTCAACACTATATCCTTGACAATTATTTAGAAAAATTTATTGCATCATCTAATTGCATAGGCAATATCCTTAGACTAAATAAAACTCAATTTCCGTTAAAATCAAAGTAAATGGAGATGAAGTTATGAATGAACTATATCTGAATGATAGAATTCGTTTTGGCGCTTATAATAATTTAGCAATTTAAAAAGGTGTTGTATAGTTTTAAGTTAACAGAAGGTTGTACTGGCCTTGTTCAATTGTATTCTTTCAGGCAGTTTTTAAACTACTGACTTATAAAGTAACTTACTATAATGAAACACGGGTTTTTTTAAGTTTTCGGGAGTAGAAAACCAGACCGTGTAACTAAAACTAATATAAAGTAGACCGTTTAAGTTACCCAATCCTTGAAGTAAGAGTAAATAAAGTAGACAGATGTACGCTTCTAACAAAAGTGGATTATAGACAACTTACCAGGAACATATATTATACTTTCCTAAATAAAAATTTAATATGCTTTGATTTCATTTAAATTATATGATCTTATTAAAACTACTAAGACCCCATTTAAAATAGCCTCCATTTCTTTCAATATAAAAACAGGAGATTAGCAGTAATCACTTATTTTAAAGACTTTATTATAATTGGAAACTATTTTTGAAGCAGAAAAGTGCTCCTATGAAAAAGGTTTCGTAGCTGATCACTTGAATTATGCATCCATTGCACATATAACAAATCATTAGAATATATAAAACCACCAAATTGAAGGGAGACATTTCATAAGCCCGAAATTGCCACCATTTTGTTCCATCTTCGATAATTTCGCTAAATTGAATTGAAAGCAAATTAAGAAAAGATGGGCATCATATTTCGAGAATATCAAAAGCCCAACACCCTGCTCCAGAACATCGGAGCATATAGATATTCGCGGAGAGCTTTCATTGACCCAGTCAACCCTGGATGAAGTTTGTTCTGCCTTCAAGGCCCAAAAAAATAATAATGCATCGAGCATCGATGAGATAGATGTAATGATTTTTCTTCTTCGTCCGTAAGCTCGAGATTCCCCGATGGAAATCCAGACCGACCTCTCATAAGTCATAGATGTAAAGTCTTGGTATGTGCCAACGGACTTTACAGCAGAGCAGAGCATAGCCTCTGTGAACAGTCTTATCATTCGGCTCGCGTAAACATCAAAGGTACTGTTACTGACGTTATAAACAAACCGGAAAATGGCGTCCACTGGTACTGCAAGACCTGTAGACGTTATTCAAACTCAGCCTACGTTTCTAGGCTCCGCTTAACGGTTAAAACTTTATGTGATGAACTTAGTGCTTTGCACAATAAATGTTCGGTTGCATATAATGAGATTGCTCCCTTGCTCCAGTTTGTTGACACTATATCTTCGCATCCTCTAACTGAGACGAGACTTGATACTCCCGATGTGTTACAGCCTTTCGCACCAGATCTTCCTTCATCGGGGGAGAATACTAGAATAACATTAGATACTGCTCCTGCCATAATAACGAGAAGTAAAACGAAAGCTAAACCTGTAACAAAAAACAGCGCTAAACTGTTGACCAGCAATGATTCAGAGGTTGTATTTCAATCATCACCTGGGCCCTCATCTTTTCGTCGAGGTGCTATATCGAAAAGTCGGCCCACTTCACCCAACACTCTTGTAACGGATATTCAACCAACGCCAGTAGCTGATGTTTCTAATTCCGCTCTTAATCTGCCAGCACCACAGAAAGTTCAATCTCCTCATGTCGTGACGCCGCCGAAGCAAATATTTATATCTCGTCTGGCTTATGAGACATCGACGAATGACATTTGTGATTATGTTTTAACGAAATTTGGACCTTCAGTAAAGATCATCAGCTGCCACAAACTGACAAAAGACAACATTGAGGGAAGAGTTATAGCTTTCTTTAAGCTTACTGTACCATCCAACTGCAGCATAGTTCTTCAACCAGAACACTGGCCTCCTGGAACACTAATTAAACCGTTCGAGGCAACCAAAAGAAGAAATTTTCGTCGCGTGGTGAGCTCTCTTCCGAAACTTCAAATATTAATTTAAATTTTGATATTCAAAACACTTCTCGTAGCTTCAACCTTTATTATAAAAATGTACGTGGCACGTGAACCAAGCTGGAAGCTATTAAAATTGCCTCTTCCATTTCCGGCAATGATCGCCAGCAGTGAAATTTTTCCACTATATGATGTCTATCGAACTGATAAAGATCGTTTGATTTCAGGTAAATTTGACGGTGGTGGTGTACTTATTGCTACTCATAAAGCCTTAGACAGCAAACTCTGCTCTGACTTTTCACCGTTTCTTCCAGTAGAATGCATCACTGTCTTAATCAATATCTCTCAAGCCGTGAGTTTAGTACTGCTTTGGGTGTATATCCCTTGCAATGCTCCTTTCCGCGTTTACAAACATTTTTTCTCTGAATTATCTTCGTATTTCTGTAGCATCAACTCTCTATACAATATTTTATTCTGTGGCGACTTTAACATGCCTTGCCTAAGGTGGGACTCAAGCTCTCATACCCTCTTATCCTTCAATGATCTCTCTATCCTGTTTTCTTCTTTTTTATCGCTTTGCTCCCTATCGCAATTAAATATGATCCCAAACGCAAACAATCAACTTCTCGATTTCATCCTTACTACCAATCCTGCCTCTATCTCCTCGATCACAAAATCCCCCTCCGAATATATAAAACCTGATCCCCATCATCCTCCGCTTGAGGTTCGTTTATCTTTTCTTGCACCTCAGTCCAAATGCACTCTTTTCTCCCCAAGATTTAATTTCCGCATAGCCAACTATACAGCCATTCAGCTTGAGCTGGAATTCAATGCTACAGAAGCTAGATGTCAATTCAGCGCTATCAACTTTCTACGAGAATCTCAGTAGCATAATTGCAAACCATGTACCCTTCGGAAAAAGAACCCCAGCTAGTTTTCCGCTGAAGCCTCAGACGCTCTCTATCTGAAGGACCAGGCGCGCAAAAAACTTCATTATTCCAACTCTAACACTGACCTCACCAGCTACCGACTGCTTCGTAAAGAAGCCAAAAAAGCGGTTAAGAACGCAATGTGATCTTATTATTACATGATTGAAACATTACTGCAATCTAATAGTCCTAAGTCCTTTTGGACATACATACACTCTCTGAAAACAACATTCCATAGTCCTAATATCTTCTCATGGCGTAATTGCCAAGCTTCTGATGGGCAAGCTATCTGTGACCTTTCCACTCAATTTTTTTCCTCCACATTTAAGGTTTCGAACCCCACTATGTACTCATCGTGTCCTTCTCCTTCCCCTATTATGCATTCTATCGTGACCAATCCATCGCAAATTGAAAATGTACTGCTTAGCTTTGACATTAACGGTGGTCCGGGTCCTGATGGAATACCAAATCTGTTTGTTAAGTCATTATCTTCTACTTTATCTACCGACAATCAATTATTTTCAATATTAGTCTTTCTTCCTCCTGCTTCCCTGACGTCTGCTGCATGCTTACATCTTTCCTATCCATAAGTCCGGAGATCGAAGTGAAATCTCAAACTATCGTCCAATTTCTGTGCTGTCTTGTTTTGGCAAGCTCCTTGAGAGAATTGTGCATAACCGAATGTACGATGATATCAGTATCCTGTTTGCAAATGAACAACATGGCTTCATTAAAGGTCGTTCGACAGTAACTAATTTGTTAGAACTTACGAATACCATCCCTCTTGCTTTCGACAAGAGTCAACAAGTCGATGTCATATACACCGATTTTGCTAAAGCCTTTGATCATGGCCTTTTGGCTAACAAACTCCGATCGTTCCGCGTTTCCGACTCTATCCTCTCTTGGATTTTATCCTTCTTATCCCATCGCTCCTGCACCGTTACATGGAATAATTTTTTTTCGTCGGACTCATTTAGCCCAAAATCTGGTGTTACTCAAGGATCAATTTTAGGCCCTTTGCTATTCAACATTTTCATTAATGATCTTCCCCAATGCCTGTCCTCTAATTATCTTCTTTACACTGATGATTTAAAAATTTATCGCCCCATTAATTCCAGAAAAGATTGCTTATACCCCCAAAATGATCTTGACAATCTCCACAATTGGTGTCAAGGTAATTTACTTCCTCTTTACATTTCTAAATGTTGTCACATGAGATTCACCAACAAAATTCATCCAGTCTTATATGAATACCAGATTGATGGATCGGTGCTTGCACTTGTGGACAAATTTAAAGATTTGGGAGTGGTATTTGACCCAGGGTTGAAATTTAACATCCATGTTTCATGCATAACCACTAGAGCTTCACGTGTTGCTGGTTTTATTTTACGATCCTCTTGTAAGTCTTTTAGCATTCCAACCAGCGTCCATCTATTCGTACTTCTAGCCCGGTCAATCCTTGAGTATGCCTCCCAAGTATGGTCTCCTCACTATACCAATCTATCGGATGCTATTGAAATTGTACAACGTAAATTCACACAATCTCTATTCTACAAATATAACCTCTTTTACAGTTCTTACGATGAGCGCTTACAGATCATAAACATTCCATCACTCAAAAATAGGAGAGAATTCTTAGACCTGTGCTGCTTATTTAAATTATATCACTGTATTCTTTCATCTTTCATCGTGAAAGGCTTTCTATACGTCCCATCTCAAGAACGCGTTCAACTGACATATTCTTTGTGCCCTTTGCTCGTACTGATATTTATTTTTATTCATTTTTAGTACGCGTATCACCTCGTTACAATGAGCTCCAGCTGGGTCCTCTGCCACATTCCTTAAACGCTTTTTGCACAATATTCTGCTTAGCTTCCAATAGTTTATTAGTATTTTATATTCTTGTTCCTTTTTTTAGGGTTTCGTACTAAAATACAAAACCCTATTGCAATCACGACCTGTGTCCGTCTGTCCGTCTGTCCGTCCGTCCGTCCGTCCGTCCGTCTGTATGTCACAGCACTTTTTCTCCGAAACTATAGAGGCTACAGCCATGAAACTTTGTGGAAAGGTCAGAAGTGGTGACCTCTTGAAAGTTCAAGGGTGGAAAAATTTTTCAAGGGGGTTTAAGGGGGGTCTCCCCGTATAGGGAGGTGACCCCTCAAAAAAAAAAATTCACCATTGGTAGTCGAGTAGGGTGTCATTGGAAAGGTCTTAATGAGATCTTTTCAAAACAAGACTTAAAATTGCCTTATCGGTACCGAGGGGGGCAGGGGAAGGGGAAATGTACGAACTTTTCGCGTACCCCCCCCCTCGCGATTGGAAACCTTCCATCCGAAAAATCTGAAAAAATGAATGTAGGCGTTAATGAGTACAACAACAACAAATACATGAGAAGTCGAAATTCACTCAACTTTGTTAGTAATAGTATGATTTATCGATTTTAAGTTTTCTTGAATAAAATCTAAACGGTACCCTTAAATTCAATAAAATTTGGCAAACAGATGATTTTCTATAAGATTGATCTTTTCTGAAAGTTTCATAAAGATCGAATAGTATTTAACGAAGTTATAGCGGTTTGAATTTTCCCGTATTACTATGGAACAATATGCCCTGTATTACTTTTTATCGATTTAGAAACTACAGCTTTGCTAGGATTTGCATGAACATTTCAGGAATGATAGGTATCATGAAGATGAGTACATACAATTGAAACAAGTCGGAGAGGCAGGAGAGAGCTCCTAGCAAAAGGGCTTTGTAACCATTCTAGGATTTGAAAAAATAGGCCATGAATCGATGATTACAGTACAGAGGAGTGGGCCCTGAAAAAAATTTCATGAAAGGTAGCCGATATGAATATCAACTGAAAGTTCTCTATGAGAGCTTTTCAAAACAGTTCTTAAACTGACAGTTTTTGCTTCAATGGGGGCACAGGGGGGGGGGGGGAAATACATGAAAAATGTGTTTCTAAAAAATCTGGAAAAATTATCAAGGGAGGTATCTATGGGTATAACTAAAACAAATACCTCAGAATTCATAATTCTTTCAACTTTGTTAATAATAGTATAATCCTCGAATTTCACATTTTCTCCATTAAAATCGTCTTTGACATGTTTCTTGATTTTATTCGTTGCTGGTTACTGCATTTTGTAAGTTGAGTACAAAACCCTTCTGACATGAGCATAGGTCTGTCTACCCAACTTGTCTTAATATAACTTTGTTTATTCGCATGTTTTATATTATATTATATTTCATTACCTATTTTGTAATTGGGTTCACGGATCTGTAAAATAGTGTATATAAATAAATAAATATGAACTAACAAGCGAGTTTACATAGAAAAAATTCCCAACCTAACGGTATTCAACCTTCAAAGATCGATTTGAGTATATGTAAGTGTTCGCAAACGCTTTCATGATGAAATGTAAGAAAGAGATTGAATCGACTAATAGTGCTGCGCCTAGGCGCTTGAATGGGATGAAAGGCGATGAGCTTTCATTGTTATCAGATGGGCAAAAGATTTCCCTTCATTAAGTGTACGCATATGCAAACACAACAGCAAGTCGATTTCCCGCATGAGAGCTTAGTTCTAAGTAGATATCGTTTTTCTACCAGTTGATCGTTGTAATCTTCCTAGGGTTCGAAACAAGTCTTCTAATAGCGTGACTTGACGACTTGAATTATTCATCCAATACTTGGATAAGATTTATGCAAAGGATGAAGAGTTTCTGTCATAAGCACGTTCAGCTTAAATAAATTTCTGAATGCACTGCCGATTGAACATATTCGAATTAAACACTGTTCCTTAAATTTTGATGAAAATTGGAAGAAAATAAAAGGGCCTAGGTCAATTTGAACAACGGGTACCTAAAAATGTATTTGTTGGGGGAACTGAAGGCCGGAGACCAGTGGAGAAACCGAGGAAACGCTGGTCTGACACGATCGATGAAGACAGTTCATCGCTGCTCGGATTTCGAAATTGTAGGACGCGGTCAATGGTTGGAGGCACTATTTGCACGAAGCGAAGGCCCGAGAGGGGCTGTAGTGGTACGAAGAAGAAAGGTCAATTTCAAATATTTATGAACAATCATAATGTGTTATTGTTGTTGTAATTGCATACAATTGAAATGGCTATAACTCACTTGATTATGATTCGATTTCCATAAAATTTTGTGAGCATTAAGATCTTATATTAGTCCATAAAATAACAAAATTTCAAGTAGCTTAAGAGTTCCGTAAATACATATAAGTTGCGTCTATTTTTCAGTGTTTTGTTAAAATAATTTTATGCAGCGCGTCCTGTCTGTCCGTTCGTTCGTCGGTGTGTGAGACCACTTTTTCTCGCAGTAGGTGCAAAGTGGCGCCCTCTTCAAAACTTCACCACAAAAAAAAATTATAAGGTGTTTAAGGGGGGTGACACCTGAAAAAAATCTATAAAATGTAGGCAATATGGGCATCAATTGAAAGGTATTAATGAGAACTTTTCATTACAGGGCTTAAAAGTTTTGCTTTGTGGGGTGCAGAGGAAGGGAAAATGTACGAAAATTGTGTGTCCCCCCGCTCGCGATTAGACACCTTTGACCTGCAAATTTTTGGAAAAAATCACAGAGGTAAGTCTTTGGGAGCACAAGGGTAACAAATACCTCAGAAGTCGAAATTCAAAAAAAAAAAACAAAATGGGAACCTTGAAGTTTCGAAAAGCTACAATTTAAATTTTCTGATAGCAATCTTGTGTGTCCCGAAAATTTTACAATAATCGAACAATAAATAGCTAAGTTACACTCAATTGAATATTTAACATTTAAAACAACGGACCTAGACACTACAAATATGTAAGAATGTTGATGAAAATTTTAAAAATGGTTTGTAATATTGATGTGTTACTATGACTAGCCAAGCGATGGAGTCAAAACACTTGAACAAAATGGCGGCGAGCTTAACAACATAATAACCAGCATTTAATTTTTCAAACTCAATTTATGGAATCTATATATTAGTCAAGTCTTGACATGCAAAACATATTGTTTGATTT
Source organism: Odontomyia ornata (assembly GCA_963969285.1). NCBI lineage: Eukaryota > Metazoa > Arthropoda > Insecta > Diptera > Stratiomyidae > Odontomyia > Odontomyia ornata. The sequence continues at coordinate 341,790,835 of OZ017739.1, read as the reverse complement.
ACTAATTGTTTCACAAAACCCTTCTGGCAAGAGCACTCTCCTGCTACTTCAACTTAGTTCGTTGTGGTTTAAAAAAAAATGTCCATACAAATTTACTATACGAAATCAATGAAAGTGTGGTGTCTTTCCACATGGATCCAGTGTGCATGCATGTTTAAAAATTCTTGAGTTCGATCAAAGGCTTACAGAGACATAGGCAGGTATTTACTTACGAAATCAGGATAGCAAATACAACTTTTCTACATTGATTTTGAAACTTAGCGTCATAAATTAAAATGGAAAACTCGCATTACTCGAACGCCTCCATTGAGAAACACTGCACCCAGTGGTAGAATCTCGTCGGCACATTAGAATTGCAGTTCCTGATAATAGAAATACTACCTCAATAGAGGAAATGCTTTACAAAGTGCCATGTTCCATAAATGATGTTTTAAATTTTGTAATTTTCTTCATGAAATTTATTTGGCCTTGTATTGTTTTGTATAATGCGCTCAACTTATCATTATCTTATCTTAATCAGCAAAAAATGTAACCTTTGTGTTAAGAATAATGCTGCCAGTCTCCTAAGTGAAAGAACCACTTATTCTTTCACACGGACCATCATTGGATATCAACATGATAGCACATTTTCTTGGCCCGATGGAGACCAGCGTTTCCAGCATACAGCGATTTCGTTGTACAATTCCGCATTTTCTTAAAAACGAACAAACAGTGATTGATTTTTTTTATTTAAGTTAGTATAGCAAAGTATGCTATGTTTAAGACCAGTATGCTCGTCATCCCTGAAAATAAATGAGCATGCAGAAAGAGTTTTGCATATTAAAATGAAACTTTAAACTTAAACTTATTTATTCCACGTTTTTCAATCACACAATAATAATTTATTTCCATGTTAATTAAAAAAGCGTACTCTAATTGCCTTTTCAGTAGACTAAATTTATGTTTAGTAAGGTCAGTTAGCAAATTATCATAATACTATAAATATTATTGAATTACAAATTGTAATTATTGAATTTGAATTTGTTATTATTTATCATTTGAGTGACGGGTCCTGTGGCGAATAATTGGAGCGAAGTTAGACAGGGACCAATGGTAAATTCGATACAACAATGAGCTGTATGAAATGTTTGACGAACCGGAGGTCTCAACGATTGTAAGACTGCGGGATCGTATGGACGAACAACGGATACCCAAAAACGGATTCGTTGGGAGAATTGGAGGCCGGAGACCGATGGGGAAACCGTGAAAACGCTGGTCTGACTTGATCGACGAAGACAATTCACCGCTGCTCGGATTTCGAAATTGGAGGACAGTTGGAGGCACTATTTGCAGGAAACGAAGGCTAGAGAGGGGCTGTAATGCTACGAAGTAGAAAAAAATGATTTAACATTGTGACAGTTTGTGGATATATATAGTATCTACCGAAATCTTTTAAAAACGCTTGGCACAGGTACAGAGAAAAGGAGCACTGAGGATTGTTTCTTCATATCCAACAGTCCCTGATTCGGTAGTGGAAGTCATTGTAGGCGTGATACCTTTTGCCCTCCTTGTTGGAGAGCGCTGTACTATTTACCTGCGTCGAAGCAAGGACCTGAGGCAGACGGTTGCCCGCGAGGAAAAATAACCCTTGGATTGGTTGACAAATGGAGCCAGGTAGCACATTATGCTCGAGCAGTCCTTAAAGATAAAAGGGACTCACTGCATTCGGGGCTGGGGGAGCGTTTGTCTGGTAATTCCTCTTCCTCCCTCCCGTCTTACTGAAGGTGCTTCAAGGCATAGTGAAACAAAACCAGGCCCGAAGTAATGTGTCAAACGGTTCGAGGCTAGGTTCTTAAGTTGACAGGAGAGATGTTTAGTGGGTAATATAGTCGCTCGCAAGCATGGGAGCTCCACACTCAGTGCGTAAATGGCATTTACTTCCCAACCCCAAAAATCAATACCCTGATTCACAAATTTACTTTTAAGTTTCAGATTCTTAAACTATACAATTAAAATTTTTTATGTGACTGTCCATTTGACTGCCTTTTATAAAAACGATATTTAAAGAGATTTTCAATATGACCAAATCTTTTGAGAAACCACCACTTTCAGTCTTTTCACTTCTTTAGTTTTTGAGAAAATTTGCTGTGAAGCACGTGCAGATGGATAGACGGCCGGATAGATGGATAAACTAACAGATTGTGCCCTTAAAAAACTATATTGTCTAGGTCATAAGTCTCTAAACCATATCCTACCAATGTGACATACATTAGTTTATTCTCTTTGCTAAACTCGAAAGTATGACCTTAACAAAATAAAATGCTAGTATGATTGTTTGTATGTACCTTTAAATTAAGAAATACAAGAGGATGCATGAATTATGAAGTGGAAGATTTTTAACTGAGATTAATGACACAGGATTTATCTTTAAGAAAAAGAGAAAAGTTGGAACTATAATAAACTGATTAGATGAACTAACTATGTCTTACCCTTAGGACTTAATCGAGGAGTCAGCATGGCTCATCAATTGAAATTTTCGGTGAACTATTATCTTAGCTTTAAAAACCCCAAATGGAGTGCATTCGAAATAATGTTTTGTTGATTCAAAATGGGAAATTTTCCAATCGGAAAATGGCTGTTGTTAGAAAATTGAACCATTTTTGTTGTACTGCTACGGGCACGGTGTACATCCTGAGCCAGCTAGAACTCAGCCGTGTCAGAGTTTTTTTGGGAAGACCTCGGCCCGTACTTGGCCACCTTATCTAAAAAGACAAAGCAGGAGACAAAGGATTGAGAAGAACCATTTGAAAAATAAATTCTTAATATTTCATAGCCGGGGTTATTTAAACATATCGAAACAAAAAAGTGCAAGAAACCAAAAAAATCAACAAATCAAAACTAGGAAAATTCAAATTTCAGAAAAAAAGTTAACCTCAGTGTGAAAGAATCAATTTGCATAGAAACAATGTCCAATCTTAAATTTTTAATAAGAAAACAGTCAATAAAATATAAAAATCACTTACCACATTTGCAGTTTTTTGAGCTCTCGGGAAAGAAAAAAATGATCCATCCCAAACTAGCAAAATCACTTGACGTCGCTCAACAAACCATTTCCGAACGTCTAAAAGCAATTTTTCACAATGAAGCTGGAGAAAACCGAAGTAGTCATCTTGACAAAAAAGAGAATCCCTAGAGTAAATATGATCAGTATTGGAGACATATTAATCGAATTGAAGCCAGCGGTGAAGTACCTGGAGCTCCTGATCGACTCGAAGATGAGTTTTTTTGAGCAAATCAGGGCAACGGGTGAGAAGGCTACTTTAGGAGTGTCAGCTCTGAGTCGACTTGTGGCCGACGTAGGGGGGACCCAGCCCATCAAGAGCCTTGATAAGTACTGTAGGGTCAGTGCAACTGCATGGAGCAGAAATATGGGGCAACGCTCTCAGTAAGGAGGTATACCGAAAACGCCTGGCACAGGTAGAGAGAAGAAGAGCACTCAGGATTGGATAATCGTATCTGACAGTCTCTGATTCGGTGGTGTAAGTTATTGCAGGCATGATACCTGTTGTCATCTTTGCTAGATAGCGCCGAGCTATTTACCTGCGTCGAAACGGGCACGCGAGGGAGATGGTGATCCGCGAAGAGAGACAGCGCTCACTCAACGATTAGCAGCAGTCTTGAATGAATTGCACGAAGGGAAAGTGGACTACGCGCTTGATCCCGGATGTGAAAACGTAGCTTAATAGAAGGCATAGTAAGGCTGACTTCTATCTGAACCGAATTTTGAGCGGGCATGAGTATTTTCAGTCTAACCTGCACAAGATTGGTAAGTCGCGGTCCCCCGATTGTCGGTGTTGCCCAGTAGAGGAAGACAACGCCTGCCACACATTTTTTGCGTGCACACAATGGGACAGGCTGCCAAAGGGCCTCCACATGGAGATGGCAGAGCTCATCGCGGATAGCATAGTCGCGATGATGCTCGAATCGGTTGACAAATGGAATCAGGGGGCATATTATGTTCAGGCTGTTAAAAGATGAAAGGAGTTACAGTAGTGGAGGGCGTTGGGGCTGGGGGATTACTTATCTGGTGATTTCAATCTCCCTCTCCCCTTCCGTTAAAAGACGGATGCCCCAGCTTGAAGGCACCACAATGTGTAACAAAACGTAACCTGGCCCGAAGTAATGTGCCAAACGGTTCCACGCTGGGTTCTCGGACTGACAGAAGAGGTGATTAGTGGGTAGTTTAGTCACTTGTGAGCATGGGAGTCCGACACTCTTAGCTTAAATGACGTTCATCTCCAAACCACAAAAAAACACTGTGAACGATCCGCCGATAAGTCCATAAAGTTGCCTTGCATCTTCCGCGGCAGTTTTTCCGTTTGTTGGAAGCTCACGCAATATTCTCATTTTTGTTTTTGGCTATTGCGCACACTGTTTGGTGATAAATTGTTTCGTTTTTTGCCATTTATCGGAATGACCACTTACCGCTATCAATCAGCCCACAAATATATGCCTTTTTGTCACTCTCAATATTCTTTTTGGTGCCCATTTCCATTTATCTAAGTTTCTAAGATTGTCTGCACAAAACCAAAAAAAACGAAAGTAACAACACTTAACCTTAACTTATTCTACAGCTTCGCAATGCGAGCAGCGATGAACTGTCTTCGATGACACAGTCAGACCAGCATTTCCTTAGCTTTTCCTCTGATCTCCATCCTTCAGTTTTCCCAACGAATACCTTTTTAGTTATCCGTTGTTCGTCCATACGATTCATGTGACCAGCCCATTGCAGCTTCCGCAGTCTCACAATTGTTGAGACCTCCATCAAAATGTCATACAGCTCATGGTTGTATCGAATTCACCATCGGTTTTTGTCTAGCTTTGCTTCGATTATTCGCCTCAGGATGCATCTCAAAGGCGTTCAATATGTTTGCGGATGCTTGAGTTAGGGACCATGTTCCACATCCATAGCACAGCATAGATTTTATCATAGATTTGTATACTTGGGGCTTTGTTTTCCAATTTATTCAACTGATCTTCCAAATTGCAAAAACTGAATAAAATATTCTTGTTGTAAGCTATATTCTCCAGCGTCTTCATCTCTTTGATTACAAGTTCCCGTTAATTTGGCATCTAAATACTAAAATTTACCTACATTTTCGATACTGTATTTGACAAGTGTGACATTTTTGACACGTGAGGTATTTTTTCTTGAATGTGTCACGAGTTTTGTTTTATTCTCATTGATTTGTAACCCTACTAGTTTTGCTTCGCTGTCAACTCAGGGAAAGCTGTCAGGAAAAGTTCTTTGGTGGTTGTTAACGACCATGACAAAATGTTGATGTCATCCGCATAGGCTGCTACTTTGCTCAACTTGTATGATAACGTACCTCTTGTATTGACTGGTAGCTTTCTTATGACGTATTCCAAAGCCAAATCGAACAGCAATGTAGCCAGCCCATCTCCTTGCTTTAGTCCGATAATTGTGTCAAAGGCGTCGGTGATTTGGTTATTAATGTGGGCGTTGGAAGTAGTCTACGTCTTTGTCATTTTGGTAAGACGAACTTATTTGGCAGGGATACCAAACCAAAGCATTGTTTGATAAAGTACGTTACAATTAATACTGTTGTATGCTTTCTTATAATCAACGAAAATTTGGTGTAGGTCTACGAGTATGTTGAACTACCAGCATTTCTCACGTGCCTGCTTGTATGTAAACAGTTGACCTACGTGATCTAAAATAACTTGGATTCTCCCTTATAATACGATTGGCAAATGATTTGATTTTATTTTGTATGATCTTTGAAAACATTTTTTATGCCGTTAAAAGTAGTGATATGCCTCCATAGTTTTCAAATTGTAGCTTGTTAATTTTGTTTTTTTGGATAGGGAATATAACTGATTGGCTCCACGTGCTCGGCATTTGTTCTTGTCGCCATATGTGCTGGATAACTTTATGGATAGCTTTCTGAACACCATTGCCAACATATTTAATGAGTTCCACTGGAATCTCTGTAATAATTTGTGGATTGGTCCTGGCGAGGGATCTGGCATGCGGCACTCTGGCAATCCTAATCAGTTCAACAAATACCAGGATGACAGATCTCTGTCCAGGAACCACCGCAAGATTAGCGGCTTCGTTTTCGTGGTTGATTTCAGAGAGTTGCCGCTTCCGATCGCATTATATCGTCTTGGTTCTTTAGCGGGGTGTCGGCCGACCTGCGATTAATTAGTAACTTTGGGGGGCGGAATTAATGATAGTCATTGCCCGAAAAGGCCATCAATAAAATACAATTGCCTTCGATGGGCATTCGATTTGTCGCAGTGGCGCCCATCACAGACGGAACCTTGTATGACTAACGCGTATCGGTAGCCGAAAGAACAAATTAATACGTGCGCTCGGTGTCTTTCAAATTTGAATTTCTATCTAAAGCAGCCGACTTTGCCTTTGTAGACTAAGAAATTGTTGTGCTACGCATAAGTTATCTAGCTGTTGCATGGGCATTTTGCATATTCTTTCTTTCTTCCTTGCTGAACACCGAGAGTTTTTTGTTCTTGGAAGGGAATTCCAATTAATGACGGTAATTTTGGCGAATGAAAGGTGGCGGGGTTCGGAATATGCTGTGAGCTAAGTTATTCCCAATTGGGAGCGATACAGATTCATTGAGAAGAGCGTTCATATTCAAATGGATATGATCATTTACCTACAAACTAGTCCCGAAATCGTTTACGAACGCAAGAGGTAGCGGGCCCATACAGAAGAGAGTGTGTGCCTGCAACCTAGGTAGGGTATCGTAGACGGGATTTAGTCAAGGCTATCGTAGCAACAAGTTTGGTGGTCGTGATGTAAGGCGATCAAAAAATGTTGAGTTAAACGAAAGTGCTGCATTTCTGTCCTGACCTCAGAACCCACAGCACAAGTACCAGAAGAAGAGTGTTGGACGAGATTTGCCCACGCTTAACTATCTGTGCAACAAATGCAGATCTAATAGCTATAGAACAGCAGTCTCTAACCGGGTTCAATTAAATATGGATCTCATACTGATTGCCCCAAAAGAGCCTAACTTCCGCTGAAGCTCGTCTATTATTGACTTCTTCATTGTGTCTGCCAATCCGGTAAATCTCTCCCACAGTTGGAGGAATTTAGAGTGAGGAGTTCTTGACGCCAAGTTTGACCATCTTTTGGGTTAGCTGACCTTAAGAGGGAAAAAGGGTGTGAAACTTGAGGCTGCAGATCTTCAACTCGATTGAGCAGCAGTTCCTTGACGGGAAATTGAAGGGATTTTCGATCAAAAGATCAAAAAATCTTTTTATTCCTGAAATTGATGAGGGAGTCGCATGTATAAATTCAACCCTGGAGACGATCATCTCAAAGATCTCCATTAAGAAGTCTTCGATGAATTACCATTATTGAGATTTACCAGAAGACATCTTGGAGCTTCATCGTAGACGTAGTCGGCTTAGAAAGCTACTGGCAAGAATCTACCACCGCAATTTAAATATGGCCAGCTGGGAGTATGAACGTATTCATGTAGTGATTATCTCTAAACCAAAAATTCTCGAGGAAAACTACGGCTTTTGCTAACGAGCGATTTGAACAGGCTCTAGAAAGTATCAAACTAGGTCCTTGCATGTTTCCTCATATCAATAGGATAACTGGCAGAAACAGGCTGCCTGGGGTCCTCACTTATGATGAATCCATGCGCATGGATGACAAAGCTCTCGCCGACTCTATCCCAAAACATTTTGTAAAAGTTCTTCAAGGATAGAAAGCAAGTGAGGACTCTTCCATGACTTCGTTAGTGAGCAGCACCACAGCAAATTTCGACAGGGACAATGAGCAATTGTGCTTGACCAGTTTCTCTGGTTCAAATCCCTTTGACGCACCTACCGCCATGGTCTGTTTGTCAGTCCTGAGAAACTCACTGTGTTGGCACTGGAGCCAAAATCCAAAAAATCAGTAGGTGCTGATGGAATCTGCAATTATATACTTAAAAGGCTTCCCCATGTTTTCTTTGTTCTCCTCGTGATCATTCTGAATAATTGCATTAACATTTACTACTTCCCTCAGCAATGGAAATGTGTTAAAAATATTTACAATACCCAAGAAGTCCGGGAATACTGACGTAGTCGATACTCGTCCAATTTTGCTGCTTTGAAATATTGGTAAGCTGCTTGAAAGGGTATACTTGGAGGCACCATACAATTCTCTGCGGGGCATGAACTGTGCCATAAGGACAATTTGACTTCAAAAGAGCCTACACCATGGTGGATGCTATGTCCGTGTTCCAAGCCGATATAAAGGGGACTCACAGCGGCCGGAGGCGCTGGGGCTGGGGGATCGCTCTTCTGGCAATTCCTCTTCCCCCCTCCCCTCCCGCTAGGAAAGGGACTCCCCAGCTTGAAGGCGCCCCACGGCGTAACAAAACGAGACCTGGCCCGAAGTAATGTGTCAAACGGTTCCAGGCTAGGTTCTCAGATTGACAGGGGAGGTGTTTAGTGGGTAGTCCAAAGGTATCCTCCATGGGAGTCCCACACTGCCAGACTCGGCGGGCATAAATGCCTTCACCTCCCTACCACAAAAAAAAAAAAAAAAAAAAAAAAAAAAAAACCGATAAAGTGAGAAGTTGGCGCAACAATAAGCTTGTTGTAGCTTGCCTGATCTATGTGGGGAAACCTTTGACCCTGTATGGATCAATGGGCTTCGCTACAAAATGATAAATGTTGGCTTTCCGGTCCATATTCTAAAAATTATAGACAGCTTCATGAGGGGAGAACTGCCTTTGCGGTGGCTAGGTCAGACCCATTTTGTATTGACTCGGAGGTCCCACAAGAGTCTATACTAGGCCCATTTCTTTTCAACATATTCACCTCTGACGCCCCGGGTGCAAGAAATGAATATAAGCCCGCAATCTAGGTAAACCTGTTTGTTGAAGACTTGTTAGTGTGGTCATCTGAGCCCAATTTGCGCTTTTCTAGGATGAGGCTACAAAAATAGTTGGAATCACATACAGCATATTACCAAAAATGGGAAATCAAGGTAAATGCAAAGAAAAGTGAATTGATTGTCTTCACGGACCAACACCCTCCCCCCCTCCAACAACTTTGGTCATCGTGCAAGAAGCATCTGCGACTCCAGGGTTAAGTTGAATAGGCAAATGGTGCACTGCTCTAGTCAAACGAAGTACTTGGGGGAAGTTTTCGACAGGAAGGCACCTTCAGTGCTCACGTTGATAATATTTTGAAAAAAGTGACTTATGCGTTATATCTTCGTATACCTCTTTTCAGGAAGCATTCAACAGCGAGCAAACGAGTCAAGGTTTTGGCTTATAAAACCTTGATTCGTCCGATCATCACATATGCGGTGATGATATGAAATGGAGCTCCTAAAACAAAATGGAGCAAGATAGGATTTGTGGAGCAAAAAATCCTTGGGGCTTGCACAGGTCTATACAGACGAGAGGACGGACGGTCTTACCCCAACGAGGCGCTGTACCATATGGCAGGAATAGAGCCAGTAAAATTGTATGCAAAAAAGCTGGTGGAACCGGAAATTGAAAGAGCCAAGGAAAACAACAACGACAGCTTTTCAAGAAAAAAAAATTAATTATTTCCTAATATTCAATATTACTTGTCATCCGTTTTCAATAAAACATTTCATTCAAACAGAAATTTTGGAATATATACAATTCTGAGTTTATCACATTTAACTATATTTTTTTGGAGAGTATAAGTGCTAAAATATTTTTATGGCATGTCATTCGTGGTCTTGCAAGATACAAATGCCACTACATAAATAGGCTACTCCATTTTGTCTTTTACTTTGACATTCAATTTGTAAGGGTTTTATATATTATTTGAAATAGTGAAATACACCACAGTTACGATTCTGTGCCCACACATTTTAGTCCAATATGCTGGCTCTCTTATGAAACCTCAATAATGAAAATCTACATTAACGTGGATTAGTTATGCCGAAAAATCACCGGAAAAGTCGGGAATGTTTTGGTTAAACGGTAAATTTCCTTTATCGTTATGCATTTTTCATGTCCTTCAAATGAATCCTAATCGAAATTAAATACAATACTGTGGTGATAACAGGATTTGTATACATATATATATATATATATATATATATATATATATATATATATATATATATATATGTATATATATATATTTATTTATTTATAGATATATATGTATGTATGTGTATGTATGTATGTATGTATATATATATATATATATATATATATATATATATATATATATATTTATATATATATATATATATATATATATATATATATATATATATATATATGTATATGTGATGCAAGAGATGATGATAAACATGATTCAAACCATGTTCGCTGCGTCTCAAAATGTCATCAACACTAAACACTAATGAGTTTAATGAACAACCTTTCAATTCTGACGCGGAATGTGAATTCCTTGCTTCAGCATACTGGTGAACTACAACGATTTATATTTGATCATAAATTTAACATCATCATGATCCAAGAAACCTTTCTGAAGCCTGGAAGACGATTCCGCATCTCTAACTACATTATGAACAAAAATTACAGAATGACTGGTAGAGGAGGTGGAACGGCCATTCTCGTGAGACAAAACGTGAGCCATTCTCTCATTAATACACCCACACTTTGAAAACTAGAGGCCACAGCAATCAAGGTGCGAACTGATTTTCTAGAGTTCATTGTGATTTCTCCTCACAATCCTCCAGGAAATAGAAATCTTTTAAATGATCTTCGAGCACTTGCTTCATTTGAAGGCCCTTTCTTCACTGCAGGAGATCTAAATGCCACACACCAACTTTGAGGAGCTGTGAGAAACAATAAAGCTGGGACCGAGCTCAATACATTCATCGCAGCCAACCACTTCAGCCTACATATCCCCAATGAGCCAACATATTATGGATTAAGAAATGGCTTTGCACTGGGCATTGGAATATCGCCAGATGTCACACAAAATGTTCGAGTAAATGTCCTCGGCGAACTGTCCTCCGACCACAAACTAGTCTTTTTCCTTATAGAAAATATCTTCATTGATATTCCTATGCAGGAAAACCAAATTACAAACTGGAAAGCTTTTAAAGTCACATTGTCCAACGAAACTAATTTTCAATCACCTGAAATGGCTGATGACATCGACAACGTCATTGAGAACGTAACTCAGAAAATTTTACAGGCAAAAGAGGACCATACGGTCATAATTCCGAGAAGGGAAATAAATTCCTACGAACTCCCTCAGAACATCAAACTACTGATAAGGAGAAGGAATCAAGTTCAGAGGAGAGCTAGATTTACAGGTGACCCTACGCTACGCATAAACGCTACTCGGATGACAAATGAAATCCATGATAAAATGAGGGTATTCCAAAACGAGCAATGGGAGAGCTTTTTGCAGAGTCTCAAGCCTGGGCGTGGTAGTTTCTGGAGAATGTTCAAATACTTTCGGATAAACAGTAAAATTCAGGTACTTCCTATTCATGGTCCAAACAGGATGCAATTCTATGATGCAGGTAAAGCTGAAGCGTTTGCAGATTTTCTGGAAATGCATTCCGCGAAAATTCTTCGGACGAGGAGGACTTTGAAACTGAGGAACTAATTGAACCTTCTGTCAACAGGATTCTGATGGATAACATTCAACATGAAGACAGGGTTAAACCAACGGACTTAGACGAAATCAAAAACATTATACATACACTCAATAAACATAAAAAACCTGGACATAACACTTTTACAAACACAATGATTTCTTGACTACCGACAATATTTTACAAACACTTACTGATATTATAAATGCAATATTCCGTTTACGAAAGTACCCCAAAATATGGAAATCAGCAGTTATTATTGTTTTTTTGAAACCTCGGAAGGACCCACAATTCCACAAAACAGGAGATCCATCAGTCTCCTCTCGTTGCTGTCGAAAATTGCGGAAAGGGTGATTCTGCATCGACTTAACGAGGTTGTATCGCACGAAGATATTATACCGGAAGTACAATCTGGCTTCAAAGCTTAAAACTCTACTGAACTTTAGTTAGTTAGAATGGTCCAACACATCAGAACAGGCTTAAATCGCAGGAGCTCAACAGGCCTAGTTATGTTTACATAGCTAAGGCCTTTGATGAAGTCTAGCATGCAGGGCTTATCTTCAAAATGCATCAATTCAACATGCCACTGCAGCTCACTCAAATTATGGGCTCCTTCTTGGAAGGCAGAACAATCCGTGTCAGAATTGACAAACAACTCTCGCCTGAGACCAATTGATGCTGGCATTATATATATATATATATATATATATATATATATATATATATATATATGTATATATATATATATATATATATATATATATATATATATATATATATATATATATATACACTACCGGCCGGTTTGGGACCAAGAATAAAAATCTTTGTTAACTGGTAATTATTTCAAAAGGACATCTGCTGAAGATCTAATTTGAATACCTGAGTATTCTATTGCTACTAAAAAATATCTAACAAGTGCCCTCCTTGCATATTTTTATGTTTGCATCCTATATATACTGACTAACAGGTAAACTCATTGTAATATTTCTCTGACCTACCCATTACGAATCTTTTTGATCTTATTTAGTGTTGACCGTAATTAAAGATAATTTTAGCTTCCTGAAACGTATTTATTTCCTGAGTTTTCGAAGAGTTCATCTTTCTTTAGTTTGATTAGTCTCAGTTTGTCCTTGTTATAGTCATGACACTTTAAAATGGGAAAAGCCCGCGAAATTAGCAGTGAAATTCGTGCTGTCATAGTTGCCTTGCACAACAAAGGCAAAACTGAACGTCTAATTGCGTCGCAACTCAAGTTATCGAAGACTTGTGTTCATAACCCAATAACCCGAAACAAAGCGACTGGCAGTAATCAAACCCGTTCACGATCAGGGAGGCCAAAATGTACAACTCAAAGTAAGGATAATCTAATCGTCGTTACTAGCAAGCGAAATAGACTTCTAACAGCACCACAAATCCGCGAACAAATGAATAGCTCTCGATCGAAACCTGTGTCAGTGACTACGGTAAAACGACGATAAAGAGATGCTGGGTTATTTGGCCGGGTCGCAGTTGGGAAACCGCTTCTAAGACCACAAAATAAAAAGAAACGCATGCAGTAGACCCTTACCCATCGAGATTGGACCGCAAAAGACTTCAAAAAAAGTTCTTTGGACAGACGAATCCAAATTTCAAATTTTTGGATCAAAACGACGAACTTATGTTCGACGTAGCGCCGAGGAAAAGCTGCTGCCAGTCTGTGTGGTGCCAACAGTCAAGCACGGTGGTGGTTTCATTATAGTCTGGAGATGTTTCTCGAGCCATAGAACTGGGGATCTGGTACGAATCAATGGAATCATGAAAAAGGAGCAGTATAAACAAATACTTCAACGAAATGCCGTTCCGTCCGGCCTACGATTAATTGGAAATGGATTTTTTTTTCAATAAGTTAACGCTCCCAAACATAGTTCTAAATTATGCAGGGACTATTTCGAAGGGAAAAAAGCAAGGGGGATTTTACAAAATATGGTGTGGCCCCCTCAGAGTCCGGACCTAAACCCGATTGAGCTTCTGTGAGATGAGCTGGATAGAAATGTGCGGAGCTGTTGCCCTTCCTCACAGGAAGACCTGTGGAAGGCTCTACAAGAAAGCTGGAACCAAATTTCATCAGAAACTATTGACAAATTGATTGACCGTTTGCCAAAATTAGTGAAACAAGTGATAAAATGCAAAGGAGGCTTTTTTGACGAAAAATTTGTTTAGCATATAAGTGGCATTTTTAAAGTTAAGAGTTGACATTTACTTATTCTTTTGTTTGATTTATAATCTATTTGTACTAGTTAATAAATATTTTAATCAAAAATTAAACCTTCTACTTTATATTTTGAGTTTTGGTTCATTTTTCTTCTTTCATGGTGTTGGTCCCTTTTGGCCAGTAGTGTATATATATATATATATATATATATATATATATATATATATATATATATATGTGTGTGTGTGTATATATATATTCGTTCATAGTTATCTCCCCCTTCTTCTTCGTAGCACTACAGCTCCTATCGGGCCTTTGTTCCCTGTAACAATCGCCTCCAATTGCCTCAGTCCCTTGACCACATCCTCCAACTGCCTCAGTCCCTTGACCACATCCTCCAACTTTGAAATCCAAGCAGCGGTGACTGTCTTCGTCGACCAAGTCAAACCAGCGTTCCATCGGTCTGTCCACTGGCCTCCGGCCTTCAGTTCTCCCAACGAATACCTTTTTGGGTATTCGTTGTTCGTCCATATAATTTACATGGCCAGCCCATTGCTGCTTCCGCAGTCTTGCGATCGTTGAGACCTCCGACTCATCAAATATTTCATACAGCTCATGGATGTATCGAATTTGCCATTGGTCCCCATCTAGTTTCGCTCCAATCATCCACCCCAGGACCCGTCACTCAAAGGTGTTCAATATGTTTGTGGATGCTTGGATTAGGGTCCATGTGTCACACACATAGCATAACACAGGTCTTATCACAGATTTGTATACTTGGAGCTTTGTTTTCCTATACATGTAGCTGTCTTCGAAATCGTCAAAACTGAATAAAAAATTTTATTTGCGAGCTGTATTCTTCGGCGTATTTCGTCTCTTTCATTACAGGTTCTCGTTATTTTGGCACCTAAATACACAAAATTACCCACATTTCAGGTATTGTATTCGCCAAATGTGATATTTTGTGTATTTTAGGTATTTTCCTCGACTGCGTCATGAGCTTTGTTTCATTCTCATTGATTTGTAGCCCTACTAATTTTGCTTCGCAGTCAAGTTTCAAGAAAAGCTCTTTGACAGTTGTTAACGATCGTGACAAAATGTTGATGTCACCCGCATACGCTACCACTTTACTTAACTTGTATAATGATGTACCTCTTGTATCCACAGGTAGCTTTCTAATGATGTGTTCCAGAGCCAAATTCAACCGCAAAGGGGGCAGCCCATATCCCTGCTTTAGTCCGATATTTGTGTCAAAGGTGTCGGTAAGTTGGTTATTGATACGGACTTGGGAGGTTGTTCACGTCATTTTAGTAAGGCGGACTAATTTGGATGGGTTACCAAAGTAAAGCATTATTTGGTGCGTTAGAGTCAACGAAAATTTAGTATACATCTATGTTGAACTCCCAGCATTTCTCAAGTACCTGCTTGACTGTAGACAAGGATACTATTGGCGAATGATCTGATTTATTTTCAAATATTTTCGGAAATATTTTGTACGCCGTACAAAGTAGTGATATGAGCCTATAGTTTTCGCACTGTAGTTTGTCACCGTTTTTGTGGATACGGAATATAATTGATTGAGTCCACTGTTTTGGCATATGTTCTTGTGGCCAAATATGCTGGATGACTTTATGGATGGCTTTCTGAACACCTGAAAATCGTTCAAAAGTTATCCTTGAAACTGATGACCTTCTTTCCTTTGGAAGTCTGTTGAAAACAGAATTAAATAAAAATATTCTAAACAAATTTTGCTATCTAAAAACTTGTGGTAATAACTGGTTTTAAAAAGTACGCATTGAGTGTCTCAAATTCTTTTTTCAGATTAGAGAGTTTAATATAAGGACCCACCAATTACCATCCTAAACGTAAGGTTACTACATTCAGACATGACCTAAGGTGAACTATAGTTTGATTCAAACGTTTGTAGCAAAAAATATAAGTAATATTTAAATGAATTGAACGACAAATTCAACAAACAAACCCTAAACTGAACAGAAATTACTGATTTATGTTCATTAAATTGATCTAAGGGTATTAGTAATCGATTTGTTAATCATCAAACTATAATTTCATCAAATTTCTATTGGATCTTTTTAAAACTCCTCGAATATTGATATAAAACAGAATCTACCACACCACCACATCCACAATTATGAAGAGAGGAAGCATCCAAAAATAATTTTCTAAGTGATTATATTAAGAAAATTCTTGTACGCTTTTCCTTCTTTTTCCCCAACCAAAATAAGAAAATATAATTTTCTCGATCGATCTTTGCTGAGGCGTTCGAAATAAAACAAAAATGATGACTCGATGCACCTTTCAATGAATCGATCATTAGGAATTTATCAAATGTACAAATAAAACCATTACCTGTATAGCATTAGCATTTACCACCACCGAATTCCCCTCTCTGATGCAGACACTGCTTTTCTTTTCACACGATCATATATGGAAGTGTACCGGTCGGGAAAATCATGCTGTAGAAATTTTTGCATATGAAAATTCTTCAATCGGACCCCAATCCATGTATGGGATGCCCGAAAATTTTCTCTCTACCATCGGGATCCGAACAAACGAACTAATGATCCTCCGCACGAAAATTTCTCTCAAGTTGGAGCATGTGTGTGTACGTGTGTGTTCATCCGTATTGGCTCGCGCCAAACCATTTAAATTGTACCGAGTAAAATTTAGTATTATGCTCATATATCTATTTCCGTCAGCATTTCATATTTTGTTAGATATTCCCACCAATACATACAAACGCCTTGCAGGCGAATCGGGAGTACGCCTTCGGAAATTTGGACGATTGTGCGGATGAAATAGAACAGTATAAATATTAGATCATCAAAATCCAGGAGTCACTCGCAGTTCTACAGCGAAAGTGTTGATTTTGTCTTGATAGTTTTGTGAAACGGTTAGTAAGTTTATACATCCTTCAAAATTAAAATTTGTGAAATTTTTTCAAAGCTACTAGTGCATCTCGTCCGTTCGAATTAAAGCAAATTTTCAAACGTGAATTAAATCACACTGTTCTATTGTACATTGGACATTCGCATTCATCAGCAAAAGGATTAAACGGATATTCATTTTTGTGGACTACCATAAAAGTTATTTCGCAAACAATAGAAAATCAGTTCAATGGATTAAATTGATTGAATTGATAACTGGACCAGTGGATTTAATACACGTTTAATAAATTTGAAGAATTTCGGAAAGAACATTGAAACGGCTGTATTCGCGGTTACATAAGTGATACGTTAAATATTCGAAATTATTTCCGGTTTATCTTTCCTAAAATTTTATTTTGAGTGCTTTGAATTCAAATTTTGTCAATGAATTTTATCGAATTGCTTTAAGTGCTAATTAATTTAGCCCAATATTTAATTGAAAAATTGCGGAAGCAAAATTATTTTGAAATTTTAACTCACGTTTTGTTATTTTTGAAAATTAAGAATCATTTCGGGAAATATAAGCTTCCGTTGAAGCCAATTCAATTTCTTAAATTTTGTTGATTTGGCTTTTTGATATCTAAAATTTTCGACCTCGGTGAAAAAATTAGTAAAATCGCTATAACTTAAAATATTCGATTCCGTTCGTAAATATCCTTAAAAATTTCTGTATGGTCGAGCGTAGCCGATTTGATCATCCGATTGGTCAATTTTCAAAGTCAAGGAGCTAGAATGCTTCTTTGCCAAATTTTCGAATATACGCTGCGTAAAATTTTTTAAGTTCTACCGGGCGAGAATTTTTTCACACCAAACGATACGTTTCCTTGTCACTCGACGCCGTAATTTTTGACTTAGGCTGTTTCCCTGACCGAACTTTCTTTCCTCTGTTTCAGATAACAACACAAACCCGCCAACATGTGTGATGATGAGGTTGCTGCATTAGTCGTCGACAACGGCTCCGGTATGTGCAAAGCCGGTTTCGCTGGTGATGACGCTCCCCGCGCCGTCTTCCCATCCATTGTCGGTCGCCCAAGGCATCAAGGTGTCATGGTCGGTATGGGACAAAAGGACTCATACGTTGGTGATGAAGCACAAAGCAAGAGAGGTATCTTGACCCTCAAGTACCCAATTGAACACGGTATCATCACCAACTGGGATGATATGGAAAAGATCTGGCATCACACTTTCTACAACGAATTGCGTGTCGCCCCAGAAGAGCACCCAGTACTCTTGACTGAGGCCCCATTGAACCCAAAGGCTAACAGAGAAAAGATGACCCAAATCATGTTTGAAACCTTCAACGCCCCAGCCATGTATGTCGCCATCCAGGCTGTGCTCTCCTTGTACGCTTCCGGTCGTACCACTGGTATCGTCTTGGATTCAGGAGATGGTGTCTCACACACTGTACCAATCTATGAAGGTTACGCTCTTCCACATGCCATCCTCCGTTTGGACTTGGCTGGCCGTGACTTGACTGACTACCTCATGAAGATCTTGACTGAACGTGGCTACTCATTCACAACCACCGCTGAACGGGAAATCGTTCGTGACATCAAGGAAAAACTCTGCTATGTCGCCCTCGACTTCGAACAAGAAATGGCCACCGCCGCTGCCTCCACCTCATTGGAGAAGTCTTATGAACTTCCTGACGGTCAAGTCATCACCATCGGTAACGAACGTTTCCGTTGCCCAGAATCCTTGTTCCAACCCTCATTCTTGGGTATGGAATCTTGCGGTATCCACGAAACCGTCTACAACTCCATCATGAAGTGCGATGTAGATATCAGGAAGGACTTGTATGCTAACATTGTCATGTCTGGCGGTACCACCATGTACCCAGGTATTGCTGATCGTATGCAAAAGGAAATCACTGCCTTGGCTCCATCAACCATTAAGATTAAGATCATTGCTCCACCAGAACGTAAATACTCCGTCTGGATCGGTGGATCCATCTTGGCTTCCTTGTCCACCTTCCAACAGATGTGGATCTCCAAGCAAGAATACGACGAATCCGGCCCAGGAATTGTCCACCGCAAATGCTTCTAAGCATTTTATTAATTTTAATATTTTAATATTAAATAAATTTAATAATACAATAACGAAACTTCAAGCTAAAATCAAGATAAAATCTCAAAATGTTCGAGACATAAATCAACAACTTCAACAACACCATCGAAAAGCACAAAGTCAAAGATACAATTTTTTTTGGAAATTATTATGATGATCACGCTAATTGTATATAAAATATAGAAAAAAACAACAAAGACTGTTATTAATTTATTTCTATACAAATTTCCAAAACTGCTCCAACATCTCACTTTTAGCTTTGTTATTATTCACCAACAACAAACGACGACATTTAATGCTTTCTAATTGTAGACATTATCAACTTTCGCGATTAGAGCGCACCATATGCAATTTTATGTAAAATGAGGCAATTATTTTTAAGCATTGCACAATTTTTAAGAAAAATCCATCAAAATAACAATAAAAAGAAATATATTGTGATTGGTTAAAAGCAATCTTTTCAATGGAACTCAATGGCTCTTTCTTCCTCTAATGCCTGAACGGATAATTATTTGCTCACACTTTGCCATTTTTGTTTCCATTCTCAACTCTAGCAACATATTCTGATCATTTGTGTCGATTTCCTTCTCCAATACTTAGTCCGACATTTCAGTCGTTCAAAATGTTTCTCAAAACAAAAGAGCCTCCAAAGATACATACATTTATCTACGAATAGAATTCATCCGCAAATAATCAATCTTAAAGTCTGCAAATCACCTGAGTTGAAACCGTCTCAAAAACAAGAAAATTATCTAACATCCACCCACGCAATAGCCCACGCCCCGATATTATTGCCACCGGAAAAGTATCTTTGAAAAATTTCTATAAATAGTTCGAAAACATCCAAGATATCTCGTGGAAAACTGTGAAAATCCATTGGAGAAGAACGTGCCCGAAGCGAGCGACGATGCATGGAACACATTTGTAGACGCGGCGCTGGCTTCAAGTCTTGACTATTTTTGGAATGCCAAGACATTGCTTTGTCTCGATGTCTTTGCGCCGAGTGTTCCACGCTAACCCCCCTATAAGCCGCACGAGGACAAAACAATTTCAAAACCCTCCTGATTTCCCTATATCATCTCTCATCTACATTAAGATGCTGTTGGTCCAAGTGATGATCTCTAGTCTGGATAGACGGGAGGTTCTTCCTTCAGACAGATCACTTGCATGTACATCGGGCATATTTGGGAATGGATAAAAAAGGAAATGCTTAGCATCGTAAGGTGGAACTGGTGATCCTCTTTTGTGTATGGATACAAAACTTGTGTACTGCGTGTGCGCAGGAGGGATCAGATACTTTCCCGACATCCAACATCCCAGAGCGGTCTAAACTTATCAGAAAAGTTAAGAAATAGTGGAAATAAGAAACGCTTTACATTCACTTCTATCTAAAAATAGTAGGCGAAAAGCGCTCTGGATTTAAGAATTTTCGAATTCTCTCCGCAGTCTGCACATCATGACTCCGCCAACACATACGCTGAAGCAGCTGCACCATGGAAAATCTTTCAAATTGTGCTTTTATATTTTTAACAGTTCCAATTCATGAGGAATTTTTATCTGGATGCGATGAAGCTCAAATTTCAAAATGAACTTGACTCGAACTCCTGCCTAAAATATCTCGCGCTACTGAGGCTCTAACACGTCGTGACTGAAGTTGAGCTAAATTAAATAGGATTGTGCATGTGTGGCCGCATATGTATGCGAAAACCTAAATATATTCCTTTCAATATACCGAAGCAGATGACCCATTTTTAAAAATTAGAAACAGGCATGACATATTTAATTAGGTTTGGTTTTTTTCATGTGTTTCGCCCAAGAGGAAGCAAGAGACAATTTTGAAATTTGCGAATCTTGATCCAATTATAAATCATATATATACACACAAAAAGCTGTGAAGAAAATTTAAAATCTCCTGGGAGTTGAAATGGATTACGGAAATGAATGGGACAACACGTTTTTTCATGTTTTATTGAATTCGTTTGATAGAAATTTAGAGCCAAAAATCAGCGTTGAGATGTGCCAGTGGAAATCATTCTTGCACAGCAATGACACAAAAGAACAATTACTTTCAGCGTCATCAAATGGCTCATATTAGCGACTATCTATCTTGCAAAGAGTGGATTCACTTGCAGTATATTGAAAAAAGTCTCAATCGGCCCTTGAAAAAATGATGGTGCCATGGGATACTGTTCTTTCTTTTGAAATTCCAAACTCTGCGCTCACTTTTAGGCAATGCCAGCAATTTCGAAAGGTGAAGGCTATTTATGCTCTAAGTGTGGAACCTTCAGAGGCACATGGTTTGTTAGGTACCTATTGAACCGTCTCTCGATGCCTGTAAGCGCTAGAATATGCTCTTTTTCACTATCACGACAACCGAAATGTAATGTACCACATAGTTCTATTTGTCATATTAGCTGAGAATCCCTCCGATTACACTGTCATGGAAAACCTCTACTATTTCTTTAAGAAGAAGGTCCCGTTCCCTGTCTCACCTCTTGAATGAAATGAATGCGTGAAGGCATCATCCTCCTCTCCTGCGAAGAATATGCAACCAGAAACCGTATCTTACCAATTTTATGCAAATAAAAATGAAAGCATCCATGCCCGGTCAGAAGCTCGGTCAGGGCAAAGTCAGTTTTACCATGTCTTTGAATGAGCCACGGTCTCAGATCATAAATGAGTCGTGCGGTCCATCTTCCTTTTGTTTCATTCACTCGGCGTTATTGCCAAACACTCAGTCAACGATGTCTCTCATTGTGAGCAACAACCCTCTTTATCGTCTTCTACATAAGTAAATTTTGCTGCGCTCTTTTGAAAGGGAGTTGATAAGTATCACCTCTGCAATTAACACGACCAATAACTCAAAGACTGTCTTATATGTACACGCAATCATCAGCACTCCTCCTCGTGCACCTGTGCCAGTCGTTTTCAATACCACTCATAGCTAAAAGCTGATTCAAATGGCAACATAGACAACCATCAAAAATCACCTTCTTTATAAGTTGAGTCCCACCCACTGCAGCTTTTACAGCCACTTTCCTGATTTACTCAGAGAAATTCTGCTTTAAGTCAATCAGCGAGCTTAGATACGTTACTGCTTCGACTCGATCAGGCTTTCCCCCGATATTAACTGTTTTCACCCTTGGAACATACACCTTTGTCAGAATCATACCTTTGGATTCCTCCAATAATAGGCTGAACCCACGAGCAGTCAATCCTATGATTTACCAATATTGCTCGTTATTCTGTGGCTGGGAGGTGAATTCCATTTACGCTCTAAGTGTGGGGCTTCCATGCTCGCGAGGGACTGGACTACCCACTAAATAAATTCCCTGTCAACCCGAGAGCCCAGCCTGGAACCGTTTGACACATTACTTCCGGCCAGGTCTCGTTTTGCAAGGGATCCCTCCTCTAGCGGGAAGGGAGAGAGGAATTGCCAGTCAAGCGATCCCTCAGCCCCAACGCCCCCGGCCGTTGTCAGTCCCTTTTATATTAATGCTGCCCGAACATGATGTGCCACATGGCTCCATTTTTCAGCCGATGAGCTCTTCAGTCTCCTGTAGAGGTCCCGTCAGAGACTGTCCCATTTTTTGCACGCAAAAATGTGTGGCAGGTATCGTCTTCGTCTTCTGGGCAAAACAGGCAATCGGGGGAACCATGACTTACCAATTTTGTGTAGATAAGACCGATAACACCAATGCCCACTAAAAAGCTGAGTCAGATAGCAGTCAATCTTACCATGCCATCGATTTAGCTACAATCTCAGATCTGGGTTGAACTGTGCAGTCCACCTTCCCGGTGTGTAGTTCACTTAAGACTGCTACCAATCGTTGAGTGAGCACTGTGTCTCCTCGCAGGCAACCATCTCCCTTGCGCGGGCAACAGGAATCACGCCTGCAATAACTCTTACCACCGAACCAGAGACTGTCGGATAAGAAGATGCAATCCTCAGTGCTCCTCTTCTCTGTACCTGTGCCAAGCGTCTTCGGGATACCTTACTGAGAGCGTTGGCCCTTATTTCTGCTCCAAACAGTACCACTGACTCTAGAGCACTCACCAAAAGGCCTCTTTTTGATAGTTTGTGTCCCCTACGTTGGCCATAGGTCGACTCAGAGCCGATACGCCCGAAGCAGCCTTCTCAGCTGTTACCCTGATTTGCTCAGTGAGTCGATCAGTACCCCAGGTACTTCACCGATGGCTTCGATTCGATTAGTATGTCTCAAATGCTGATCATCTTTACTCTAGAGATTCTCTTCTTTGTTAAGATGACCACTTCGGTTTTCTCCAATGCTAAACTGAACCCACGAGCAGTCGTTTAGTCGCTTACTCAGCGTATTAGAGTTCCTAGCCTGAGTTGCGCTTGTTCAGCGGTGTATCCAGCGACTAGAGCCGCAACATCAACCACATAGCCGATTAAGCGTAACTCATCTGGCATCTCTAGTTTAAATAGCCCAATGTAAAACACGTTCAATAAGTCTGTACCAATAATAGATTCTTGGGCAACACTCAATATGTTATAATCTCCATCCTTCATTGGCCCTGTGTAATGTCATAAAGCAGGCTTTGGTCCTTCGGGTAGCCCCTCAGAAGCTGTATTAGATTTTCTGGATCTAGCAGATTTGCAGGCATTCCTAACACCGTGTCACCAATAGAACAATCCGTCGCTTAGTGCGGCTATATGACTCCGCTTTTTGGACCGCACCTACCACCTCTGCAATCGCATCAATGGTGGAGCATCCTGCTCTAAATCGTACTGCCAAGGAGATTGCGCGTAACGCCATCTGGGCCTGGAGCTTTCCTTTTTTTGCTTGAGCACTACAACCCCTTTTGGATCTTCGCTTAGAGATATTTAAGAGTATCCCATTATCTTGCTTGTTTATGTTGGCACTGTAAAAAGGGGATATGATCAGTACCACACTTAGAAGCCTTCCATGCTTTCAATAAAAGGACTGACTCTTCCAGTTCCGGCTATGTGAAGAGTGGACACTAGATTGCTGTTACACCATGGACAGCGTCAACAAGGACGGGATGCCCGGGAAGAGTGACCGCACTATCTCGTCCCTCTTTCCCGCTTCATGCATGCAAGGCATCCGTAGGGCACCAGGCTTCCGAATAACTAGCTGTTGTTAATCAATTTGCGTAGGCATTTCTCGGTTGACGTATATAATGCTGCTATGTTTGTGACACTCCCTTCACTTTTCAGTGTACTGACTTCCGTTGCCGTGATTTTCGTCGGGTCATAGAAGCACTGCATGCAGTCGTGATGGTGCTCATAGTTGAGTTCACCACTCTGCAGTGGAGCACCTGCCGTTATCGCCACGACAAACCTCTCAGCGTCCATGTTTCCGATGTTTCACCTGATTTAGCTGGTCAAGAGCACGGACGTCGGGAGACATCACGAAACTCAAACAAAATGTATTGGTGATCACAGTCTGAGTATTCTTCTAATACTCCACAATTGTGTATCCTCTGTACTTCGGACTCCGAGGTGAATGTGACCTACGGTATGGTTCCTTCACAGCCAATATGGTGGGAGGTCAGCGTATTTCCGGTGCTTAGTACGACGAGTGCCGTCTTGATCACCATTTCTAGGATTCGGTTTCCCCACAATGAAGAAGGTAGTTCCTGAACACCTAACCCACTCGACACCATCTCCCGTCGGGAGTATTTCCCCTGGAAATCACTATTCCGAACTCAAATGGCAGCAGTACCAGTTTTATCAGGGTACGATGATGCAGAACTTTTATCGTGGTGTTGCTCGCTCAGCAGCAAAAAGGCAACTTTCATTTCCCTCGCAAACTGCTCAAGCATATTTGTTGTGACTGAAGTGCCGTGTAGGTTTACCTGCAGGATATGTGTCATCGATGTTCTGATTTTGCCTTGGCAAGGGCTTCCTGGAAAACCCAACATTTTTCTGATCCCAAGGGGTACCTAAGTACCCGGTCTTGGATCAGTATCCTTGCTAAATATACAGTGTGCCTCCTTTGAACACTCTTTTCTTTTATGTACTACAAGGTGCGTTCAAAAATAAACGAGACTGAGCTAAAATAGAAACGACAGGAGCTTTGTTCTGATAAATTCGAGTTTATTTATTCAAAATAGTCTCGGCCTCGATAAACTGTTTTGCGCGATCCAAAAGCTTTTTGAAAGAGTGTTTCAGGTCATTGACCGGAATGTCCTTCAGGATGTCGGTACAAGCCTTTCGGATGCCCTCTACGGACGCAAAGTGTTTTCCTTTCATGGCCAAATGCAATTTCCCGAAAAGGCAGAAGTCACAGGGAGCCATATCAGGCGAATATGGTGAGTGATTGATGGTTAAAATGCGATTTCTAGTCAAGAAATCAAAAAAAAAAATTATGACAAACTTCTCGTTTATTTTAGAACTTTTCAACTTGTGCGGAACGAAACGTGCACAGACCTTGGTAAGCTCAAATTAAAAGTTAGTTAAAATGCAATAAACCGATGTTTTGAAGGTATTCAAGTCCGATTCCATGAATTTCAACGATGATTTCGGCTCATTTTTGATAAATTCACGCACAATTTCGATGGAGTTTTTGGTGATCACTGATTTTGAGCGGCCCATATGTTCATCGTCATTTATGTCCTCATGACCATCTCTGAAACGTGTAAACCACTCACGAGATAGACAGTCATCGCCATAAACTTTTTCATCAATTCAAATGTTTCGGTAAACGTTTTACCGATTTTAAAACAAAATTTGATATTAGCTCTTTGTTTGAAACTCATTTTTGTACCGATGACACAAACATACTGTCACTTTAGACGCAATAACTTCGCTTCCGATGAGCCGAATGTCATCAAACTTTCACTGGAAGTCAGGGAGGGATGTAAATTTTCAACGCACAGATGGTGCCACCAAAAAAAAATTTTACGACAAAAGCCTCGTTTATTTTAGAATGCCCGTTGTATTTCACCACACTTGTAACATCGGAAACTCCTCGGGTCTTTCCATATTTGTGCAGTGTAACCATATCCAAGGCATTTGGAACATTGAAGAGGCACTGCTCTTCGCCGTACCCTGCAGACAACCAACGCTAGTCTCACTTTGCCCTTATTTAAATTTTGTTCCGTTTTGATCAAGTCAACGATGGCCATGCGTTATCCCCTATGGTTTTCTGGTGTCAGCTTCGCTTTGATCCTGCTCACGTTAGAGAGTTCCCTTTTCATGGCCTCTTATACCTCGGCTAGGACCGCGATGCGGTCAATGTCACTTATTTCGATCGATACCGACAGCTCGAGGGAGGCTACAATTGCGCTTTTGTCGAGGAATATCTTTACTGCGTCCCAGAATGCTTCTTTATTGTCGGTCTCTGCTCCGAATTCGACCAGTATGTGGCCCGACTGGTTTTGTCGTACTGCTTTCATAGAAGTGTTGGTTTCTTTGGGCCTTAAATCTCCCCTGATATTCCGCAGCACTTCGGCGTAGGATCGCCCTTCTTGAGGTTTTACGAGGCTATGAGGACATCGTAATGGCTTCTTTCTCTCCTATTTCGCATTATGTCTTTATTCTTACTGGGCATCCGCGCGAACTTTATTTTCTGGCACTTTTTAAAGGTGTTTCTTTGCGGCTTTCTTCACTCCTTTTGTCAGGACTACCTAGAACTCCTTATCTAGTGTTCCACGACCATCAAGTGCCTCTTCCTTCTTTGATCTCGATGTTCGAGTGGGCTAGACACCATTCCTTTATTGATGTTTGAAGGTGGAGTTATCTACGCGTGCCCATTAGGCTTATCCCTCAGCGCTTCTTTAGCCTTCTTCTCTTCTTCGGCCTTCTGGCCCTCTTCAGTCTTTAATCAGCTTCTCCGGTAATGCCCTATGCGGTCTAGGAGCTCCTTTAGTTCAAGGAGCCCATTCTTTACACTTTTGCTGATTTTTGGCGAGTCGCATGAAGATTTCATTCTTTTAAGAACGTCTCCCGCTTTTCAGACTAGCGTTCCTTCTTGAAGTCGCTGGACGGCGATCATACTTTCTGAATGCAGTACTTCAGCCACAATTTCGACCGCGGCAAAACACAACAGCACTTTGTTTGTCTGGTGACTCCTTTCTTTTCCTGCCGTGATCACTTTGTGGACTTAGGGATTTTTTTTTTCTTTTCTTTAGTACTATAGCCCCTTTCGGGCCTTTGCTTAGAGATAGTTAGAGTATTTCATCATCTTGAATGTGTCTAAGGTCGTCGTGAGACAGACTGGTTGCAAAACTGGTTTCCCGTCGCGACTGGGTAATGATAATAGTAGTGGTCGGTAAATCTCCAACATTCCGCCCGCCTCATGTGAAGCGTGAAAAATGCGGAATGCGAAGACTCCGACCGCTGTGAGGGATGCTGATTTTGCTAGTTAATTGAAGGTACAGCATCACTTAGTGAAACTTTCGTATGTTCGGCTGAAGTATCGACTGGAAGTACGCAGACCTTGGCGACTGCGTGTTTCGTGCTACCGCCAGTGTATTTTACCGTAACCGCACGGGTTAGACCATCAGCTCTGGGAGGTACGTTTGTGATTCTACCCAGAAACCATTGAGTGGACTGTAGATCTTCGTCCTTTAATATAACTAGATCATTGATTTCGACTTCTTCCTTCATATTTCGCGACTTATGCAGCAGTTGCAAATGATTCATGTTCTCGTATCGCCAACGATGCCTTATATTTTCTTGTATGTTCTGAACTAGCTGTCATCATCCGAGTCGATTAATCGGGCACTCCATGGTAGATGGTGTCGAAACGGCCAACAGGCTTTCCCGACCAAATAATGTCCTGGTGTCAAGGCATTCATATTTTCGGGGACGTTCGTGATGGAGTAAAGCAGATGTGAGTTAAGGCATACCTCTATCTGGCACATCAGAGTCAGCATCTCCTCTACATCAAGTATGTGGGTCCCGACGATCCGCTTAAAGTGGTGTTTGAAAGGCTTCACACCAGCCTCCTAAAGACCACCATGGTCCATGAATGGCCTAAGTTTCGAGATTTTGCTGGTATTCGGTACATCCCTTTACTTGGTAACGTGGGATATTTCGGTTGCAAAGAATGAGGACTGAATTATTTTCGTCAAAGTAGTACGAGCGGCGTCGACTCTGTCATACTGAGCGGACCGATTTGCTTGTTCTTGACTCGTACATTGTTGTAGAATCGCATGCAGTTAGCCGTGATTCGAATTAGATTCGAAAACGAGGAGTAGTTCTCCAGTAGCTCGATGTCCGGGTCTGAGGGGTAGCTAGTAGTCGTTTGGAACACTCGCACTTCATATTCAGTTGCCTTGCTGGCGAATGTGATAACTTTGGCTAGAAACTAGAAAATTTCTTGAGCCAGGTAGCTTCTCGTGTATCATGGAGACTTGGGTGACAATAAAGGAATTCCACTTGCTCGGATAATCTTTAAGCCAGTACAGGATGACAGTGGAGCCGAACCAAAGGTGTACCTGTACGGTCAACTAGGAGGTCCGCCCCGCATAAATCCAGTCTGGGTAGTGAAACTGTTTTCAGTGGGCTCACTTTCGTTTGAGCGGTCAACAGATTAACTCCGATCTTCTACATGTTGGTTGCGGCTCGCAGGTATACAGCAGCTCCGTACGCATCCAAAGAAGCGTCGTTCTAGGCTAGATTCCCAACCCAGCGGTTGACCTTAACCATATGCAAGTCAAGTTCTTGCGAAGTTTTACCCATTTTCTTTCTAATTTCTCAGGCAAATTATCATCCCAGTCTATTTTTTCCAGCCAGAAACGTCAAATGAAGATTTTCGACTTGATGGTAACTGGCGCTTACCGTCCGATTGAGTCAAATATTCGACTGTTATCCGATAAGACGGTTCTCTTCGTCACAGCAGTCTGATAAGGATCAAGACTTACACGAAATTAGAAACAGTTTGCTTCCGGGTCCCAGACTATGCCTAGAGCGTTGATATCGCTATCATAAGCAACCTTTGGAGTCGCACACTTTTCTAGGTCTTCCGGTGCAATGTTGGCTAGAAGCTTGACGAAATTGGCCAACCATTTCCGAAGTTTGAATCATTCCTTAATTAGAGCAATTACTTGATCTCGGACTTGAATGCCAGTATGAACGTCAAAGGAACCGAACAACGCGTCTTCTCAGTACGCTTTCCCTGATAATTTGAGCTGCTTCAGGGTGTGTTGTTTCATGGTCTGTTGCTAGTTGCAGCATCACTCTGGACGCTAAGTAGGAAGCGCATGTTGAACCAAATAACACGGTGAGTACTCGAAAGGTGAGGATTGGATCCGAAAAGTGGCGTCTATATAGGATATTCTCTACATTGACATCGTTCTTATCAATCCAAATTTGCCGAAACATTTTTTCCGTATCAGCGCAAAGAACGAACGAGAATAGTCTCCAACGTATGAGGATTGCGAAAATATCACTCAGAAGCTTGGGACCGATGTGAACAATATCGTTCGGGGATTTTCCCGACGTAGTTTTTTGCGACGCGTTCCCAATGATCAACCGGCTGAGAGATTTTCGAGCGAATTTACGTGTTGATTGAAGTTGTCTAATACACGTCTCATCTCGTCGGCGGATTCAATTTTCATGGTAGGAATAGATACTAGTGCACGTAAACTGGCATTGACCAAAATTCTTGTGTTGTCGAGACGAGACAGCATCAAGTCCCGAGCTGACGCATAGTTGCTCGCCGTTACCGTTACCGTTACCGTTACCGTTATGTATATATTTATATATATATATATATATATATATATATATATATATATATATATATATATATATATCGTTATCTTTGATAGCTCACTGCCACTGTCACACACGCACGCCAATAAATATATGGATGTGTGCGAGTTGATGATAGAAGGATAAATTCGCTACGGTGTTCAAAGTCATGCGTGAACATACTGTCGCGTGTTATGGTTCGCGGCCAATAATTTTAAAAAACAAATATACGTAAGAAACTGGAAGTCGGTTGATAATAGATTTGAATGACAAATTTCGACTACAAATAATAATATTCAAAATCTCGAACAGAACTTTGCAGTCATGAGTTAGAAACAAGTTTTTAAATTACAGTTTTGCTGGAATCTGAGTGGATTTGAGCTGGTCAAAACTTTAAGGGAAGTTTTGCACCCTACTAAGAGATTTTTATATAATGGAAACCCAAAAACGTTTTCGTAAGAATACGGAAAAAGAGCTCATTTGCTTAGGATTTTATGCGCATAAACGTGAAAGAAATTTTCAATATTCTTATTAAAATTTATATAGAGTCATTAAAAATATACAACCTTTTTAATGTACCTTACCTTTAAATTACATCAAGATTTTTTGGTAACCAAATCTACGAAAGTTCAACGAGAAACAAATCGCTTTTAATAATAATATATTTATTCAAGGCAATATATTAATTACATGTCGATTTCTTTTCGTTTTAATATTTATAAAATAATTTTAATAATCAATAATTTCCATCAGATTTCATTTTAACTTCTATAAAAATACTGCCATTTTGTTGTAATCATATTGCAATGCTTTAAGTATAAAAAAATGTATGCATGTTCATAAATTATGTTTAATGTGAAGAAAATAATTCTATTAGACCATTAATTTTAATGAACTAAATAATATCTAAGTAAACTAATGGCACTATGCTTTTAACATACGTGCCCTGTCTTTCCTTCACAAAAACTTACAACATGTTAACATACGTATTTGAAATTCCATTCAAAGAAATATGAAAGAAAAAATTTTACATATGAGCAAATAAAAATATTTCATGATAACCAACGGAAAATATTTCATCTCTTCCATTTGTCTAAATGCAATAAAATATGACAATTTCAAAACGTGTATAAAAAAATGTTTGATTCAGATTCATAACGTGTAAAAAATATTTCTGAATGATGTATTTTTAAGTACATCGCTATATCGGATTTGTAATTGTAATTGCAAATGAGATCACGTGTATATTCTAAAAATACATCTAGGAATTAATAGATTGCAATCTGCCGATAAACGACATGGCAAGGCGGGTCACACAATTAGACATGTCGCATGTGCAACTCACTCTTGCGAATCGCTAAGTCGACATGCAAAAAAAAACTGTACAAAACATGGAAGGAATGCTTTCTAGCTGCTTACGTTCGGTCTTAGTTGATATGTTGAAAATTCAAAAGGACGGTCGAAGAATGTAGGAAGGGTAAGAGCTCAAATTGCTCACATGATGTTTGTGTGATTTGTTTGATGAGTCCTCCAATTTATCACCTTTGTTTAAAATTAAGTACATATTATTCGTTTTTGATTGATTCAATAGTTTGGAATGTTTGGTCCAATACCGTATTAGGCCACGATATGAATAATAAGGAACGAATACCTTTTTAATTCAAACACGATTTTCAGTGTTCTCGGAATTATTCAATAGTAAAGAACAAATATATCGATATTCAAAAAGTCACGGTTGCCCGATAATTGCAAATTTTTAGCACTGGAGATTTTGTTATAATAATCTTTAAGTAACGTGGAAGAATGTATTTAAAACGGCTCCATTCCTAATCTATTCAGAAAAATATCAATTTCGCTACGAATTCTCCTACATTTTGAACTGACTTAAATTTAAAATATGAGCAATTACAAAACTCCATTGCACATATAATTTAACATAAGCGATTCCTTTTCAGAAATTTTGACTAAAGTTCTTTTCTCCGAATTTCAGTAATTTTTTCTTTTTAAATAACACTTTTTACATATTCATATAAAGATTTTAATTTTTTGTATAAAAGTATTCGTATAGGTAAATAAGGCACCATAATCAATTACGCACCGAATTGATTACTCTTTACATTTTTAATGGCTTAGTAGGTGTAATAAGAGACGAGTTACAGGTGTCGCGTCGTTTAAAGTTAAAATTATAGTTCAAACATATATTATCCATGTTCTATGTTTTGAATAACGATAAATAAACAAATGCATTCGATGAATATTTTTGTACCATCCAAGCCATTAAGATATGAAATGATTCATTTGATTTTGTTATACTTCTAAAAAAAGGTGTTGATAATAAATATTGCGTAAGTGTTCAACTTATATATTAAATGTCCTTTTCCTCTGATTTCTGATCACATTTGGAACTTTAAAGTTGCGTTGTTATGACAGACTTACGAAGAATAATTGAGTCCTTTCCCTTTTGAGCTGAAACGACCTCGGAGGATACCAACCATGGTGATACCATTTCTGTTGGTGGCTGTATATTGTTAATGGTATTCTGTAAAGCAGAAAAAATATCATTGATTTATGGCAAGGACATATAAAAGTGATTTAAAAATATTTTTATCAAAAATTAAATCGAACATCGGTAAAAAACGTCGCTGAATCTTTTTCAGATGTTCGCAATCTGATATTTATCAAAATTGTAACACATATGTTGAATAAAAGTGTTTTTTCAATCATGTAGTGATAATAACCTCGGCTTTGAAGCAGAGATTTAGGAAACTAAGCCTTATTAGTAACAACAGTTGTTCGTTTTGTGATACTTGTATTGAGCTACAAACCTACACAGCTAGGAACGGAATTTAAATCGAACAGGTAAATGACGATCAAATATGATTCTGAATGATCACATTTTATAATTCTAATCATGAAACAAGTTGGAAAGACAGAACTACACTCATACCAGAAGGGTTTTGTACTCAACCTACGATATGCAGACACAAAATAATTAACCTCAAAAAAATCTTTACTGACATGCACAATGAATATATTCTTGCTTTAAAAGAAAAGCTAGTGTTACTCCATTTTAATCGGTCACCATTTTATTGCATATGGGAATTTTAAATATGTTTTTTTAATCTGGAAATTCCGGAAAAAAATTAATCAAAAGCGTGGTATCTGGTTCGATGGAATGCCCATGTAGTAGAAAAACCGCGTTTGATTTTTATAATCAGAGAAAATTCAAACAGATATAATTTCTGTAAATATAATTTGATTTTATTCGAACTAATAGAATAAAAGGACCTTTGACAGGTCTACTTAAGTACAGTCAACCTCGGTTATAACGCACCGGCTTATAACGAACCCTCGCATATAACGAACAAACTTAGCAGGTCCCATCTAATTTCCACTATTTTCCTTAAAAATAGTACTGGTTATAATGAACTCGGCTATAATGAACATTCGTTTATAGTGAACGTAATATTCGCACAATTGGGTCATAGTTATAGGATATAACGAACTTCTGGGTAATCATTATCGATATAACGAACTTTTGGTCAAACAATTAGGGGAATACACACATATCATTAATTCAGCGCTGGTTTATATGCTTGCGTAATTTGGGATTTCCCATTATGCATAGTTGGATTTCAGATGGCTATCGGTAATTTTCGCAAGCCTGAATGAATCTGGCAGCTCGCAGTTGATACCGACGTTGTTTAAGTGTTACGAGGTGTGACAATTAAGTAATGAGACTGATTTTATTGCCGCGCTTGTGGTAAACCTGCAACCTTGAAATTGCCTTCCCTTCCCCGGCATCCTTCTCCTCTTCATTGATATAATTACCATCGCTCTAGCTTGCTTAGGTCGCCTGCTGTGTCGTGTTGAGTAGATGTGTGTTGGTGGTGCTCGTCACGAAAATAGAGAAACGAAATCAAGAGCAACGCGCCGCGATAAAATTTTGCGCCAGATTGGGCGAAACAGCTTCGGAAACGTACGCTAAAATTGTAAAACTGCATGGTCATAGTGCTCTTAGTCGTGCCCAGGTATTCGATGACATAAAGAGTTTAAGGAGGGGCGTGAAAGCGTGGAAGACGAAGCGCGGAGCTGACGCGAATGCGCAGCGTGTGCGCGCCCTAATCCGTGAAGATTGGCGTTTGACAGTTCGAATGTTGAACTGGGTATGAACCGTGAAACAAAAAATTTTAACCGACGATTTTGGGATGAAAAAGTTGTGCGCGAAGATGTTTCCAAAAGATCTTGCCACACCGTCCTCAGCGTGTGCCAGTATTTAGCCTCTAAAGGATCGCCGTGTTGCAACAGCCACCTTATTCGCGCGATATGTCACCATGTGACTTTTTTTTGTTCCCTAGAACAAAATCGGTGGTCAAAGGAACCCAGTTTGAGTCGATTATAGGCATCCAGGTGATCGTGACGAGGGTACTCGCGGACATCCCAGTCGAAGCGTTCCAGAAATGTTACGAAGCATGGAAAACGCTTTGGAATCGTTTTATAGCTGCCCAGGGGATGGCAGAGTTGTAGAATAATTTTTAAATATACAGTTTTCATGGAATCAGTCTCATTACTTGATTGGCACACCTCGTATATCCTCGCGATCGCCTGTTTTTTTTTCAGTGGGACCAAATACATACAAAGGATGAGTCAAAAGCGAATGGTGTTTTCCCTAAAATAAAAGGTTAACATAATCCGCAAAATTCAAAGTGGAAAAAAACAAAGCGATGTGTGTTTTGAGAAAAAAATATAAGCAAATCGACAATTGCGACAATGTGAAAAAAAAGGACGAGTTGCTTCTTGCTTTGAAAGTGTAAATAGTGGGACGAAAAATTCGTAAATTGTTGCATTATGATGTGGATAAATTACTCCTGAAAAGGTTCACACAACAAAGATTGTGTAATGTAACAATTAGGGCAAATGCAGAAGAATTTGGTTGAAAAATTCACGACGAATTTGTCTGCAGTGAAGGCTGGATTGATAGGTGGAAGCAAAATTGTTGGTGAATATTGATCCGTAGACATAAATGCTGTGAACAATTGGATAAGCACTGTTTGGCCTACAATTATAGAGAGGCTTTGCGATTATGACATTTTTAACGCTGACGAAGCCGGTATTTTCTACAAGTTGACTCCCGATAAAACTTTGAACTTTAAAGGCGAACAGTGCCAAGGTCGCAAATTGGCGAAGGAAAGGGTTACTATTTTAGTGTGTGCCAACATATCCGGCACGGAAAAACGGAAACTACTCGTTATCGGGAAGTCACAAAGGCCCTGGTGTTTCAAAAACATTAAAAGGTTGCCTGTTGATTATTGTGCTAATAATCGAGCTTGGATGACATCCGTAATTTTCATCAATTATGTACGCGAATGGGACCAAGAGCTAACGCAGAAAAAACGAAAAATCGCACTAATAGTTGACAACCGTCCTGCGCATTCAAAAATTGAGCAGCTGAATTCCGTAAAGCGGGTGTTTATGCCACAGAACACCAGTTCAAAATTACAACCTATGGATCAGGGTGTCAGCCGTTCGTTGAAGTCATTATCGAAGCGCACATTTGTTGAACATTGTTCAAAGCATTGATGCTGGTACATGCCTTAATGTCACATTACTTGATGCGGTTAATCTTTTGCACAAATCTTGACACAAAGTATCTACTAAAACAATAAAAAAATGCATATAAACATGCAGGACTATTGGCGACCAACAGTAACGATGAATTTGATGAGGAGGATTTGTTACCATTTACTGGATGGCTATTAAGAAGTATTCCAAGCAGCAAGTACATATGAACAACATCAAGATTTCCATGTCCCATTAGATTACCTCACTGTAGATGACAGCATTTTAACCTCGACATTTTTAATGGGAGAGAAGTTAGTTGCTGATACTCAAGCCATGGAGGATAATAGAAGCTCTGAGAGGGAAACTGAGGACGAGTTAACTGAGGGTGCAGTTGCAACTACTACTCCAATAGTGCAAAAACTAACAGAAGTTCATCGATTTTTCCAGTTTCATGGTGTACCACAAAATATTTTAAATAAATTGGTAGAAATTGAAGCTTATACAGAAACGCTGAAAATTTAAGAGCTTCAAACAAAAATCACAGACTAATTTAAGTAACGAATTTACGTATTCATGGACATTTGATATTATATTTCGGATTAATTGGAAATTGAATTTGCGTTTTGGTATTATCTTGAAGTACATACATACATATTTATTTTGTTCATTAATGAAAATATTATTTCGCTTTAAATAAACTTACGGAAAAAATATTTCTTGGTTTTTGGTTTAATATTTGGATATAACGAGCTTCGGTTATAACGAACCAATTCTCACGGTCCATAGAGGTTCGTTATAACTGAGGTTGACTGTATCTAATTTCATTCAATTTAATGATGCTAATACAGTTTTACCGCCAACAATGTTAAATTTATGAATCCTACTATTCAAGCAAAGTTAAACTAATTTCAACCTCGTAAGTTATTTTTTATTGGATCCACCTTAATGATCTTTCCACTTATAAATTTTAGGTGGTCATCTCCAGCCATTCATTAATAAATTCAAACAAATGTTAATAACATATACCTTAAATGTTGAAGTTGGGAAAATAAAAGAAATTTATTCAATATTTTCAATTAGAACGGCCCCATTTTGTTTTACGATTACTGATGTCTCTTATTGAACAAATTCTCAATGATATTCATGATAAATATCGTTCGTGAAACTTTCACGGAAATCCTCGCAAACCGGTGATGTCGTGAGTCGATAAAAAGCGCATATCGTTCCATAGCCATGTGTTGTTGTCATATTTTAATACAGGAAAATTCAAACCACTATAACTTTGCCAAATACTATTTGATCCTTCTGCAATTTTCAGGATAAATCAAGCTTATAAGTAGCCATTCGGGCCATTCAACATAATGTAAAATTAATAAATCATACTTAAGGGTGGTCCAACCAAAACGCACGATGCTAATTATAAATAAAACAAAAAGTTTTCAGGGAATTATGTTGATATTTTTTATTATAATAGAAGGATCTATGACAATTATGTGTGAAAAAAAATATCGCCCAAAAGCTCGCCACGGCTACGGTGGCATACTTCTATCCGATGGTCCATATTTTCAATGACTTTGAGACATAATTGAGGTTCAATGTCGTTAATGTGCTGAATTATCTCATTCTTTAGCTCTTGAATTGTTCTTGGCTTATTGACGTACACTTTCTCTTTTAAATATCCCCAGAGAAGGAAGTCTAACGGTGTCAAATCACATGATCGTGGCGGCCAATTAACATCGCCGCAACGTGAGATAACACGGCCATTGAATTTGTCGCGCAAAAGAGCCATTGTTTCGTTGGCTGTGTGGCAAGTGGCACCATCCTGTTGGAACCACATATCGTCCAGGTCCATCACCTCAATTTTTGGCCACAAAAAGTCCGTTATCATCTCGTAATAACGAAACCCATTCACGGTATCTGCTTGGCCGTCCTCATTTTCGAAGAAGTACGGCCCGACGACGCCGCCAGCCCATAAACCGCACCAAACAGTTACTACTTGTGGATGCATCGGCTTTTCAACAATCACTCGTGGATTCTCATTTGGCTAATTGCGGCAAATCTGCTTGCTAACGAATCCACTGAGGTGAAAGTGTACCTCGTCGCTGAAGATGACTTTCTTTGTACAGTCACCATTCCCTTCTGTCTGTTCAACCAACCATTCGGCGTATTGCCGACGCTTGAAATGGTCTGTAGGCTTCAGCTCTTGAGTCAATTGAACCTTGTAAGCGTGTAAATTCAAATCCTAGTTCAAAATTCGCATCAGCGATGTTCGTGAGATGTTCAATTGTTGGGCACGACAACTAGTCAAGGTTGACGGCTCTTCTGCCACACTCTCGCGAACAGCAGCAATGTTTTCTGCAGAACAAACTGGGCGAGCACGCACAGGTGATTTCAAATTTCCTACAGATCCGGTTTGCTGAAATCTGCGCACAATTCTCCCAATTTTGGACACATTTGGTCGATTATGCTGACCAAAAAAAATCACGAAGTGCACGAAATGTATTTTGATTTGAACACCCATTTTCTTAAAAGGCTTCAACAACCTTAACGCGCTGCTCAATTGTGTACCTCTTCATGGTTGAATTTGTCAAGCGCTGAAACAGAAACTTGACGTTAAGGTCCCGGCGCAAGAGAAATGATTGGTTCGATGATGAGTGCCAAAATGCGTTAGACAAAAAGAATCAGGCGTACAAAGAGTATTTAGGTAGGAAAACCAGGAGGACGAGAGAACATTATGAAAATCTCAGAAGAGTAGCGAACAAGATAATTAGAATTAAGAAAAGAAAAAACTAGGACGACCAATTAAGATGCATCGATGTAAGTTTAGCTAGCAACAACACAAGTCAAGCATGCAAAGTAGTGAAAAGCCTGAGGCGTGGTTATCAGCCCAAAACCACGCTCTGTCGTGATGACATCGGCAATATCATCGCTGGTGAAACCAGGATTAAGGAAAGATGGGCATCATATTTCAAGAACCTCCTTAATCCTCCGCACAACTCCAGAACATCAGAGCCTGTAGATGCGTCCGGAGAGATACCATTGGCCCCACCAACTTTGGATGAACTTTGCTCCATCATCAAAGCCCGAAACAATAATAAAGCCCCGGGCATCGATGAGATTCCAGTGGAGCTCATCAAATATGGTGGCAACAGTGTTCATAAAGCTATTCACAAAGTCATCCAGCACATTTAGCAACAAGAACATATGCCGAACGAGTGGATCTAATCAATTATACTTGTATTCCCTACCCACAAAAAAGGTAACAAGTTACAGTGCGAAAATTATAGAGGCATATCACTACTTTGTACGGCGTACAAAATATTTTCAAAGATAATAGAAAATAGAATCGGATCATATTCCAACAGTATTATTGGGGAGTATCAAGGCGGCTTTAGAGCGGCTAGATCGTCAATAGACCAATAATTCACAGTCAAGCAGGTACATATGACAGTATTGATCGTAACGTAAAGTACCAAATAATGCTTTGCTTTAGCATCCCAGCCAAGTCAGTCCGTCTTACCAAAATGATAATGACGTCAACGACCTCCCAAGTCCGCATCAATAACCAACTCACCGATGCAGTTGAAACAAATATCGGACTAAAGCAAGGAGATGGGCTGGGCTCATTGCTATTCAATTTGGCTCTGGAGTACGTCGTAAGGAAGCTACCTGTTGATACACGAGGTACATTATGATACAAGTCGAGCCAAGTAGTAGATTATGCGGACGACATCTAAATTCTGTCACGGTAATTAACAACTGCCAAATAACTTTTCCTGAAACTCGACAGCGAAGCAAAACTAGTAGGGCCACAAATCAATAAAAATAAATTGGTTGGCAAGAGAGCTTGAATATACCATGACTTCGTAAAAGACCTTTTTAACTGCCTCTGGATACACTTTACACAATTGTCAGTTTTATTTTAAATTAAATAGCTGTAGATTTGCTTCATCATTAGAGTTATAACGTAATCCTCATATAGTTTATGTAAATCAGCATTGTACCATAAAATTCTTTGACTATGCGTTTATTAATGCAAGTAAGTAATAATAATAATCCATCGCACAACAGTACAAATCCCTTCTCCTATATTCTGTTTTATCGCGACTTAAATGTCTGCGAGCTATCAAATTGAGATCACCAATTGCGAATGTACTTAACTTAAATTAGTGATTTCGAGCCTTTCAAGATTGCGATTGCGGCCAAATATGAAGACGTTTCATCGTTTTAATATTGCGAAGCTCATAGGTTTTAATCCCTTCAGAATCTTCCTTTTCCCGGAATGTCACACTCCTTGAGGAGTTGACTAAGTCATTATATGAGTTCATTCAATAATTAAGCTCCGACAGTGCATTTGTTTGCGCAAGACCTCCGTCATAGTAGTGACTTTAAAGCAACCTTCAAATTTCAATTGTACTGGGACTCCTTAATTTGTTCCTATTACGTTAACGGGCAGAAATTAACGAATTCTTGCTATTTCAGATGCAGAGTTTACGTCGATATTTAGTTTTACTTCCTCTTGAGTGATATTTCCGAGGCTTTCCGGTTTTTTCCAATTATACAGCACTTGATGCTTTCTTTTGCATCCGTCCACGCCACATTTTTTCTTAATTTAGAAATCGTGACCCTAATGGTAACCGAAAAGAATTTTTCATATCAAGGTTTGCAATTTTTTTCCAAGCCTTTACTGATCTGAAGAAATAGATATTTTTATGAGAGGTTCCATGAGTAATCGTAACTTCATTTCCCATGAGCTTTGGCTTTAGTTAGAATTCGTTCGGTACAATCGTTGGAAAAATGATTTTGCTATATTACGAAACCATTAACTAGAAAAAGGGCGAATGTTTTGAACAAAATGTTGAACTTCATAGCTCCATCAGTTTGATTGGAACCCTTTCCGAACAAAGGCTAAAAAGGGTAATTGATGTAACGAAGATGAAGCTTCGACCATTCATGAAGAAAATCAATAAAAAAATCTCTCAGTGATGGTGAAATACTTTGGAGGTCATTCTTCGAAGCAGTTTATCCGAGGAAAACCAGTAAGGTTCGGATACAAAGATTGGATGCTTTGTAGCTCAACGGGCTACTGTTATCAACTTCATACATATTGTGGCGCAAAACAACGTTAAGAAAACGAAGATTTACCTCTTGGCTCAAAAGTTGTGCTGGAACTTCTAAAAGTAGTTGATGAACTTTATAATATTTTTTGATAACTATTTTACCAGCTATTCATTATTCACGAGATAACGAGCAATGGGATCAGGGATAATCGCACGAAGAAATGTCTAATACTTCCAGCAGAATTTAAAAAAACGGAGCGTGGATATTTTGAGTACAAATATGATTAAAAAAAATTTGCTATTATTTGTTAGATGGTAGGATAGTATCACGACGATAGCAACTAATTATGACAACACAATTCCATTTTGTAATGTGCCACAGCCGCAATTAGTTGCCCTTTTTTCATGACCGTATTGATTTTTTTTTCGGAAGTTGGTTTGGTCAGTACCATGCTCCCGTGTGCTTGCTCAGCTATGATATGAGCTGATAATTCAGTACATATCACCACCGAGTGAACACTCGTAGTCTGTCCGAAAATTCCCCTGAACGAAATCACGTTGCAAAACGAGATTTGAACCTGGGACCTTCGTCTTATGCGTTCATGCTCTAACCACTAGACCACACAGACTACATTGCATTTACTTACTTGTTCATAATGAGTCCCGAAAATAATAAAAAAAAATTTTGATTAAACAATTTTGGTGCGTGGGCACAAATGGCTTAAAATGGCGGTCGATTTTCCAAAATGCAAATCTATAAATTTCCCACTGGACAAGTCTTCTTCATTTGTAACTAAAAAAAATAGGGTACGAATCTACGTTTATTGGCTTCCGTGTTGAAGTCCTTTTAAACGTTGCCTTATACTGCCTGTAATCTCAAAACAAAGGTTTGCTAGTTTCTACAACGTGCTCAGTTTTCGAGTGTTTGGAGTTGAGGTCCTCTTCTTCTTTGTAGCACTACAGCCTCTCTCGGCTTCCTGCAACAAGCGCCTCCAACTGCCTCGGCCCGTTGACCGCGTCCTCCAATTTCAAAATCCGAGCAGCGATGAACTGTCAGACCAGCGTTTGCTCAGGTTCCCCACCGGTTTCCAACCTTCAGTTCTCCCAACGAATAACTTTTTGGGTATCCGTTGTTCGTCCATACGAGCTCTTCCTGCAGTTGAATTCTTCATACTTCTATTTCTTGGTTCAGTTATGCAAATGCTGCTTTTGATATTCGTAAATTTTTTTTATGGTTTCATAATTCTTTCCAGTTGTTGCTTCACTCATCTCGATGATCACTTCTTGCCTCCAATGGATAACAGAAAAGCTCATTTATTAGGCCCCGGGACTCCTTGATTGATTTTGCCTACCTTCGAATCAACGGGAGTACTCGCATCATGTATTTCGATGCCTCTTTCCCTCTAATGTATTAATTACTTACTGCAACACAAATGACTAGTTTTGTTGAAATTAAAAATTAGGAAAACAGTGAATTTAAACCTTATAAGTATTTGTTTCCCTTGTACTTACAAAGGCTTTATTTTTAAGATGTTTAGATTGGAGGTAAAATCGCGTGTTCGCGAATTTTTCGCCAATTTTTTCTCGTTGACCACTCGATACTGATCATGTGAAAACCCTGCTTCGAAAAGATCTCAACAACTTTCATAACAACACTTCGACAAACTGATAAAAAATTATGTTTTCAAGGGTCATCTCCATATATACGGAGACATTGTGGCAACATAGACAGAGAAGACATTGTGGCAACGTCGACCGTTGATACATTGTAGCTACACAGACTGTGAAGACACTAACCGAAGCAACGAGAACTATGATGATGACGTTCTTGACTATAGTTTTCATAGTTCCGTAGAAAAACTGGGAGCGACACACAGACAGGAGAAGTTTTATATATCATTACAATAATTAAAATAATTATATATCATTACGATAATAAAAATAACTGGTTTCGATATCACAATCAACCTATCTTTGGCCATAAACATTTGTGATAAAAAGCGTAGATAGGTAAAAATGATGCTTAACAATTTCAAATTCATGAGGCACATGATCACATAGATAAAAACGGGGACAACTGCGATTCAAAGCAGTATCAAGCATGCACACAAAAAATACGACCAATGACCATACTAACATACATTTCGTCTTAATTACATTTGAATGTTGTTTTAGGTGCAAAGTGACAAAATTATAATTTTCAAGCAATTTCCTTACCTTTTTCTCTTTTGCTTCCTCTGGTTCTTTTGCCACTTCCGGCTCCACTTCCTCAGCCGTATGATTTATCTCTATTGTACTAGTTGCTTTCGATTCTTCTGTTTCTTTCTCCACAAGTGGTTCTAGATTAACAGTGACAATCGGTTTTTGCTCCGTCAAATTCAGTGTTAATTTATCACCACCCTTATGTATCGCAATAAAGGCAACATCAAGCGTACATTTGATACGAAAAAATAACAAAACAAAATTGAAGCATTAGCAAAACAAACCCAAATAAAAAACTTGCAAAATAACTGTGTTATAAAAAATGCTGCATTGTTTTTGCTTGTGTATAATTTCAAACTAAACTTACCACAGAAATGTATGTCGCATTCAAGGAATCAGGCCCTTCAGTAGAATTGCTTGTAACAGCCATTGGAACAAACATTTGATTCGTTAATTTTGCATTCGTTGCACTCATTTCTCCTTCAACTCGGGCTAATAAAGATAAAGCAAAAGT
Source organism: Odontomyia ornata (assembly GCA_963969285.1). Lineage (NCBI taxonomy): Eukaryota > Metazoa > Arthropoda > Insecta > Diptera > Stratiomyidae > Odontomyia > Odontomyia ornata. Next base: position 341,747,999 of record OZ017739.1, on the reverse strand, counting down.
AACACATAATCAGAAAAACGAAACAATTTCAAGAATTCATGTTAAATACAAGTCTACAGAATTTTGTCTTGTGTAACTACCTTTAAGAATGTTATGTTTGATTTGGCTAGGCGAAAGTGGCGTTCCGCCAACATTTGCCAATTTTGTCTGATTATTTGGTTTCTCTGTGGAAGACAATCGTTTCAGACTTTCTGTGTTACTCTCCATGTCAGACGTTTTATTGATTGTAAGCCTAAATGTAGTGGATATATATGAACATGTGGTGAGTCTCATATTTTGCATAGAAAATCAATTTTAATATTAATAAAGTCATTACTAGCGATATCTACCTGATACTGTTAGCATCGTTAATAGCCTCGTGAGCTAGGATAGAGGGAGATGGATCTTTAACAATGGACTTTAATAAAGAATCAAGCTGACTATCTTTATCCGATCCACTTTTTATGCTGAAAATCAAATCAAAATATAAGCATGTCAATTTTATCAAAACATCAACGTTTTGGGGACATAGTTTAAGCGGAAAGCGGAATTAGAAGCCAAAAATCTATTCGATTATAAGCTCGTTTAAACTAAATACGTTGATTGAGAAGGTAAACTAATAACAATTGATTAAAGCAAATAAATTTAATGTACATAAACATTTATATGATAATTCATTACAACAATTTATCCATACAAAATGATAAACTCCTTTAATATTGAGTGTCTTCAAAACAAACAACGCACATTTGTAATCTGCATTCAAATGAAATGTGAGTGCAAACATGCGTTCAAGTCAAACAATAATCACCAAAACAATTGCTTGATGTCACATTGCGACACAATCCAATAATTACTCTCAAACAATCCACACATGTAAAAATAACTTTAATTTCATTAGGCACTAGTATCAACCGCAACTAGCCTTTTGATTAAATATGAACATACACAAAATGATGATACTCTATTAGCCAAATCACTTTGTCAATCACTTGTTGCCTCTACGTTAAATTTAGAACGGCGATATTTTCACTGTAAACTGGCAAGTCTGATATATGGGACCATTGTAAAACTATTTGCATTGTTGTCTTGACTTGATTTAATATGAACATGTGTTGAAATATATCAAAATATTTAGTTTTACTTGGCATAGAATTTTGATGCTTTATTCATTTTGTATATTCGAGCGTATGAATTAAATTTAAAGGAATTTCAAGCAACTGATTTACAAACGAAGCATTTTACATTTTGCATGCATTTTTAAGGCAAATACTAACCTGAATGCTGAACTAATTGATGCCTTTCCAAATGAACCATGATTTGACGAAGCTTTGATGAAAGGATTTGTTTCTTCGAAAGGTTTAATATTACTAGCAAAAGAAAACAAATTATTGATTGCTCTTATCACAAAGAAAATCTTTTATAACTTACTTAACAGTTAATCCAGCTTTTCCGAAAGATCCTATTTTGCTATAGCCACTATCTTCTGTGGAAGAAGTTGATTTCGTAGATACTCTGCTGAGAGATGCGGACGCTGCCATACCATTACTAAGGCTTACAACTGCATCAGTATCTGAACTAATACCAGCGTTTTGTATAACTGTTTGAATAGAAGGCGATTGAGATAATGATGAAGTAAATGATGCTTCAGGAAGAGTAGTAGCTTCTATTGGCTCTGTAACAGTCGGTGGCGGCGCAGGAGTTTCTTCAGTTGGATTTTTATTCATTTGTTTTTGTCGTTCTCTCAAGACATGTGATTGTCTGCCAGCAAATCGTTGTGAAGGTCTTCTCTCAAATTGGACAGTTCGTCGGGCTCGACTCTGTTGTGTAGTCTGAAATTCTGTTCTACCAGAGTAACGAAATCTAGAGCCCATTCGGAAGAAATTTTGTCGAGCTGACGGTCCTTTTACAGGAGCGCGCAGCCTAAAGAATGTATGATGTTCCACAGCACATTTCCATAGATGTTTGCAAGCCTTTTCGTTGTACAAGCGGAAAACAAAAGTATGTTCTTGCTCACGGCCATCGTCGTCGTCTTCAACCACCACTAAGGTCAGCTTCTTCTTTTTAAAATCAAGTTTACTGATTTTCGGCCAAAAGAACAAACCAATTTTCTGTATGCCTTCGAAAACTAATATTCCAGTAGGTGTTAAACCCAGATGGTATTCGCAGCCGTCTTTTCCCTGTCGAAGTAAAATACAAAGTGGTTAGTTTATCCAATTATAATTCTGTCTGCAATAAATCGAATAAGTAATGAATAGTTGCTTAGTAAAGTAAAATTAACATGCAATGAATATTCCACAGCGATAATATTCAAGAGATATTTTACCTTGCTAAGGAAGATTTAATTGTAAGACATTTTGAATGAATGTTATTAAAATCATCTAAGCTTAACCAGGGGATTAAGATCAATTTGATTATTTCTTTTGATCACTTAACATCTTATACACGAAGACAAATTAAAACTACTAGATACGGGGCCCACTATATTAGCTTCTAATATCGTGCAGGATGATTAATTCCTTAAACGTCCGCCGGATGATTGATTCCTTAAACCTCACCATTTCCATCGCTGCTCACTAAACGAGTGCATATTTGGAATCATTTTTTCTATAGAAATTCATAATGACTGTAATTATTGTTGGATTACGTACCAGTGGGATTGAAATCTAGCTTTTTCACAGGAGCAGGAGTAATGTGCTGACAACCTTCATCCATTTTATTTTTTTTTTTTTTGTAATTCTTTCTATTCTTTTCTAAAAGATAAGTTGCTTTTCGCTGCTGGCTTATAAGTCAAGCACTACCAAATAACAACCAAGCATACGGTTAAAATCTACTCAAATAATCAACATATTGCATTGGACACGATTTATGGGTGAATTAGGACGAGGGGTATCACCTGCACGCATAAAAGCAGAAATGAGCAGTGAAACGACGGACACCTAGCAGATAGAATGCGAGTGCAATCATTTTAGTCTCCTTTAGAACAAATTTAGATGGTGCGGCCAATTCGGACAGGAAAGTGCCTTGTCCTCTGCAATATAATTTAAAAAATGGATTAAATTGAAGGGCACATCTTTTTCCGTATTCTTGAGTGACATATAATAGTTTAATTCCGCTGCGTAAAAAGCATCAGCGGTGTGATTCAGAAATTAGCAGCCGAGCAACCATTCCATGCTCCTCTAATCGACCAACTGCCCTGGTTGAGGGACTTGATTCCAGTGCCAAACATGCCAGGTGCGTATGGAGGCGACTTAAAGGATTCTTCCTAGTTCCAGAATATCTGATGCGGATTTTAAGGGACTACCTGAAGGAACGGAGCCTGCTTCATGTAACTAGGGAAGGTCGACCAAGGATGGGTGTCAGGTGTGGCCAGAGGTTCTATTCTTGGCTCAGAGCTATGGAATATCTCATATGACGAGCTAGTGAGACTTGAGCTGCCGGATGTGTTGCGCTTGATCGGCTATGCGGATAATGTTGTGGCGCTAATTGCTGGACGCATAGATGAGCATGTTCAACTTATGCTGATTCGCCAAGTGAGTGACTGGATGACTGCTTGCGGATTCAGTCTAGCACTGGAGAAAATAAAAGTGGTAGTCGGAACAAAGATGAGAGTCCCTTGTGTCAGGAGATCAGTATCAGCTATCAATCGACTGATGGTCAGCACCGTACAGTCGGTGCTATTGTTCGGGTCGAAAATATGGAGTGACGCTCTCAGCAAGGAGCTGTACCGAGATCGCCTCGCACAAGTGCAGCGACAAGTAATGCTGAGGGGCCTCTGTATATCGGATCTTCTTGCTAGAGAGCGATAAAGAGCACGTGACATTTGAGGAAAGGTACCGCTCACTCAGCAATTAAGAATAACCCTAGTCGCACGATTTGAGAACATCGCTCAATCGAAGGTATGGTGAGACTAGCTTCTACCTGACCCAGCTCTTCAGCGGACATGCATATTTTTAATCTGCACGAGATTGATAAGCCACGCTATGATCTCATCGAAGAAATCGGACAGCTCTCTCCAGATAGTTTAATGGGAGAGATGCTCAGATCATTAACTGATGAAATCATGTGTCATATTTCGTTCGAGCAGTTCTAATTGGATAATATCAACACCTGGAGGCGTTTAAAATAGACCGGTCTCACTTTTAGCACTGGCTCTCCTTTCCTTGAGTGGTCTCTACAACCCGGTGGAGTGACGCATAGGAAAACTAGGTCTAGCTCAAAGTAATGTGCTAAACGGCTCCAGGCTAGGTTTTCCAGTTTACAGGGGAGATGTTTAGTGAACAGGTGCAGGCGCCCCACCAGAGCATAGACGGCGCTCATCTCCCTGCCGCACAAAGACATTTTCATGTAGGTTAGATTTAAAATCTACCCCGGTATCGATGCTTTATGGGATAGCGAATGGAGGGTCGCAAGTGTCGTCATCTAATAATTGCAGCTTCAGAAAGGCGGAACAATTTGCCAATTTGAAATATGACCCAATGTAGCTTTCTATTTGCGACAACAGGACATTGTAGTGAATCTAGGTTATATAAAGGACCGCAGCGGTTTCATGCTGCCTCAGCGAGCTAAGTATTGGTGCCCACTGGAAACAACCTGGCCTAGGGATGTGTGCATGCGCTTGCATGCTAACGTCTGCGGTGTCCTGGGGCAGGATCCTTCGTCTAGCACCAAATCGCACTACAATTTTTTTTTCGCATACACGAATTTGGCAGTGTCTAAAGAAAAAACACGAAAGACCTAGACCAAAACCAAAAGTTAATATTGTCGTTACAACCTACCTTCTCAACCGCATGCTATCAGCCGTGCGACTTCATCTTTGAAGGGGAAAATTATGACCCACAAGAGGTGAGGCATCCTGGTTGGATTGGTGCCCCCTCGCATCCCTCCCAGACGAAACTAAGGTCCCGATGGTACCGGTGCGCATGCGAGGACTCTCCATCCCAACGAGAGCCCCAACATCAAAGAAAAACCTACAGCCCGATGTTGTGGTGAGTGAACTTAATCAGCCATTTTTGCGGGTCTCATACCCGTTCTTGTCCAATAATAGAAACGAGAAGACTGCGAGTTCCTTTTAATAATTTATCATTTCTTTATTGTTTTTGTAAAAACATTTTTTTTACAAAGACTTACTAGTTTCGCGTCCTGTCTTTCCGTCTGGCCGTCTGTTCGTCTGTCAGTCTGTCCGTCTGTTCGTGCGTCACAGCAAGTTTCCTCAGAAACTATAAAAGCTAGAATGCTCAAACTTTATGGAAAGATCAGAAATGATGGTCTCTCAAAAGCTTAGGTCTTATCGAAAAATTTTTACTCAAACGTAGTCGAGTTGGGTATCAAATGAAAGGTCTTAATTAGAACTATAAGAATATGAAAGAAAAAGGTCTTTTTATGCATCAGTGGGTCCACCTTCGAACCGAAAAATCTGCTAATAATCACGGAGGTGGATCTTAATGAGTACAAGGGCAACAAATACCTCAGAAATCAAAATTCGCTCAACTTTGTTTATAGATTTTACATTTTCGCCCATAAAATGAAAACGGTACCCTTGAACTTCTTGAAATACTCAAAACTCATAATTGAGTGAGTTATAGCCATTGCAATTGAATGGAATTACAACAACAATGACACGTGTTTATGGTTGATACATATTTCAGATTGACCTAAGCACTTTTATTTTCTTCCAATTTTCATGAAAATTTAAGGAATAGTGTCTAATTTAAATATGTTCAATAGGCTGAGCATTCAGAAAAATTATATAAGCTCCATCAAAATGGCGGCTGCAATGTACTTTTGAAAGAAACTCTGCATCTTTTACATGAATTGAAACGATTTCTTATCCAAGTATTGGATGAATAATTCAAATTATCAATTCACACTACTATAAAAGTTGTTTCGAACCCTACCTTCTGGTAGGAGCACTCTCCTGCTAACTCAACTTATTTTTATATTAGTTATCCAAAGAAATTTTCAAAAATCAAAAAAAAAACTAAAGCGAAATCAATTTGATAAACTTTGTAAAAAGTTGTTCTAATAAAATGGAAAGTATCTCGTTCTGTTTCTTTTTTCTAGCAATATGTTTTTATCTAATGTAATGTCTTTTGAACATACTCTACTCACTACTTCACAATTTGGAAACTTATGTGAAACGCGCACAGCGAGCTGCATTAGGCATAAACCAGTACTGGAATAATTCAAACAAAATATTACAAATATTGCAACACTTACAATGAATTTCATTGGTCGTAAAGTACCTTTCTTTGTTAAAAATTGAAATACATCATACTTTACGTTAAGTAGATTAATAAGAATGCTTGGCATATTAATATCAAGATACTATTAGAAATCGATTTTGATTATTTTTGTTTTTCCTTTTCATTTAGGAGACAATTAAATAAATTAAACCGAATATCTAAAAGTGATTTTCAAAATGTGTTTCTTCCATATCGAAAGTTTCAATAGGCACTTCTTGATAAGGTTTGAGGTCATTAAAATGAATGTCTACTAATCCACCTATCGGGTGAACGCTGATTTTATTAAATGCCATTATATTTCAGTTGCAAAATATGTTAACTTTCATTCGATCAATAAATTATACAACTTTCCGCTTAACTGTGTCATAGTAACTTTTACCCGAAACGCTAATTTTAAAGCATTATACAAATGTGTCCAGCACTAGAGTGAAATTGATTAAAAACAAATGAGTTTGCTTTCAAATAATTTCTGGACCGATGAAAAGGGGTTGAAATGTCAACTAAAGGAAACCTTAAATTGATAAATTATACTACTATACTACTATTACTAACAAACAAATCTATGAATTTTTAAGTAGATGCAGACATCGTTGCATTAGCTGCCAGAATTGGATCGAAGGCGGGCATATAAAGAGCAAAAATTTCTTCAATTATAGATTTTAAGCCAAACAGTACCACCAAAATGCCAAATGCTGTAATGACGATATTTTTCTAGATGATTCATTTGAATTTTCCAAAACCGTGTTACAATTCGATGATAACCAGGAACAATAGACCAAGAATTGAGAAATAGAATGCATCCATGAGACTAATGAAATCGTTGGAATTCTGTAATGAATTTCGAAATGTCCGTGTAGGACACGGGTGCCGATGGTCTGGCACAAGTGTCAGCGAGCTAAAACAACACCGAGCTCAGCTAACTAGCTTCGCTTAACGACCGCGTACGCGTGCTTGACGACTAGCATTTGCGGGATCATATGAGGCGGGTTCTTGTCGAGCCACGAAGCTACACTACAAAATACTTATCACGCGTACTCTACTCTACAAGACGCACCGATCAATTTTTATTGTCTTTAGAAAAGTTCTATTAGGTGTCAATTAATCTACTCTACAGAAATTCAATATTGTTTTGCCTCGTTAAAGTTAGCGGACACGGAGGCTTGAGACAAACGCAAACATTACACAAAAAGCAACCGTTACTTTCACCGAAGAAGGTCGTTGCATTACAAGGGGAATGTCAAACCTAAAGATGTTAAAGTGAACCACTCATCTCTGCCTAAATGATGGAAACTTGACGGATGCAGTTTACTTTACACTAGTAAAACAACAAACTAAGCAGTTTCGACGGGGTGACCACCTTATCTCTTTAGGAGCAGCCACTCCTGATCCCCACGGGGCTGCTCGACTGCTTATGTTTATTACAATTCCTACAGCCAATAGAGTGGTAGCAGTCACCAGCACCGTTCGACACAATAACTGTGAAAATTGCAACCACCATCGTAAATAAAAATTTCAAATACATACTTGTGGGCAACAGGAAATCCCAATTCATGTTCACGTGTCCCACAGATTTCATTCCACACAAATTAGTCGGAAGGTTTATAACTCCGCCTGTTTACTCGCTCGCTCCTTATTGAGAGTAGTTGACGTCGACGACAACGGACAAGTGTTTCGATTCTTCGTGTTCGCTGCTGCTGCTATCCCAGCCGCACACATCCTTTCTTAAACCACATTTTTTTAAGGTGCTTTTGCCCGTTCGCATTTCATAAAACGTAGTTTTGATGAAGTTTAATCCGAAGACATTGTGTCTATCGGAATAGTGTCAGCGTTTCTTAAATGCTTTCTCACAAGCGCTAATAGAGACAGGTGAGAACTTTCATTCATTTTAGGGATTAGTGAAATTTAGAAAGTTAAAATTTGGTGTAAACTAACACATATTCCAAAATGGAACAGAACCGCTCTCCTGACCCGGGAATAAGAAATCAATTTAGTGTCAGTGATAGTGCAATTAATGAAAATGAGAATCAACACCATAGCGACATATGATGTCAATGGTTAAAAATAATAACGGATCTAGCAATATGGAGGCAAATTCGCACAATGAGGAGTCAGTCGCACATGTCCAGGGCAAATCTAACGGATACGACCTAGAATCCAAAGAAAAAATCTTCCCGATTATCATGTAATGTAAAATCGACGGTAAACCCGTCAGGTTGACGCCGATAAGATTATTTATGCTCAACAAAGAAACAAATGCAATGTCGCGGATGTCAAGCATAATCGATTAAGACAAAGTTTTCTTTGATGCACATAAGGAAGCTAACGCCACAAGGGAAAATGACGTCCTCAAGGAAAAGAACATAAATGTCTTTATTCCAGGCATTTCACCGGCAGGTATGGTGTAATTTGGGATGTCGACAAAATCAGCCAAGTTAAGGTGGTCGGGCAATACCCTCCCAGACTATCTAAAAATCGCATACTAAAGTCGAATATTTCAAATTTCGACCCAGACAGGATAGGAACTGTAGCAGGTTGAGTCACTCCACCACCATCTGTAAAGACAAAACACCGAGATATCTTAAATACAGTTCAACCGAATGCAATGCAACTTCCAACAACAGAAAATGCAACAGCAAGAAGCATGTAGCTACGGACCAAATATGCGCCAGATGGGTCAAATATAAGCATGAAGTAAAAGTTCGCTCCAGAGTTAATGTCGCCAATAGAAAAGCACGGGAGATTATAAATAAAAGCAGATATGAAGATCTTGACCTTGAAGACATGGCTCAAATGGATCAATTGAATAGGAACAAATTTACGAATAAAAGAAACCCGGTAGGAGATGTTAAAAAAGTTTTAATGAAACACACATATGCTAAAGTGGTGGCCTCTCGTGAGGAAACCAACATTAGAAGCAACCAAACGAAGCAAAATAAATTCCCATGAATCAACAGATGCTGAAATAATACGAATTATAAAGAAACCTGTCGTCACCAGCGATGCAGGATTTTCAAGAAATCGATATATACTTACTAGAAAACTTGCCCAAATAAACAAACGGAGGACTTCTGGTGCATCGAAAAATTAACTTTTAAGTGTTTTTATCAACCATCAATAACACCAAATTGAACTAAATTACTCCTTTCACAAATATAAAGGGGGTACTCTTATACGATTTAATTTTGAATTTTATTCATTTTTAGTTACATGTTAATAAATCCTGAGAAACTACTGACATATCACTACGATGGTCGATCGATTAAAATTACACTATACATATTTTACAAAGCTCAAAGAGGGTCACGTGGACGCTCCCTACCAATTATCCACAAATCATAATACTAATCCTTCCCCACCTAATTAATTCCACTAACCACCCCTTGAGGGACGGTTTTACCGATCGATCTTACATCAATGAGACATACACAAATTACTATCACTGAATCTAAAGATCGAGTCCGCAGGCCAGTGCCTTTTATTTTTACCAAGGCCAATTTATCGAGTGGATTTTTATCCGGTCAACCACGAAGTTAATAAAAATGTTCGCTGTAGCTGCCTGTGTAGATACACAACAAAACTATCGCACGTTTGGTGCGCTCTTATGTGTAAAAATGTTTCACCTGCTGGCACAAGACCGTTTCCTTATTTCCTATTTATCAGTCGTCTCACTTTCGCACATGCATAATTTTTTCCGCTTTACTATTCCGATCATTTCCCGGCTCACTCTATCAACAACGTTACACTTTCTCATGAATTCATTATAAATCTGGTATTGATGCAGCGTTCTATAGAGGGCAAGTAAACTGGTTCCCGGTCCTAGCTTGCAGAAAATTTCGTAAATATATTTCACTTTTTTGCAGCTGGACATAAACACAATGCATTTTTGTTTGAAATGATACTTAATGAAGGACCAAGGCTTGGTAATGTTTTCTTCTAGATTGATAACATAATTTTGGTGCAACGATTGGGGAGTTTTCAATTGTTGTTCTTGCGGATTCCTTTAACCTCAGCCTGACCAAATCTTTCAAAAATCTCGCTTGTTTTGCGGGAAACAGGAGCCTCTCCGGTTGAATTCTCAATTATAGCGTAATTTTTTGTTCGAAGCCCATGTCCAAGTAACGATCAACTTCATCTAAAACAAGAATATGCATTGAAGTTACATCAAATAATGGATTCTCGTCCATGTGATGAAGTAGCCGGCCCGCAGTGCAGATCAGGATATTGCATTGGTTCATTCGGCTACGTTCAAATTTTTAAGTTCTTTCCTCAAATGATCAAACCAGCTGGGAACTCGTGACGTTGCTGAGATTATGAGTTCCGTCCATCCGTATCCATTTTTGCAAATACAACTTTTCAAGAGCCGGCGCTAGGAAAGCTAACGTTTTTCAACTCATGTCACAGCAGTACCTAATACATCGCGACTTTATAATGCATGCCCAAATTTCCTCACTGAAAATTAGTCGGAATTTAATAATTGCATGCTTTTAATCCTTGTCTGGTTTTATGTGAAATGATAAATCGTCAAAAGTCTTCGCATCGCTTGGAGAAATTAAATTATATAATTTGCTTGCAATTTTTTTATTTCCGTATCTTCATGAACCTTAGGCTGTTCGAATTTCTTTTTCGATGATTTGTTATATTTCGTTTTAAAAGGCGGCCTATACCTACCAACTTACTACAACTTAGTGCCGACAACAGTGCATGGCAAAATTATGAGGCAGTTAGGCAGCAGTGAAAAAAATTAATGTATAAAAGTCACGATTACGATGAAAAAACTTGTGATTTTGGATTTGGAAAATGTGAATCTTGAATTGAAAATAATACTTTATTTTGAAAAACGTAATTTTTTATTTGAAGAAAATAAATAAAATTTGAAATGGAAATATTTATGTCAAAGGGCGCCTGTACGGCTAGACTCTTTTTCAACAATATTTATGTGAATATCGAAAAGCAGGTAGATACATACACCTGCCAGAAAAAGTATCCGTACATGCAAGATAACAAAGTTGTCATTGTATTAAAAAGGATATGTATGTCTACTTAATTTAAATGTATTCTTTTATAATATCATAAAATCTACACTTCTGCATGATTCCCAGTATGCTACATAATATTCAATATTTAACAAGACTTGAAACTCAAACAAAATCATTTTATGGCACCAAAATAGGCCAGAAAAAGTATCCGTACAGAACAAACCGGGGGATTCCCCGTGTTATGCGATGACAAATGCAGATGCATATTAATTTTTTTAGGTCCGATAAACGGTTTAAAAGAGAATGCAGTTTTTTTAAATTTTTTGTGCACTAGAATACATCATGACTCCCAAAATTTGTGAAATCAATGCTGAGGAGAGGAAAATGATGCTTAAACTTAAAAGTGAAGGGAAAACTTTGCGCGAAATTGATCAAATAATTGGCAGAACACATTCCTCTGTCCTGTATGTGGGGAAAACATTTAATATAACTGGCTCGATTTTGTCAAAGCGTCGTTGTGTTTGACCCTCCATACTGACTGAACACGAAAAAAGAAATGTTTTGCAGGCAGTTAAATCGAATTCTCGAGAAACAGCTTCCAAAAATTGTTGCAAATATAAAAGACTATTTTGGCAAGGTTCTCCACGAAGATACCGTACGAAAAATACTAAAGAGAGATGGATATTGCTCATGCATAGCACGTAAGAAGCCATACATTTCGGAGGTGAACAGGAAGAAACGTGTGGATTCCGCAAAAAATATATGAACAAGCCACCAGAGCTTTGGGAACAGGTCTTATTCGCTGACGAAAACAAATTTTGTCTCGTCTCGTACCAACTGTGAAACATGGTGGGGGTGGTGAGATGGTCTGGGGGTGTATGGCGGCAAAAGGAGTTGGTCAACTTATGTTTATAGAATCAACTATGGATTCAGTTATGATACATACTGGTTTAAATGCGAATGTATCGCAGCTGGGTGGACGAACATACGGCCGAAGTGTGATACTGATCATATCACCTTCTCGAGTGCCGATAAATTCGATCAAGATCACGAGATACTCCAACTATCTATAAGCAAAAGCCCAAAAGAGCTGTGGTCCTAAAGCAAAAAAGTAGGGTCCTTATACGAAATCGAATGATAATACAGAGGTTATAGCTATTTGAATTTTCTGGTATTACAACAACAATTCACTGGTCTTCTACTATATGGGCGTTCAATAGAAACAGACACAACATTTTCATCAGATCTTCTCAAATAACATACTCGTAGATACCATCTCCCTGCTTTAGTCCGATATTTGCGTCAAAGGCATCGTTGAGTTGGTTATCGACGCGGACTCGGGAGGTCGTCGACGTCATTGTCATTTTGGTAAGACAGACTAATTTGGCTGGGATGCCAAAGCAAAGCATTATTTGATACAGTACGTTACGATCAAAACTGTCGTATGCTTGCTTAAAGTTAACGAAAATTTAGTATACGTCTATGTTGAGCTCCCAGCATTTTTCAAGTATCTGCTTGACTGTGAACAATTGATCTATTGTCGATCTACTGGCTCTAAAACCACCTTGATAATACTTTTGGCGTATGTTCCGATTTTATTTTCTAAGATCTTTGAAAATATTTTGTACGCCGTACAAAGTAGTGAAATACCTCTATAATTTTCGCACTGTAGCTTGTCACCTTTTTTGCGGATAGGGAATATAATTGATTGTCTTCACTCTTTCGGCATATGTTCTTGTTGCCCCAAATGTGCTGAATGACTTTGTGAATAGCTTTATGAACACTGCTGCCACCATATTTGATGAGCTCCACTGGGATCTCATCGATGCCCGGCGCTTTATTACTCTTTTGGGCTTTGATAGTAGAGCAAACTTCATCCAGAATAGATGGGGCCAATGGTAGCTCTCGGGAAACATCTATAGGCTCCGATGTTCTGGAGCTGTGCGGAGGATTAATGAGGTTCTTGAAATATGATGCCCGTCTTTCCTTAATCTTGGTTCCATCAGCGATGATATCGCCGATGTCATCATGACAGAACGTGGTTTTGGGTTGATAACCACGTTTCAGGCTTTTCACTACATTGTATGCTTGTCTTGTGTTGTTGCTCACTAGACTCACATGTATACTTCTCAATTGGTCGTCATAGTATTTTCTTTTCTTAATTCTAATTATCTTATTCTCTAATCTTCTGAGATTTTCATAGTGTACTCTCTTCGTCCTGGTTTTCTGACCTACGTATTCCTTGTACGCCTGATTCTTTTTGTCTAACGCATTCTGGCACTCATCATCGAACCAATCATTTCTCTTGCGCCGAGCTTGATGTCCGATCGTCTGTTCTGCCACGGTCTTAATAGCCGCTTTCGCTTCCATTCAGAGCTCGTTGCTTGTCTCTGAATATCTTAGGTTGAGTCTAAAACCCTGGTGACAGGAGTATTTGTGTGGATAAACCTTGCATAAGAAACATGTTTCATAAGTGTGTTGGAAATCGATACTTCTGGTTTGAAGTGTGAATCTGACTTGAATATTCGTGTTACCTCTGTTGTTTAATAGAGATTAAACAACGGAGAGAGGGCTTCAATCCACAAACAAGTCTTTACAAAAATGCACAAATAGCAATCATAGCTAACCCAATCGAAAATTTCACTGAAGCTGTGAACATTCCAGAAGCAGAACAAGAGTCCCCAGTTTCAAATAGAACCAAAGACGAAGTGCAGGCATACTAGCTCCTGGAATAGATGGAATACCGCCAGAACTATTCCAGAGGCAGTGGCCCCATCTACGTAACCTTCTCCACCAACTAATATACAGAATACAGTCAAAGGAGCAGTTACCAGAGAACTGCGGAGAATTGTATTATGTCCTGGATACAAGAAGGACGGACAGCTTCAAAATGGAATCAGACTTGCGCCAATGCTCTTCAACATTACGCTGGAACACATCATCAGGAAAAAAACCTCTGCTTCATATGCTGATGACATCAATATGATGGCACAATCAATCTCAACGGAGCATTTTTGAGCCTAGAACCTGAAGCAAACCGAATAATCATACGAGTTAATGAAAGGAAGACAACATTTATGACTCAAATGTGGAAGAACACTCAGGTCCGAAAACCTGACCGTGGGAGACTATAATCTTGAAAGTATAGATAATTTTGTGTATCTTTTGATTTGAAAATTGTGTTTCTTGAGATATAAAAAGCCACCTTTGATATGCAAAATGAGTACTTTTGAAAGAAAATTGGACTTCAGAAACATAATATGTGTCTTTTGATCTAAGAGATATACGGCTTTCTTTTGCAATGTTCTCCGATTTTAAACTACATGCGAGCTATTACTGTCGGAACGGCGACGCCAAATATCTGTGCTTAAAAACCTGTAGAGAGCATAGCAACAATCTATTTTGCTTTCTAAGTTCTAGAAAATAGTTTATTAAAGTGATCAACTAAGGACAAAGCAGATAGAAAAATTAATATAGAACAATTGAAAGGCTTATCTGGTAAATGGGTGAATGGCCTTACTTCCCATTTCTCATTTTGCACTACTATACTCAAATTCTTCATCACAAAGGTCTCCCAAGTAACCTTCAAATTCGATTAAAGTAATATTTATGTGGTGCTACGAAGAAGAATATATACGAGTATGTTGTTTCAAAAGTATTTGAATATCAGCTGTTTGTTTTGTATATTATCAATTCGTTTCGAGGTGATTAGCACTTCGGATTCACAGTCTAAACATATGCTTTTAGAGTACGCTAAAGTAAATGGAAGCAACACGCAAATGAGTATGTGGCACGTAATATTTATGACAATTTCGGTAATTGTGAAGAATCTTATTTTATATCACAACATATCTAATTTAAAACTATCGTTCTAAGTGATTATACAACGAAACGCATACTCACAAGCACTGTATGCATATCTACGCCGTACATGTCGAGCCATTTAGCTTTATTCAAGTAGCTGGATTCTGCTTGAGCTGGCGTTAGACCTCGACAATTTTTGTATTCGTCCAGGATTGCAATTTCTAGTTCCTCCGACTGATTCGGAACAAAACGAAATTCGGATACTGTGGCAGCTGTGTGAATATCAGGATCATAGTCACCCAGTTCCGCTATAAATATAAACTTAATTACTGAGGACAAATTTCATTAAAAAACTATATACATTGCAATGCAAGAGCACATAGCTCAGCTGCTTTGTCGTCAGGACATTCTAGTCTACCATCAAGTAAGTCTTGTTTTAGCTGCAGGAAGAAAAGATAGCGCGTAAGCTCTTCTCGTAAAGTATTTGGCTCCGACGAATAAAACTTCACTTTTAATCTAAAAGTGTATGGTGGTCCAACTGAAAAATATTAGATTACAGAAATTAATAATTATAATAATTTTAAAATAATTTTTCAACTTACTTTTAACCTGCTTCTTAATATGTTTTGTTGGATCCAGCCAATGTTTCACTTGATTATGGTCGGTGAATTGCAGTCCAAAATAATCCTTCTCTGATAAGTCTAACGAGTAGAGGACCTGCTCGTACAAATAGTTACCCAAGGCTTTTTTCTGCAAAGAAAAGCGAAATAAATTTCAATTAGATGAAAATGTTATTTTTTAACGATTAACTCAAAAATTATCAAACATTAGATATAGTTATAGTCGTACAATTGAAGATAAAGTGTAATGTTAACCAGCTATTTAAAAATTAAAATGATACGTATCTATAATGAGAATTGCTTTGTGAAGGAAAGAAACAATAAGAAAAAAATCGTACAAACAAATTTACATGAGATGTCACACTATCAAATAGCCCGTTAATCATGTATTCTATAGCTATAATACATCATTCGATTCTTACTCGTAGTTACAAATTTCTAAATAAAAGAACATAACACCGTTGCAACATTTCAATCAAATCGGAAATTTGATATTCGTTTATCTAAATATTTTTGATAAATACGTGCAGGTTTTGATCACACGTTTGCATTTTATACGTGAGTTTAAAAACGCATTGAATTTCTTGATACGCATTTGACTGAGAAGATTGTGAGAATGGAAAAATGGATCATTGTAAATCTCATTTCAAATAAATTTAAAAATTTACCTAGTTTAATTTTATTGAAGTTTTCCGATCTGACGAAGAAAAGCACATTTTTTGACAGAAACAGAATATCTTTCATGAGAAACGCATTCATTCGAATGCTCCTCAGACTTTTCGATGCCTCTTTTTGTAGAATAATTTGGTATTGTGCTCAAAGTAGGCCTTAGTTTCGGCAATGATTTCTCCATTGGAGCCAGATCTCTCTCCCTGGAGCATCTTTTTGAGGTCTGCAAAAGCCAGTACTATACTCGTAGCCCGTTTTCTCAGAAAATATAAAAGCTAGAACCATTAAACCATGTGGAAACCTCAGAAATGATGGTCTAATATAAGTTTTGCAATCAAAAACAGTTTAAAAGTATCTTAAAGATATCTCCCCATATAAGAATGTAACCATAAATACCGTTATTTCTAGAAAAAAAATAGTTATTACGAAATAAAAGTAAATCCCCGTTTTTAAGGGGTTTGTAGAACGAATATTACAAAGAACTCCTCGTTTTGTGTTCCATCTGTCCGTCTGCCTATCCGTCCGACGGTCTCTCCGTTTGTCCACCCGTTCGTGCGTCACAGCAAGTTTTTTCAGAAACGGCAAACCCTAAAGTACGGAAACTTTGTGGAAAAGTCAAAGTTAAGGCTTTGTCGACAGTTAAACTTTAATGGGGCTCCCCCCGTAGGGATGCAAAATGTTTGACGTATCGATAAAAATATCGATTTTTTATCGACTTCTATTAATTATCGATATTCGATATATCTGAGATGCCGATATTATCGATAACATCGGTTTGTCTTGTCGCTTTTTCCATCCGTAGTTTAAGCTAGAATAAAAAAATGTAGGCTGTCGTAGTAAGAAATTTATTGAAAAAATTATTTTATTAACGTCTTGAGCCCAATATTACTTATCTGACAATGACTTAGAACTTGGAGAATCCGTCTCCATGTAACCTATTTCTAGCGAGAGTTATAACGGCTCCTGCCTTTGAAAATAAAACGTTTCGAAGACACGCTAGTGGCTACAATTGGCAACTTATTGCCACTTCATACAGATATGCATATATATGCACATTGCGTTTCGTGCCACGTTTATTTTCACAGTGCTTATAGGTGCTGCAAGTAAAACGAGGGCTTTTCGTCGCCGTCTATTTGTAGGGTTTTGTAAAAAAAAAAAGAGTTTTGACAATGTCCTACTAAAATCGGTACCTGTCTATCTGTCCGTCTGCCCTTTTGTCCGTCAGTGCGTCACAGCAAGTTTACTCAGGAACTAGAGAAGCTAGACTCATCAAAACTTGTAGGCAGCCTAGAAGTTTTTCGTGAATGAAATTTCAAAAGACTTTAATATTATAACATAGGATGGACCCTCTAAATTTTTTTCACTAAAAATACTCCAGTAAGGTATCACATGAAATGGTGAGATCTTTCAATATCATTTGTGAAAATTTGAATATCGATAATAAGGTAGTCAAGGGAAGCGAAAGAACAAGCATCGCAGTTGGACATCTGTGGACCGAAAAATCTGAAAAAAATCATGTGTACAACAACGATATATGTCAAAGTTCACTCAACTTCATTAGTAATGTGTGATTTATCAATTTTACATTTTCTTATATAAAATCGTGAGGATACTCTTAAATTCAATAAAATTTGGTGTTCAGATGATCAAGACTGATCAACCATGAACGTTTCAAAACGATGGAACTGGATTTAGTCAAGTTATAGTGGTTTGAATTTTCCTGCGTTTCAACATCAACAATGCATGACTATGGAATAATATGCACTTCCAATTGACTCAGACAATATGGTCTTATTACTGTAAGCACCATCACGCGCTTCTCGTTAAGCAAACAACCACCCATGTATACAGCCTTGGCCAAAAGTATAAGCACACCCCAGAAAAGTAACATATCTCAAAGCGTATTAATATTCGTGAAAAGAAAATTGCAAATATAATTTTTTTTATATATTATTTTATTAAGAAGTCAATATTTGCTTGAACCTCCTTTGGCTTTAATAACCGCAGCAATTCTTCTTAACATAGTGGAAATGAGCTTTTTGTATTCTTCGGAATTTATTGCTTCCCACTCTTCTTTCAAGATTAAAATCAAACTTATTTTCGAAGTTATGGAACGGTAAAGCATCCTTCTTATCAGAATGCTCCATAAATGTTCGATCGGGTTAAGATCTGGAGACTGAGGGGGCCATTCCATCAAATCTTTACTACACAAAACCATCTCACAGCAACGCCAAACTTGTGACAAGATACGTTGTCTTCCTGGAATCAGAGATTACAAAGTTTGGTTTCCCAAAAAATTTACTGCCGATTCGAAAAGTGTGTTTTCAAGTACTGAGATATATTTCGAAAAGTGCATCCGACCTTCACATATACATGCAAATTTCCTACTCCGCTCGAAACCATACAACTCCAAACCATTATGCTGCCCCCTTCGTGCTTGACAGTTGGCACCACGCACTGTGGCTGGTATGCTTCACCAATTCTGCGTCGCACAAAGTCCCACCCGGTTTCCAAAATCTGAAAATAGTAAAATAAGACCATACTTTTGAAAATAGCGCATAACATAAAATGAATCCATCCCTGAATCGATAAGATACTTTATGATAAAAATACACAACTTTTCAAAAACTTACTTCAATGTTAAATTCGTCTGACCATATAATATTCGGCCAATCTTCTTCGGCGAAACGTTGGTTGCTCCGAGCCCTTCTAGTCGAACTTACTTATTTTTTTCTGACAACCACGGCTTTCTTCTCGTCTTACAGCCTCTAAGCCCTTTTTTTACATAGACGTCTCGTTACTAATTTGGAGGAAAATTTCTTTCTGAACTCTTCTGAAAGTTCAGCAGCTAACATGGCAAATGTTTTAAGGGTTTTGTACTAAAATACAAAACCCTATTGCAATCACGACCTGTGTCCGTCTGTCCGTCTGTCCGTCTGTCCGTCCGTCCGTCCGTCCGTCCGTCCGTCTGTATGTCACAGCACTTTTTCTCCGAAACTATAGAGGCTACAGCCATGAAACTTTGTAGAAAGGTCAAAAGTAGTGACCTCTTGAAAGTTTAAGGGTGGAAAAATTTTTCAAAGGGGTTTAAGGGGGGTCTCCCCATACAGGGAGGTGACCCCTTAAGAAAAAATTTTCACCATTGGTAGTCGAGTAGGGTGTCATTGGAAAGGTCTTAATGGAATCTTTTCAAAACAAGTCTTAAAATTGCCCTATAAGTAACGAGGGGAGCAGGGGAAGGGGAAATGTACGAAATTTTCGCGTACCCCCCCTCGCGATTGGACACCTTCCATCCGAAAAATCTGAAAAAAATCATGAATGTAGGCCTTCATGAGTACAACAACAACAAATACATGAGAAGTCGAAATTCACTCAACTTTGTTAGTAATAGTATGATTTATCGATTTTCTGTTTTCTTGAATAAAATCCTATTTATAAGATTGATCATTTCTGAAAGTTTCATAAAGATTGAATAGTATTTACCGAAGTTATAGCGATTTGAGTTTTCCTGTATTACTATGGAGCAATATGCCCTGTATTACTATGGAAACATATGGCTATGGAGCCATATGTGCTTTTTACCGACTTAGACACTACAGCTTTGCTAGAATTTGCATGAAAATTTCAGGAGTGATAGGTATCATGAAGATGAGTATATACAATTGAAACAAGTCGAAGAGGCAGGAGAGAGCTCCTAGCAAAAGGGCTTTGTAACCATTCTAGGATTCGAAAAAACAGGCCATGAATCGATGATTACAGTACAGAGGAGTGGCCCCTGAAAATAAATTTCATGAAAGGTAGCCGATATGGGTATCTATGAGAGCTTTTCAAAACAGTTCTTAAACTGACAGTTTTTGCTTCAGTGAATGCACAGGGGCGGGGGGGAATAATGTGTTTCCTCTCTCGCGAATTGACACCCGTGATCTAAAAAAGCTGAAAAAATTATCAAAGGAGATATTTATGGGTATAACTATAACAAACACCTCAGAAGTCAATATCCGTTCAACTTTGTTAATAATATTATGATCCTAAAATTGCACATTTTCTCCAATAAAATCGTCTTTGACATGTTTCTTGATTTTATTCGTTGCTGGTTACTGCATTTTGTTAGTTAAGTACAAAACCCTTCTGACATGAGCATAGGTCTGTCTACCCAACTTGTTTTCGGTTCCCTTAAAGAAGCACGTACAATCAATCTGTCCTCTAGCACGGTTGTTAATTTTTTCGACCGCTTCTTGGTAAATTCATATGTGAACCGGTTTTTTTAAATCGTTGAATAGCCAATCGAACCGCCCCACGAGAACATCCGGCAATTTTTCTCGAGCTGAAACATTCTTCATGTAGCAGCTGAATTTGTGCACGTCTTTCTGAATTTATTTCTTTTAATTTGGCCATTTCTGAGAACGAGAAATTCGACCTCATTAAATGAATCAATTTTGACCC
Source organism: Odontomyia ornata (assembly GCA_963969285.1). Taxonomy (NCBI): domain Eukaryota; kingdom Metazoa; phylum Arthropoda; class Insecta; order Diptera; family Stratiomyidae; genus Odontomyia; species Odontomyia ornata. The sequence continues at coordinate 341,727,263 of OZ017739.1, read as the reverse complement.
TTAAAGCAGCGTACGTAAACTGTATCAGACCAACACAGTGCAAAGGTTTATATACGAAAATTCGGGAATTTCAAATTATTACCAATCCTATTTCCGGGTTTTTAAAGAAACCGTCCAAAGTCACTTTATTGTAATTAACAGGTAGACTCACAGATGAAGACCAACCGATGAATTTCTAGCATTCAAGTTTTTTAAATATGCAGCTGAAAAATAGGTTCGACTTAGATTTTTTGACCAAGGTAATATGTATCCATTTATATTCTCGAACGTCACACACGGTAGCGCGTCACACAGTTAGTATTATTAAATGAATCAAGAGACAACAAGATATTCTAAGAGAGGAGTTTGGATGAAGCAATTAAAATGGATAATAACCGTTATTACGAGGGTGGTTCAAATATGATGGAGACAAACGCTGTAGATGGCGCACATGTATGTTTTGAATATCATAGCTTGAGTATGTGATAGCTGGGTCCCTTACGAACAGTGTGGCATAGTTTTTGTCGGGAGTGCATGTATCATGCGCGTGCTACGACCATGAGTGAACGTCAAGTGCCGACCGCCGTTGCGCAACGTATTGTCATTCGTTTTTACGTGTGGAAAGGCGTTATAAACACGGAAATTTTTATGCGTTTGCGAAATCAGTTCGGTAGTGAGTGCTTGAGTAGAGCTGCTGTGTTTAAATGGGCCAAAGCATTCAAGAATGGTCGCAAAACCGTCGAGAATGAGCCACATAATCGTCGACCGCGAACCAGCATCACACCAGATAACATTAGCCGCGTAGAACAACTCATTTTGGAGGACCGTAGGATGAATGATCAAGGCATCCATCAACAATGTCCGAAGGAAGGTCATAGATGAAGCTCATCACCACCTGGATACTGGCGGGCGAAGAGAAGCGTATTTTCTGCAAAGGGAAAGAGAGCTAACGCAACCGGAAATAGACTTAGTAAAAAGGGCGAACGCCTTGCTATGAGCCTCTCCTCAGCCGAGCACATCGTCAACGGCAATGAGCATCAAAATGGTAGGTGAGTTATTGAATGGGTTTAATGAATCGGGCGCTGATTTCGCGCGGTGGAAAACGCAAGCCAACCTGCTTCGAACAATGTACGAGCTTGATGATAATTCAGCTGAGGTCATGGTAGGCTCCAAGCTTCGGAGACAAGCCTCCCATTGGAGTAGAGTATTATTGGATGTCGCTTGACGAGTTGCTCAAAGAGGTAGGACTGATATATGATCAATTCGAGGCCAGGCAATGACGCCGTAATGTTTAGCGACTATTTTCACGACAAACTTATTTTTGGTAGCTAGGTTCCCGTGACCAACGCAGAAAATGGTGGACTATATTGTAAATGGAAAGCAACATCTCGAGATAGTATCAAGTGCTACCGACGCTGCGGAACAAAAAGTCAGCGCAGTCAAACGATCACTCCGGCAAAACCGAACAGCAGCAGATTGGGTGCGTAAGCAAAGATTCTGACCGAGAGTACTTATCCGTGGACGAAAAAAACTTGGGAAGTTGAAGAACGTCAACGCGGCGACGATGAAATTCTATGCGTCGATCAGAACACCTCTGCGAGCGACGTTTTTGAGAAAATTGCATAGTTCGATATTATGAACACAAGTAGATTCTCTTCGATGGTGAAAATAGATACGGGATGTCCAATAAGTTTTATCCAAGAACAATATGTGAGTCTTCAAAGCATTAAACTTGCGAATAGCAACTGGCAATGGTTCACGGACTAAACCAATCGAGATTGTTTGTAATTTGGGTGGTTGTCGCTCGGGTTACATTGTAAGATGATTCTAGACAAGTTACACTCGGGGTCATGGCTAATAAAATAATGTCTCCTCCTGTTTCACTGGATAGAGACACGTTAAAGTTGTTTGGGTACGAGCCTATTAAAAACCCGATGTATCACAAAGCAGTCAGAAATATTGAATTTTAAGGTCATGCCAGAATCTTTTATTGCAATAAATTCGAGAAAATATTAGTCGTGAACTATGACAAACCGGAAAGATCAAGCACTGATGAAAGCCAGAAAGCGTTAGACAAAAAGAATCAGTCGTACAAAGAACACGTAGGTAGGAAAACTAGGACGAAGAAAACATTATGAAAATTTCAGGTGAGTAAAGAATAAGATAATTAGAATTTAGAAAAGAAAATACTATGACGACCAATTGAGAAGTATCGATGTAAGTCTAGCGAGGAACAACACAAGAGAAGCATACAAAGTAGCGAAAATACTGAAGCGTGGTTATCAGCCCAAAACGACGCCCTGTCGTGATGACATCGGCAATTTCATCGCTGATGAAACCAAGATTCAGGAAAGATAGGTATCATAACATATTTCAAGAACCTCTTTAATCCACAGCTCCACAACATCGGAGCCTATAGATGTCTGCGGAGAGCTTCCATTGGCCCCACCAACTCTGAATGAAGTTTGTATCGCCATCAAAGTATAATAAACCGCCGACCATCGATGAGATTCCAGTGTAGCTCATCAAATATGATGGCAGCAGTATTGGCAACAAGAACATATACCGAAAGAGTGGAGCCAATCAATTATATTCCCTATCCACTAAAAAGGTGACTAGCTACAGTGTAAAAACTATAGACATATCACTACTTTGTAATTAGTACAAAATATTTTCAAAGATCTTAGAAAATAAACTCGAATCATACGCCAAGAGCGGGAGTATCAAGGTGTTTTTAGAGCAGGTAGATCGACAAAAGACCAATTGTTCACAGTCAAGCAGGTACTTGGAAAATGCTGGGAGTTCAACATTGACGTACACCAAATTTTCGGTGACTTTAAGCAAGCGTAAGACAGTATTGATCGTAAAGTACTGTACCAAATAATGCTTTGCTTTGGCATCCCAGCCAAATTAGTCAATCTTACCAAAATGACAATGACGTCGACGACCTCTCAAGTCCCTCCGCTTCTCCTTCCCCTTTGTTTCCAGACAGGGTTTTCTTTCCTCCCTTCAGAAGAATCAGTTCCTCCACCGGCACCTGCGCACGCCTACAAAATTTCGTTTCGCGTGCACATGATCGCGCCTTCGTTATCATTCGTTGAACATTTTGAGTAGAACACAACAAACGTTCTCTCACAGAAAACTCGAACGTCAAAGCTGATGAAATTCTTAGATGGAAAATTCGTAAGTTTTTAATGAAAAAAGAGAACTAAAGTGCCGATTTCGAACACGGGGTCTTCAAAACTAAAAACTTTATAAACGTGAACGTGTTTCAGAGTGAATTAAGTGCAAAAACATATCACTTCAAACCTCAACTTCACACAATTTTAGCGAAGGTTGCTTATTGCTTCGGTTCTCGCGACCGGTTGCGGACCCAGTACTCTCTATATTTATGGTTGCGCCTGTTCAAGATATACCTGCAAGGCATTCAGTTCACATTGCCTCTGATTGCAGCGCGGTCACACAAACGTTAGAGAAGCGCAACATCAATAATCGGATATCTAAATGGAGTATTGCAAAGTTAAGATTTTAAAATTGTCCCATAGACCGGGGTCGATTATGAGACACGTTGATGTTCTAATTCAGTCGTTCGACATCTAGTTGTTGATGATAATCCCTTCGAATGGAATCTTATGCATTGCCAAAAGAAAGATCCGAACATTTTCGAAATCGTGAAAAAACTCGAGAAAGGTCAGGACCCGTTTTTTTTAGGGTTTTGTAAAATAATTTTACAAAACCCTACTAGTTTCGCGACCAGTCTGTCCGTCTGTCCGTCCGTCCGTCCGTGTGTCACAGCAGTTTTTCTCGGAAACTACTTAAGCTAGAAGCATCAAATTTTGTATGTAGGTGTAAAGTGGTGATCTCTTCAAAGTTCAATTACAAAAAATTTTATAAAGTATTTAAGGGGGGTCTCCCCATATAGGAGAGTGACCGCCCGAAAAAAAAATTTCATTGAAGGTAGCCGATATGGGTATGAAATGAAAGGTCTTGATGAGAACTTTTCAAAACAGGTCTTTGTTTGGCAAAATTTGTTTCGAGGGGCGCACTGGGAGGGGAAATACACGAAAAATTTGTGTCCCCCCCCCTCGCGATTGGACACCTGTGATCCGAAAAATCTGAAAAAAATCAGGAATGTAGGCCTTGGTGAGTACAACAACAACAAATACGTTAGAAGTCGCAATTCACTCAATTTTGTTAGTAATAGTATGATTTATCGATTTTATGTTTTCTTGAATAAAATCTTAACGGTACCCTAAAATTCAATGAAATTCAGTACGTAGATGTCTATTTATAAGATTGACCTATCCTCAAAGTTTCATAAAGATTGACTCATATTTAGCGAAGTTAAAGTGGTTTGAATTTTCCTGTATTACTATGGAACAATATGCGCTGCATTTATTACTATGGCAACATATGGCTATGGACCAACATGCGCTTTTTACCGACTCAAACACTACAGTTTTGCTAGGATTTGCATGAAAATTTCAGGAATGGTAGGTATCATGAAGATGAGTACATACAATGTAAACAAGTCGAAGAGGCAGGAGAGAGCTCCTAGCAAAAGGGGTTTGTAATCATTCTAGGATTCGAAAAAATAGGCCATGAATCGATGATTACAGTACAGGGGGAGTGGCCCCTGAAAAAAAATTTCATCAAAGGTAGCCGAAATGAGTATTAAATGAAAGTTTTCATAAGAGCTTTTCAAAACAGTTGTTAAACTGTCAGTTTTAGCTACAGTGGGGGCACAGGGGGGAAATACATGAAAAATGTGTTTCCTTCGTCGCGTATGGACATCTGAAATAATTATCAAGGGAGATATTTATGAGTATAACAATACCAAAAAACCTCAGAAGTCGAAATTCGTTCAACTTTGTTAATAACAGTATGACAGAAGTTTAGAAACGTTAACTTCCTTAAGTCTTTCTTTAGGTATTTCCTTTAGGTCTTTTAGAGGAGCCAATGAGACTTGCGAGAGATGTTATGAAAGCTTTTACGGAGCCGCTATAGACGTAAACAAGCTTCGATAAACTAAGAAAATGTTCTCCTTTTTAGCCTAATAATAACAGTATGATCTTCGTTTTTAGTATTTTCCCCAATAAAATCGTCTTTGACATGTTTCTTGATTTGATTCGATCTGGTGACTGCATTTTGTAAATTGAATACAAAACCCTTCTGACATGAGCGTAGGTCTGTTTACCCAACTTGTTTTAACTTCCGAGCATTCTAGCTTATAAGCAACGAGATGATCTCCTGTTCCTCGTGCCACAATAAATGGTAATAAATGAAATGATTCACTATTACAACGAGACAGGTCACGTAGGTACCGACAAAATGATAGAGTCAATCCGACATACGTACTGGTTTCCACGAATACGCAAAAAATGTGAAAAAAATGTCCGACACTGTCTGAAATGTATTTCGTTCGCTGCTCCCTCGGGAAAGAAACAAGGAATTTTACATCCAATTCCAAAAGTCAATTTTCCATGCCAACCCCCCCACATGATTACCTTTGGGAAAAGAAATTGTAGGGGTTCCCTGGCTATATGGGGGAACCCACCTTCAAGAATCATGAAACATTTTTTGATGCCTAAACTTTCCAGATGTCACCACTTCTGATCGACCTACCAAGTTTGGTGTCTGTAGCTACTATAGTTTCAGAGAAAAACTGCTGTAACACACAGAGGGACGAACGGACAGCCAAAACCGATTTAAATAGGGTTTTTCAAGGAGTACTAACTAATATATATAAACATTTTGATTCACTGATCTAATTTCTTTTTAATTTGAAATTGTTTAGAATTCTAAAAAATTATCATTCTGCAAGATATGTATAACTTTTATAATGAATTACGTTAATCCAGACTTGGTGATTATGAACCGAACCATAACAAAGTTGATAAATTGCAGCAGAGGACTATTTAAAATCCCACTGCACTTTAAAATTAAATTTCTTCTGCATCTCCATCCGGTTGTGCTGGAGCTGGGGCTTGAGAGGGAGCCGGAGCTGGGGATTGATTTCGGCGACCTCCTCCTCCTCCACCTCTGCAGCCCCTACCTAGATTATTTCAATAAAATTATGAAACGTAGGAAAAAATCTTTTATCAATCACTCACTGCCATCCGGTCTCATGCCGCCAGAAAAGGCTTTTATAGGGTTTTCCACAATATTTACCGCTTGAGGAGGTGTAGGCATTGCTTCAACAATATGCTATCAAGAAGGAAAAATTACCAAAAATACGATCGAAATTTTTGTATTAAATAAAAATAACTTACAGCAACAGTAACTAGTGATACCAATAGAATTATTACAAAGCACTTCATGTTTTCATCAAACTGTTTCGACAATATGTAAGTGGATAGAGCAAGTCAACTTGCATTTTTATACAAAACAGAATTAATCGATACTATCTTGTTCAATTGAAATGTAAAACGTTTTTGCGTTAGAAACGCAAAAAAGTTATAATCACCCGTCATGTGTGACGATGAGAGATTTGCATTTTATTATCATTTGTTAGTTAAATAAGCGTATGAGTATTTTCAATTAAAAATCTGATTAAAAATGTAGTTTTGTACAGACAACATAGATGTATAAACATACATTAATTATTATTTAACCAAGTTTATATAATTATACCGAATTAATTGCAGCTTTGAGGAATGATGAATACGCCATCAATTTATAGCGCATGTTGATGATTTTAGGAATAGAGTCACAACTTTAGGGATGCATCAGACTACGACTATTTAGCCGCACTTCTGTCGCAAGTTACACATGGTTAAATGAAAGCCCGCACACTGCGATTTTCGACAATTTTGTCCAGGTCGGCAGTCGCAGGAATTTGCGATTTTTCCTAAAACCAGTTTAGCAGGTAGTTTCTATGATACTCGCGCAAGCGCACATCATTTGGACATTTGACGTGCATGGAAGTTTCTTGCATAGCGCAGAAATGAGTTAGCGCATGTGTTCCTGGCAAAGACATACCTTCAAATGAGCATATTAGTTCTGCGCATGCCTGAAGTTCTTTCGGAGATCTTGTCGCAGTGTGTTCGTATTTGCGTCTAAAAATCGCTGGTTACGACAGGAAAATCGCAATGTGGCCGAACCCTTAAGGTCTGCAAAACAAAAAAGCAAGAGAATCTGAAAGGGTTCGGCCACATTGCGATTTTCCTGTCGTAACTAGCGATTTTTAGACGCAAATACGAACACACTGCGACAAGATTTGCAAAGGAACTTCAGACATGCGCAGAACTAATATGCTCATTTGAAGGTATGTCTTTGCCAGCAACACGTGCACTAACTCATTTGTGCGCTATGCAAGAAACTTCCGCGCACGTTAACGTCAAATGTCCAAATGATGTGCGCTTGCGCGAGTATAAAAAAAACTACCTACTAAACTGGTTTTAGGAAAAATCGCAAATTCCTGCGACTGCCGACCTGGACAAAATTGTCAAAAATCGCAGTGTGCGGGCTTCCATTTAACTATGTGTAACTTGCGACTGAAGTGCGACTATATAGTCGTAGTGTGATGCATCCCTTAAACACTGTCTCATAAGTAAACCAGTTGACGCGTCATATTTTGTGCGAAACACTGCCTTCAATGCAGGTCAGAAGTTGGGAATATTTTTCTTTCATGTGCTACTTACATCATTTTCTGGTACCTATCGACAAGAAGAGACACACAATTAGGGCAGATACTGAAAACTTTAAACCGTATTTTTTCGCCAGGGGTGGTAACGCTTAAAATCAAGCGGAGTTTGGCGGTGGTCGGACGAGTAAATATAATACTGACAGGTACCTAGGTATGTAGCGGAAATGGCTTGCTCTAGTAATCAAACTATATGTTTTGAAAAAAATCACAAGCGGACGGAAAAGTGTCAAATATTTAGTGTTAGATATTTCTGATGCTAGGACCATTTTTGATCCACCAACGAGGAACGATAATAAAATCTCCAAAGGGGATGGATGTTATCGGGAAGTACAACAGCTAATAGAAGAGCGATGGTGCTATAAAACTGAGGTCGGATACGAAGCTGCAATTGACTCCTAGCTAATTCTCTTTTGAAGGGTTAGACAAGTTTTTGGAACGAAGATTCAATATTTTGCGAGAATATTGCAGGAAGTGTGCACTAAATTAATGAAAACGACTAAACTAGCGAGAGGAAAGTGTCTACCAATCCCAACCTGAGGTATTTACTTCAAATAAACAAAAGGAAGACGGTGTCGGATGGCATTAAAATGTATCAGATGGTATTATTTGTATATAAATATAAAACTCTACTCGTAAATCCTGACCAAACATCCATCTTCGGGACAGGATAAAACTTGTAAATTAAGTTTAATAGATTAGCGCTCTTGAAAAAGTTTAAGAAAAAGAGCCTGATTGGTAGTAGTCGACACAACACAAGTCTCAGCCATGACAAACTAAAATACACCTGCGAGAGTTAATGCAGACGGATAAAGCTATAAAGCTTCTCCAGCATCAAAATTCTAACATTCCTATCGCGGACTGATGAATTGTTAAGGTTAACGACTCAAATAAACCCAGCACTAATCGGGAACTTATACTCGAGATTATCAAACAATCGGGGTTCCAGGATATCGGAGGCTTCTACAAATGGAAACGAAAACCTAGGTGAGACCATGGTGGGGCGGGATGCAGAGGAGGAGGCAAAATGTAGAGAAACACTGATTGTTTCAACCATTTATCAAACATACTCAATAAAACCTCTAAGGATAGAACATTTTTGAGTGAATGTGATATGAAAGTGTCCTAAAATTCTATTTCTAAGCGACAGTGAACCAAATGTTACTATTAATGTCCCCAGGGTCCGTTAATAGATTCAAAATATGTTCCGAACCATTTAGTCCAATATATTGTCTATCATATGCAGCCTTAATAATTTAAATCAAGACATACATCGATCAGTTTATGTCGATATACCAGCGCGAAAGTCGAACATTTATTTTCTTTTTATCTGCAAATATATTTTTAACTGCAAATATCTTTTATTGTAATCCGATTTTCATGTCCTTCTAATCGGCCCTAATAGAAACCAAACTTAAACAGTTTATCGAAAACAGGACTTGTCTACCTATCACCGTTCAAAAGTTATGCGTGGAAACACAATACATAAGAACAAGCTGGGTAGACAGAAGTGCGCCTTCGTCAGAAGGGTTTTGTACTCAGCCTATGGTTTTGTTGAAGTATTACAAATATTACTGGTTGAATAGAGTTTGAAAAATATACATGTTATTCATCTTATTTGCAAAATTTGAGAGAATCCAATAAAAATTCTAGTGTTTGGTTCCACAGAAAGCCCATATAGCTAATACACACGTTGTCGTTGTAACTGCTGAAAATAAAAAAGGCTACAACTTCTGTAAATACGATTCGATCTTCATGAAACTTACAGAGTGTCAGAACTTTACATTGGACTACCTTAATATCGAATTTCATTGTACCCTTCTCGACTACCTTTGATGAAAAAAAAAATAATGATCACCCCTCTATATGGGGAGACAATTAACAATTTGTTCACTCCAAAACTTTCAAGAAGTAATCACTTCTGACCTTTCTACATAGTTCGATGGCTGTAGCTTCTACATTTTTGGAAAAAAAACTGCTGCAACATACTCGTAGACAGAGAGACGTGAATTCAATAGGCTATTCTCTGAGTTTTCTGAATATTTTCTTTATAAAATTCAAATGACAATAGCAGTTAGAAAAATCAGATATTTCTTGCATAAAACAATATAAACTTGAAGCTTTTCCTCTTCATAAGCATCAAAGAATAGCTTATATAGTATTATGGAAGCTCTGAACGAATTCCCAGATTCTGTTTCTCCTCCTGTCTTTTACTTCCTCCGGACAAAACTCATATTGGTTACACGGAAGATTTCTAAACATACGAACGCTGTTGCTGCTCATTTCCTAGCTAATAAGTCAGCTTTACGTCACCCTCAATTCGTGCCTGCGCCGGCACTCAATATACTCGTAGGGTAACTGTATTGTCACTCTCGAACCGTCTTTGATACAATCACCGATGAATTCGGGTCTTGATCGGAACCGACGTAAGATAAAAGCCATAAGGTAGCCGTCTCCTATCACATACATGATCAGATGTAGACCGACTTTTTCGCAAATTTATGCGGTATATGAAAAATTATGGAGGTGTCGACGAAGACTAGAAGTTTTATAGAGTTTTGCAATGGATTTCTGCGCTAAAATTCAGATGGTCCGCGGAGAACATAGTAGCGTTTTGTGTTGTTACATTCGCTCCGTTTTAAATAACCGCGAAAGTAATAGGAGTTTGTAGTCAATTATTTTGTTTATTTGATATCCGCAGGCCAATCCTCTTTTTTCTTGAAAAGCCGTCGGGCCTTGCTTTTTTGAGCAGACGCGTTTCGACTTCTTTGATTCATCTTCAGTATCTAAAGCTATCAAGATGACTCAAAAGAGTCGTAACGCGTCTGCTCACCCAATAAAGCAAGGCCCGACGGCTTTTCAAGAAAAAATCAATAGGAATTTGTTTACTTTTCAAATCTCAGCTGTTAGTAGAAGGTGCTGAGCATTTATTTCATTTAGCCTTTCTTAAAAAGTGTTGGCGTACAGTGGAAGGTAAATTATAAGCATGCAAGGAATGTTTTTTCGTCATTTTACATCTGAGATGATATACATTGCGCCATAAAAGCGTTTAAAATTGTAGCTTGGCGTTTCGCTTTGCTTTTGCCGAAGTAGGCAAAAAACTTCTTGGGGAATCTCTTATGTAGGCCGACTACTACATATGCAAATTGCTACTTTACGGCTCTTATTTTGCGTCGGTTCCGGTCTTAATGCATATTTAACTCGCGGATGAGATATCAGCTGATGGGGTTACAAATGATATCCTAAATCCAAAATACAAAATACAAAAATGAAAATTCAAACTTCAAAGTCCATAAACACAAAATACATAAATTACTTATGGAATTCTTTATAGATACATGAATGAGTTGCATATTTTTTAATAATAATTTTTTCTGAAAAATTATTAGAGAAGAAAAATGTTAGAAGAAGGTGGTTTCGACGTGTTTACTATTTCTCATCAGGCCATCACTCTTAGATACACACCGGTGATGACGACCACCATGCTTAGAGGTGAGAGAGTTATTTTTAATTTTCCTACTTATGCGAACTCAATATGCTTTTGTAACTACGAATTGTTTTCATGTTAAATTTCCTTTTGTAAGTGCTTGTCTTTGCTAAACTTTAAGAAACCACCTTCTTCTAACATTTTTCTTCTCTAATAATTTTTCAGACAAAAATATTAAAAAATATGCAACTCATTCCATAAGTAATTTAAATAAGCTATCGGAGCCATCCGAAAAACGAGATCGAATATCCGCACGACGTAATGAAAGCTTCAATGTAGAAGAGTGATCGTATAGATTTACATTAAATTGATGTGAAAAGGGTGAAATGATTCATTTAAAGTTTAGCAAAGACAAATTACATTTTTAGGAATTTGTAAATAAATTTTGTACAATATCCTATTTAAATTGGTACATGTCTGTCTGTCAGCGTGACATAGGAAGCTTTCTCAGGAACTAGAGAAGCTAGATTCATCAAATCTTGTGAACAGAGTAGAAGTTATCGGTTAATGAAAGTTTTCAAAAGATTTTAAGGGGGCGTCCCCCATATGAGAATGTGACCGCATAAAAAATGTCCACCGAAGATAGTCGAGAAGGGTATCAAATGAAAGGTCTTATGAGAAATTTATTAATATCAGTTGTTAAAATTTCAATATCGATAATCGTGTAGACAAGGAAAGCGGGAAAACACGAAAAAATTGTGTCCCCACCCCGTCAAGATTAGACACCTGTGGACGAATAATCGTTAAAAAATCAGAGGTAGTTCTCTTTGAGTACAACAACGAAAAATACCTCATATGTCGGAATTCGTTTGATTTTGACAATAATAGTAGAATTTAATAAATTTCACATTTTCGCCAATAAAATTGGACCCTTAAAATCAATCAATATTTGTATCCAAGGAGTTCAATACAAGATTTTCCTATCCTAAAAATTCTATCAAAATTTAACCGTATCCACAATTGTCCTCACTTGCTACTCAGTACATTCAACGCTTGCCTACGGGAAGGGGTTTTTCTGAAACAATGGAAGGTAGCGAGGCTCGTACTGATCAAACAACACGCAATTTTCTTATTCTATGGACTTTTGATCAAACCAGATGCTGCAATATTGTTCGGATCTTTTTGAAAACTTGAGGAAAGGTAAATAACTTAAATATTTTAGAGACGCTGAACACTGACTAGTATTTGCTGTTCTGCAGCCCAAAAGGCGGCCTATGTTAGAGTAAGAAATGATTTCCTTTTAACTTATGATTGAACATACATATCTTAGAAGTGTTTCTTGTTTTAGTACATTGGTTACGTAACGTAAATGTCTGCATTTCATAGATTCCGTACTCCTGTCTACACGACTTGTTTGTGATTCAATAAAATAAAACTTACAACCCCAAAATCCATTTATTGTCCATAGTTTTAGCGTATGCATGAAGTATTTCGGAGTGCTCCAAAATATTTCACCCACACGCTAAAATCAAGGGCTATAATAGACTTTATGACTTTAGGTTGTCTATAAGTTAATTAATAAAAAAAACATAAATGAAATTTCTTAAGTTTTATCAAAGCCCTCCAGCACAATTTTTTATGTCAATAGCAAATCTTTTTAAGTTTTATTTCGAAATTGACGTTCCTTAGGCAAAACGTTTATAACGTCACTTTTGACCGTGATTACACTACTCTAACACATTCACGACTCTCTTTGTCTACAAACAAACGATATTCCGATTTTTTTGGAATGTATATGAAAAAATCATATCCATAGATAATTTTTTATTTCCTTTATTTACCGAACCACCCGGATCAGCATCTTGACGGAGCGAAGATACTTGGTATAACTGAATCAGTGAAAGGAAAAACAGTACTACATGAGCTGATAAGTCCCGGGGATTTCGAATGGAAACAAGCGTTTTTTTTGGTAGCCATAATTACTCCTGAAATAGTTGGCTTCGAGGGGGATGCAATTGTTATAGCGATTTTCCAGTATTTCAATGCCCTTTCTGTAGTACGAAGCGTCCAAATCTTCTATATACGCCTCGGTATTCTCGATGACTTTCTCATTCGATCTGAACCTCATTTCCTGGAGCCACCACTTAAGTTTAAGAACAGATAATAGTCACTGGGAGCCAAGTCTGAAGAATACGGTGGGTAAGCAACCAATTGTATACCCAGCACTTCTCGAGCACTAGTTTTACTACAATAAAAATATCTGGTCAATCGCAAACTGTCCACTTCGAAAACCACCTTGTTACTCTCCGATGATATTTTTATAATAAAGCTTCAGTCTTCATTCAATGACTTTGAACGTCACTTTTTAGAATGTTGTAGAATACAGTAAACCATGAAAAAATTCCAAAATTCTGCCGCCACATAATGGCAGATTACATATCTTACTTTAGAAAAAAATCATTATTCAAAATGGTTTGAAACAAAATGGCGGATAGTAGAATTTAGACACTCAATACATTAAAACGGAAATTTAGGTATCTAATCAAAACAAACGACTTTGTGAATTCATAACCGTGATTCATGGGTGAATTCCCCACCAAAGTCAAAATTTCGTATCACGTCGAGGAGTTTGTGGCGTTACGGTGGCTAAAAATGATACGTCGTTAGTGATACACTACCCAAATTAAGGTAAGGAGGACTATCTTGCATTAGGATGGATAAAAAAGACATGTCGTTAGCGTTTACCCTGAAGACTTGGGCACACCTTGTTGTATAAAAGGCTTGCCCTTCGATTGGGCATTTTGGGGGTCGACCGTTCTACTGTCTATTACTCGTCGGAACAAAATGGTAAGACATATGAAAGCAAAGAAAAAACTAAAAACTTGAAAATAAAATATATGGTTATATGCTAAAATATAATAATAGGTAGGCAAGAGGTACCAGTCATCGCACCACTCCCCTCATTTATCATGAGTATTGATCAGACTTAAAATAAAATCATGGTGCGTGTCGAATTTCTATTACGAGTATCTACAGTCAACTGCTCATATAATTATATGCTTTGGGTGCATCTTCTCAATATACACCTTATGCAGAATATGTGTAAAAGTAAATCCATCACTATGATTGTGGGACATCACAAAGCGATCATTTAGATAATTACTCAGTTTACGCTACGCCCCACGATTCTATTTTACTCTGATCAATGCCCTAGATTGATTAGAAGAGTTGTGTAATGACTGGTAGCTTGGCCTACCTAATTATTTTTTAGCTTTTAGTACATTATCTGCATCATTATTATGTTTCTTTACAATAAAACTATTTAACTCGAACATTATCTTTTGACTTAATTTATTCTCATTAAAAATAAATATCTGCACTTGTATTTGTGGATTTTGTTTTGGGGATTTACGTATATGCATTCTGTCGTTGCCTCTGTAATATAATGAATCGTCGGACTCGGAAAAGCGATGACGTATTACATAAAGTTCGAGAAAGTGGTTAAAAAAGGAATCAGGTGTATTAATAACACATCCAACGACCAACTCAGAACAATATAACACCCTCCGGCGACAAGCTAAAAAAATGAGCAGAAGGAAGAAACGACAGACCATCAACACCAAATTCCAACAGATAAACGAAAACATGACCCAATATGAAGTCAAATTGGCGTATGCCTCTATTAAACAACTAAGATACGGCTTCCATCCACAAACAGCTCTTTGCAAAAGTGCACAAGGAGCAATCATATGTTATCCAGGCGAAATTAAACTACTCATAGCGTCCCCAACAACGACTGAAGCTGTGAATATTCCAGAAGCGGAGCAAGAAGTTCAAATCTCACCACCAAACAGACGAAATGCAAGCAGAAGTACGGGACCTCAGAAAAAATAAGACTCCTGGAATACATGGAATACCAGCAGAACTGCTCCAGAGGGGGTTCCCATCTAAATAACCTTCTGCATCGTTTAATATGCGGAATATATTCAGAGGACCAGTTACCTGAAGACTGGCGAAAAAGTATATATCCTGTATGTAAGTTAAGGGGTCAAAATTATAGAGGCACCGCTTTCATGTGTACGTGGTATAAAGTACTCGCCAAAATCATAGAAAGAAAATTAAAGCCGTACTATGAGATTATTATAGGAGAATATTAGGAAGGCTTTCGGAGTAGATGATCTACAATAGACCAAATAGTCTCAGTCAAGCAGGTGTCCAAAATTCCAGGGAATATTACAGCAATTTGCACCAACTCTTTGTAGACTTTAAGCAAGCATACAACATTCAGCAGAAATGTGTTGTACAAACATGTGTAGCAGGCTTTGAGTCCCTCTCCTGGGCAAAACCGATAATTGGGGGACCGTGACTTACCAATCTTGTGCAGGGAAGATTGAAAACAACTATCTCCGCTCAAAAGCTGGGTCAGATAGAAATCAATCTCACCATGCCTTCGATTTAGCCACGGTCTCACAACCGGGATGAGGCGCGCAGTTCATCTCCCCTAAGTGTAATTCACCTAGGGCTCCTGCCAATCTTTGAGTGAGTGCTGTCTCTCTTCGCGGGCAATCGTCTCCCTCGCTTCGACGCAAGCGAATAGCGCGGCGCTCTCTAGCAAGGAGGGCAACAAGTATCACACCTACAATAACTCTCACCGGCAAATCAGAGACTGTCGGATACGAAGATGCAATCCTCAGTGCTCCTCTTATCTGTACCTGTGCCAAGCATTTTCAGTACGCCTCGTTACTGAGAGCATCGCCCCATATTTCTGCTTCATCCAGTAGCACTGATCCTACAGCACTCATCAAGAGGTTTCTTTTTGAGGTTTGGGTCCGCCTATGTTGGCCATAAGTCGATTCAGAGCCGATACACCTGAAGCAGCCTTCCCAGCCATTGCTTTGATTTGCCTCTTCTTTGTTAAGATGATCATTTTGGTTTTTTCCAGTGCTAGATTGAACCTGCGAGTAGTCATCCAATCTCTCACTCGGCGCTTTAGCATACCTAGCGTAAGCTGCACTTATTCAACGCTGCGCCCAGCAACAAGAACCGCAAGATCATCTGCGCGGCTGATCAAGCGCGACGTATCTGGCATCTCTAGACTCAGTAGCCTATGGTAAAACACGTTCCACAGGTCTGGACCAAGGATGGATCCCTTGGCAACACCCGATGTCACTCACATGCTTCGCTGGCCGTGTGTCGTATCGTCAAGTAGGCTTCAGTCTTTCAGGTACTCCCTCAGAAGCCGCATTAGGTATTCTGAAACTTGAAAAGAGTTCCTAACGTCGAGTATCACTAACTGATCAATTTTTCGCTTGGTGCAGCTATGTGCCTATGCCTTTTGGACCACGCTCACTACATCTACAATCGCATCAATGGAGGAACATCCTGCTCTAAAGCCGTATTGCCGAGGAAAAAGGTACCCAGCAGCACGAATCACATCAGTAAGTTTTCCCTTGATTAGTATCTCTAGCACTTTCCCAGCCGTGTCGAATAATGACCGGTATGCAGACGGAGATCCGGAATTTCCCTTTTCTTTGCTGAACAGCACGAGCCTCGCCACCTTCCATCGTACCGGGAAAACCCCGTCCCGTAGGCAAGCGCTGAATGTGCTGAGCAGTAAGTCAGGACAATGGTGATAGGCAAGTTGCAACACCTCAGCCGGAACACCATCTGGGCCTGGAGTCTTCCTTGCTTTCAATGATAGAACTGCTTATTCCAGTTCCGGCTGCGTGAAGAGTCGGCAGTCGATTGCTGTTTCACCGTGGACAGCGTCAACGCGGACGGGATGGGTGGGGTAGAGTGCCCCACTATTTCGTCCATATTTTCCGCTTTATGTATGCAAGGCATTTGTAGGGCACCAAGCTTCCGCATAACTAACTTGTTTCCAAAGCCCCACGGGGCCTTGTTGACATTGTCCACTAGATCTTGCCAGCAGCGAGCCTTACTGTTGTTAATCAATTTTTAAAGGCTTGTCCTGGCCGACCGGGTAGCAGCTTATATCCAGGTTGCGTGTCTCGTCACGATTCTGTGCACGTTGAGCCTCACGCCGAAGCTTGTGACATTCCCTTCACTTTTCAGCAATTTCAGTCGACCACGAGTACACTGGGGGCTTACCGTGCCGGGATTTTCGACGGGGCATAGAAGCAAGTAATCCTGATGCACCTATCGCGAGCACCTCAACGAACCTCTCGACGTCCATCCTTCCGATACTCTGCCCATTTATAGAAGGTTGAGAGCACGTATGTCGGGAGACAACATCACATCCTCAAGCAAAATATACTGATGATCATTGGCTAAGTAGTCCTTTGAAACTCTCCAATTGTGTATCCTCTGTACTAAGGACTCCGAAGCGAGTGTCACGTCCGGTATGGTTCCTTCACAGCCAATAGGGCGGAAGGTCGGCGTATTTCCGGTGTTTAATACGACGAGCACCATCCTGGCTGCCATTTCTAGGATTCGTTTTTCCCGCGGATCTGTTTGAGGCATGCCCCATTAGATTGCTTTAACGTTGAAGTTTGCCCCAACGAGCATGTAGCCATCTGTATTCGAGACAGCGCCCTCCAAAGCATTAGGCTTGGCTTGGAGAGATTATATCGGTTCTTCAGCGTTAGGTACACACTAAAGAATATGGTCCCTAAGCACCGAACCCACACGAAACCATCCTCCCATCCACAGCCCCTCTCCTGAAAATCACGGTTTCGAACTCAGATAGCGGCAGTGCCAATTTCGTCAGGATACCATGATGCATAACTTTATCGTGGTGTTGCTCACTCAACAGCAAAAAGTTGGCTTTCATGTCCCTTGCAAACTGTTTATTTCTTATGCTACCAGTCTGCGGCTGAATCGCGGTGTAGGTTTAGCTGTAAGATACGGGTCATCGAAGTTCTCATTAAGCCTTGCCTAGAGCCTTCCTGGAAGCCCCGGACATTTTCCTGATCCCAAGAAAAGGGAAAGGACTGGACAGCGCATAACCGCAGTAAATAAAGCCTATTACTCCGTACTTCCCATTCTAAAATCCAGAGTTGTGCACACCCAAAATAATCTCCGTATTTACTAATCACTAGTCAAACCTATGCTGTTATATGGTAGTGAAACATGGCATCTGACGAGCGAATACAAAAAGGCACTGGACGTATTTGAGCGCAAAGATCTCCGAAAAATCTACGGTCCAGTGAAACAAGGAACAGAGCAGAGACTGCGTTACAAAGATGTATTGTATGAATTATTTGACGAACCACATGTATCCGCTTGCGTGAAGTTACCCAAATTGCATGGGTGGGCCATGTAGAAAGAATGGAAGAAAATCGTCCACCCAAACGAACGTTAAACGGTAGAGCAAAAGGTAGACGTCCAGCGGGAAGACACGATAGAAGCAAACAGCAGATCCTTCCTTGGAGTGATCAACTGGCGGACTAGATCGCAGAACCGTGGTAATTGTAGGAGATTAATCCTGGAGGCCAAGTTCCGGCTTGGGCTGTCGCGACATAGATGATGAAGACGCTCCAAACGTTTTGATCCATAAAAACACGTCTTCCACGGCGAAACTACTTTTATTCGGCGGTATACAATTCGAAAAGTTTGCGAAAGGAAAATTGCCACTGCACTCAGCTGATCAAAAGAAAGCAAAAACGTGATGACGTCGATATGAGCGGTAGTCAACTGAGTTTTGATCAGCTGTGAATACGACAATTTTATCATGTTTTTTTTTTTTCGTAGAAGTGGATAACATGATTTCGTATTTTTGGATCTACATTTTATTTTTATTGATTTTATGGTGTTCGCCTGCTGTTGACCAGTCTTAAGACGTTCATTTTATCTGATGCATGTCGAATGTACAGTCACAGATTTTTCAAGTTCAGGTCCAAATTTCACAGAAAGACGTTGCTCCGTCATTCTGAAATTCGACAAACGAAAAAATTCACACAGTCTCACTACACTATATACGAAGGAGGCTAGTGTGTAAACTTCCTAACTTCATTCACGCAATTAAACTGCATTAAAGCATATAATTTAGGATTTTATTTGAATGCAAACTATGCACCCATACATACATATCGACTAGAGCATGTTTCCTAAAAGGCGTTAATTACTCAATTAACTCACAATAATACAAATACAAATTGTTGCTCCTAAAAATATATATCTGCACATTAGTAAAAACTACCATAAATTTTCATAGCACAATTCAATTGACTTTTCATCACACCATGAAAAATGCCTGTTAACCCAGAAAATCGTAATAGCATATTATGCCATTTTACATGCGAGTACATTCCATATAAAACTTAACTCCACACTCAACAAATACTTATACAATTCAAACGCTAGACCTCTAAATCAATGCAAAAGAAAATCAGAAAACCAAATCGTAAGAAAATAATACAAACAACTATAACAATCGTGGTTCAATTTATTATTATCTCGGCTTTTAACTGGTCGTTGGAAAACATTAAAATACCATTAAAACTATCTACAATCTACTTGAATCATTGGATTTTCGTTCGAAAATTATCTACGAATGAAAGAACTTCAGTTACTTAACTTTATTTTTAGTTTAATCAATCAAAATAAATGTTTAATCCTCAATATTCAAAAATTTACCGGAAGATTTTATTGCTTCTGGTTTCTAAGCTTCAAGTTTCGATTATGAAAGCAATTAAGTAGCAATTCATAACACACGTCAAAGCTCATTGAAAAGTATTGTTTATAAAATTGTTTATTTCCTATGCTACCGGTCCGCCCAAAAGCTATCAATATTTATGAATAAATATTCTCTGCCTAAATTCTTCAGTCTGTATGCTATGACATCATCTAGAAAGCCCAAGTAATAAAATTGAGCTTCATTTATACACTTTAAATTCACTTTGAATTAATCGCAAGTGAAGTTCTGATAATAATTTATTGATGTGAGGTTTTATCAGATAATTAAAATGAATAAAGCAGTAAAATGATATAATTGTTTGCGGGTTCGGAGAAAGTAATGATAGGTTGAATTGAAACCACAAATGAAATTTAAAACTTTCGTTGATATTTAAATACAATTAGAAAAAAAAGAAAACCGACTTCGGAATGCCCTAAAAAGGATGAAATAATTTTTTTGAAAGCGGTGCCACATCATATTTTCCCCCATTTTTTTGTGATGGTGCAGGTGTTGGAAGTTTCTATGTTGAAATGGGGAAATTGATTTGGCACCGCTTTCAAAAAAATTATTTCATCCTTTTTAGGGCATTCCGAAGTCGGTTTTCTTTTTTTTCTAAAAGCTTTTTATTTCACCATTTTTAGTGGCAATTTTTTTTCATTTCAAATCATTCAAAACTTTGTTCCTTGAATACACTGTATCATATTCTCGTATATTAAAATATAAATTTTACTGCAATGCAAAAACCACTACGGCTAAAATCTGCAGCGTTCATAGGAATCTAATTTAACTCTGGTAGATTTAATCCATGATCTCATCAAAGTCTACCTAGAATTTGGATTTCATAATAATCCAATATGAATTGAAGCTTTGAGAAAAGTCTACCTAGAATTTGGATTTCATAATAATCCAATATGAATTGAAGCTTTGAGAAATTTTCATAATAATCCAATATGAATTGAAGCTTTGAGAAATTTTCGAATTTTGAAATTTGCATAGCCCGCCATTTTTATATTCTGACCTGACCCTGAAGTGCTTTTTTATCGTTCAACTTTTCTCGACCTTTGAGCGACTGCCATTTCGTTTCAAATTGTTCAAGTTTGGATTTTTTATTGTGAGCTTTATCACACAATTGAATAAATCTTTGTACTAGTTTTGGTACAAACTGGAGCTATACTTTTCCAGAACAGAAATATTGCTGAAAATTTGGAGAAAATCGAAGCAAAAGCACACACATACACACACATAGCCATATATATAGATATAATACATACATACATATATATATATATATATATATATATATATATATAAATATATATATATATATATATATATATATATATATATATATATATATATATATATATATATATATATATATATATATATATATTTGTGTGTGTGGGTGAGTGTGTGTAGACATATGTATTTATATATATAAACATAAAGTTTACTCCGCAATCAATCTCATGAAATTTACTTAAAAATATCCTTCTTGACCGCATCATTCGTTCACGTTTATTCGATACTCATTTCTTTCGTTTTCAGTTAACTATGGCACCTAATTTTCATGAAAGTTTCAAGAAAATCATACCATATAGCTCAATGAAAACTCGGTTATGCATTTTCATCTTCATCTGTACAGTTATGATCAATTACAGCAGGAAATGTATCCCTTTTAAGGTTGCGATTAGCGCCGGTTTTTAGTATGGAAATCACTAATTTTAGATCTCTGGGCATATGTTGTAATGTAGATATAATATTAACTGGAAAGTAACAATTCAACACTATAATTTGTAATCACTCACTCCATATTATTTCTTCGGGGAATTTTGTCATCCTATATGTAACGTTTACGTCTAAGGATGTAAGAAGGATCCTATACCAAGCTCATTGGTAAGCAAAGAATGAATACGGAAGAGAAAAGCATCCTGAAATGTTCCCTTTTACTATTGTTGAATTGTATTTCTGCCACATTTAGAATTAATTTATTGGTTATTTCCGGTAGAAATGATGGACTAAAATGTACCGTTTATGCTAAAAATTATAGATACTGGAAATTTTTATCATCCGTCACCAAAGGACTCGGTATCTCCAACAAATCCTTGCTAATTGGCACTTTTCGTACGAAATATCATTTCAATTTAATTTCTTGACATCAATGTATCATATTTAACTGTTAATATCTACAGAGTCCTTGAAGGGATTTTTATTCTGTTCCGATACATTAGAGATCAATATGTTGTCTTTCATTTGAAACCTCTACAAACAAAATCCTTACACGCGTCGATCGGTTATGCTGAAAAATCGGGTTGAAAGTCGGAATTTTTTTAGTTTTAACAGTAAAAGTCCTTTACCGTTTCTTGAATTTCTTATCCTTTAAACGGGACCTAACTGGAAGAAAGACGCATCATTTGCCAAAAACAGGACTCTTCTATCTATCTCCGTTTCAAAGTTATGCGTGAACATACAAAAAAAAAAAGCAAAAAAAAAAAAATATACGCAATGAATTGATAACCTTCTTTCTTTTGGAAGTCGGTTAAAAATAGGAGCAATTCAATTTTACTGCTCAGCTTAATCAGCCTTAACGGTGGTTCTAGAAACTTATTTTAATTTTAACTTTAGAGCTATCTTCGAGTATTAGAACATGCCGCAAGGATTTATTAGCAACAATTGAATGTACAATGTACAATAATACTTTGCTATGCAAATATTAACATCAACGCAATGCAGTTTAGAATGTAAAATTTAGTGTTTGCTTCTAATTTAAAAATAAAAAACAGCAGTGAGGCACTCTTTGGAGTATCCGGTGAAGTGTAGCTTCGTTTTACAAATGATTATGTAAAGGTTAAAAAGTTGTATAAATATAAATGCAGAAAAAATTTCATTTCATCGTGGACAATATGTTGGACTTGATATTATTCTTATCAGGGATTTACAGCAGTAACCACCAGTGAGATCAACGTCAATCTTCAAACAAATTAGATCTAAATTAACTGGTTCAACGCTTTGGCGTTCTCTAAAATTTTATGAGCTCACCCCGGTAATGCAGCAAAATGACGTTTCTAATACTCTAACTAAAATTGGTAATGGAGAAGTATTAGAACTAGATTAATTGCATTTCATAGAAAACAGATTTTTCACTATTTTTGATAATAATAAACCACGTGGACAATATGTTCAAAGGAAAGAGCCAAAAATAATTAGATATCGTAATTATGACAAAAAAGTATTGTACTGAGTGTTTTGTCATATTATATGCTTCCTAGAATTTTGAATTTAGCCCGCGTGGTGTAGTGGTTAGAGCACTCACCCCGTAAGCCGAAGGTCCCTGGTTCGAGTCTCATTGCAGCAAAGGGGTTTAGTTCGAGTGACCCTTCGGACGGACTTTAAGCCCGTTCAGTTATGATACGTGCTAGTTTAAAATCAGAACATATCGCAGCTGGGTGGACGGACACACAGCCAAAGCGTGATACTGGCCATATCAGCGTTTTGGCGAGCAAAAACGGCGTCGGCGAAAACTGTTGTGGAAAGTGTATTGTGGCGGAAAGATTATTTTTTCGGTACGTTCGGTGCATGCTACGCTTTTTTGGTCTCAGTCCTCTTGCTCACTTTTCGTTAAAACCTCCGTAAAGGAACCTAAACTTCCAAAAATACATTTAAAACTCTTAGAACTTATTTTTTGCCAATTAGTTTTCCAAATTATCCGTCCGATATCAGATTTGTTCGAAAGCTAGAAGCGAATGATTCGTCGAGGTAGGAGTTGTCGCCAAAGTTTGCTCTTATTTGAAATCTAGAGAGTTCGATTAATATGTCAAGCGGAAAGTCTAAATTTCGTTAAAATTCTATGAAATTTAAATGGCTGTATGTTTCTAGATTATGATAAAATATCTATAGTTTGTATGTGCACAAAGGTTTTATGTCAAAGTATGCAGTTACGAAAGAGTAATGAGACAAGATAAGATTGACAAATCATCGTATTGTTAACCCTTTCGAGACCGCAGGCGACTTTAGATGCCTCACGCGCTTGTCGCTTACAGACCGCATGCGACTTTAGTGGCTCACAGTCAGCACTGTTTTAAAACGAAATGTTACTCCAAACGTGCCATTTTTAATAAGAAATCTTATTATGCATTGTGTTTGTTTTCTTGCTTTAAAATTCTTGCGTCAAGTCGTAGACCAAAAACAAATACACCATTAAAAACGTAACGAAATTCCCAATAAAACTGAAGATCCAAAATGTACTTTCCGAAAACTTTATAGCGACAAAAATTTACATGATACAAAAAAATGTAAAAAAAGCAATTTGTTCAAACAAAAGAAAAAGTATTTCAAATTTTTTTACAATATAACTAGAAAAAAATAATACTTATTATGTGTGGGAGAAAGCCTGAAGTCGTAACTAACAATTTAAGACCTACGTCAATATTCTAAGTCAAAATTTGGTCAAACTATGTTTAAAAAAGTAACCGTTGGTCACACATCGCTTAGCACACACTCGAAAGTGCTGCGTTGGTTACGCGTGGAATCGGGTTACGCTGTAAATCGGGCTACAGGCGCGGTCTCGAAAGGGTTAATAAAGGGTCTTGAATTTTGTTTATATTCTACGTATTAAGACCACATCTTTAATTCAGTTTCAAACGAGTTAAATACTATCACAGGTACAGGAATCAAAATTTATACACCATTTTAATATTTCATCTTCTATATGCGCACATGAAAGTTTATTTCTATCTGTCAATTAATTTTTTTTTAAAGGCTCAAAATCGGTTCTCACACATTGTAACTTGAATACTTTTTTATAGATATTTTAATATTTCAAATTTTTGGTAAATTCTAATTTCCCACTAAAAATTGCGTTTTTGTTTGATTTTCATAAGGTAGGAACTTGACAAAGGAAATATTGTATGAGATTTTTCGGCATTAATATTGTACTATGCCACTTTTCATTTTTGGAAGAAGCATTCGAAGAACTGCCATGCAACGAACTCATAATAAAACTTGGAGATTAGATCACTAAGTTGAAAAAGAACTGATCCACAGAGAAAAGAAAACACGTTCAGCTCATCTTCTAAGTGCTTTATTGGTTTCAGGTCCGGGCATCGAGCGGGCTAGTCCGTCGTACGAATGCCGACGTCGCTTAGGTAGTGGTTTCCCATATGAGCCGCATGAGGCCGTGCATTATCATCCATCAACTGCACATCCTGCCCGATATATCCTGGGTAAGCTGCCACAATGACTGCCAGGATTTCAGTGATGTAGCGATGCGAAGTCAATCCACGTGCATGGACCATCGATTCAATGAAAACTAAAACTGTACGTGTAGCTAAGGAGATGCCGCCCCAGACTTTTATAGATTACCCTCCATAAGAAACAGTTTCCTCTATGTAGCACTGAGAATAACGTTCTGCAGGGCAACGATATACTCTCTGACGTCGATCACTTCCATGTAGACTCACCCTGGTCTCAACAGTGAAGAGTACATTACCCCACTGCTCTAACTTCCAATCCTTATACTCTCGAGTAAACTCAGGCTAACGTTAATGCTGGGATTGTTGTAGCATTCTTGCGAGTCAGTTTCCGTTCAGCAAGTCTTCTGTTTGTATCTAAACTTATGACCACTTGGCGTTCGTCACGCAGACTTTGTTGGACTTGATCTGCATTGAGACGGCGATTTCGCAGAGTAACGATCATCTGCGACTGATGTAGCTCTAGATCCACCCGTACCTGGACGGCGATCGAATGCTCCAGGCTCTAAGAATCGTTTGCTAACTTGTTGCACCGAAGATCGGCTGATTCGAAGTCTCCGAGCGACTTGCTTTCTGAGGTGTCGTATCCATTATTTGCCGCAAAAAGTAGCAAAAATATATGTGTCTCAGCAATAGATAAACAAAAACTAAAGAATCGATAAGAAATATCCGACTACCGACTACCACTGTAGAAGAAAAGATCGTTAAGCGCGTGCTCTACTCAAAACAAAGCAAAACGTTAGCAATGTATTTATTGCTTGATTACAACGTGAGTTAAAGGTTCTTTAAGATTAAAATAGTAGTCATTTTGATCGTCATTAAATGTTATTTATAATATAATTTTAATAGATGTTGTTTTATGCAAGGTTTTCCAATAAGAGGTGTTTTTTTATATTAAAAGAAAAATGCCATTTTTTAATATAAATGATCAAATATTTATTTCATTATAAAGAGCAAGGTATGCCGTTAATAGTGGAAAATAACATTAGGCAAATGACCACCACGACCACGCATACAGGACCATATCCTTTGCATGAAATTTTCCATAACCAAATCGCAAAGTGGCTGCCCTATGTCCTCGATAGCCTCACGAATTCCATCTTTGAGGTCTTGAATCGACGCTGGGCTGTTGGCGTAGACATTTCCTTTCACGTGGCCCCAAAGAAAGAAGTCGCAAGGTGTTAAATCACAAGATCTCGGTGGCCAATTGTGATCACCTTTTCGAGAGATAAGACGGTCCGTAAAAAACCAATGGTTTCGTTGCTTGTATGGCACGTAGCGCCGTCTTGTTGTAAGTCAACATTGTCCAGATCAATACCACCCAATTCCGGCCATAAAAAATTCATTAATCATCTCTCGATAGCGCAATCCATTCACCGTAACTGTTGCTCCTGCCTCATTTTCGAAAAAGTAAGGTCCAATGACTCCACCGGACCATAAACAGCACCAAACAGTCAGACGTTGAGGATAGAGAGGCTTTTCAACAATAACTCTTGGGTTTTCCGAGCCGCAGATGCGACAATTTTGTTTGTTGACGAAGCCAACGAGGTGGAAATGGGCCTCATCACTCAAGATAATTTTTCGATGGAATTCCGGATCATTTTCATGCATTTCAAGGACCCAATCAACAAAGACAAGACGTTGTTGATGATCGACCGGCTTGAGTTCTTGTGTTAACTGAACTTTATAAGCCTTAAGACCCAAATCTTTATGCAAAAAACTGTGTAATGACGTTTGTGGAATGCCTAATTCCAAAGAACGACGAGGAATGGACAAACCTGGGTTTCCTTCAACACTTTCGGCTACAGCAGCAATATTCTCGGCTGTTCTTCAGTAACGTGCACGGGTTTTATTCTTCACATCACTAAGTTGTCCCAACAGCTCGAATTTTTCCACCAATTTCTGTATTGCGGTCCGACAAGGTGCTTCATTACGACCCAAAAATGTTCGAGTTTTAGGAACCATCTCTGCCAAATTTTCACCATTCTTATAGTGAATTTTAATAATTTCAATGCGTTTTTGAAGCGTGTATCGTTCCATTTTTATTAATGGCGTAGTTTCTACTTGTCAAATGTCAAAAAATGACAGCTTCAAAAGTGACATCTACCTATTCAAAATAACACCTCTTATTGGAAAGCCTTTTACTTTTTGAGAAAAACGGATTAGATTTCCAAGGTGGCGGGTGACCCGGTTTATTTGCCGTCAAGTGTAGAAAAAATTATTTCCTTTGGTGCAATATGAAATCTACAGCAAGAAATTATACCTACCATGAACATAATTATCTTTATTGCAGGTATAATTGGTGAGAATTTTTTGTCAGTGTTGAAAAGGCCCAATTATAAAGGCCGGATCGCTACAATAACTAACTCGAATAAGAGCGGGACACAAAATTTCAACCTAGAAAAGTATAAAGAGAGCTCTGTACAGGTCGGTATGCGTCTCATTTGAAAAATGCATGAGTAATTATCAATCACCTAGTGAGAACGAGAGTATGGAACAAATTTGGCAAGGCGAGAAAAACTCTATCCGAAATTACGAAAACTTACAAGCATTTTATCCAAAGGCGAAACTCGAAATACCATGAACTAAGGCATAATACAAAAAAATCTGCAGACAAAAACATTTTCGAGTTAGTGACATAAGAGCTGTATTCATTACTGTTGAACAATTTAGAAAAAGATATCAACTTTTTAAAATTGCAGGTGGTAACATTAAGTAACGCTGAATCTCGTTACAGAGTCGCAGCAAATCGATCCCAGTGTATGGGCTAAGAAAAACTTCAGGTTAAGATTCGATTTAGGTCAAGATTGTTTTAAGTATCATCAGGGGGTATCTGGAATTCTGCTCAAAATATCACAGAATTTGTCACAACTCCCATGACCCAGAGCCGTTCCGCTGGACAGATCTATTCCTGGCCAAAACAAAGTACTTTTTTTAAAAAATCACTTCCTTAGATGGAATCTGACATTTAGCAAATGCACGTAACCCTTGTGATGCTGCTACACCAGATATCTAACACAATTTACACACTGGCAAGCACTTCTTCGTACACGATATGATCACCCATTTAACATAGTACTACTATGACTCACTGTAGTCCATGCAGAGCAGTGGGTTAAGGTACACTACGCTTCCGCAGCAGCTCCCAAGTTCAAACCTCAGATTTGGCATCGAATTTGTGCTTCTGATGCTGCTGTCGGACTGTGAGCCCACCCAGCTGTGATGGATCGTCAAGCGGCAGCATTGGTAAACGTTATTGATCTTCGTCGTTGACGTCCATCAGAAATCGGCTCACAGTGAAGAATGAACGAGTACAATCGGAAACATGAAAAGAATAGTAGGAAAATAAATACGAGCAAGAAATCATATCCATGTATAGCAAGCAATGGTGATCATCCCCTTTGGACATGTGATGATTTCGGTACTCTGAATATTCGATCACGGGTGAGTTTCGTTGAAAGCAGGGTGGATAAAAATCATGATTTTTTTTATTTTTGACAGATTTTTTTGATTTTTTTAAAAAAATCATGATTTTTTTGATTTTTATTGATTTTTTTGATTTTTATTGTAAAAGAGAAGGCCCGATACCAAAATTTTTTGATTTTTATTGATTTTAATGATTTTTATTATAAAAGAAAAAGCCCAAACCCCCCAGAGTCGATTAGAAAAAAACATATGTGGAGTTAAAGCTGATCAATAGTCTATAATAAATGACATATACTCAAAAGTGGTTGGCGCCATAAAAAAAGGTTTTATACCAATCATATCTACAAAAGTAGAGCATATATGTAAAGTAGGCTTAAAAAAATCGGCCAATGACAAGCAGTACGAGTATAAACCTTTTTTTCTGAGCCAATCACGATAGTGTATAACGGTGATGGATTTTACTTATAAAAATCCACTCCTTTGCATACTTAGTCGCTTTCATATATGTATATAATTTTGGGCTTTCTTCTCTGTCTCAATTTTCATCGTAAATGGTAGAATTATACTTCAACTGCAAACTTGCTAAGAAAACCACAACCTTTTACATTAGCAACACTTAGGCCGTCGTCCCATCTGCAATGTGTTCGCAGCGGAGCGCAAAAGTTCTCACGCGAAATGTTGAATACCACCAATACGGGTTAAATTCAAAATATTTCATTTGCGACATCATTTGCTCTGCCGCGAACGCGTTGCATGGGATGTCGGCCTAGCACGTAAAGAAAAACTGGGATTTCCCCGAAATCGCTCACCAACTCTCTACGAAAAATTACTATATTTCCGGGGTTCCCCTAAATTGTTATACATATTATTCGTCTAGTGAATAGTGAGTAGCGCGTCGTGAAATTGTGCTATAATAGTGATACTGATTTGGTTTGCGAAAATGACTGGACGAAAAAAAGATCCTATTTGGCAGAATTATACGGAAGTTCGTGATGTAAATAAAAAGGGATCTAGGGCAGTGTGCAATGAATGCCATAAAGAGATACAGGGAATATCGCAGCGATTAAAAGACCATTGGAAATCGTGTAGCACTCGAAGTAAGTATTTTTTGATATAATTAAGTAAAATAAAACACTTGTTTTGAAAATAAAAAAAACCCTTCCTTTAAATTTTACGTTTAAGTTTACTCGATCTTAATCGGTTTTCGACCATTAAAGTTCGGTCGAACCATTGAGGAAGATCGAACGATAAAGGCCGAAAATCAATTACGATCAATATATACTTAGCAAAATTAAAAGGAAAGTTTCTCTTTTTCTCTTTACAATTAGAATAATTTTGCGAAAATGGAATCAATAACAAGCATTACTGTTTCATTAAAAAATATTACAATTATCTTTTTTTGTATCGTTTAAGGTCTTAGATCCTCGAATTCCTCATCAACTGGCAATCCGGAAATTCAGGAACCTTCAATTGGAGCATGTGCTGTAAGATTCAGACCCAGTAAAAGCAGAGTAGAAGACATTTCAACACCTTCATCACCTTCGAAGAACAAGTGCAAACCTCAAAAATTGTCAACATTTCTTGTAAGGACTTCAGAAGAGCTGAAGCAACAGTTAGACAAGCAAATTGCGAAAGCTGTATACGCTACAAACAGCAGTTTTCGGTGTATTGAACATCCTCAGGTTTTAAAAATAATAGAAATGCTGCGACCGGGTTATCAACCACCATCGCGATTTGATTTGGGAAACAGATTCCTCAATGAAATTTATAATGAAGAGAAGCAGAAATGTTTTTCTACTGTGAAAGATCAGACAGTGAATTTGTCAATAGATGGGTGGCCTAATGTTCATATGGAGCCCATCATTTGCAGCTGTGTTACAACTGAATCTGGAGAGGTGTATTTATTGGAAAGCATCGACACATCCGGGAAACCTCACACAGCTGATTATCTAACTGAAATATCAAAGGGTGTTATAAAAAAATGCAAGACTGAATACAAATGTAGAGTTGCAAGTTTCGTGACGGATAACGCATCAGCCATGACGAAAATGCGATTAGATTTAAGAGCTGATAATGAGAATGAAGAAGGTATATTGACGTATGGCTGCGCTGCTCATATTCTAAATTTACTCTCTAAGGATTTGGATATTAAAGAGGTGCGTGAACATGTCGTACAAATTGTGAAATATTTTCGAAATAATCACTTCGCTGCCGCAAAATATAAAGCAGAATGTGGCAGATCCCTTATTGTCCCGCAGGAAGTCAGGTGGAACACCCTATCAGATTGCTTCGAAATATATTTGTCAGAATGGCAAAAAATTCTGAAGATATGTGAAGATAACAGAAATTGCATAGATAACGTCATATACCAGAAAGTCACAAACATGGTACTAAAGAGGTCAGCCGAAGATTTGTTAAAAATCTACAAGCCAATTGCGATAGCGATAGATACATTACAAAAATCAAATGCATCATTATCCGACGTTGTTGAAGTCTTCAAAAAGCTGGAGACAACCTTTGAAGAACAGGATGCTAATATAAATCAGTTATCTGCACTTAAAAGAAGATATAAAATGGCCCTAACGCCTGCTCATTTTTTGACTTATTTGCTGGACCCTTCAAAAACAAAATTCCAGTTAACAGCTGAAGAAGAGGCAAAAGCTTTAGAATATGCTCAGAGTGAGTATACCGGAACAGGCCTACTGCCTTTAATAATAAAGTTCAAAGCTAGAACTGATCCATTTAAACAAGTTATGTTTGCAGAGGAAATAATAAAAAGTGTAAAACCATTACAATGGTGGAAATCGCAGTTGAGCACCATAGATAAACATGGTCAACTAACTCCTATCTTATACCAGTTGTTCACAGCTGCGGCCTCCTCTGCATCTATAGAAAGGATTTTTTCCACATTTGGCTTAGTCCAATCGAAACTTCGGAATAGGCTCGGAAATGAAAAGGCAGCAAAATTGGTGTTCCTTTTTAAATATTACAATAAATAGTTATTTGGATGATTTCTTATTCATTTATAGTTAACCATAATTACTTACTTTACATCAATAAATAAAAACTGTGTTTGAAAAAGTATTTTTCTTTTATGTAACTGATTTGTTAATTATGATTCTAAGGAATCAATGAACTTTTATGAAAAAAATCAAATTTGATTTAAATCATGATTTTTATAAAAAAAATCACTTGATTTAAATCATTGATTTAAATCATGATTTAAATCAAATGATTTAAATCAATCAACCCTGGTTAAAAGGAAGGATCTTTGCCCCAATTACTTCAAACGAGGCTATGAACCCGAAAATTGCTTCCAAGATTCTTGTGAACGCTGTCCAGGCCAGATAAAGCACAATAGCCTTCTGGGTCCAACCAAAGAAGTTTTCGAAAACAGCGTTAACAGCAAATATTGGTAAAAGTCGTCGCAAACAAAAGGTCAAAAGCAAAGACGAACGTAACAGCCAAACGACAACGAAATCCGGATTTTTAACATGCTTATATTGCACAATCAAATTCATTAGAGGATCTGGCTACCAGTAACAAGGAAATGGGGGAGGTCGACATGCAAATGAATTTGTTGAATAAACGTGAACAGTTACTTAAAAAGCACAAATCAGTTGTTGAGCAAGAGAAAGATTATAATACGAAAGAAGTGAAAGAAACAAATCGGCATTCAATTTATCAAGGATCTTTTAATTGCATTGTTGCCGACTGTGAAAGTAAGATTGGAAGCGGATGGACAGATTCTTGGGCCAGTTCGAGCCTTCTAGACTGTGGTGCCCAACCAAACTTTATTGCTTAGGCGTTTTTTTAAGGAATATCCATTACCAGTATTACCAACAACACACAAAATGGTTGGAATCGATGGAACATCCTCTGGTGTCAATAAGTGTACAATATTGAAGATAAGGCCTTGGTTTAATTCTAATGGTTACATTGACGAAGAATTTTGATGGCAATTGACGTTACCAAATACCAATAGCGAAATTGGACCGAAAAGAAATACATTTGCTAACTCAATGACTAATAATGAATACTGGAAACCGAACGAAGTGCCGATTGCACTTAATGTAAAAGTGTGCAAAAATCCCACTAAAAATTGCGTTTTTGTTTGATTTTCATAAGGTAGGAACTTGACAAAGGAAATATTGTATGAGATTTTTCGGCATTAATATTGTACTATGCCACTTTTTATTTTTGGAAGAAGCATTTGAAGAGCTGCCATGCAACAAGCTGAAATAAAACTTGGAGATTAGAACACTGTGTTGAAAAAGAACTGATCCACAGAGAAAAGAAAACACGTTCAGCTCATCTTATGTGTTTTATTGGTTTCAGGTCCGGGCATCGAGCGGGCTAGTCCGTCGTACGAATGCCGACGTCGCTTAGGTACTGGTTCCCCATATGAGCCGCATGAGGCCGTGCATTATCATCCATCAACTGAACATCCTGCCCGATATATCCTGGGTAAGCTGCCACAATGACTGCCAGGATTTCAGTGATGTAGCGATGTGAAGTTAATCCACGTGCATGGACCATCGATTCAATGAAAACTAAAACTGTACGTGTGGTTAAGGACATGCCGCCCCAAACTTTTATAGATTATCCTCCATAAGAAACAGTTTCCTCTATGTAACACTGAGAATAACGTTTTGCAGGACAACGATATACTCTCTGACGTCGATCACTTCCATGTAGACTCACCCTGGTCTCAACAGTGAAGAGAACATTACCCCACTGCTCTAACTTCCAATCCTTATACTCTCGAGTAAACTCAGGCTAACGTTATTGCTGGGCTTGTTGTAGCATTCTTGCGAGTCAGTTTCCGTTCAGCAAGTCTTCTGTTTGTATCTAAACTTATGACCACTTGGCATTCGTCACGCAGACTTTGTTGGACTTAATGTAAAAGTGTGCAAAAATCCTGATTTCGGTGCATTTACATGATCCTGACGGCACTGTGTTTCTTGATACACATTTGGGTCTGGTGGTCTGTGGATCACATGGAGATGAAGTTAATCGGGGACAGGAGGACAGTGCACAATTTTTTGTGCTCGTATTGACCTAGCGTTGCCATATGGGACAAATACACAGCTGCAATTTTTTTTAAACAAGCTTAATTTTCATACTTAAGTTAGCTTTCAAAATGAACACACTTCGTCTTAGTAACGAAAAACAAAACGCTTCACAAACTTAAAAAAATGCTTGACATTTAGTTAATTCATAAAATGTGCCAATTTTCAAATGGCCACAATAATATGTGTCCCCAACAAACATTGTAATTAACATAGAAATTTCCCTAGTTATGGGCCCTTTTTAATCAGAATTGATTAAGACGTATCTAATACCTTGAATACCCGCCATTATTTGTAGTAATCGAGCAGAAGCTTGTTCAAAAGATGATCAATTCGATGTCATGGATGGTGATACGAAAAGTCCACAACATACCTATGTACACCCGATGTATGTGAGCTATTCTAGTATACCGACATCAGCTAGTACAACAATGATATCAAAAAGCAATTTCATAATAACAGTAACGCAATAAGTGCTGAACTATCTAATACGCAGCTTAATAATAATAGTAGCACTAACCCGAAATCAACACCGCTATCATTCCTACTCAATGAAGCATACAAGAAAGTCTAAATTAACTAATAATAATGTTGAGAACAACAAAATCACAAATTTATTTGTCCCAGTTAGCTTTAAAAGCGATTATAATAAACTTGGAATTGAATTTCTAAATTAGTTCAGAAAATCGTTAACAAAAATGTCCATATCAGATTTAGAAGAACTTATTCTTGAGAAGATTGGGGAAGCGATGAAACATCAAAATGAATTAACTAATATGCGGGAATTGATTGGAAATCAACAAATAAATTATACGTTACTCAAAACAATCAAATCTAAATGCAGTTATAATTACGAATATTTAGATATAGACTCGAGTGCGAATTAAAATAAACAATAAAAGAAACTTAGAGAATAAAAATACGTAATTTATATATATGGTAGTAGACTTTGATTGTGTAAGAAATGTTTATGCCGATGATGACTTTAGCGGATAGTTTTTCTTCTTCTTCGTAGCAATACAGCCCCTCTCGGGCCTTCGCTTCCTACAAATAGGGCCTCCAACTGTCTCGGTCCATTGATCACGTCCTCCAATTTTGAAATCCGAGCAGCAATGAGCTGTCTTCGTCGACAGTCAGACCAGCGTTTCCTCGGTTTCCCTACTGGCCGCCGGCCTTCAGTTCTCTCAACGAATACCTTTTTGGGTATCCGTTGTTCGTACATACGATTCATGTGTCCAGCTCATTGCAGCTTCCGCAGTCTTACAATCGTTGAGACCTCCGGATCGTCAAAAATTTCATACAGCTCATGGTTGTATCGAACTCGCCATTGGTCCCCATCTAGCTTTGCTCCTATTATTCGCCTCAGAACCCGTCGCTCAAAGGCGTTCAATATACTTGCGAATGCTTGGGTTAGGGTCCATGTTTCACACGCATAGCATAACACAGGTCTTATTACAGAGCTTTGTTTTCCTGTGTATGCAGGTGGTCGTCAAGATCGTCAAAACTGAGAAAAATATTTTATTTTCGAGCTGTATTCTTCAGCGTATTTCGTCTCTTTAATTACCGGTTCTCGTTATTTTGGAGCCTAAATACACAAATTCGCTAACATTCTCGATACTGTATTCGCCAAGTATAATAATTTGTGTATTTGAGGTTTTTTTCCTCGACTGCGTCATGAACTTTGTTTTATTTTCATTGATTTGTAGCCCTACTAGTTTTGCTTCGCTGTCGAGTTTCAGGAAGAGTTCTTTGACACTCACTTACCGAACTGGTTTTTTGATTCCAGAACATACTGTCTAATTTTTTCTCTGCATTACACGAGTTTTGGGGCTCACACATATTATTTCGTCCAGGTGTGTATATTAGAGAAATTCAGCTCGAAGATCAGGTATATAAGTAAACAAAATTTCTATGAGCTGCGAAATTTCGGTTTTTTTAAATATCTGGTAGTAGCACCTGAAGTATTTAGCGTTGAAAGTGATTTGATTTTACACGCTTATAAAAGAACGTTCTTTTACCAATACAATATACGCAAACTGAAAAAAGGGGTTAGTGAAAGTCAGAAGCCGTTTATTGAAAAACATCTAAAATCTTATTCTTAGTTGTCCAATTTACATATCAATAAATGAGGTAGATGCTTCCAAGTCTAAATAATTCCGCCCACCAAATCTCGGAATATTCTAAAATATTATCACCAATGAATGGTAAAAGATCACAACTTGGACAAATTCTCTATCACTCAACAATATACTTAAAAACGTTTGTCTCAGGAAGAAACTTGAAGTATGAATATCATAAACCTACTTTTTCGGATCTGCATGAGTGGGTTAGTTGGTCATTGTGATGCCAACATCCAAGAGTTTCTGGTCTTTGCTGTTTATGCATTAGCTTGAACGTTGGTTTTGAAAATCTCCCATGCAACAAATACCAAAATAAATTCGCTGGAGGAGAACAAATTAATGTTATTAACCCATAAAACTATTCTTAATACGTATAATTATTGGGCCATTTCTGATCACTTTTATTCACGCTGATAAAAAAAAGTCAACCTCAAAAACAAAACGAATGTAAAATGCAGTTCCGAAATCCACATCTTTAACAATTCATGCGGAAAAATATGCAAAACACTCGACTTCTAATTCCCCTCTCTGCTTACACAAATTAATAATGCAGCGCCGATACCAATTTCATTCATACTTTTTCTCTTCGCCAAAGAATTCTTCTTTATTGGGTTAACGACTTCTTGTGCCACAAAAACGCACGTAAATAAAATGGGCACACCAGAGCAGTCTCACAGCCGGCACGATTGATTCGCTTCGGTGACAAACATTTTCCATGTCTGCACAAAGCCAATTGGTACAACCGGCCATTGCAATAAGCCGCCCTACACAAATGTCACTATTGACAAATTAGCCACGACATTTGTTTACGAAGATACTGCACTGAGGCTATGGGCACCATGCACTCCAGTCTGCCGTGGGTCTTCGGGCCTAGACACTTGAGAATCATCGAGAAAGGCATTCTACCAACATGTGTAAGCATAGTTTCCGTTCCACTCACCGGTAATTCAATCGACAGGTCCGTGTTGTCCAGCAAAATCACTCGGCAGTCAATCTTATTCTTGTTCGCTGTAATCCTTTGCGATTTGATCTGACTGCTGCCGTCCGATGATGCATTCCGCACCTTTCGGCGACTTAAGAATCGCAACATTTTCTCCACCTTTGCACGAGTTTATATTCTACTCTTTGCACAAATATCAGCACTCGCGAACAATTATTCACTGTTTTATGCTATGCTATGAAGCTGGAATTCTCCATTAAGCAGGTAAGGCAATAAATTTGGCAAACTTTTTTATGAACGGCACTTAAAATGACATAAAAAATATAGAATGCAAATGCAGTAGAGCAGTAGCAACTCCCGAGGCAAAAAACACAGAAACTATACACTTCCGCGACGCAACCGAAGCACTGTAATGTGTCAATTGGCTAGAAACTTAGTTGGCACATGTTTAGGGATGGGCGAAATAACTTTAAAATAAACTAAACGCAGAAAACTGAAACAAATTTAACAACAAAAACCCATCGCGGACCAACAAACGTAATGGCGTCGACTAGATTGAAAAAAGATTGTACTTTCATTTCAGTGAGTTGCCAGATTGAAATGGAAGCGTGGTGAGATTCTACAAAGTTTTTCAACAATGGTGGGGAACACCTGAGTCGATGCCGTTGGTTATTTAAACACCTGCAACTGAAATGCGATCAATTACAATAGTATGGGAAAACGGTGATAAAAGTGGAATATTTCCTAAATAAATGATTTCAGCTTAGCATTTGATAAACAGTCGTAATGTTCGAGCGTTAATCGGGCTGCATTTTGTTAAATATAATCACATAGAGAGCAATGATATACTTTAACCTAGTATATGAGTATAAAAATATATGATAAATTTTGAAAACACGCAGTCAAATTTTTGGAGTTGAGAGCAACGAGCTGTGACGGAACTATATTTTATGTGAAATTAGCCTCGGGGTCCCTAGTACGGAGGGTATACAATTAGAGAACATTAGACGACTATACAGCCACTGATGATCAGTAAATTCTGCTTGAGGTCCATGATGCTGTCCCACAACGCCCATGCTCGCCACCTCGCTCGATTGGGTGGAATATTGAGAAGGTGGACGTAGAGTTTCATTGACGTGCTCACGGTAGGAGCGCCGCTGCTGGGAGATTTACCGGGAGGGTGAATAGCTTACAGAACAAGATGTAGTGAATTGAACTACGAGTATCATCTCGTCTGCTTGCAGTGTTTCCATGCCCCGTTAGAAACACCAGCATAGCAAGCCTCCAGTGTACTGGTGGTTGACTAAAATCACTGAAAAGTGAAGGGCCTTTCATAAACTCCAACGTGAAAATCAACGTGTACAAAGCCGGGACAAGGCATACAACTCTTTAGCAGCATATAAGTCAGCCCGGAAATACCTTTGCAAACTGATTAAAAGCAGTAAGGTTGAACGCCCACAGCGATTAAAAACGCATTATTGGAAAATCTCTTGATTAAAAGTCGCACTTTAACACCCACAGCGACTAATAATCATGAGGATTTTTGAGCATATCCCTATGCATATATGAGGTCTTTTCAATTGTGTGTCAATGCCGTAGTCGAGGAGCTACAGCTAACACGTTTGAGATGTCTATCAACTTACTGGATGGATGAACATTACACTTATGCTCATTTACTGCGATACACATTTAGTCAATATGTCTACATCATTGGGCCTATTTTATTGCCAGCTATAGACAAGTGAACATAAGCAGCGTACAGAATATGTTCATCCTAATCGGTTTCATCCCGAAACGAGGAATGCATTTCCAATTTTCCATATGAGGTCTTTCCCCTTTAGCTATGGATAGATGAATGATTCGCTTAAGTCGTAGGAAAACTTCTGAGGTGAAGCTGATGGGTATGCATTTGTTACAGTGCCTGCGGCCAGGTTGTTACAACATTTTCAGGACTTGCGCTTTTTTTTCTCTCATTCTCTCTTTCAATGATACGTCCTTGACGGCGGTAGCAGGTCGGTGTATGTGGACCGACCCAATCAAACGCAAAATGCTTTGCAATTATTTTTATTGCAAGGAAAGTCGCAAAAAACCGTTTAATGTACTTACATTCTGTATGCGTAGCTTCGCTGTCGGCACCCAGCCTAAGGCTTGCTACTGGCAGGATATAAATGTGAATAGGGATCCGTGGGACCTTGGCCACAGGCTAATTATGCCAATGCTTGGTGTGCCCTTCACATATGAAACAGAAAAAGTGGACGAGATGATGCAGATGCTTGAAACTGGATAACTTCTCGTTGGTTCAGCCTAGCACTACATAAAGCCGAAGTGGTCATCCTGACAAAAAAGAGATTCAAAAGTAAGCACATTTAGTGCTAATCAAATCGACACTAGCAATAAATTACCTTGTTTTGCTAATCGACTCGAAGATGAGTTTCTTAGAGCAAGTCTTGGCAATAGCTAATAAAGCTGCGTCAGGTGTATCGGCTCAGAGAGGACTTGTGATGAGGTGACAAAGTGACTTTTGATTAGTGCCGTAGAATCTGTGTTAATGTACGAAGCAGAAATAGGAGGTGGTGGTGACCTGTACCGAAAAATCTTGGCACAGATACAGTGAAGAAAAGTACTCAGGATCGTGTCCACATATCAGGCAGTCTTTGATTCGGATGTGCTAGTCATCGTAGGTATATTATCTAACTGCGTCGAAACAAAGGCACGAGAGAGACAGCTGCCCACGAGAAAAGAGAACGCTCACTCGATGATTTGTAACAGTCCTGGGTAAACAGTCCGAAAGGAAGATGGAATGACCTAACCCAGCTCCTTTGCGGGCATGGGTGCTTTCAGTCTTTGTAGTGAAAGATAGGTATACAAAATGTCCGTAAAGGACTACAGCGATGGTCTGCTGTCTCGGTGGAAAAAGGATGGTAGGATTCGCCGAGATTGGCCTTGTCTAGGGACGCGTGAATGCGCTGGCAGGCTAGCGTTGCAGAGTCGTGGGGCGGGTCAATTCCCATAGCACTAGGACCCACTACAAAAGAATTTCGCATTCACGAATTCTCGGATCTCAAAAAAGGTCGACCGAAGTCGGAAAATGTAGGTAACTAACTGAAGGGGAAAACTGCTTGCTCAGAGAACAAGTCGAAACAAGCCAAAACAGACGGACTTGTGGTGACTTCGTCGTTACCCGACGATTTTTATGGCCCACAAATAAAAGTGGGACAACCGGATGGATGTAGTGCCCCCTCGCACCTGCCCAACCGGATCAAGATCCAAATGTTGACGTGGCCATATAAAGTACTTACCTTTTGAGTGGAAAACTCATACAAACATACTTTGCATGAGCTTTCCCATCAAACGAGAAATACAAACGTGACCCATTTATGTTATAGAATTATGTGATCGGATCACATAACTCTATACCATAAAAGGGCACACGAGCGGAAGGCCACTCAACCCGGCAAGAGCCCCTGAAAACTACAAATCGGTGGAGCGCGCCAGATGGCTAGCCCATTTCAGCGAAAAAGCCTTCCATCGTGGCGAGTCCTTAACCCGGTCTGATAGAGCGAATGGAAAGAAATTTTATAATTTACTCAAACATTTTCATTATTATTTAAGCAAAAATTCTATAACCATAACTCGACGATAAGCAAATTCTTCGTCTTAAGGACTCTCACTCAAGTATTAATTCATTACTTCATCTATACATAATCTATCCATTAAAAAACCCAATGAGGTATTTCTTCCTTACGGCCATTCGACCCCGATAATATACGAGAAATTCCTTGAAAGGGAAATAAGTAATGATTTCCTAAATCTGCCCTTGAAATTTCGAATAGGAGATGGGAAGATTGTCGAGCAGTGTGCTAGTGTGACTGCTCGATTACTACATCTTACTTGCACAAGACAGGCATGACACGATCCCCTCACTATAGGTTTTGTGCAGGAGAGGAAGTCGAGGCCTGACACACATTTATTTATCCAAAAGATTGGATACGCTGTGCTGATACCTCTACAAGGAAACAAGAGAGCCCTCCATAGATCGTATAATTGGGGAGATACTTGGATTGGTTGACAAATGGAGCCATGTGGCACATTAAGTTGGGGTGGTCCTTAAATATAAAAAGGCCCCACTTGAGCAGCCGAGGAGTTTGGAGTTGGCGGATTATTTTTTTAGTAATCTTTTTTCCCCCTTCACTTCTCAATAACAGAGATCAAGAGGCCTAGATCCAAACTGAAGGAGAAAATTGAACTAATATTAATAAGCTTCCTATCTTTCTCATTTCTAGCCTGCGTGTAATCAAGAGCATCCCGATAAGATTGGTGCCCCTTCATACCCCTCTCAACTAGATCTACTGGCTCCGATGAGATGAGTCAGAATGCAATGAGTCCATATCTTTGAGGATAGCCCCTTCAACGACTCAAAAAAGGGTCTACAGCCCCATGGCTGAACTTTTGAGGATGGTTCTGGCCGGAGTTGTAGGTCTCATACCCGTTGATGCATTGGGAATAAGAAGGCCGAACTGTTTAAAGTTTAGTAATTCATTATTATTAGTATAGTAGCAATATACGTGTTATTAACTGCACAGAATGTAGCGTCTCAGATCTTCTAGTTAAATATAAATATTGTAATCATGCGTGGCTCTTATATACATATCACCTCATAGATATTACTATATAGTTTAGCGCGAATTATTATAACCTTAAATGAAAAAAATAATCTTCTCAAGAAAATATATTGCAGATAGTATTGAAGAAATTATTATGTCTGCATGGCTTTAAAATAAAGTGCTATTTTAAAATAAAGTTCTAATTTATGATTGTTTCTCTCTACTTCATCGTTTGTTATTGTGTGTTAAAACTTATATATTATGTAATATTTTCAAATTTATATTAGCATCTTCATTAGTATAAATTTAATAGGAAAATAAGAATCTTTCACTTGCCTTCTGATTTTACTGTACTGTATAATAAACAGTTATCATTTATAAGTGATTCTAAATCCATTTATATAAAGTGTACACTCTTTAATAGTGATAAAAAAAGGACATGCAAACTCCAATAATTAATATGCACCACTGCTTCTCCCTGATTTACTTCCTCCTCTTCGAAATTGTATCAGATAGCAGTGATGGCTGTAGAATTATCATCATCTCCAGAATTAATTATACTTACATTGGAATCGCCAACAGCGATGAGTGTGAAAGTCCCGTTGTTCCCGATGAACCAATTATCAATGCCGTGCAATCGCACAGATCCTCATTTTCAGTAAAGCAAAAATTGTAAGCACTCTGTTCACTTAATTTTGTGACGAATATCGAAAACGCGCCCAACTCCTTCGGTCTCGCTATTTTCATTGATTGTAAAGAATGCTGCTACATTGTTCAGAGTTTTTAATGCCGCCTTGGCATTATCATAGTATAGTGAAGCGTGCGAGTGTATTCTACCTAGACTGTATCATTCTGTAGAGTACGAACGTGTTCGATCTAGACTATAGTGAAGAATTGGCTTGTTCGGTCGGTTGAGTAGTGAGTGCCGAGCCGCGTGTGTTTTGGCCATGTCTCTATGTAAGTTACATATCATTTATTGTCACAATAAAGAGTATTATGTGTAGCTTAACATATATGAAATGTAGTATATTATTCGGCTCCTTGTCATAACAAGTTGTCCACGAGGATGAAAAAAACTGCAAAACGTTGTAAAGATTAACCCTAACCAGTCTCCATCGTGCCCGATTTGTCAGTTTTCTTAAGCTCCGTCATGGTTCCAAGTCGCAATCTGTTCCAGTAGCCGCTCCAAAGTTACTTTCTGCTCCAATTTCCCTGTTTTCTCCAACTAAACGCGGTTTTAGCATTTTTACATTGGTTTTGAGATAATTTACACATTTTGAGTCTACTCAGAATTGGGGAGCAATCGCAAATCAGAGACAATGAATTTAACAGTTTGAAAAGTTCTTATCAGTTTTGACATCTAATCTTGGAAATCAAATCACACCAGCAGCACAAGTGACGCTTTTTGAAAGCTATGACGCCAAAAATGATAGGGTTTCGTCGTACATGCAGCCTTTTGACAACTATTGTGATCTGACAAGCGTTAGTGATAATTAAAAAAAGGCTCAACTCTTGCATTCATCGATTGAGAACGATCACTATAACAATCTAGCTGCATTTCTAGGACCAGATAATCCTATCAAGAAAATCGAGTTCAAAACCTTGAAGGGTCATTTCGAAAACTTGCTGACTCCATCCGTCTCAACCGTAGTTTCTCAGCACTACTTTCTGAGCATCACTCAGTAGCCACATCACTCAATATCAAATTCCGTTGCATCTCTGAAAGGGAAGTTGAAAGACTGTAATTTTCGACACTATCTATTACAATGCCACCTGTAAAAAGAAGTTTTCCATAGCTGATATATTGCTTCGTATTCAGTTCATCAGAAGCCTGCAGGATAGCTGGATACGTGAATAGATCCTACAAGACACAAACCTCAATGATTTTGAAAGATTTCTAACAAAAGCTGAAGCATTGGAAGCATTTCGGTTCGAGACAAGTGAACTGAGTAAGCCACTAGAGAAGCTGCTGGACCAAGTGGCAGATGCAAACAAAATCGATCGTCGTCCAGAAGGAAATTGCCGTAGCTGCCAGCGTTCCAAGTCTTAAGACAATCGTCATTAGTCCAACTCTCATCCACGTTATTGTTTCTCAGTCCTGCAGTTCTAGAAGCCGTGTGGATTATCGATAATTAGGTCACAATGGTCTTTGTCTCAACTATGGTCAACACCTCATCCTCAAGAAGAAGAAGATCGTCACCTCATCAGTGAATATGGTCTCGCTCGCATTGAAAACATCGAGGATTTGTACGAAATTGGACGAGGCTCTGATAAACGCATTGCTACGGTCACACTCAACAACAAACCGCAAGCATTTGAATTAGACTCAGCCACACGTTTCTCTTTGCTCTCAGAAACTGCTTTCAACAAAATAGGAGTCAAAGTGCCGCGGCAATCGACTTCCGTCTCCTTCCGCTCTTACTCAGATCACGTCATCAAGCCTAAAGATAAAGTCAATATCTCAGCCACCTACAAAGGGAATTTAATGGAAGCTGATCTGTTAATAGTGCCAGCAGGGTGTGATGCTTTGCTCGGATGTAGATTTGAAGTCTCAGAATCAGTCTTAACAAGATAAAAGCCACAAAAACTCAGCTCTCCATCCACTCAACATCAACGTAGTCACTTTGCTCGAGTATATCTTCATAAAATACCAATCCATTTTCGAAGAAAGGATTGGGGGTGTTCCGAATGTAGAAGTTAAAAAACCAGTTTTCATCCACGAACGCGATGTTCCCTTTCAGAGAGAGTTAGCTACACTGGAGTCTCAAGCAGTCATCAGTCCAATTGCATCATGCTAAGTCCGACGGTGGGGTAAGGCTATACGTACATTACAAGTGTGAATTCCAGACTTGTTGCTTCAAATCACCCCATCTGCAGAATAGATGAGGTTATGTAATGAATCGGCCCTATGCCTCTGGTGACCAATACAAATGCACATTGCTGCCATGTGGCTTTCCATCTCGCGTCCGTTGCGACGACTTACCATTCCACGTTTCTTTTGTCGGGGGTTGTCAAAGTGGCAGCCCGACGCAGCAGGTGGAGACAACGAAAAAGATAACCCCACATATCACATGGAGTGTCTGCCTGAGGCCTATTTGAGAGCTTATCGGGTGTTTTAGTGGCGCTGCATTTAATTGAGTGATTCTCCGTTTCGGAAGGTAGGTGCAATGATGCCACACAGAAAATTAATTATGAATCGATATTTCTATTTAGATGTTTCATTAGGGCTAATGGCAAGTCACGTAGAAGAAGAGGCATTAGAAGGTTTAACAAACTGCAACAAAAGGAAAATCGAAGTGAAACCAAAAGCTATTGTACAAAAGGTTCCACAATATGTAACAGTCTTGAATGCTAGTGTAATTCAGCCGATATTAGTGAATATTGTTAAGTTATCACCGTATGTTTTTACACAATCGAATAACAAGAAATTAACAATTCAATTAAAAAATTCACAAAACGGAGCTAAAATCCAAGCCATTGTAGGCACAGTTTTTATTAATAAAGGAAATCTTACAGAGGTGAAAAAAAACTTATATGAGTACAAAATCCAGCAAACCCTCGCTCAGTTTTAATACCAACAAAATAACAAAAATCAGGGAATCTTGTGCAGCAAGTTAAAGAACCAAACAACAATATAAATATTGAAATAAAAAAGAAAGAATAATTGAGGGATGCATATCAGATCATACGTCAGATGTCGACAGTTTCATTCTGAAAGACAATCAAGATGAAGGATACGACTG
Source organism: Odontomyia ornata (assembly GCA_963969285.1). Taxonomy (NCBI): domain Eukaryota; kingdom Metazoa; phylum Arthropoda; class Insecta; order Diptera; family Stratiomyidae; genus Odontomyia; species Odontomyia ornata. The sequence goes on along the minus strand of OZ017739.1, from coordinate 341,682,420 downwards.
TGATGATTTGGAAGCGAAAAGCAGTGATTCGGAGGCGTCGTATCCAAAACTTGTTTTAACAGCCGAAGAAAAACGTCTGCTTGCTAAAGAAGGAATCACATTACCTACAAATTATCCACTTACAAAACATGAAGAGCGTGAATTGAAGCGCATTCGAGGTAAAATCCGAAATGAGATTTCCGTGCAGGATGTTGATGGATTAGAGGAGAGAGTTCGGCAATGCACAGAGGATAATCAACTATTGTTGAAACGAATAAAAATCCTGCAGACACAAAATCAAAACTTGGCGTCACAAATGAAAAAGTGGCAGGTACTTTTACCTAAGGGTACAAATAAAACCGCCCAGCCCACAACTTGTCTGATGGTATCACTTCTAAGTTTAGCTTTAATAGCTGCACCAAACTTAAAACTATTGCCCAGGCTAGGAGGACAATGTCTGTCACACATTTTTTGCGTGTACAAAATGGGTCAGGCTGCGAAGGGAACTCTACAGGGAGACGGGAGAGCTCACCCCGGATAACATAGGTGCGGTGATGCTCGAATCGGTTGACAAATGGAACCAGGTGGCACATTATGCTCGGGCAGTCCTAAAATATAAAAGAGACTCACAGCAGCCGGGGATGCTGAGGCTGGTGAATCGCTTTTCTGGCACTTTCTCTTCCCCTCCCCTCTCCCGCTAGGAAAGGGACTTCCCAGCTTGAAGGTGCCCTACGGCATAACAAAACGAGACCTGGCCCGAAGTAATGTGTCAAACGGTTCCAGGCTGGGTTCTCAGGTTGACAGGGGAGGTGTTTAGTGGGTATTCCAGTCGCGCATGAGAGTCCCACACTCTGTGCATAAATGGCATTCACCTCGCTACCACAAAAAAAAATTAAATCTAGGCCAGAGGGAAAAGTTTATGCTGTTGAAAATTTCCATCGTGTTAAAAACCAAATGATGAAAGTTTGTTCAAATTGGTGGAGAAAGATCTGGGATTAGACAACTGATTTTTAATCGATTTTAAATTATATTAACATTTGTTTGTTAACGTACATTAAATGCTATTGATTTATATATTTTTAAGGTGAAATGCCCAATAACATTTTCATGAAATGAAAAAAAAAGAGGGAAGCAAAACAAACTATACTACGAATATTAATAATGCAACAATAATTTAAAAAACAGAAAATAACGCTAGAATGATATCTTCATTTGCATATTATTTTATTTAAGTATATTTATTTGCGTTAATGAAATCAGGAAAGGGCCTTTGTCATCATGTCTTACTGAAATGACGGCCCAATACATTAAAAACGTTGAGGGCGAACAAAATAAATAAATAAATCATTGTACCAAACTGAACGAAGGCAGAGGAAATGGATGTAACGGGAATCCGTTTAAATGTTTGACGACAGTAAAATTAAAAAGCTAAGGTTGGATGAGAACTCCCTTTCTCCGCCTTTCTTCCCAATCACAAGAATTCCTTTCCTCGCCTCCCTTGTTATCTCGTCTAAATTAACAAAAGATTTGATCTTATCCATAATTTTAGTATATATTATTATATCCTATTTAACGTTGATGTCATTTATTGGCTAAAGTTAGACGCATAAAAATTAATCGGTGAAATTCGGGAGCGTGAAACGGAATTTAGTTTTTTTTTGTGATTGACTGGAAGAATGAAGAGATACGGAATAAAGTAAAGTAGGTTTCTTTTCCATATGTTTGAGTTTTTGACGCGTTTGAAACGGGCATTTAATGGCAGCTGAAGCACGTAATTGAGCGCAAACCATTTTAAAAACCTGCCACTGAAATCCTCTCCGAACTAGCTGGCCGACAAGCAGCCACCGCGAAATGGATTACGGGTACATGGACTGGTTGGCCGGTAGGTACCGTTCGTTGGCACGACTCAGACTTCAGGTCTAGAACCGTTGAGAGGTCGGTTCCGATTTCGTTCGAGCGGACGTAGAAGAAAATCATTACAGTTCTGCATAGTCTCAGAAGCTCCAAGTAAGTTTGTATATTAGCCTTGCACAAGGCATATTTGCACTTACGGGTCCATGAACAAGCGAGCAAGATTCAAACGATTTTAAGGCATAAAGGTACGTTCAAAATGAACCGTCTCAACTTCGGTATTAAGACTGCTCCAGCGGAATTCAACCGGATCCTGGGTCAATTGCTGAACGACCATCTAAACATCATGGCATATTCTTTTTTTTTTTCTTCGTTATCTCGGTTTTTTTGCGCCATTTAAAAAATCTCCAAATAAATGTTCCTCCAACTTTTCCAGAAAAAGGCAAATATTGTAAATTTAATGCTAAACAAATATATATTTCGGAGGTAAAGGTTCCTCCTTCTTCAGTGTTTTTTGTTATAACAAAAAACACTGAAGAAGAAGGAACTCTTACCTCCGAAATATATATTTGTTTAGCATTAAATTTAAAATATGTGCGTTTTTCTGGAAAAGTTAGAGGAACATTTATTTGGAGATCATGGCATACTTTAATGAGATCATCTGTTATGGAGTGCACCAAAAATCTCGGCACATGCCTGGAACGTCTCAAAGAAAATGATCTCCACCTGACTCGTGCTAAATGCTCATTCTTCAAGGAAAGCATAAACTAGCTCTGTCATGTAGTGTCACACAATCAGATTCAGAAGTGCCCAGCTAAGGTTCAAACAGTTTATCGGATGCCGCGACCGAAGAATGCGGATGAATTGAGGAGATTCTTTGACCTAGTCACATATTATTCCAAATTCATTCCAGACTTCTTTTCAAAGACCTACCTACTATGTCGCTTACTCAGGACGGGTGAACGTTTCTTTTAGTCTGCAGCTGCTGAGGCCTCCTTCGTGAGTCTGAAGACATAATTATGCACAGACAGAGTGCTCATTACATTTGATCCTTCAAAACAAGTGATACTCACAACTGATGCCTTGCCGAACGGAATAGCCACAGTTCGTCACGAAATCACAGACACGCAGACAATGAGCTACTTTCAAGGATTTTTCAGCCAGGCCATGCACTACCGCAGATGACCTCTTCGCGTTTGCTGAGGTATGCCTCTTTCCTCAGTGGGCTCGTCTTCACAGTTCAACGCAAGAAGGGAAAAGAAAACGAAAATGTCGACTTTCTCTCCCACGCAGCAGTGCCTAAAACTAGTGAGTCACCAGAGATTTTAATTGATTAAGAAGTCAACGCACTGTATTCTGAAATACTGCTCCAGATCTCCAGTTTGTCTATCACCACAAAGACAGTCACCGAAGAAACTGCAAAAGAACCGAAGTTGCAAGTATTACTACAGGAGCTCAAGACCAGCCGCAACGACAGCTTATACACTGTCTAACATGATATTCCATTCCCAGCGAGCAGTGATACCAAAGTCTCTTCAAACACCAATTTGGCTAGAGCTGCGAATCATGAAGATGAAGTAAATCGCCAGGAGATACGTTTATTGGGAAGGCTTGGACAAGGACATAGAGCATCTTGTGAGGAGTCCTGTGCCAAAGTTTGCCACAGTCCACAGAAAGCATCAATTCATCCCTGGGGCCAACCTGATGAAAATTGCGAGAGTGCACATCGACTATTCAGACCCTTTAGATGGACATTTCCTTTTGATGTGCATGGCTGGAAAGCCGAAGCGGGCAGTGGTTTGCATAATCCGTGGTGTTCCATCTTCTGCTTCAACAATCTCTCTGCTTGAATGCATCTTTACGGTGCACGTGATGGTTTTGGACAACGCTACCATTTTTAAAGGCGGAGAATTCCAGCGCTATTGTAAAGTGCGTGGGGTATCCCAAAAGTTCAGCGCGCCGAGTCATCTAGCCAAGAATAGTCTCACAGTCCGTAGCATCCAGACGATGAAGGGTAGGCTCAAAGCTTCTGATGATAATCCCGCACCCCTGCCTATCAAGCTTAGCACATAATGTTCCGCTATAGAGCAGAACTTTTAGCATCAGGTCTGTTTCCTTCGGAGCTGTACATGAAGAGAAGAATCCGCACTCATCTCAACGCCCTGCTCCCCAACAGCAAAACTCTTCCTCCAACAGCACCTACCACCTTGCAGGTTTGTAGTATCCAAGTGGGAGAGAGAGTGCAAGCAAAGATTCACTTAGGAAATCAAGACGTATGGCATTTCGGCACCATCAGGAGGAAACTTGGCCAGTACCATTATATGGTCGAGTTGAACACCAGCCGCACTCTGAAACGCAGTTAGTCAACATCTTGGTTCCGCAGAAACAAGTCTCCTTCAACTCTGCAGCACAGAATGGGTGTGGCATCCTGCAGGAGCCCATGAAAACCGTCCAGGCACACAGTTTAACCCACATGGTCTGCTTGTTCACCCTAGTACCCCTGTGACTCCATCACCCAGTTCTACCAGAAACCGAGGGAAGCCTGAATATCTTAGGGACTATGTCTTCAACATGTGTCCAGTTATTTATAATAAGTGGGAGAGACTATAGTGAAGTGTGCGAGCATATTCGACCTAGACTTATCATTGTGTAGAGTACGAAAGTGTTCGATCTAGACTATAGTGAAGAACTATCTATTTCAGTTGGTTGAGTTGTGAGTGCCGAGCACCGTGTGTTTTGCAATATTGCGGTGTTTTATAAGGATGTATTCGAACCAGCGTATGCCGTTTCGGAAAACTCCTCTTGTGCTCGGTCTAAAACATCTTCGATCCCCGTTCATCACTGGATTACTTCTTTTTTCCTTCACAATCTTTTTCCGCCACACAATACGAAGCTCATCACGTCATTTTCCAGTTGCAAACCAAAACCTTACTACAGTCTAACAAGCCATGTACCAGAAAACTCTACGACTCCATACTGGACCACATGTAGACTGACTTTGTTTGCTAGTTTATATGAAAGTAGATGGAGAAATCTGGAAGTGCCGACGGAAATTCGAGGTTTTTATGGTTTTGAGACGAATTTCAATTGTGAAATTCAGATGGCCCGCGAAGAACATCGTAGCATTCCTTCGGAAGTAAATTTCGTTTCAGTTCGTACATCCGTTCATCTTTTATTGATATTCAAAGTTAAAAGTACAGGAATTCGTTTACTTCCTCAAGCTAGCTGCCAGTGGAAGGAGTTGAACGTGTATTTCATTTAGTTGTTCTAAATAGTGTAGGTGTATGGTGGACTGTGCAAGGTGAATTTTTAGCATACAAGGAATGTGATTTCTACATGTTTCCTGTGAAACATCGGATATATTACACCGCTGTACAACCATTTGCATTCTGCCGAAGTAGGCTGACAGCTCACGCCAGTTGGCCAAAATTAGGCTGACTACACAAATGCAAATTTCTACTGGAAGGCTTGTTATACTTACGTTGGTATTGGTTGCTACTTGTTTTTGATGGAATTCGTACTGAAGATCAAGTTGGATGATAGGGGATGTTGTTCTTTTGTTGGGCATTGGTTATTAAACTACAAAGTGCAGCCCAATTATTAGTTGGGGGTACTCCACTTTCCTAAGTTCTGCAAAGCTATTGAAAACAATAGCCTACAATTCCAGAAAATAGAGCATTGCTAAAGTTCAACATTTTTTTCCACACCTTAGTTTGTTGTTGGCGACGCAGCTTTTGCTCTCAAACAGTTTTGATAAGGACGTACCCTGAAACAAATTGAGGACATATCCTGGAACAAATTTAATACAAGACTCTCTATATTCAGTATATTGAGCGCAAAATGGAGAATATTGAAAGCTACGCTATGTATAAATCCTAAAAATGCTAAATAATTTTTTTAAAGTAGTAATCGTGTTAGATAATTTTCTTAAGTAAACAGGAAAGTATAATGATTTAACACGTCTCGATCGTTTGAGATTTCCCCAAGGAAATCTAAACCGACCTCTCATTGGTTTTTGACGTGAAGTCTTGGAACGTGAAAACGGACTGTACACATGAGGTTAACAAGTAGAACACTCTTAGTTTACTCCGAGGTGGCTGCTGGCTAGCTAGCTGGTTCGAGAGGAGTTTCGGTCGCAGGTCTTACGCGAGCAGACTAAGTCCGAACTACAACACTCAGCCACTGGTTAAGTTGCCCGATTTAAAATGCGTCGAACAACTTACAACAACTCTACTTCATATTTTAGCACAACAACTGCTAAAAAAATATGCGCTTCCGAATATTACCGACGCGGTGCCCGAAAAACTCTACTTGAATTCAAACCGAAAAAATCTACTCTAAGGAAAAACGCAAACTCAATCACCGCTTACCGACCGCAACGCGAAACCGATCATTCGCGGATTGCTGGAATCTTACCTTCTCGACGGCATACTCACCTTTCGCCGATATTATGCTGCTGAAAGGGAACGGTTTTGCTGGAAAGGAAAGACGTTAATTCATTCAGTAATTCATTATAAATTTTATTGCTTTTATTCTTTTTAAACGGTTTACTGATGTTTTACATTTCTCATTATTTTTCAAAGTTTTGCCCTATATATCGTAAAAAAATATGCAATAGTCTTATCATGTCTAGAAAATTATCGTTATTTAAGCTTATAGTTAAATAAAAAAATATTGTTTTCATAAATATAACGATTTATCCGTTATTTGAAAAATATTCAATATATTTTCGTTATTTCCTGTTATATATGTAGCGAACAAACAAACATTTTACGTATGTGCTCATAATCAAAGTTTATAACATACTGTAAACAAGATATGAATGCGGTAAAAAATAAATCGTCTGGTATTTTCTTCTCCCGTCTCATCCTCAATATATTTTTGTAATTTCATTTGACCGTGGTACTCATTCTTATGTATTTTGACACTAAGGCAAGTCTACTTATTACTACTTCATTAATGGGTTGTCATTTCATAAAAAATTAGTTTATAAAATTAATCTGGTACAATGATAATTGCCATTTGCTTTAACTTTCTTGCTTGGCTTAAGTTTTGATAGGCAGAATTGCATTTGGCTCCAATTTATTTTGATTTTTCTAAATTGTAATTTGTTAAAAGTCAACATATTGCCTGATCGCTGTTTAAAATGTTATTAAGATTAACATTAAGTTTTCCAAGAAGAACTCAGTTCAAAACAATCCAACCGTCAAATTAAATTTTGTTTTTGTATCATTTAAATGTTATTTTGGACACGATACACACTATTATCATTATCTCCTCTACATTCAATATTCAACTGTCTACTGTAAAAACTTCCAACACTCTATAACGCTTAAAGGTTGACAATTTCTTCTGGTAATATTTGTTTACAATTACGATTGTGTACTCAGTTACACTTAATCAGTTTTATTTCTACTTTTGCGTTTATCTCCTTAAAGGGACATTTAAATCCTTGTCTGATAAGAACTCCAACTACTAATAACAGCCCGAACATGAACCAAATTATCAAATAATTCTTCCGGTTTATTTGAGTTAGTATCGAACGGTCTTTTAATTTTTTGCAGTATCTTAGATTGATCGCAAACTCTTTTTAAAAAAAAATAACTATCCCCCTTTGAATGGTGGAAATTTGCCTTTTTATACAGAATGACAAATTGGGAATTCATACTTCTAAAGAAAACTTGACAGCCACTATGACATTAAAAGACAGCCGCAATAGCACGTTATATTTTAAATCTTCATATCTTACTTATCTTCAATCGCTCCATTGGACGATTGGCACACTCCACCCGATCGACGCCCCAAAGCCAAGGTTCTGAATACTCGCACACGCCAAGCCCCTTGAGATTTCAAATTTCCTTCGGTGGCGTTGCCTTTCTACGGTTGGATAAATTTTTCTAGGCGAGCGGAATGATGAGGCACTTCAACAACGAGAGAACAATTCTCGTAGTTGCGATATGCTATTATAGTGCGCAGATCAAATCAAATGAGAATAGTAAGTATTTAATCATAGATATTCCGCGATTCCACTTACCATAAACAAAATGGCGCGGGATGCATCGACGAATGCCGGTGACTTCTCTCACCCTATCACTTTGACTCCGGCCCATCTACAAGCGTCGCTAACAGGATAAACCTACCCAAAAATAAAATGCAAACGAATACCCAAAATACGGCATGTAGGTCGCTGCACAGGAAACTTTTTAAGATATCACGAATACCTTTTTTTTTCTTTTTGTGTAGGCTTGTAGAAAAGAAAAGGCTCATGCAGCCACGGCACCATACACAGACAGTCCAGAAAAGACCGCGATGAACGGAAAATCACCATAGATATATCGAGTACTGGACCCGCAACTGGTCGCGAGAGCCGAAGTAATTAGCAACCTTCACTAAAGTTGTGTGAAGTTGAGGTTTGAAGTGATATGTGCTTGTTTTTGCACTTAATTCACTCCGAAACACGTTCATGTTTAGAAAGTTTTTAATTTTGAAGATCCCGTGTACGAAATCGGCACTTTAGTTCTCTGTTTTTATTACGAATTTTCCATCGGCTATGACACATGTGTTTTCTCGCCGTTTTCTCGCCTCTACGAATTTCATCGGCTTTGACGTTCAAGTTTTCTGTGAGAGAACGCTGGTTGCACTCAAATTGTGCTACGAATGATAACGAAGGTGCGATTGTGTGCACGTGAAATGAAATTTTGTTGGTGTGCGCGGGTGTCAGTGGGGGAAGTGATTCTTCTCAAGAGAGGAAAGAAAAACCTGTCTGAAAACAAAGGGGAAGGAGAAGCAGAGGGAATCATATAGTTTCGAGAGCGTAAGTTATTTATAACTTATTTATGTGCTAAATTTACTTCCCACATGGACGAGTCCACAGATTCTCGTTACTCGTGCATTTATTTATATGTCTTTGAAAATCACCCAACAATTTCGGTATTTTTCACTTTTTCACTGACTAGCAGCGGGTTAGATTAGAAACAAGTGGTTATAGGAAAATGTCATTACTTCTAGAGAAGAGAAAACGCACAACACCGGTCGATGTCTGTGGCGTAGGGTTTAGAGATCTGCTGGTCGACGTCAGTGGCGTAGGGTGTAGAGATCGAGGTTATCACAAAAGTCATGTTTCACTTGACTATGTAGACCAATATGAAAGAGATTCATTTGTTGATGAAATTTGGAGACCGAAATCTATGTCTTTGCGGTGCCTGGGCCATGTTTTTTTCTGGCAGGGCTAGTTGGAGCTCATATATCATATCGTTTTCTGCAGTGATTGATCGTTATACAACGAATTACTCGCGAAACGCACATGAAAATCGACCACCCTTATAAAACTTTATCAGAATGTTTCTTGATCATCGGCAATCGGCACAATCAAATTTTCACGAGGCAAATTGGGAAATCATAAGAAAACAGACGAGACGAGTTCGCGACAAATTCCCCGAAAGGTGCGACTTTTCTTGACGACGGATACCGGACAGAGATTTGTCACTCAGCCACTTATAACCTCCGGTTCTGCCGAATTTCAGGTCCAGCTCCAAGACTAAGCCGGCCTGTTATTATAGTCTTAACCAAAGCATAAAATGATAACAAATTATCTTACATTAAAAAATCATCCTGTACTCATAAAATTTTTGATGCAGAAAATGTAAAATGTCAAATTTAAAATCTATTTTATACTTTTCATCCACTTTGTCATCATAGTGCTGAATTAAGTTCAGCATTGGATCTTGTTTCATTCTGATTTTTTTTATGTTATTTTCAACTTTCTGCACAATAGCATGGAAGTTTTCTTCCACTTTGACCTTTTTATTTGACCCTGAGGTTTGAGATGAAGATTGATAGAATTTGCTGAAGGATCTTCGTTTCCGCACTCCTATAAAAGAGATCTATGGAAAACATCTAATGTTTCCGCCAACTCTGCTGGAGGAGGAGGCAAGGCGGCATTGTTACCTAATTCCGGGGATCTTTCAGCAGGGAAATCCCTGGCGATTTAAATATTCGAACAAGTTCTTTAAAGATTAAGCTTTCTACATTACTATACTTTGGTTTTAATAACTTACTTTCTTGGTGTAATCTGATCTTCTAACATGACTTTTTTTCTATCGTTGCGCTACCATTCGGTTGTTTCCGTGAAGTGCTGTAAGCCTCCTATCACGAATTTCTCCAGCAGACTCTCAACTTTTTTGCAAATTTCTTCAGAAATTAAATATTTTCAATTGAAAGCATTATAATTATAATAATTCTTATAATTATCAGAGCACACGAAGCAAAGCGTTGAATTGAGAATTCGCTAATTTCGAACTTTGTTTGCTCTGCTTTTCATTGGGGCTAGTACCAAAGGATACGTACACTTCATTTGAGCTATCATAGCGCATAAAGCAAGTAAAGTGCACATTGGGCTTTCACCCTCAAAATTCATAGACTAGATTCGATTAACAGGGATACTACATCCAGATATGAATGCAAAAATTAACCGTGACACTAAATATAAATATGAAATTAAGTAGATCAAAAGAAAAAAAATAGACAAACAATTTGTCTTTAAACGCATTCACTTTATTGCTTCGTCATAATCAAATTGTTTTTGAAATTAGCCTTTATTTTACAACAATGCTCATTAAAATACTTGTTTCCTTTGTGAGTTCATTTATCAAATGCAACTAAAACAATCGCTATACAATTTCAGTAGATCAATTTTTTTTTATCTATTATGACGATATTCAATTAACTTTCAACTTACAGGACAACATAGTATAAGTGGTATTTTGATAGTGATCGAATAATATATTCTAGTCGGTTAAATATATATTTACCCAAGGCAGGGCATCGTGAACTAATGCATCAAAATAGAATGGATAAGAATAAATGATAAAATGGAAACCGCAAGAAGTTCCAATTAAAAATCTAAGGAGGATCTCCCATTGACTTTTCCCCCTTCGTTACCGTATTTTTTTCTCGCGTTAAGAAAGCACATACTGTAAACATTCTCATTAACGTCGAATTCATCACATATCATCAAGGTGTAATAATTTCAACGAATTATGTTTGATCGTCGGTAATTTCTAAGAATTGTGTGCATATATCTCGACTACATTCTCCTTTCGTGTTGAAAATGAATTTGTAGTAATGTCCATCCGCACATATCACTGAAAGGAAAGTAAGATCATAATTTTGAAATCTTTTACATAAAATTTATATTTTCTTTTTTTACTAGCTAAGAAATTAATATCGAAAGATTATATCAGTTTTTATGCCTACCAATAACAGAATTCGAGTCAGCTCCAAATGCACAAATACATGGCGGACCTTGTGGAACGGAAAATTTGCAAAAGCTCCATTGGCTTGAAAAATATTTTGGAATTATTGACGATTCACGTGGTTTCTGTTCTTCAAGATTAAAAACGTGGATCGTGCCATGATCGGATGATACTACCAGATGAGTTGATGCGTGGTTAAAGTTAATGCAGTATATAGTTGCCTGTAAAATAGTTCAACAAAAGAAAGTACTTTTAACTTTATATACAATTTGAACTTTTTTTTAAGTTCAATTTAAAAATTATCAAATGAAAGGTAACATATTTTTGTGAGGCTCTCAATATATTTTTTTTATAATTTTCAAATAAACTGTTTACAAGTTAGTCACGAAAATCGATGAAAATTGACCATCCCTACGATCACCGAAAGTAGTTTTACTTCACAAGGGGCGGTACTGTTTCTTTGCGGACTGCCTAGATTGCAACCCTGAAATTCTTGATTCTTCAATCAAATCAAATACATACTATATATGAAGTGGCAAGAGCTGCCGGTTCTAGACTTTTCTCACATTGGATTCGCTCCAAAGTCATATCGTAGCTTGATATCTATGTTGACGAATTGAAGATTGCTTACGAATTTGTTATGTTTCAAGCACACGATTTCGAGGTTTTCAATAAAAAAATGTCATATTCTTGTTTCTTCCATCTGGATGCTCCACTCTTAGTTGGGGGTCGTAAGTGTTCGGAGTAAGGACGAAATCGTCTCGCGTCCCGCGCACTAATCGAGTATCGGCGCCGTTTTCCACAGTTCATCCCTTCGGTAGGTTACCTCGGCCTCGACACCGTCAAACCGAATAATTCGTGAATGCGAAATTTTTTGCAGTGGGCCCTTCTGCTGGGGGAAAGAACCCACCCTACGACATCGCAATGTTAGCCTGCAAGCGCGTTCACGCGTCCTATGACAAGGCCAATTCCGGCGAGCACCAAAATCTTCGCGCGCAGAGGCAGCAGGCCATCGCTACAGTCCTTCACGAACATGTTGAACATTCTTTTGAAACACTACATTGCGATTATTGGAAAGAGAATTCTCTGTCATTTTCACTTGAATATGATGATGACATCATTAAAAAAAATCGAGTTTTTGAGTTTGTGATTGAGCTTTATTGTGTTCAACAGCATTTTACGATTAAAACTTGTATATGAGCTAGAAAATAGATTAGTTTGTTATAATTTACATACTTTTGCTTTAAATTAGCTAATTACTATCAGCCAAAATGATGGAATTATGAACCAAAAATTCTTATTTTTAAGTAGCATCATTGTTGCTGTGTAATTTCAAATATAATAGCTATTATTTTATTTTAAGCTAGTCAAATATAGGCGCTGATGTTCTAAACAATCATTCTAGATCATTTGGGTGCGTGTTAAAAAAAATAACGGTTCCCTCTGCTGTCTTCTATCCGCAATAGAACTGGTCAATTTTCCCCGCCTTTTCTCCCTCACAGCATCTCGCAGATGTTCTAGTAGTACAACGTAGTACTCTCCCGTTATAGTGATACGCTTTTCATTGTAGTCAACAAGGATTGCCTCTGTATCCAGAAAGCAGTGGCCAGAAGTTTTCCAGCCGTCGGAGACACTTTGAATTTCTTCGGGGGGTGCAAGTCCTGTTTGGACTCAGGCTCAAAATGATGAGCCCAACTTTCATCTCCAGTCACAGTCCGGTCTAAAACTTCGTCCTAGTTTTCATCGCAGAGAGCCAAAAACTCGCGACAACACTCAATTTGCCGCTGCTTATGGTGTGGCGTAAGCATTCTCGGCACCCATCTTGCGTACACTTTTGATATGCGAAGATGATCGTGTAGGATGTTTAAAAAGCTTCAAGCTGCTTCTTCTTTAAACAGGCATCTTCCCATATTATTTTTTTCAAGTTTTTCGAAGTTTTCTGGCACCCCGGCCTCGGATAATCTTTAATCGAATTTTTGTATTGCTTGAAAAGGTTGCGCCACTTGTAAACGAGGGCAAGAGCCCCGAAATAGTCTGAGGTTTATCTTGCTTGGTAAGGAACTTGATGATGTGCGTAACTCAACTTTCACCTTATTTCAAATTTTCTTTCGGATTGACTTTTTTCTTGAACTGCATGTCAGTGAACAATTACTTAATTTTTATGAAACCTCGTATTTATACCCTTATTGAGTGTCACCACTAGTGCAAGAAAAAAATTGACCCTACCCCACCACAATATCCCAATTCCGCGAACTTTTTGACCCACCCTCGTACTGTTAAATTTAATAAAATAGTACTCCGATTTTTTTCGTCGAGTTTTTGCTCTTCGTTTTCAGGTCAAAGACACGCGTTAAGGTTGTCGCTAGTCGACCCGATAAATAGCGCAATATACTCCGGTACTAGTTAGATTTCTAAAACTTAGTTCAGTGCGAAAGTATGTAATTCCGATTCCGATTCAACTTAACCAGATGTTCAGATAAAATTGTAAAATATACTTAGGAGATTGCGTCTTTGAGAACTTTACTTTGCTATCTTCTTTGGTCGTATAATTAATTCGTTGCGTTCTTTTTACAATCCGTTGTCCTGAATTATTTTCGCTTCCTCAGTAAACGAGTCTTGTTATTCCGCGAAATTTTCATTTCACGAATGAAGTTGATTCTCATCGTTTCATGTATAGAACTCCGCAACGCGACCACAGCGTTACTTTGATATATTAAATTTTGAGTTCAACCTTTACACAATATTATATATTATATTATTTCTCATTATATTCAATGATGCCTGCAATCGGATAATAATGAACAATATCTTAAATAAACAAATTAAAACAAAGCAAAGCAAACAGGTTTACTCACGTACATCCTCGCCGGGCGCCCGCTGATGATGTGGGTGAAATGTAAAAAACATAAAAACTTCATGGACACTTAATGATAAATTTTACGTTAATAATTATAGTCACTTTAATTTATACTATATCGAATTATGATAGAACTTTAAATAACTCCGATCGGGGCGATACCAATGCACGCAAGGATGCAATCCACAACGAAAATTTGATGAAATTCGCTAACCGAATATTTGTAGCCCGCACTTTAATTTAGCTTGTTGTTATGTTAAATAATCGACGGAAACCTTGCCTATCCGCTTGTGCTGTGCTACTTGCTACATTTAACAAAGCCGGTGTGACTTGTGTGGACATTGTCCCGCCAACGAAAGGGATAAGAAAAAAATCCTCTAAGCACAACATTTGAACAGTGCATTCATAAGCACGTTCGAAAGCTGAAGGTCGACACCAGTAATAAATTAAAATTTCGATGGTATGCAACAATGCAATACACAATTAGCAGTCAATCAGAATATCCAATCGTAGCAAAATGTAAAATTCTTGGTTCTGAGAGCAATATTTCTCACACCCCTTTTTACTCGCTTTCCATCAAGGAATGAAGAGACCGCGTCTTTTCTACATTCAAAATCGGATTCACTCTCATCGCGGTTTACTCTCAAAATGTCGTTCGTAGCAACTGCAACGCAAAGAAAACTTTTCGTGGCAAAACACCACTTAGAATGCTGGCTGCCGGTGAATGGAAAAACCGAAATTTTAACAGTTGCACTAGCAACTGGTCTCTTCACTCCAACTGATGTTGGGCCAATCGCGTATTGGGAAAAATGTTCAATTCGACAAAAATGGAGCCTCGAAATTTTCACCGAAAATCGGAGAACATGCAGCAGCAACACTTGGTGGACGGAAATTCGTAGGCGGTTTACTGCTGCGTGAGACTTTTCCCCTTCGATGCTGCCGTTTGCACGGAAATCAGATTCCGGTCACGTACTGAAATTTTTCGGCATGCAGTTTTCACGAATCGCTAATGTACCCAAAGTTAGCAGGTTTCTAGAGGATTTGACACAAGTTCGCGGTAAAAACAGACAGATTGACCACTTCACAGTTTTTTTTTTGTTGGGTAATATTCAGGGTAATTATCAAACCGAAATACTCTGAGAAGCTCAAAGGGTTCCTCAAGAAACTAAATGCAGTCACTTTCACTTGCCGCGATCGAATCAACACACAATTTGAATTAACGATCTGTGCGTTTTCTCCTCCGTCTGAAACTTTTGCGTAATCGTCCGCAGTTATCAGACGCTTTTTGATTTCCCGTTTACAAAAGCAGCGGAAATTCGAACTCCACTCGCGCAAGAAATTTCCTCATATGAACGCTGGACCAACTTGTCATGATCGCTGCGCAACGATCAATTCCACAAACGGCGCCGCTTGTACACTTAGGTCTAATTAAATTTGTTAATTCAAGTGTTTATAACTTGCATTGCAGTTGACCTTCTCCGCACCATGCACGTGATTCACCTACACACTAACCGCTCTCGCTCCGTTCGCGCCCCTATCAACTTTCAATCCTTGCAAGCAACCAAATTACAAAGAAAACTCTAAGTTCTATGCGCCAAACACTCAATTTACCGCGACGATGAATTGCGAAGTCCGGCGTCGCCTTGCGGGACTCCTCACAACCGTAGTTGACGAGCCTTCCATCCACTTTCAACTGCATTTCGGAAGTGCACTTTGTGGATTAGCTCCGCTGTAAAGGGGGTTGCCGTGTCCAGATTTCAATTGCAAATTTAAATAATTATTTTTTTTAATTTACAATTGAAATCTCGATCAGCATTATGATGGTTTTCGAGCAGTTTGTTTAGGCGACTTCTCGATTATTACAAGCATGATGTCAGGCTTTTGCTTGACGAGGAATTCCAGAAGACAGTCACGTCGATGTCGACTTAACGTTGATCGAGATGGAATTCTAATCCTATAAACCCTGCAGATTTTAGAAGTTCTGAATTTTTTGCAGTCGAGAAATTAAATTTTAATATATAGGGTACAATATATCCAAGAAATTGAATTTTAATAGATTTAAAATGAAAAAGTGCTACTAAAAATTTAGAATTAAAAAAAGTTTAAAAAAAATAAGAAAACCGACTTCAAAGTGCCCATAAAGGATCAAATAAATTTAATGGAAAAGTTGCCATACCAATTTTTTCGTTCCACCACAAAAACTTCTAACATGTGCATCATCACGAAAGGAGATTGGCACTGCTTCCATAAAATTGATTTCATCTCTTTTAGAGCACTTTGAAGTCAGTTTTCTTTTTTTTCCTAAAAGTTTTTTTTATAATTAAGTTCGAACGTAAACGTTCACTATTTTATTGTGTTCTGTGATTTTTCAATAAAGTTGATTGGTTTTGGTTTTTCCAATTAATTGATAGTATCCAATTAATTTCCTTTGATTTAAGAGTGATATTGTTTTTCCTCGACTTGTTTTTAGTTGCAATATTGTTTAAATTTAGAGTGACAAATGGGCCATTAAGTTTTTGGTTGTTTTAATGCTTCGTGTTTTTATAAATTTTATAATGATTGATGAAATAAATCACTTTTGTATTTGAATTTGATTAATGCTGCACTAGTGCTGGATGAATTTACCTTTACCTTATCTTTTGAATTGAAATTTAAATTTAGAGTGGCCTTGAGGCATGTAGGTTTTTGTATTATTTTATATGGTTAAATAGGCTTTAAGTTTGCTTGTAAAATGTTATGGATAGACTCCACTGTGTAAACATTTTATTTCGTAGGCGCTAGTTTGGAGGACAGTAGATGCATGCATCTAGGATCACAAATTGCATACAATTTGGGCAGTATTTGGGTACAGTTCAAATTCATATTCATGGAGAACTGTGGCGTGATAATCCGAACGAAAACTCATTCTTTGATGAGCATACAAATCTCCGCTATCCAATACCTGATCTCGATACTACTGATTATATGCTCGAATTTTTTACGCTTTTTTTATTTCATTGCTTTACCACTGCAGCCCGTTTTGGGCCTTCCCTTACAAATCTTAATCGAATGTATCAGCCCTTGAGAAGGTGATATGATCAGTACCAAGCTTTGACCGTTGATCCGTCTACCCATCTGTGGTACGTTGATATTAAACCAGTACGTACCATATTTGAACGGGCTTATAGTCCGTCCGAACAATCACACGAAAAAAATTTCGTTGTCACCAACGGGATTACGACCAGGGACATTTGGCTTACACAGCGAGCAAACGAACCAATACATCGCGCCGACTACTTTTACGTTTTACTTTCTGTTAGCTTGGCTTTACATCTTTCAATAGTCATTATTCCACGATCATGAATTTACAGTCCCGCCAAATAAAACTCCATTTCCAGAAAATACAGTGGTGACATGCAGTCGCTAAGTTATGGTCCCCATATCAATAACATCGCACAACCTAAGAATAGTTTAAATAAAATGCGAGATAAATATGACTATAAAATACGAGATAATTAATTGTGCATACAATTAATTGGATTTTTCATTGATGCGAACGTCGAACAGCTATCAAATGCAATGATTTCACTTGAAAGGAACGTACATAAAAAATTTCTTAGTTGAATATTTAGTCAAAAGTATCTTTGTGTCGTTTAGGGATTAACCTTTAGATGTTGTGCTCAAAACTGCAACCTATGCAAAATTATTTTGACATTGGAGTACATAGTATTCATAATAGGGTAATCAACACTAAATTTATTTTACCCAGAAAAGAATAAAAATCCAATGACAAATTTGGCTAGAGTTGCAGGAAAGCATATGTTCATTGTTTAATGTAAATTATTCTTTCTTCATTCTTTTTAATTTAAAAGTTCATTTCTGTCAAATTAAAGGTGACATACCTGATTGCTTCCCCTACGCAGTTCAGTTACTTTATTGCCATTTTCTGTATCGAAAACACGTATTAAAGTTCCTTTTTCACTGGCCGTGGCCAAACGTGTACCTTGCAGATTTAACGCCATGCAATTGACTGTTGCTTCATGTGCTGAAATTTCTAAGGGAGCGCGCTCTGTGTTGGCAAGATCGACAATCTATAAAAAGTATTCTAATTGGTCGTAATTCGGTTATTTAATTAAAAGAAAGCAGAAAGTCGGTTTATAAATTTATTGAAGATAAATTTAACCGGTTCGATGAAACATCATTTTTTTCTATAGGGAAACCCCACAACAGAAAACTCACCAAAACATGTCCCGTCTTACGTCCAGGAAAGGCAAGTAGTGATTTGTTGCTATGCGGGCTCAAACAACATAGCCCGAGTGGATTAGAACTTGTCTCAAAGACATGTAGCTGTTGTGGCTGCTGTGTGAAAGTGTAAACTTTGATGATTCCTTCCAAAACCACCACAATTCGATCACGACGTAGTCGTACGGCTTTAACCGGTTGATTAAAATCCAATAGAATTGCCGGGGCTTTTTTTAGATCATCCCAAACTACTACTTTGTTCGGTTGATAGAGTGGTCTAATGCCACCCCCAACTAGGGCTAAATAATTGCAACGAAATAGCATTTCAACATGTCCCAGGCCTCCTTCAGCGAAATATTGGCGTTCTTTTTCTTTCAATGGATCACAATTGTAAACACGGAACCCGGTGTCTGTCGCACAGGCAAAGCATCCTTTAAAAACAAATTATAGTAAAAGTATGAGTTTGCAGTTATAATCAAATTACGATAAAACTACCTTGGTCTTGATTAAAACCTGCATACAATAGACCGTTACCGTAGGGATTGGAATCAACTAAATTCATTTTCTTTGTTTTTAGACGCCAAGGTTTATTCGTAAATCATCACAACAAAGTTTCTTTTATAATGATGAGCGCTTATCATCAAATTCACTAGATAGTGGAATCCAATAAAGCGAAATAAGGTGATTAAAAGTACTGTAATGTCAAAACAACGACATTTACGTCTTGTGTTGATGTGCACGGCGAATTGGCTGTCAAAATTCAGTGATGGTAGGCACCAATAAATGTTAATTTTGATCAATTTTGCTAATTTTTCATTTATCTTGGTCCAGTAAAGATTCAAATAAAGCAATGCGCAATACTAAAGTATGGAGGTGTTCGGTTTCGTCTTAATTTTATATATTTGGCTTAGATAAAATTTAAGTTTTTCGATTTCTGCTATTGTTGTAAATGTTATGTCAAACCAATTGTCAATACCGGCCACAACGATTGACAATTAATACCAAACCTAGCTGACGTGTTGGCTTACCTGAGGGAAAATTTCTAAGATTACTTCTGAATTGAATACAAAATAATAAGGGACAATGCTAAATATACAAACACACATGGTAAGTTATAACTAATGATTTTTATTCCTATTATATTATTTTATCATAATTATTGAATATTTTTTGATGAAAAAAGCTCGAACGCGCTTCGTTCGGCTTGAATAATTCGATCGTGTGTATTATTTGGGAGGCTTCAATATTAAATTTACGGGCTTACCTATGTATTTCCATTATCTCAATGATGTTAACATAAGTACAACAACTCATGGGCTCTGCAAGAAATCGAGTAAAAATATTGATTAGTAGAGTTTTTTAAAGGAGTTCCAACAGCAAAATATATTAAAAACGTGTTTATACCCCTAGTTTAATCCTGCAAGCTTTAATGAAATATGTTTGCTTTCATTTTATAACTTTAATTTCGATTGTGGTGTTACCAAATCCGTTTCTGTTACCATCAAAAGACAGAAAAATGTGAATACAAATTTGATGCCGTTCCAGTGGACTTGGTGTAAAATTGGTTTTGTTCTAAACATTTCTGCGAAAAGTATTCAGTTTTCGGGATAATTAAGGATAAAAACGGTATTATCAAATCATTGCTATGGAGAAAGCTAAGTTTATCTTCAAATGTCTAAATTCCAGTGAATCGGAACAAACCCCTTTATAAAAGTATTACAAATAAATCCATATAATTCAAGAAATGAGAACAATATTGTAATAGCTTACGCCAGAACTAATCATTTAAAGAACGATGCAATGAATGATGTTCTATTTATATATAAAAATCTTCCAGAGACGTGAAAAAAAACGTATTCATTATTGGTTTTTAAGATAACGACTTAAGGAACATCTAAGAAATTCAAATTAATGATAAGTCCTAAAGATTGACAATGCAGTATCTTAAAACGTTTAGAATCTATCGTTGAGATACGTAAAAACAACTAGTTTTTATAAACACAGTTTTTTTTACTGCATCGTATTAAAATATTTTTTATCTCAGAACTGTTCACGAATTGAACTAGACTAGCAAGAAAGGAGTACATCACAGCATTTTGTGTGACCCCTTATATCGATGTTTTAACATTGCCTGGGAGGCACACATAGGAATCGACGACGTGTGAAGTGCAGATTGCACGAGCGTTGTGCGACGATGAAAGAGTGATGGAGAAAGTGGTAAGGAATGGAGATATTAAAAAAAAATGGCATTTAGTGTATAGTTGCCTAAATTGCCACCACGTATTGCAAAGTCGCAGGAGCCAATTTTTAGTGGCAAATGCTGATCTTTATGCTTCATTACATTGAACAAAAATAATATTTTTCTTCAAGCGCCGGCCATCGATGCCATTTTATCAGAGCTCATCAAATTATGTACTACATTCACTCAAGTATCCACTAACATGTTTGAAGCCTTTGACAGTCGGACTATTACTGAAGACGGGTTATTATAGGAGAGAAACAAGAATATAAATGGATGGATAATTTCAATCCTACCGGCACAAGACTGGTAAATTATCGTCTCCCGAATGTAGGTTCTATGCAGGATAGGAAGACGATGCCTCCAACGCATTTTTTGTGTGCAAAAGTTGGAACAGGTAACGCGGGACCTCTATAAGAAAACAGGGGAGTTCTGTCTAATCTAATTGGAAAGATTCTTCGCCACTTCGACAAATGAACCATGTGGCACATTACCTTCGGATATACCGAGTAAAAACAATTTATGGCGCTTCACGGCATAGCTAAGTAATGTGTCAAACGGTTTCAGGCTAGGTTCTCAGGTTGACAAGGAGTTCTTTACTGGGTAGTGTAAATTCTTGCTAGTTTAAATAGCTAGGTCTTGCAACTAAAAGGGAATGATTCTTAATAACATTAAGTTAATCAACGCCACAAGACAACAGGAGATATCCTGAGCAGGCTGACAATTTCATTTCGACAAAATCAGTCAAGATAACAGTCTCGGGGAATACCCTCGCAGACTACCTTAAAATTGCATGCTTCCATGCTAAAGTCAAATATTTCGAATTCCGGCCCAGACAGTGTAGGAACTGTGACACGTTGGGTCACTCCACTACTATCTGGAAAGATAAAACACCGAGATATCTTAAATACAGCTCAACCGAATGCAATGGAACTGGCAACAACAGCAAATATGCCTCAAATGGATTAAATATAATCATGAAGTAGAAGTTAGCTCCATACTAAATGTCAACAATAGAGCAGCACGGGCGATTATAAATAAAAACAGATATAAAGGGCTTGACCTTGAAGAATGGATTTTCCTCAATTGAAGAGCGACAAATTTACTAATAAAAGAAACACGGTACGAGATGTTAGAAAGTCTTAATGAAACACACATATGCTCAAGCGGTGGCCTCTCGTGAGAAAACCAACATCAGAAGCAACCAAACGAAACAAAATGTTTTCCTACATTGGAAACTGCGAACTCCCCATCAAGCCTATAACCATAAATCCCGACAAAACAGATGCTGCAAAAATTATATACGAGTTACATGAAGCCTCTCGTCACTAGTGATGCAGGA
Source organism: Odontomyia ornata (assembly GCA_963969285.1). Lineage (NCBI taxonomy): Eukaryota > Metazoa > Arthropoda > Insecta > Diptera > Stratiomyidae > Odontomyia > Odontomyia ornata. The sequence goes on along the minus strand of OZ017739.1, from coordinate 341,660,677 downwards.
TTTCCAAGAAATCGACATGAACTTACTAGGAAACTTGTCCAAGTACCTTACTCAGGCTAGAATCCATAGAAACGATAAGGCTACTCAAGAATCACACCCGAGCACTGCTGGTGTATTGAAAAATTAACTTTCAAATGTTTTTTAACTAACATCAATAACACCAAAATAACTTAAATTGCACATTCCACCAATATAAAGACGGCCATCTTATACGATATACGAGTTAATTCCGAATTTTATTCATTTTGAAATACATGTTAAAAAATTTTGAGAACCTACTGACATCACTATGATGGTCGGTCAATTAAAATTATGCCAAAATTCACGTGGTGTATCCCTATCAATTATCCTCAAATCATTCCCACCATTCCCCTCCTAATCAATTCAACTAACCAACTAACCACCTCTTGAGGGACAGTTTTACCTATCAGTCTTACACGAAAGAGATATACAAAACTTACTGTAACTTAATATCGAATCCGCTGGCCATTCTCTTTTATTTTTGCTCAGGCCAATTCATCGGCCGCAAATTTTATCCGACCAACCACAAAATAAAAAAAAAGATAGATTCTTCGCGCTTCTAGGAATCCCACACACAAGGCGTAAAAAGCCTTCACCTTTATCACAAAAAAAAAAATAATAGATGGAAATGGCGAATGAGATACAATCATGAGTTGTATGACCCCAGAAGGTCGCATATTCAACCAGATCGACCAGGTTCTCATACAAAAACGAGCGGCCACCAGCGTTCTCGACACGCGCTCGTTTCGCGGCGGTGTCTGTGATTCGGACCAGGGTCATGTTTTTTTTTTACTTTAGCGCTACAACCTTTCGGCCCTCCGCTTAGAGATAGAGTATCTCATCTTGATCGAATGTATCAGCATTAGGGAAAGTGATATGGTCAGTACCACGCTTTGGCCGTATGTCCGTCCACCCAGCTGCGATACATTATAATTAAGGGTCGAGTTCCAATGCCGCGAATGCAAGAGCTGTAAACAAGGAACATCAGTCACCCAAATGTACCAGATACACAAGCTAAATGATAGCTCAGTGTCGTTCACATATATGTCAGCGCTGGAAAATCGCATCAACATATCCCCGCAGGCATTAAAACCAGGTGGACGACAGTAAGAGATGCGGTGACAGAAGCAGCCGAAGAAGTCTTGGGGCACCAGCCAAAGAAAAGTAGGAACGACTGGTTCTTCGTTGGAAGCGATTAAAACAAGGAACCAGATGCCCAAAGAATACATCCAGCGACCAACCCGGGCCAAAGAAGAACGATATAAAAGCCTTCGAAGTCAAGCTAAAAAAATGTGCCGCAGAAAGAAACGACTATCCATCCACACCAAGATCAAACTGATACGAAAATATGTCCCTACATGAAATCAGATCGGCGTACGACTCTATTAAACATCTAAGAGATGGCTTCAATCCACAAACAAGACTTTGCAAAAGTGTACAAGGAGCAATCATAGGCAACTCAGTCGAAATTAAAAACAGATGGGTGAAATATTTCCAGAAGCTATTCACAGCGGCCTAAACAACGACTGAAGCTGTTAATATTCCAAAAGCACACAAAAAGGGGGACAAATTCTTCTTCTTCGTATCACTACAGCCCCTCTCAGGCCTTCGCTTCCTGTAAATAGCGTCTCCAATTGTCTCGGTCCATTGACCGCGTACTCCAATTTTGAAATCCGAGCAGTGATGAACTGTCTTCGTCGACCGAGTCAGATCAGCGTTTCCTCGGTTTCCCCACTGATCTCCGGCCTTGATTTCTCCCAACAAATACCTTTTTGGGTATACTATACGTTGTTCGTCCATACGATTCATGTGGCCAGCCCATTGCAGCTTCCGCAGTCTTACAATCGTTGAGACCTCCGGCTCGTTAAAAATTTCATACAGCTCATGGTTGTACCGAATTCGCCATTGGTCGCCGTCTAGCTTCGCTCCGATTATTCGCCTCAGGATCCGTCACTCAAAAGCATTCAATATATTTGCGGATGCTTGGCTTAGGGTCCATGTTAAACACTCATAGCATAACACAGGTCTCATCACAGATTTGTATACTTGGATCTTTGTTTTCCTGTGTATGCAGCTGGTCTTCAGGATCGTCAAAACTGAATAAAATATTTTATTTGCGAGCTGTATTCTTCAGCGTATTTCGTCTCTTTCACTATTGGTTTTCGTTATTTTGGCGCCTAAATACACGAATTTGCTCACATTTTCGATACTGTATGCGCCAAGTTTGATATTTTGTGTACTTGACGTATTTTTCCGAGACTGCGTCATGAGCTTTGTTTTATTTTCATTGATTTGTAGTCCTACTAGTTTTGCTTCGCTGTCGAGTTTCAGGAAGAGTTCCTTGGCAGTTGTTAATGCCCGTGACAAAATGTTGATGTCGTCCACATAGGCTACTACTTGGCTCGACTTTTATAGTAATGTACCACGTGTATCGACAGGTAGCTTTCTTATGACGTACTCCAGAGCCAAATTGAATAGCAATGGGGCCAGCCCATCTCCCTGCTTTAGTCCGATATTTGTGTCAAATGCGGTGAGTTTGTTATTGATGCGGATTTGGTAGGTAGTTGACTTCATTATCATTTTGGTAAGACGGACTAATTCGGCTAGGATGCCAAAGCAAAGTATTATTTGGTACAGTACGTCACGATTAATACTGTCGTATGTTTGCTTAAAGTCAACGAAAATTTGGTATACATCTATGTAGAACTCCCAGCATTTTTCAAGTACCTGCTTGACATCGCTCTACTGTGTACGTTTTATGAAGTGCTCTCCAAAATCATAGAAAAAAAAATTAAAGCGAGTATCAGGGAGGTTTAAGAAGTGGACGATCTACAATAGACCAAATATTCTCAGTAAAGTAAGTGCTCGAAAAGTGCTGGGAGTATAAGATCGATGTACACCAACTCTTTGTAGACTTCAAGCAAGTATACGATAGTTTCGGCAGAAATATACTGTACAAAATGATGCTTGACTTTGGCGTCCCAACAATATCAGTCCGCAAGGTCACCATGCTAAACACAGAGTCCCAGGTCAAGATAAACTGTGAACTATCGGACAGCTTTATAATGAAATCGGGCTTAAAACAAGGAGATGGACTTGTCCCAATACTCTTTAATATTGCGCTGGAACACGCCATCAAGAAGACATCAGCTGGAACCTCGGGTACACTAATGTTCAAGTCCACACAGTTGGTAGCATATTCTGAAGACGTCAATATTATGGCACGTTCAATCTTAGATGCCAAAGGAGTAAACCGAACTAGCCTATGAGTGATTGAAACTAAAACTAAATTAATGACTCAGTTCAACAAAACCTGACCATAGACGACTACAACCTTGAAAGTGCGGATAATTTTATCTTTGTGCCAACCTGAATAGAAGAGGCGCCGAAAAGGATGATTCGGGAAGACCGAAGACTCGATGGAAAAACACGATAGAAGCCGGCAGTGATCATTGCTGAGAGTGAAAAACTGGCGGACAAGGTTGCGAAACCGTGACGATTGGAGGAGATTAATCCTGAAGGCCAAGGCCCGGCGGCGCCATGGATGATGATATTGAGTTGTATGAAGTCTTTGTGGGGGTCTGAGTTAGTTTCGTGGTTTAATGTTTAGTATAGAAGAGGGGGGATTTGCATTGATTTTGTTTCAGAATATTCTAGAATTCTTTTTATAAGAATATTTATTTCTTTAATTTTTCTAGGAGGTTATCTGGATAGAATTATTTTTTTTTATTGAATTAATTTTTATTTATTATTATTCCATATATTATTTCGAGCCACCATAATAAGATGGCGAAAGCTATAACGGAATGGTCTGGCGATTTTTGATAGAAGAAAAAAATGAATTTACCTGCAAATGTCCAAATAATAATTTTTCATCAATATTAATACAACTCTAGAAATACTTATCACTTCGTAATTCCTTTCGCAAGAACAGATAGCCTAGAGAACGATGCTACACTGATGAACGAGTACGTAAGAATCTCCCAGAGAAAATTAAGAAAGCGGACTCACTTATGGCTTTCGGGAAAAAATCTATGAATAACGATTGAATCTTAGTCTTATAATTTCATCATAGTACCCCAGGGCATTGTCGATATACTTGAGGAGACAGATATATTCGTCTTAAACTCAAATTTTTTCTAAACGCGTTTTATCTCAAAGAGCTGATCACGACTTGGACATGGTAAGATCAAAAAGATAAATCTATATTATTTTGTGTACGAAGAAAAGTACTGATCGCATTTGTTGTGTGACGTAGCAAGAATGATGAAAAGTGGTAAACAATGGAAGCGTAAAGCAAATTCACTAGTTAGACCTTCTATCATGAAAATTTAATTTTTTTCAATATTCGTAAGATATTTTCTTTTTTATTTCAGGATTTCGATGGTCAGCATAGAGCTGAAAAACTTTCACGCTTTATTATAACATTGTTTGGCATTGTTGGTCTAATTTGGGGAGCAATCATTCAACAGTTTTCTCAAACAGTATACATTTTAGGAGCAGGCTTTCTTTTGGCCGCATTGGTAAATTTACTACGTGTTACATTAATTGAAGTGTAATAATTTTTATTTTAATACGCAGGTCACCGTTCCTCCATGGCCCATTTACAGGCAAAAACCCTTGAACTGGCAACGCGCAAGGCCCGACACAGCTAGCAGTGACGATAAGAAGAAAAAGAAGTAGGGTCCTACGCAAAAAACATTCCTTTCCGAAATTTGATTCTAATTTAATTGTTTGATTTAAATATACAAAAAAAAAAATTAAATACAAAACAAATGAATGCGTTTTAAATAGGTCTTTTATATGATTTTAATTGATTGTGGTCGTAGTAAATATGTATTAAGTCGTACATGTGAGCGAAAAAGTACAATAAATTATCGTATTGTCCATTGTAAGGAGCAGTAGGTGCATCACAGCTTGAAGATGAATCAACATCACGTAATAACTGTGCTGAATTAATTGCGCTTATATAATGTTCCGAGATTTCTAGTTCATCGAATCCTCGATAGTTCTTATTCAATCCCCAAGCATTGATATGAATCTCTAAGAGAAACTGATGTATCGCTTCGATAGTGGCTAAGTACCAGCGCGGACTTCCTTTCTGATGTCGCCAAAATTGGGATATTCGATTTTGAAGGACGACTGACCTCAAACAGTTGATTCTTTCATCCTTATACATGCCGCGACTTTGATTCCACGTACTGTCAATGAATACCGCTTTCTTCACAGGTAGATTTTCCAAAGTATATTCAGTGCGATGCAACTGTGCGATATGTTTGTTATCCTCGCGTTCCTCTTGGAGACGAACTTTAAGTAGGGTTCCCATATTATATCCTCTAGGAAAACCGAAATTCTCTTGCTGTACAATATGTATACTACTATCAAACAATTGACTAATCGTCTCACTAGCCGCACACGGAAATATCAAAATAACATCATCTTCTTTTGTATAATCCGGAATGTCCGGATAGGTGTAAATCCGAACGTCGTCTGGCGCTAAAATTGGTGCGTGGACTGCAGTGCTTTTCCCCATTTCTGTAGGATGCTTGATAATATCTATTTTCACAGGCAGTTTCACTTTGGGGATGCTTGATCGTAATATTTCGATAGGTACATAGCATGTATAACAAAAATACTTCCTAGATTTCCCGCACTTGAAACAGGGGCTCCGGTCTTCAATGGCACTAAGTATGGAATAATCCGATATTTTCATGTTAACAAATGGGTATTTACGCTCTGTTTTTGTCGTTGGATGTGCCATTTTTCTGTTACTATAGTGAATTTTTTTGGTACAAATAATACTGAATCCCAAATGCAGCACAATCCGAGAAGCAACAGCTGATGAATTGTCAGATTCGATTTGTTTGAGCAGGTTATGTTTATTTTAATCCGGCTGTGGAACGTGGGTTGTATTATCAATCAACCACATCAATTGCAACGGTCTATCACGTTAAATTTTAAATACTTTGAAATAAGACAAAGGCTGAACATAAGAAAGATGATAAAAAAAATTGGAGAATATCAACAATCCTTAAAAACATAACAGTTCTTAAATAAAATCAATGATTACAGTAATATTGTCTAGCAACGCGCATCAACGTTGAAGATTTTATAGTAAGATACTAAGAGCACTTACGATCTTCCTTACAGACTCCAACCATGCGATACACCTATAAGAACGAGGCACACACGCCTGACGCTGTAACAAACTATATTATTGAAACACAAACAAAGTAAAGGATCGAGAATTGGCACCCTAGAAAGACATGAAATATATAAATATAGAAAGACAGACGGTAACCTAATCAACGAGCAACTTATTACAAATTCCGATATAATGTTCTCAGTAGTAGTCCGCACTCTCCGACGGAATCCGAAAGAGACGAACCAGAACAAACGGACATCCAACAACCCAAAAAACAAAAACTTAATATCCCTCTACCTGGGCTAACCTTAGGTCTGCCGGCTTAATCCATTCTACACTGGTATACATTCATATCCCTTCCACACCCGTGAGACACTGAAGATGACTCATAGGAGTCGAATCGCGTCTGCTCACTCAACAAAGCAAGGCCCGACGGCTTTTCAAGAAAAAAGATAATTGGCCTGCGGATACCAAAGAAACAAAATAATTAATTAAATAATTTTTTGCGTCAATTGGAAATTAATTTTTATTGAGAAGAGCTTGTTATCACAACGCTAATTGGGAATTCATTTTGAAAAAGTTGCATCGTTGTAATCGATAAATTTTGCAGGAGTTTAGAGTAGCCAGAAATTATATTTTAGATTATCTTCCCCGCTGACAAGTTGCAAAGAGAAAAGCAACTAAAGTGAAGCAGATCATCAGGTTTGATTAATTTGAAAAAATACAAAATCAACAACTAAAGTAGCGAATATAATCATATCATGGATTTTCAAAATCAAGTGCCAATAAAGGTGAAGAAAAACCTGCAACAAGCAAGAAAAAGAAGATTGAGCTAAAGAATCATGAAGAAACAGAACAGATTCTAAGCGCAGGCAGGTGACACGGATGAGAGCTCGAACCATTTTGCTGTAATCATAACGCTTGTAATGATTTAAAAGTTTACGTCCGAACGCGGAACCGACCTCTCATCGGTTCTAGACGTTAAGTCTGAGTAGTGCCAACGGATGGTACCAACCGGTCAACCAGTCCGTGCACCGTAACCCATTCACGCGGTGGCTGCTTGTCGGCCAGCTAGATCGGAGAGGATTTCGGTCGCGGGTCTCCGAATGGGTTACGCTCATTTACATATTTCAGCCACCTATACACGCCCGTTTTCAAACGCGTTACAAACAAAACCATACGGAGAGGAAACCTATTCTACGTTACTCCGTATTTCTTCTTATGATCAGTCAAAAGAACAAAATCTAATTTTTATTTCGCGTTCCCGAATTCCCGACGCGGTACCGAAAAGTATACTACGTTAACTCAACCCGACGAATGCTACGTTAAGGAAAAATCAAAAACAACTAAGGTACCGCGTACCGCGCGCGACGCGAAACCGACTTCAGCGGATTTGCAGAAACCCTACCCTCGCGACGGCATACTTACCCTACACTCTCTGTTCCCACTGAAAAAGAAGAGTCACTGAAAAGGAAAGTCGTGGGTTAACTTAGCAATTCATGTTATTTTTATTACCTTAAATACCGAAAATATGCCAGTTTTCGTATATACATCTAATATTATCATATTAGTTCATATAACTCAATAAAACTATCCTTAAATTCAGGAAAATATTACTTCATATTTTTATCTTTATAATTGCAATTATATTTTTTTAATTTTTATCAATCAATTGATAACTTTCTATCCCAAATCACGCAATTTCATGTGAACTTTACACGGCATCTGCCAAATTTAAACAAAGCGTGATGTATAATTACGCGTGTAAACAGGCAATAACAATAACACTTCACATGGGTGTATCATGATTAATTTCTACTTTTATAGTTTCCCACAAATAATTTATAGGTATTTCGCTAGCCTTTACGTTTGATTTTTAACCTTACATACTTGTAATTAAAATTAGAACAATTTTGAAGATGAAGGCTCTATTTTGCCACTTCTGTCTTTATGCGAAATAGAAAAGTGAGGATCACAATTTACATTTACAATTTACATTTGAATATACCAATCTTTTTATAGTTTTTTTTTTTTTTAGTATGAATAGGGGAATCCGTTATACATTTTGTTTGATACCACGAATGGTAAAGTATTCTTCTTGTATGAAATTTTTTTTTTTTTATATCAGAGTTTTGGTTTAAATTAATTGTTCATTCAGCAACTTATTTCTGAATAAAATAAAAAAAAATAAAATAAACGACGTGCAAATACCTGAAGGTAAACAACCTGTCTTCGTAGATCGGCATCACTAAAATCGGTATAGGAGAATTTAATTTATCACAAATAATATCTTCGGGTGGTTTTTGTGACCGTGACATTAAAATATTCGTTGATTGGAATAAGCCGCCAAACATAGACGATATGATTGAATCTTCTCTTCTTATTTCCTTTCCATTTGTATTTTGAATTTGTGATGATTTACGTTCTGGTGAATTAATAGCTGTTCCGCACTTATCCTCCTGTTCGTAAGCTGTACAAATGCTATCCGTAACAGAACCCGACGAACTGCTTTCGGTTAAACTGATATGCCCTAAAGAAGTTTTCGTTTCACCACCTGGTGTTACTGCATTACTACTTTCTAACGCCTGCTGCACCTCTGGAGCTTTTGTTATCTCCACATGGATTTCTGGTGCAGTATTCTTAATGGCAACTGATGTTATGCAAGGAGCATTGTTGTAACTACTATCCTCTATGGTATCAAGGGACGGTACTCTGGAGATACGACGTTCTTCGGATGTTTTTCGGCTTTGATAAGCATGCTCCAGAACTTCAATGCTACTTTGACTGGGATTACTTAAAATTTCGATATCACTTTCACCGTTTTTACTGAAATTGAAATCAATATCACGATCAGGTGTCGAACTACCCGCGACACTTTGATTTGAATCAAACGATTTTTCTGATTGAGTAATTTTTAAACACGATGATGATTCGTTTAACGATCCAGCTGAACCTATACTGCTATGTGAAGCACTTTCTTCAATTACATATTTCTCACCCGCACTTTGTTGTCCGGTTGCACTGGATTGGGTTGCAGTAGCTGTTGTTTGTGTTGTAGAGGATAAATTACTAGTTGGTACTGTATTTAAAGTTGAAATATTGCTAGCTATGACCGGAAGTTCCTCGTATTTTGGCAGCGAACCTTTTGTCGATGAACTAAGCTTTTCGTGAAGTTCAACAACGAAAATACTAGAGCATTCGGGACAAGTAACGTCAACGCTTGATTTCTTGTATGTATTCTCACGAGAAAATTGAGTTGAGCATTTTACACATTTATACAAGGTTTGATTCATTTCACTTAGAAGTCGCTTGGAAAGAATTCCACGAAGATATTTCTCTAATTCCTGACATAATCCTTCTTCAACCGTAACGATTCGTTCTTTCTTGTCCTTTTTCACTGTGTCGAAATTTATCCGAATTGTGTCTGCTTTCACTCTTTCATAACTTTCTAGTATTTTTATACTCCATTTTGTTTTCGTCCTTCGAGTTAATATATCTCGCTATTTTATATAGGCATCAGAAACAGCTAAAAACACTTCCTCGCTATAGTTCGATTGGTGAACAATATACGTCACTTCATTTTCATCGGGTTTTTTACTCCGTTAACAATAACATTCGCTAATGTTGTCCAAGCTTGTATATTCGGACGTATTTTCGTGGGAACTGGAAGAAGGTGCGGGGTCGACGGCTTCGGCGGGACTGGTATTCTTCTCTTTGGTTATTTTAGCAGAAGTGTCCCCGGTATTTTCAGTATCGCTGGTTTCGATTCAGTTCACACTGCCTTCCGCTGCAGACCAGACAAAATATTGCTAACCTTTCTATTTAGTTATTAACTAAACTAACCTCTTTCCTAATGTTTCTGCTCCGGTGAATGTCACTGCCTCACGAATAACGTTTTCCAAAAACTCTTTAAGCACACCACGCGTTTCTTCACAGATTAAACAGGGAATACGTTTCACTCCACCACGTCGCGCCAAACGACGTATAGCTGGTTTTGTAATACCTTGGATATTATCACGAAGAACTTTACGATGACGTTTAGCGCCTCCATGTGGCTGTCAAAATTTCCGGTTGTCACCTCGGACAAAACATATGTGCGTGGAATGGCACTTCATATGGCGGAAATGTGCTTCTTCAGATGTCGCCAGTGGCATAGTTTTCTCGATGGCCACGGTGGAGGGGCATTTCCAGATGGCTATGTCTCGAAATGTGCCGGGGTTGGATTAATTCTATATTTCGAATATTTATATCCACGGATCTAAATATTTGGACAGAAAAAAAAATATTTTCTGCACAACGATATCCGCACAACAGATGAAGTCCGCTGGCACTTCGAGGACATATCCATCTGGCAGGTTACAAGGGTTCGGGATCGAAATCGCTTCGATTCCTGGGCGTAGGCGTCACATTACACATTCCCCCCCCCAAAATCGAAGTAATTACGATCCCGTCTCCTTGGTAAAAGGTCTTGGTTAGGGACGTGGCGGGTCGAAGATCCGTTTCGAAGGATAGGCTACAACCCTGTTCGTGAAGACTCGGCAGTGACTATATAGTAGGAAGTCAGGTGTTATTCGGAGGCCTTCGTCTAGGCAGAGATTTGGGATAAGCCAAGGTTTCTCGTGGGAATTAGTTGCACTTCATCGTCTAAGGTCTTTTGCGTGGTAAATTCCCAGGGTCTTACCAGTCATGTCCGCGATGAGGTACCGGGTGGGGCTTATGACTTGTATGACTCGACACTTCACGAATTTCTTGTCTAGTTTGGCATTGTAATGGCGGGTGGCATCGCTCTGTCGGAAGTTTCGACGATATATTTCGTCGCCGGCCTTAAAGCCAGAAGGATGAGATCGCAAGTTGTACCGCTCCTCTCCCATCCGTCTACTTTCTTCAATTTTCTCCCGCAGTTGATCTCGCAGAAGTTGGAGCTTTTCGTGCGGTTCTAGAACCACGATTGGGTCCTCTAGCGATTTCAGCTGCCGCAATAGCCGGTAAGCGCTCCCATGACAGATCATATACTGGCCGAACACTGCAAAATACGGCGAAATGCCGGTCGTGGCGTGGTACGACGAGCGCAGTGCACTAGTGATGGCGGACAATTTGCGATCCCAGTCCCTCTGATTCGGGTGGACATAGGCGCGAATGGCCGCTATGAGCGTACGATTCAGTCGTTCGGATGCGTTGGCTTGTGGTGAATAGACGGCAGTTCGTTGGTGGATGATGCCGTATTTGGACATTAGGTCTCGGAACTTGCTGGAGGTGAACTGGACCCCATTGTCGGAGACAAGTTTCTCCGGAACTCCAAACATGTGAAAGACTCGGTTCTCCAAAAAGCTGATTATTGGTCCAGTGTGCATGTTACGTAGTGGTTCTATGATAGGGAATTTGGAGAGCTGGTCCAGGACCACGACAGCTCCCGTGTGACCAGAAGCAGATCGAGGGTAAGGACCGATAAGATCAATGTACAAGCGCTGGAACACGCGTTCGGGGACCTCAACCTTACCCATGGGTGGCCGAAGGATGGTGTTGGGCGCTTTAGTGCACTTGCATAGCTCACAAGAGGCTACGTACGCTTTTATCTGTTGTGCCATCTTAGGCCAAAAGAAACAGGTTTTCAACCGCCTAAGTGTACGACCGTATCCGCCGTGCGCACTTGATGGGTGGTCATGAGCCCGCCTGATAAGATCAGTGGTTAATTCTTCGGGCACCCACAACTTCCACTGTTCTTCTTCTTGTATGGGATCTCCGGAGGCGTGTCCCATCCGTTTGTAAATAAATCCATCCGTCAACCGCAGTTCAGGAAGCTGGGACAGTTGATTCTGGATAGTGTGAATCAGTTGGGTGTAGCTGGCTGACTTGAAGGCAGGATGGTCCAAATCGATCAATTGGGGGCTGTCGTCCTCTTGGACCAACTCGGCTCCTTCAGGGGCGAACATTCTGGATAGGGTGTCGGGGACTACATGCTGGCTTCCTTTTCGGTGGCGAATTGTGAAGTCAAATGCCTGTAGTTTCAGTGCCCACCTGGCCAATCTGCCGTTGAGATCAGTCTGGCTCATTAGCCATTTCAGAGAAGCGTGATCCGTAACGATTTCAAAGGTGTGTCCCTCCACATAGGCTCGGAAGCGTTTCACTGCCAACACCGCGGCTAGACATTCTTGCTCGGAGACCGTGTAATTTCGCTGGGCTGGGTTCAACTTGTGAGACATGAAGGCTATAGGTCTCTCCTCGCCGTCTTGTGCAACCTGGACTAAGACTGCTCCCACCCCATGTTGACTCGCGTCACAATGGATTGAGAACGGTTTGTCAAAGTCCGGGCTGTGCAGTACGGGGGCCGTAGTCAGACTCTTCTTTAGCTCTTCAAAGGCTCGCAAGCTGGGCTCTTCCCATACGAATTTACGTCCCTTACGCAGCATGTCGGTCAAAGGAGTGGTAATGGTGGCATAGTCACGTACAAAACGCTGGTACCATCCGCATAAGCCTAAGAATCGGCGTAACTGTTTGGTGGTCTTGGGTAATGGAAAAACGTCAATCGCTTGAGTCTTTTCCGGATCGGTCTTGATATGCCCATGCCCAATGATGTGACCTAAATACTTCACCTCCGTCATCACGAACTGGCTCTTCCTTATGTTGATGGTTAATCTTGCCCTCCGGATGTGTAGAGCCACCTCCTGAAGCAGGTCGATGTGTTCGTCAAAGGTCTCGGTTATAAGCAGCAGATCGTCCAAGTAAACGAAAACTTGGTGCCGCAAATGAGGTGGTATCACCTTGTCCATAAGGCGCGTCATTGTTTGGGGGGCATTACACAATCCGAATGGCATGGTCACGAATTGATATAAGGGCCGGCCTGGGACTGTGAAGGCTGTTTTCTCCTTTGAACCGGGGTCTAAAGGAATTTGCCAGAAGGCGTCCTTGAGGTCTAAGCTCGTGATGAAATGGGCTTTAGGCAATCGACTCAAAATGCCTTCGATCAACGGTAGAGGATATGCGTCCTTGACTGTGACGGCGTTCAAGCGTCTGGCATCTAAGCATAACCGGACCTTGTTCGGCTTGACCACTAAGGTGACTGGGGAAGCCCACGCGCTCTGTGATTCTTCGATTACGCCTAATGCTAGCATTCGATCCACTTCGGCATATAACGATTTTTCCTTCGCCGGAGATATGGCGAAATGTCTCTGTTTTATGGGTTTAGCGTCCCCCACATCTATAGTGTGGAACACCAGGGCAGTCCGCCCGAGACCTTCTTTCTCGTGCGATGGAAAAGCCGATATAGCCGAGTCGAGACGCAGTTGCTGAGTTACATCCAGTGTATGCCGTACTAAGTTAGTGGGTTGAGATTGGTCAGGAACGGTGGTGACGGACTCCAGGGTCGAACTGGAAAATAGTGCCGGGGCCAAGTTAAATTTTCGAACGAAATCCACTCCTAAATAAAGATTCTGGGTTAACTGAGGTATGATGAAAAATTCCATAGGTTTAGTTACCCCTTTAAAGGTGACATCCGTCATAATTTTTCCCACTACAGAGTGACGAGTTCCGTCCGCCGTGCTTAACCAGGAGGTGAAATGACGGATTTGGTCCGCGTGCTTGGCCAGTACCTCCCCTGCAAACTCGGCAGAGATGCAATTCACACTGGCTCCCGTATCTACTAAGCCTGACACTCGTTTTTGCAGGAGGTGTACTGACGCATATGGCCGAACATCATCCCTCAATAATTCGTCTAAGTATATGTCCTTCAACACTTTCCTCGACTGCCTGACTTTTCTCCAGAAGCTCCGCATCCGACGCGTGGCTCGCTTGCTTCGCGGTGGGACATTTGTGGCCAATTCCTCATGGAAGATGCGCTGTCGAGTAGCCAAATAATTCCGCAACCTGACATGAAAAGGTTTTACATGCCAAGGAACCTTCGTCTCGCTATCATTTCCCTGCGCATTGGCCTCGGCGAAGGACGGCGTCGGTTGTGGAACTTCGGGAGAACTGTGTTTAGCGGTGCGAGTCAGCAGAGTTGGAGTCATGTTGGGAGCTGGGTCATAGCTGGTGATGGGGTCTGGATTGGTTCGTCCGGGGTCTAGGAGTGCCGACGGGTGGTCGCGGCACTCGGTGGCAAGTTTTTTCGCCTTTTGCAATTTGCACAGTCAGGTGCGTATGTGTCGGCCTTCCCGCAGCGGTAGCAGAAAAGCGTCGGCTCCGCTGGACATGCGTAGAACCGATGTCCCGGTTGTCGGCAGTTCCAACAGACCGTCGGGCTTGTAAGTGCTTCAAGGGAGGGTCGATCAATCAATGCTGGGTCCTCAAGCTCCGGTGGTGCTCCGCTCCTCGGTACTGGTACTGGATCAGCAAGCAGGTGGTCCGCTGCCATCAACTCCGCGGTGTGATGATTTCGGGGATTTGGTCCCGTTATGCGAGGTTGTGGGCGGAAGGTACCTCGTCGCTCATCCAAGTGTTCTTGTCTACGCGCATGGAGGCGCAATCCCTGTATGGTGTTGATGGGAAAATGTAGCAGGCTGTTCTGGAGATCCCAGCGCATGTTCTCTCTGATAATTTCTACTAATTCGTCCTCGGGCATGGTATTTCGCAGGCGAGTGCTCAATCTCACTATACTGGTGTAGTACTGGTCGAACGGTTCGTGAGCGCCTTGTTTCCGTTTCTTTATTTGCTCTCTTAGCTCTCTCTCAGTGAAGCCATCCTCAAATCGATTGCGGAAGGCTGCACTGAAAGAGTGCCAAGTGGGACGTGGCGTTGACTCTTTAAAGCTCCAGTACCATTCGGCAGCGTCGCCGCTGAACAAAAGATGTGCATGCCGGAGGAAGGCCGAGGAATCCCCTCCCAGGGTGCTGGATACCAACGCCTGAATCCGGAAAAGGAACCGGTCCGCCGATATCATATCGTTGAACCCTGTAAAGTTCAGGCGCCAACTCTCCATGATA
Organism: Odontomyia ornata; assembly: GCA_963969285.1. Classification (NCBI taxonomy): domain Eukaryota; kingdom Metazoa; phylum Arthropoda; class Insecta; order Diptera; family Stratiomyidae; genus Odontomyia; species Odontomyia ornata. The sequence continues at coordinate 341,645,596 of OZ017739.1, read as the reverse complement.
CGAGGCGTCGGGTCTCGAAAAGGTGCCAATGCGTTCCCGGGGGGAATCACATCCTCGATTGACCTGTGGTACTGAACTGCCTCGGGGGCTGGAGGTACCAACGGAGGTCCGGTACTGTGTCGCGGTCTGTATTCGGGAGCTCTGGGATCCATTCCCGAGTTCCTTGGGGGTGGGACCCATTGCTCGGATTGTCGGGAGTGGGGCATCGCCACACTGGGATTTGGCTCCCAGCCAAGCGGAGTTCTCACGCGGCTGGGTGGTTGGCTCAACGGGAGGTTCTGGATCTTTCCCTCCAGGTTGCCAATCCTCTCCGACATATCCCTCATCAACGCCACGAGGGTGTCAATGGAGTGGGCGGAAGGCATGGTTGTCACCTCGGACACGACACTTGCAGCCGGAACTTCACCGCCTACTGCTCCTTGCAGGTCTAAGAGTGGTTGTGACGGCTCGGCTTCTGGAGCTCCTTTCGCCACTGCTCCACGCGTTGGTAGGGGCGTTCCGAGGGGGACGTCTAGGGCAGACCGATCTATGGGTCGCCGGCATAAGGGACACAGTTCTGACGTGAGGAGGAGCTGTTGTACACAGGCACGATGGAATAAATGTCCACAATCCAATCGCACGCTGTGTACGCCCTCCACTACGTCCTCGAAACAGATTCCACAGTTCGCGGGTTGGACCGTTTTGGACCGTGTCCATCGCTTTTCTGGGGTCCGCTTCGTTGCCATTATCGTGTGGGTTTAATGTGGTGCTAATATGGCTGGAAAAATTAAAATATATAAAATATAATACTTATTACTATACCCCTAATATATAAATACAAAAGCTTAATCTTAGTTTAGTGGCCGATAGTGGCGAGCTATTTATACTGGATGAGAAGAAAAAAAAAGATTTATTTGATACCCTTTCCTTTTCAGTGGTCGACTCCTCCAACGGGAAAAGAGAGTGCGTGGTATTCTGCCGAAGAAAGGGTGCTTTCGGTCGATTTACAAAATTTATATCCCCTAAACCCAAATACATTACAAAAAACCGTCTCTAAACTACGTTAAAGTGACTCGACGAGACAAGTGGTAGAGCTACCGTAACGACTTTGTACGCGGTCAAAATTCCCGACGCGTAGAAGCATTCCGGGCTTCGCAACTCCAGCATACGCCATCGAACGTTGAACCGATACCACTCGTCTAACACGCATAAGAAATAGTTAGAATCCTTCCGCGACATAAAGGCAAGGTAGCCTTCTATTTTCTTGAGAGTCCATGCTGATAGGTAAACCCATCAGACTGGCAGTTCCATCAAGAAAATAGAAGGTCCTTACAGGGGTTAACCTGGGACAACACATCGGAAGGATTCTGTCGCGAAAACAAAATCAAACAAAGGAGAGCGGAAGCTACAACTCACGTGAAGCGACTGCTAGAGTGTATCACACAACTCCACTGCTCCTGATAGTGGGACTCGAGTACCAAAGTACCTTACATCCTCCGTAAAGGACCAACTCGTCAGAAGACGCGAATTTCATTCCCCCTTAGGATATTTTAGGCCCCACGTTGGGCGCCATTTGTAATGATTTAAAAGTTTACGTCCGAACGCGGAACCGACCTCTCATCGGTTCTAGACGTTAAGTCTGAGTAGTGCCAACGGATGGTACCAACCGGTCAACCAGTCCGTGCACCGTAACCCATTCACGCGGTGGCTGCTTGTCGGCCAGCTAGATCGGAGAGGATTTCGGTCGCGGGTCTCCGAATGGGTTACGCTCATTTACATATTTCAGCCACCTATACACGCCCGTTTTCAAACGCGTTACAAACAAAACCATACGGAGAGGAAACCTATTCTACGTTACTCCGTATTTCTTCTTATGATCAGTCAAAAGAACAAAATCTAATTTTTATTTCGCGTTCCCGAATTCCCGACGCGGTACCGAAAAGTATACTACGTTAACTCAACCCGACGAATGCTACGTTAAGGAAAAATCAAAAACAACTAAGGTACCGCGTACCGCGCGCGACGCGAAACCGACTTCAGCGGATTTGCAGAAACCCTACCCTCGCGACGGCATACTTACCCTACACTCTCTGTTCCCACTGAAAAAGAAGAGTCACTGAAAAGGAAAGTCGTGGGTTAACTTAGCAATTCATGTTATTTTTATTACCTTAAATACCGAAAATATGCCAGTTTTCGTATATACATCTAATATTATCATATTAGTTCATATAACTCAATAAAACTATCCTTAAATTCAGGAAAATATTACTTCATATTTTTATCTTTATAATTGCAATTATATTTTTTTAATTTTTATCAATCAATTGATAACTTTCTATCCCAAATCACGCAATTTCATGTGAACTTTACACGGCATCTGCCAAATTTAAACAAAGCGTGATGTATAATTACGCGTGTAAACAGGCAATAACAATAACACTTCACATGGGTGTATCATGATTAATTTCTACTTTTATAGTTTCCCACAAATAATTTATAGGTATTTCGCTAGCCTTTACGTTTGATTTTTAACCTTACATACTTGTAATTAAAATTAGAACAATTTTGAAGATGAAGGCTCTATTTTGCCACTTCTGTCTTTATGCGAAATAGAAAAGTGAGGATCACAATTTACATTTACAATTTACATTTGAATATACCAATCTTTTTATAGTTTTTTTTTTTTTTAGTATGAATAGGGGAATCCGTTATACATTTTGTTTGATACCACGAATGGTAAAGTATTCTTCTTGTATGAAATTTTTTTTTTTTTTATATCAGAGTTTTGGTTTAAATTAATTGTTCATTCAGCAACTTATTTCTGAATAAAATAAAAAAAAATAAAATAAACGACGTGCAAATACCTGAAGGTAAACAACCTGTCTTCGTAGATCGGCATCACTAAAATCGGTATAGGAGAATTTAATTTATCACAAATAATATCTTCGGGTGGTTTTTGTGACCGTGACATTAAAATATTCGTTGATTGGAATAAGCCGCCAAACATAGACGATATGATTGAATCTTCTCTTCTTATTTCCTTTCCATTTGTATTTTGAATTTGTGATGATTTACGTTCTGGTGAATTAATAGCTGTTCCGCACTTATCCTCCTGTTCGTAAGCTGTACAAATGCTATCCGTAACAGAACCCGACGAACTGCTTTCGGTTAAACTGATATGCCCTAAAGAAGTTTTCGTTTCACCACCTGGTGTTACTGCATTACTACTTTCTAACGCCTGCTGCACCTCTGGAGCTTTTGTTATCTCCACATGGATTTCTGGTGCAGTATTCTTAATGGCAACTGATGTTATGCAAGGAGCATTGTTGTAACTACTATCCTCTATGGTATCAAGGGACGGTACTCTGGAGATACGACGTTCTTCGGATGTTTTTCGGCTTTGATAAGCATGCTCCAGAACTTCAATGCTACTTTGACTGGGATTACTTAAAATTTCGATATCACTTTCACCGTTTTTACTGAAATTGAAATCAATATCACGATCAGGTGTCGAACTACCCGCGACACTTTGATTTGAATCAAACGATTTTTCTGATTGAGTAATTTTTAAACACGATGATGATTCGTTTAACGATCCAGCTGAACCTATACTGCTATGTGAAGCACTTTCTTCAATTACATATTTCTCACCCGCACTTTGTTGTCCGGTTGCACTGGATTGGGTTGCAGTAGCTGTTGTTTGTGTTGTAGAGGATAAATTACTAGTTGGTACTGTATTTAAAGTTGAAATATTGCTAGCTATGACCGGAAGTTCCTCGTATTTTGGCAGCGAACCTTTTGTCGATGAACTAAGCTTTTCGTGAAGTTCAACAACGAAAATACTAGAGCATTCGGGACAAGTAACGTCAACGCTTGATTTCTTGTATGTATTCTCACGAGAAAATTGAGTTGAGCATTTTACACATTTATACAAGGTTTGATTCATTTCACTTAGAAGTCGCTTGGAAAGAATTCCACGAAGATATTTCTCTAATTCCTGACATAATCCTTCTTCAACCGTAACGATTCGTTCTTTCTTGTCCTTTTTCACTGTGTCGAAATTTATCCGAATTGTGTCTGCTTTCACTCTTTCATAACTTTCTAGTATTTTTATACTCCATTTTGTTTTCGTCCTTCGAGTTAATATATCTCGCTATTTTATATAGGCATCAGAAACAGCTAAAAACACTTCCTCGCTATAGTTCGATTGGTGAACAATATACGTCACTTCATTTTCATCGGGTTTTTTACTCCGTTAACAATAACATTCGCTAATGTTGTCCAAGCTTGTATATTCGGACGTATTTTCGTGGGAACTGGAAGAAGGTGCGGGGTCGACGGCTTCGGCGGGACTGGTATTCTTCTCTTTGGTTATTTTAGCAGAAGTGTCCCCGGTATTTTCAGTATCGCTGGTTTCGATTCAGTTCACACTGCCTTCCGCTGCAGACCAGACAAAATATTGCTAACCTTTCTATTTAGTTATTAACTAAACTAACCTCTTTCCTAATGTTTCTGCTCCGGTGAATGTCACTGCCTCACGAATAACGTTTTCCAAAAACTCTTTAAGCACACCACGCGTTTCTTCACAGATTAAACAGGGAATACGTTTCACTCCACCACGTCGCGCCAAACGACGTATAGCTGGTTTTGTAATACCTTGGATATTATCACGAAGAACTTTACGATGACGTTTAGCGCCTCCATGTGGCTGTCAAAATTTCCGGTTGTCACCTCGGACAAAACATATGTGCGTGGAATGGCACTTCATATGGCGGAAATGTGCTTCTTCAGATGTCGCCAGTGGCATAGTTTTCTCGATGGCCACGGTGGAGGGGCATTTCCAGATGGCTATGTCTCGAAATGTGCCGGGGTTGGATTAATTCTATATTTCGAATATTTATATCCACGGATCTAAATATTTGGACAGAAAAAAAAATATTTTCTGCACAACGATATCCGCACAACAGATGAAGTCCGCTGGCACTTCGAGGACATATCCATCTGGCAGGTTACAAGGGTTCGGGATCGAAATCGCTTCGATTCCTGGGCGTAGGCGTCACACGCTGAGCGACGCTATTGATAGTGAGGTAATAAATATCGCAGAAAAGAATAACACATCGAAGGCAATATTTTTTTGGAACTAGCAATTCAAGTAGAAAGTTGTAGTGAAGTGAGTATAGTTAGATGTCCGTACTGCAATGATGGTCTGCTGCCTCAGCGGAAGAGGAAGTTGGGCTCCGCTGAGATTGGCATTGTCTGGAGACGCGTGAATGCGCTGGCAGGCTAGCGTTCCGGTGTCGTGGGGCGGGTTCTTTCCCCCAGCACAAGGACCCACTACAAAAGAATTTCGCATCCACGAATTTCTGGGGTCAAATAAATGTCGACCGAAGTCGAAAAAGAGGTAATCAACTAAGGTTTGGAAATTGCTGACGCAAAGGACATACTGGACATGGGGAAGACAGACGAACTTAGGAGGAGTTCGTCGTTACCGACGATTCTTATGGCCCACAAATAAGAGTGGGGCATCCAGATGGAGGTGGTGCCCCCTCGCACCCTCCCAACCGGATCAAGATCCAAACGTAGACGTGGCCATATATTTCCCATTTGAGTAAAAAACTCAAACAAACATAATTTACATGAATTTTCCCATCAAATGAGAAGTATAGACGAGGCCAATTTATGTTATAGAATTATGTGATGGAATCACATAACTCTATACCATAAAAGGGCACGCGAGCGGAAGGCCACTCTATCCGGCAAGAGCCTCGGTTAAACAATGAAACGGAGGAGCGCACCCGATGGCTAGCCCATGTTAGCGGAGGAGCCTGCCATCGATGCGGGTGCTTTACCCGGTCAAGTAGAACGCGATGGAAAGACCGAATGGTATAGGGTTTAACAATTCATTTTATTCATTTGCATTCAATATTAGTTCTTTTATGTCTATTTACAACCGTTTAGTCCTATGGAAGTATTTTATAATAATTAAATCAATATAAAGATATTGTTGCTTTTATGCTCACTAAGTGTTACTCTTTTCAAGTTTTCGCTACAATCGAAAACGATCCAAAAAAAAAAAATATTGTACAATCCTAGTCTCTGTTTTGAAAATTCTCATTAAGGCCCTTCATGTGAGACAATAATTGACTACTATTGACGAATTGATGAAAAGAATCTTTCGATACTTCACCCTATCTGACACTTAATTTTATCACACTGAAAAGAGAAAACTGCTATGATTAATAACCGTTCACCTGACCTGATGGACACAGTTGAGTTTTTAATAAGGGTTTCATTCGTTACAGGACTTTAAACAGGAACATAAAAAAAAGAAGTGGTTCAGCAAAAAAAAATTTAAGAGAATTTGGATGAAATAATAAATTGGTTGAATTATACGTATTGCTTAGATTGCTTAAATTTTAATCCCAACATAACGAATTTTTATGCATTTAATCAACCTATAGTGTAAGCTTACATGCCTAGTAATATACAAAGGAACTGAAAGAAAAGAAGCTATTGCATCTAGGCTTAAAAAACTTACGAGTTGATTAATTGCTTTCAACCTTATGATAAATTAAATAACTTCCATAGGCAAATGAAGAATACTATAAGTTCAATCTGTAAAGAATGACCAAAATAGCTTATATCAAACAAAACAAGGTACGTTAATTTACGTAAGCTTGAGAGCATAATCAAATTTATATCATATTTTTGCTTGTTTCATCTTTCTAATGCATGCAATAATTTTGAAGTGAAATTGAAAGCTAACATAGTTATTGTGATGAACTCCAGCAAATGCTTCGCTCTAATACATGTAGTTGGCAAGGTTATACAAGTATGGTTGACTACTCCCTTCTCACTAATTGCGTTGCTGTGCCTTGCTTGATTTTGAGAAGACCATATCCTTAAACAAAACGATAATACGAACCATTCATCGTAATGCAACAAACTGAAGCGAGTTTATGCTACTGACGTGAAAAATCCACGAGATGTTGATATCATTTTTTTCCTTAGTCAAGCGCGCCAATCCAACCACGTTAAATTAATAAAGTGCAATTTGCCTTTCGGATTGACGATTTTGAATATGACCGTTTTCGGCCAAGGACTTCTTTCAATGATATCCTACGGCAAAATCGAATTAAAAGCGATAACTCACCATTCTTGTTGAAAGCGCAACTGTAACTACGATGCATTCCATCGTGTCTCCATTTACGTAAAGACACCGAATTTGAAGAGTCGTATAGAAGACGGTCAAGAAACGTTGGTCGTTGTTTGTGTCGTGGAAGCATACGATTCACTCCACTCAATTTGGCTTTAAATGAATGCAACGCTTAACATTGCCTTCAATAAAATTGTTGATATATCTGTCAGGAAGATTAGCGCAACATTAATGAATTACGGCACTTCATGACAAAACTCTGTTACCTTTACGGAACCTCGGCAACGGGATTGTGAAATAGATAATTTATTTTAGGCACTGATGATCTGAGGTTCGAAAATAAACACAATTGATTCATTGAGATAAACACGATTGATTGATTGAGATAATGATCAATAATCGTTTTTATCTAACAGATTAAACACAATCTTATTCAACAGTAGCGCGGAAGTTGTTACAAACTGCACTGTTTATTTACTTTTTAGTACTAAATTGATTCTAATAACTTTTAATGTGCTTGATTGACTTGAAAATTGACTATGCACGTCAGAGAATCATTTATGGAGAAGGAATTTTGCACTTGCAATCCGATTGCTCTTTGGCCATTTGCACTTTCTTTTTCATCACCGCTTACCGGCCATTCTTCGCGTGCTTTCCGTGTCGTGGTCGTAACTCAACTCGTTCCATCCTAATACAAATTCTCGAGACCGACAATGACCACCACCGCACCACGTCCTAATTCCACTCCGTTAACTCTTCGATTTCCGTATATTCATTCGAATTCGCAATCATTAACGCGTATTTGTTGTAGAATGGGGTAGTTAAATAGCAAAATAAACTCGTAAAAAATCGAAGATTAACCAATGAAAAATTTATATTCACGTTGAACACCCTCCGCCATGAGAAGACCGACACAAGATCTCCCGTAGACTCCCAAAACTCGCGTTGAGAATTCGATATTCCACAATTTTTCTTCGCGATTCCTTCTTGATTTCGCCACGTGGCAGGACACGATTTTCTTCAAAAAGCTCATTTGCTGCTGCCGATTTGTTGACAGCCCAAATTTTAACCGCGACAAGCGGAGTTTTTCAATGTCTTCGTGGTCCGTCCATATGCTTGGGGAAAATTCGTGGTCAAGGGTGAAACTTCACACTACCCGAGGATCGAGACACTACCCCTAGCCTTTCTAACCGCACCACCAGGTGAGCGCGCAATTATTTTTATACGAATTGACGTATGATCACGAAGCACCGCAAATAACGGTTGTGCAAATACACTTCCAAACGAATTACACGGATATTCCGAAATTATGCACATATATAACAACGACGTTATTTCGTTATCTTTCCTTTGGGGATATTTCATGCGGATACTCGTATATAATTAAAATGTGCGAAACACGAGCAACATAACTTTCAGCAACAAGTTTCTCACGATCCACGGACACTTTCCTCCCCAACGTATTTTACACCGCGGCCGCGTGCCCAACCCGTCTTTTTCGAGTCGACTCCGCGATCCGTTCCCAAAACTTGTCTTTCCTCTTTCTCATCCCGTGTATACGGTAAATCGCGTCAGCTGAGTTCAGCCTAGTTAGCTTGCCTTCGGTAAGGTAATACACCGTTGGGGTGCACTAAACCAGTGCTCTTATGCTCAAAATTTTACTTGGCAGGTTTAAAATTTTTCAATTAAATTAACTGAAGTAAAGAAAAATGAAAAAGATTCTAAATAGTAATTAAAGTTAAATTTCATGAAGAATATAATTAAAGGGAAACGTTTAAATTTAATGTAAAGGAAAATTGATATAAAATTACAATTAAAAATAATAAGAAAGAAAACTATTTTACAAATTACGATTATGAATGGAAGTAATTATATATTTTTTTCTAAATCTGCCATTAAAATTTTGAATAGGAGATAGGAAGGTTTTCGACAATTTGCTTGTGTGACTGCTCGATTACAACAATGTTCAGCAACATAGAATATTTTAAAAACAAATAACGAGAGTAAATCAAGTCATATGTTTGCTGGTCCTTCAGTCAAAATTAGAAATGATAACGAAAAAGCTCAGTTAATCAAAGTGTTCGGGCAGTGCGGTGGGGACATGGTTTGGGCTATTCGTGGTCAAACATAAGATAAATTATTTTGAAATTAAAAGAATACGTGCAAAAGAATCATTGGCTGACTTAAAATCAACTAAAAAAGCTCTGAGTTCTGAGGGGATTCCGCACTTCACGTAAACCCCAAAAACTGAAAAAATCAGGCTTTTATTTTAAATAGTGTGGATTGTGGGGAAGAGACAGTCAAGATCATTGCAACAAGCAAATCGAGAGTCGAAAATTAAAATTTAGTATTTTATTATTTACAAAGTTCTAATTAAAAGCTGTCCAAAAGCCTTGTAACAGATAAAATGCTTGAACTTCAGAGTAGTGGGAATGTCTTTAGAAAAAAGAAGTCAACCAGTGTTATCGGTGCTAAAGATTTGGCTATTTGGGTGCCAACTTCACCATGCACTACCGGTGCGTTAAATGTTTATGCCTCTGGTGAGTTCGAATCAGCTCAGACAGAGCCAAATGAGAAATTTTTCTGTGATGTACTCAGCCACCCTGCACCATTTCGAGGATGTCCCTATATCAAGATGTAAAAGATAAATTTTCTTCAAAACAAACAAAAATACACCGCAGAATGATACCAGCAGACAATGATGTAAATAATTTGAATAATGTAGGTAGCTGCTTCTCGAAATTCATAATCAACTTGAATTTCTATCAGATGGGACTAATAAGCAAAAAAAAAATAATTTTGTATTTCATCATTTAGGTCAGCATGGCTCAAAATACTTGCTATCCAGTCATATTCCCATGGATAGGCTTTGTTTCATCTTGATCAACATCAACTGTATAACAATACTACTTCGACAGTTTTTGCTTTTTAATATGTTAAAATGGTTAAATAAATACTCTCAAGTCTACAATTCAATATTGAAATGTCTTGTTTGGGGAAGATTATTTAGTATCTATCTATGTTTTTGAAGATGTGCTATTTAATGTCTTGAGTGTTCGGATACCATGATATAACAGTGGCAATCGGCAAAACAATGCCAGAAGTTAGGAAACTCATGCCTATAAAGAAATAGGTGTAACATTCAGAGTAAGCATTGTTCTGTTTTTTGAATTAAAAAAGATTTTATGTTTGTGCTGATCTCGACTATTCGTGCGAATAGAGTAATATTTATGAATAGAAATAGTATTTCACCAATTTATAAAGCTCTTTAAATGAGTCTCACTTAAAGGACACAATAATTTTATGATTGTAATCTATATCCTTGAAATGCTCTTTCATATTGATACCAATAAGGCTCCGTAACTTTTGTATTCAATTTTTCTCTGGAGTACGTCATACGGAAGCTACCGCATTTACTATACAAGTCGAGCCAAGTAGTAGCCTATGCGGACGATATCAACATTCTGTCATGGTCATTAACAACTGCCAAAGATCTTTTCCTGAAACTCGACAGCGAAGCAAAACTAGTAGGGATACAAATCAATGAAAATAAAACAAAGTTCATGACGCAGTCGAGGAAAAATACCTCAAATACACAAAATATCACACTTGGCGAAAATAACGAAATCGGGCATTGAAAGAGACGAAATATGCCGAAGAATACCGCTCGCAAATAAAATATTTTATTCAGTATTGACGATCTTGAAGACCAGCTGCATACACAAAGCTCCGAGCATGCAAATCTGTAATAAGACCTGTGTTATGCTATGGGTGGGAAACATGGACCCTAACCTAAGCATCCGTAAATATATTGAACGCATTTGAGCGACGGGTCCTGAGGCGAATAATCGGAGCGAAGCTTGACGGGGACCAATGGCGAATTCGATACAACCATGAGCTATATGAAATTTTTGACGAACTGGAGGTCTTAAGGATTGTAAGACTGCGGTGGCTGGACACATGAATTGCATGGCCGAACAACGGATATCCAAGAAGGTATTCGTTGGGAGGACTGAAGCCGGAGGTCAGTGGTGAAACCGAGGAAACACTGGTCTGACTCGGTCGACGAACACAGTTCATCGCTGCTCGGAAATCAGAATTGGCAGACCGAGACAGTTGGAGGCACTGTTTGCAGGAAGCGAAAGCCCGAAAGGGGCTGTAGTGCCAAGAAGAAGAAGAAGAATTTTTGTACAAAGAATACGCTAGTATATGCTTGTTGCATTAAATAATATCGTTTCACCAATAAACACATTTTAGGCTGAAAATCTCTTATTGAAAAGAATAATTTAACAAAAATTTAAACAAAAGAAGAGTTATCAATCTTTGAACATTTGCAATAAATTCCCACTTCCTGTAATGACTTTCCACGTCTCGTCTGCGAGAGATTTCTCGAAGGAAATCTCAACCAACCTCTCATCGGTTCTAGACGTGAGGTCTTGGAACGTGATAATGGACTGTACCCATCAGGTCGACATGTCCGAACGCTCTTAGTCTACTCCAAGGTGGTTACGGGTCTTACGCGAGCGGAATAAGTGCCAAGTACAAAACTCAGCCACCGGTTTAAATGCCCGATATAAATCGCGTCGAACAACTTACAACGACTGCACTTCGAATACGTGACTTTGTTCCGAGGAAAAGAAAAGACAAATGCTGAAAAAAATACGAGCTCCCGAATACTAACGACTGGTGCCCAAAATAACATACTCGAATTCCAACCCTAAAAAAATCGACTTTAATAGTAAACGCAAACTCAATCTATGGCGCCGCGTACCGACCGCAACGCGAAACCGACCATTTACGGATTACTGGAACCCTACCCTCTCAACGGCATACTTACCTTTTGCCGACATTATCCTGTTGAAAATGAACGGTTGCCATGGCCAATGATGTGGCCCAAATACTTAGCCTCCGTCATTACAAACTCACTCTATTGTATGTTGATAGTTTGCCCTGCCTTCCGGATATGCAAAGCCACTTCCTGAAGCAGGCAGATGTGTTCGTCAAAGGTCTCGGTTATAAGCAAAAAGTCGTCCAATATACGAAAACTTGTTGCCGTTAGTGCAGTGGTAATACTTTACTTATAAGGCGCGTCATTATCTGTGGAGCATTACACAATCCAAATGGCATGGTCACAAATTGGTACAATGGGCAACCTGGGACCATGAAGGCCATCTTCTCCTTTGAGCTAGGATCTAATGGGATCTGCCAGAAGGCGTTTTATTTATTTATTTATTTCTATTTAACAGAAAAAAATTCCAATAACAAAATAGCAAAATGAATTAAATAATAGCACAGCATGCAAAAAGGAAGAGATAAAAGTAATAAAAGATGCAAAAAATAGGAGAAAATAAATAAGAACAATTACTGAGCGCTAAGAAGAAGACAGTTGACAAATCTCTTATAAACTAAATACGAAAGGGGGAAGGGCCCAAGCTGAAGGTCATCATGGTTACGAGGTAATCTGAGCATGGGTGAGTGAAAATACACAAAACTACGTGCAAATGGAACATCAAAGATATTCGGCGATCTTGTAGAACGCGTAACGCGCCTTATAGGAACTTGGTTGCCAAGGCGAGTATCGAGCGATCCATGGCAAAGCCTGTAAAGGAAACATTCATCAAGATAGAGTCGACGCATTTCCAGCGAAGAAATATTGAGGATAGCTAAGCGTGATTCATAAAAAATGTAGGGAATCTGGAATTTCAAGAAGACGATCCTGGTAAATCTTGTGTACAGCTTCTAGCGTGAACTTCAAACACTTCAAATGAGGCGACCAAACTGGCGAACAGTACTCAAGGATGGGACGAACCCAACTAGAATATAATTTAACACTCGATAAAGGATCGGAAAAAATATAGGAATTTCTCAAGATCAAGCCAGAAATGCGAGAGGCTTTAGAAGTAATTTCAAAAAAATGAACATCGAACTTTTGTTTAGAGTCCCTGAAGTGTGTCACCTTACATACGTACGAATCATTTAACGTAAATTGAAAGCTAATACGGCAAGTGTTATTAGAAAATGAAAGATGGATGCACTTAGAAACATTTAGTTGAAGTTGGTTATAAGAACTCCAAGATAAAATGGCATTCAAATCATCTTGAAGCAAAGCACAGTCATCGGTTGATGACACTACTTTGAAAACGTTGACGTCATCTGCATAAAGAAGGCAGGAGGGGTAGATTACAACGGATGATAAGTCATTTATAAATAGAGCGAACAATATTGGGCCCAGAATGGATCCTTGAGGAACACCAGAAGACGGATGGAAGGGAGTAGAAAGACAGCCTTGAAAAGATACTTGACTGACACGATTGGATAAGTAAGAGGATAACCAGTAGAGCAAATAATCTGGAACGTTAAGAAATTTAAGTTTGCTAAACAAAATATTGTGATTTACTGAGTCGAAGGCTTTAGACAAATTCGAATACAAGGTTTCGACTTGTAAACGGTCCTCCATGTCTTTTGAAGTAACGGTCATGAATTCTAACAAATTCATTAAGGTCGATCGTCCTTTGATAAAACCATGTTTTTCAGGCAGGAACAACTCATGAGTAACTGAAGAAAGGTACAAGTACACAATTTTCTCCAGTAGTTTGGAGAAATAGGGTAATAAGAAGATAGGCCAATAATTGGCAACGTCTGAGGTGCTACCTTTTTTAAAAATAGGAGTTAATAGGATCTTTTGCAACACGAAGGCAAAGAGCCTGAAGATAAGCTAGAATTGAAGAGAAAGGAAAGGGGGACACAAATAGAAGTAGCTGATGATTTCACAAAATGATTAGGAATACCATCGAGACCTGAACTACCAGAGTCATCAAGCTCTAAAATAAGCTTAATAACATCTTCTGAATAGCAATTAAAAGGGAATGAAGGTGGCGTGTTTACGATTGTGAACGAAGGGCTATTGCTGGGAGAAGCATTAAAAGTAGAAGAAAACTGAGTTTTAAAAGTTCACTAATCTCGAGAGGTGAAGTTGCTAAGCAGCCGTTCAAATGAAGCGCGGATGGGGAACTGGAAGACAATTTAACAGAGCGTATATATTTCCAAAAAGGTTTTGAATGATTTGAGTTTAGAGAGTCTTCAATATTATGAAAATAAAAAGTTTTAGCGATCTGCATCTTTTTCTTAGCTACCGACCTCAGATGACAAAAAGCTGTGTGTGACTCAGGAGTTCTGTCACGTGAAAAACGTTGACGAACTCGATCTTTAGCTTGAAAGGCTCGCCTCACATCGAGAGTTAACCAGGGACAGTCAGAAGAGTTTCTTATACTGACAAGTGGAGTCGTGCTAGAAATAGCAGCGTTTAAGAAATCATAGAAATTGTTACAACAAGTATCCGAGCCAAGACCGCGAAAGAAGGAGGACCAATCAACAGAGCGAATTGTTTCGGAAAGTTGCTCATAATAAGTTTTATAAAAGTTATAGCGCTGACGGTCTTTCTGACGATAACGGACAGAAGCAGTATAGTAAATTTCTTAGCGTAAGGGGGGATGATGGGGATCAGAAGAGAGATAAGGAAAAAGAACTGGAGGTGAGCATAACAACGATTGCTTCACACTACAAAAGAATAAGTCAAGAATATGATTATTAACGTTAAGATATTATTAAATTGAGCCAGGGAACACACGGACATAAAAGAAGAAATTAAAGACCAAATTTGAGATGAGTCAGAATCAACCTGATTGTCATTCCATGAGAGTTTAGGAAGGTTAAAATCTCCACATAAAATAAGGTGACAATTTGAAAAGCACGATAAGAAAATACTAGATATTTCGGTGAAGAAAGTATTGTAGACCGAAAAAGGAGACTTACAAGGTATATAAGTGCAAAAGACAAGAAGAGAAAGGGAAGACGAAATGACTATTTTTGCCCCCACACATTCTACAGGAGCAGTGAAAAGTAAATTTATTAGAGGGAAGCCAGTAAAGGTATTCTTGTGGGCGACTAGGACACCTCCTCCGTCTTACTTGTTGGAGATTGACCTATCACAATCACGCCTAACAATTGTGTGGTTAGGAAAAATTTCAAAGTCAAATATATTATCAGTCAACCAAGATTCAGAAATACAGATTATATCATCGTTAGAGAGAGAATAGGATAAAGCTAGATCCTTCAGCTTGGATCTTAAACCCCAAACATTTTGATAATAAATAGAAAATTTACTGTTAGAAAACTGACTATTAAGAGTGCTATTCTGAAAGTTATTAGGAATAACCGATGTTACAGCTTTGGTAGATAGCTCGGTGGAGAACGAAATTTTTTTTTCCTTGATGTTATGAAAGATTTAACTACCACTCCAGGCGGCCAGCAATCAGGGTTCAAGATGTAGTCAAACGATGCCGGGACAGTCAGTTTGAAAGAAGCTATAACTCTGTTGATCAAGTTGTCCTTCGACAGCTTCTGGCAGCTAATTACTTTCAGAGATGAGCCAAATTTCTTATTTACATAATCCAAAATGTCTTGCTATACGCAAGCCTTGATAAGTGTGCAACACAGGGTAAATGAAAGGTGTGGGTACTAGGTGAATGTACTATGCCCTAGACTATGTCGCAAATACTTAACGGGCATTTCCACCCACCATAAAACACAGTTGCGGGATCCCATGCGATAATTAACGGTTAAAAAGAAGTTTAAATAATATTCGAAACCAGAGGTATTAGTATGGTAGCCCTTTTTCTTCACGTTATGCACTTTTGAGAAACCGGTAAGCAGAAATTCGATCAAGGAGTATTAGCTATCTTTGGAACACCCCATTTATTTAAAATTTAATGTAAGACCTTGTTTTATCTTCGCTTAATGTAGTATAGCTCGAGTATGAACTTTAGTCCTTTAGGAGCAGGTAATCTATTTATGTGAGACTGGGTTTATTCCTGATGCAGTTACAGTCCAGGTTAGGATTTAGCCTATAGCCTTAGTCGCTATTAGGATTTTCTCGCAATACATTAAATTAAAATTTATTTTTCTCTTCAATAATTGTTTTTCTGCATTACTAATTGAATTAAAAATATTCGAAATTTTTAAAATAAATCTGAAACTGAACTTTAGAGTTATAGTAAAACAACTCTAGTAATATTGTTTGTTGATATTGCCAATTAGTTGATATGCTAACAACAAAATCAATCATCACAATATCAATATAAATAAAGCGCAAGTGAAATTGTTTCTACAAAACTTCTAACTTGGCACACATTATGTTCATTTAAAAAACATTTACCATATCCGCTTTTGCCTTTCGTTGTATTTCTCAGGCAAATACATTACACGCATTGTCGAGGCATCTAAACAATTGCAAAAATGCATGTCAGAACATTTTCAAAATAAACACATTTGATACTATTAGTGATCAACATGATCAGTGTCATGGTACCTACCAGACTCTGATTTTCTCAAATCTCTCATGTGTATGTATTCTTTGAAGATTTCAATCTTTTGGCTATATTCAGTGCACGCGTGCTCTAGTAAGATGAAGCAGGATACTTAGTGTTAGCATACAAAGCAAATGGTTTTATTATCGCGTACAGTCACCGCAGCATCTCCGCCGGGTTTTGTAATCTTTTAATAGTCCATTTTCGTTGCTTGCAATTTTCAAGTGCGTGAAAAGGGTTGAATCCTTATGTGCATAAAATCTCTTGTTGAATGCAAAAATAATTCAGATTGGGTTCGAGTGAAAATATGATGCAAATACGTGAATTAATGTGAAAAAAAAAATTAGTGCCTCATTCAGGAAGTGCATAAGTTAATTGTAATATCTGCATTGACTAATTCTGCTCCTCTGCCCGGGCTCTCGTGACGTAGTGGGTAAATTCAAAGCTATTTCCTTAAAAATTTCATTGGAATCTATTTATAATTTTGTAAAACCTGTGACAACAGGATATCGGGAGTTCACCAATGTTTCATTATGTTAACTTGTGAATGAAGCTTGTGAAACGCCCCTTTACCATATCTATATGAAACACCTGCAAAACACTTTAAATCTTTATGTTATGCATTAGTAGTATTTCGAATCTTGAGAACAAAAACTGGGAAATATTTCAATGATTTTTGGGTTTCTACAGGTGAAGCGTATCTTATTTTTGGCAGCAAAATAAGTGAAAATGAACATATGGCTTTTAATTCTGATACACTCCCCGTGGTTTATTCAAGATTTTTTACCAAAGACCTAGAGATAACTGAAAGCGCAAAGCAAATTGCTAACAAATAGAAGTCAAATAATTTCCCATACAATTTGACAGTGATAAATGTATTGTGGGCTCATATTCCATTGTTAAATTGTCGCATTGAGGAATGTGATGAAGTTTCGCCAAAACTTATTTATATGATCATTACGTTTATGAATGAAAATATTTTAGTCTCAGGCATTTATCATTAATAATTTTACAAAAGGTATTGATTATAGTACAAAATATTTTAGTATCATTCGGTGTGTGAGTTTCAATAAAAATTCAATGAATCAAATTAAAAAATATATTCACTGTGTTTCTGTTTTCAACTGACTCCGAAAGGAGAAAAGGTTATCAGTTCCGCCTGAATATTTATTTTTTGTTTTTGGTTTTTTATGTATGTTCATGCATAACTTTTGAATGGGGATATATAGAGATATCAGGCCTTATTTGAACGACATAATAATTGAATAACGGCAAAGTGTATTTTTCGCGTGCGATGTCTGTGATTCAGAACACTACCTTATAAGAGTCACGCTCAGATGCCGCATCTCCAAGAGCTGTAAACAAGAAAAATCAGTTAAATCAAGGTACCAGATACACAAGCCAAGTAGTGTTCACATATCAGCCTTTAAAATTGTATCACCATATTCTCGCAGGCGTGAGAAAGTAGTGATGATATCAAAACAATGTGGAAGACAGTAAAAGATGTGGTAACAGATGCGGCTGAAGAGGCCTTGTGGTATCAGCCAAAGCAAAGTAGGAACAACTGGTACGATGAAGAATATAAGGAAACGGTTAAGAAAAGGAACCGGCGTACAAAGAATGCATCCAGTGACCAAATCGGGCGAAAGAAGATCAATATAAAACCCTTCAATGCCAAGCTATGGAACGACTGACCATCAACATCAAGATCCAACAAATAAACGAAATCATGATCCTACATGAAGTCATGCCTCTAGCAAACAACTAAGAGACGGCTTCAATAGACAAACAAGTTTTTGCAAAAGTGTACAAGGATCAATCATAGTTAACCCAGTCGAAATAAAATCAGATGGCTGCAATATTTTCAGAAGCTATTCGTAGCGTCCCGAATAACAACTGAAGCAGTGAATATTCCAGAAGCAGGGCAAGAGGTCCCGATTTCAAAACCAACCAGAGATGAAGTACAGGCAGCAGTACCGGACCTCAGAAAAAATAAAGCTCGTGGAATAGATGGAATGCCAGTAGAACTGCTGCAAGTAGGGGGTCCCCATCTAAATAACTTTCTGCATCGACTAATATGCAGAATATGATTTGCATTTCGGAAATAATACCACCTGTAATAATACTGATAAAATCAAAAATAAAATTTCCTTTTTTAAGCGCCATTTATTATTTAATGTACTATCCAGATACCGATATTTCAAAGATAAGTTATCCTCTTCATCAGTGGCGGTATTCTGAAGCTCTGCTTGCAATCATCCAAACATTTAAACCTTTCACATTTAATGGCAGAAAAGTAATAAACAAGTACTGCCGCGGGAAATAACATACAATTATAATGCAATTAAGGGTTAGCTGAGGCAGGTACAAAATTAACAAAGAGCTTAAAGGAAAATTTATTACAGGGAATTACAAAAAGTTGTAATGCAATTACGGGTTAGCTACGGCAGATAAGAGAATAATGGAGATTTTATTACAAAATAATTGGTTATTTGATAATTTTAATTAGGTCACTATATCCATTCCCTAGATATGTATTTAAACGTGTTTTTTTTGTGATAGGGAGGTGAATGCCCATTTACGCACAGATTACGGCACTAAACACCTCCCCTTTCAACCTGAGAACCTAGCCTGGAACCGTTTGACACATTGCTTCGGGTCAGGTCTCGTTTGGTTACACCGTGAGGTGCCTTCAAGCTGGGGGATCCCCTTTCTAGCGGGAGGAGAGAGGGGAAGAGGAAGTGCCAGACAAGCGACCCCCCAGCCCCAAAGCCACCGGCTGCTGTGAGTCTCTTTTATCTTTTAGGACTGCCCGAACATAATGTGCCACTTGGCTCCATTTGTCAACCGATTCGAGCATCACCGCGACTATATTATCCGTGGTGAACTCTCCCGTCTCCCTGTAGAGGTTCCTCGGCAGCCTGACCCATTTTTTGCATGCAAAAAATGTGTGGCAGCCATTGTCCTCCTCTCCTGGGAAATACCGACAATCGGGGGACCGTGACTTACCAATCTTGTGCAGGTAAGACTGAAAACACCCATGCCCGCTCAAAAGCTTGGTCCGATAGAAGTCAGTCTCACCGTGCCTTCGATTTAGCCACGGTCTCAAATCCGGAATGAGGCGCACAGTCCACCTTCCCTACGTGCAATTCACCCAAGACTGCTGCCAATCGTTGAGTGAGCGCTTTTTCTCTTCGCGGACAACCATCTCCCTTTCATCCTCGTTTCGGCGCAGATAAATAGAGCGACGCTCTCTAGCAAGGAGGACCACAGGTATCACGCCTGCAATAACTCTCACCACCGAATTAGAGACTGTCGGATACGAAGATGCAATCCTCAGCGCTCCTCTTCTCTGTACCTGTGTCAGGCATTTTTGGTAAACCTCCTTACTGAGAGCGTCGCCCCATATCCCTGCTCCATACAGTAGCACTGACCCTACAGCACTCATCAAGAGGCGTCTTCTTGATGGGCTGGGTCCCCCTACGTTGGTCATAAGTTGACTCAGAGCCGATACTCCTGAAGCAGCTTTCTCAGCCATTGCCCTAATTTGCTCAGAGAAACTCATCTTTGAGCTGATCAGTAGCCCCAGGTACTTCACTGACGGCTTCGATTCGATTCGCAAGTCTCCAATACTGATCACCCTCACTCTAGGGATTTTCTTTTTTGTCAAGATGACCAGTTCGGTTTTCTCCAGTACTAGACTGAGCCCACGAGCAGTCATGCAGTCGCTCACTCAGTACTTTGGCATACCTAGAGTAAGTTGCGCTTGTTAAATGGTGCGTCCAGCGACCAGAGCCACAACATCATCCACATAGCCGATCAAACACGACTCAACTGGCATCTCCAGTCTTAGTAGCCCGTCGTAAGACACGTTCCACAGGTCCGGACCAAGGACGGATCCCTGGTCAACACCCGATGTAACCGCCATCTTTCGCTGGCCCTATGTCGTGTCGTAGAGCAGGCTTCGGTCTTTTAGGTAGTCCCTCAAAAGCCGATAAGATAATTTGGAACTTGAAAAGAGGTCTCCCAGGGTATCCAGAATTTCCACCCATCTAGCGGAGCTGAAGGCATTCCTGACGTCGAGTGTCACCAACAGGACAATCCGTCAGTTAGTGTGACCATGTGCCTCTGCCTTTTGGACCGTGCTCACACCTCTGCAATCGCATCGATATTAGAACGTCTTACTCTAAAGCCGTACTGCCGAGGAGCATGAATCGCGTCAGTGAGTCTTCCCTTGATGAGTTTCTTTAGCACTTTCCCCTTGCTGATCAACACGAGCCTCACCACCTTCCCTCGTACCGGAAAAACCCCGTCCCGTAGGCAAGCGTTGAATGTGCTGAGCAGCAAGTCAGGACAATAGTGATAGACAAGCCGTAACACTTCAGTCGGAACACCATCTGTACCTGGAGCCTTCCTCGCTTTCAACGAAAGGACTGCCTCCTCCAGTTCCGGCTGTGTGAAGAGTGAACACTCGACTGCTGTTTCACCGTGGACAGCGTCAACTCGGACGGGATGGGTGGGGAGGAGTCCCTGCACTATCTCATCCGTCTTTTCCACATCATGTACGCAAGGCTTCCGTAGGGCGCCAAGCTTCCGCATACCTAGCTTGTAGCCAAGGCCCCACGGATTCATGTTCACATTGTCCACTAGGTCTTGCCAGCAGCGAGCCTTGCTTTTGTTAATTAATTTGCGAAGGCATTTTCTGGCCGACTTATATGCTGCCACCCGGTTGCATGCCTCGTCACGGTTCCGCGCCCGTTGAGCCTCAAGTCGAAGCTTGTGACACTCCCTTCGCCTTTCAGCGATTTCAGTTGACCACCAGTACACTGGGGGCTTGCCGTACCGGGGTTTTTGACGGGGAATAGAAGCGCAGCAAGCAGTCGTAATGATGCTCATAGTTGAGTTCACCACGTCTTGTGCTGCCAATTATTTGGTCCCCTCCGAAGAAGCTCCCTGCAGCGGCTCACCTGCTGTAAGCACCTCGACGAGCCTCTCGACGTCCATCCTTCCGATGTTCCATCCAATTGTAGAAAGCCAAAAACACGGACATCGGGAGACAACATAGCTTATCTCAAGCAGAATGCACTGATGATCACTGGCTGAGTAGTCCTCTAATACTTTCCAATTGTGTATTCTCCGTACTAAGGACTCCGAGATGAATGTCACGTCCAGTATGGTTCCTTCACAGCCAATACGGCGAAAAATCGGCATATTTCCGGTGTTTAGTACGACGAGCGTCATCCTGGCCGCCATTTCTAGGATTCGTTTTCCCGGCGAATCTGTTTGAGGCATGCCCATTCGATTGTTTTAGCGTTGAAGTCTCCCCCAATGAGCATGTTGCTCTCTGGGTTCAAGACAGTGCCCTCCAGAGCATTAAGCTTGGTTTGGGTAGATGATATCGATTCGTTCAGCGTTAGGTGCACACTAAAGAAAGTGGTCCCTGAGCATCAAACCCACACGAAACCATCCCTCCGTCCACAACCCTCCGCTTGGAAATCACTGTTCTGAACCCAGATGGTGGCAGTACCAGTTTCATCAGGATACTATAATGCAAAGCTTTTATTATGGTGTAGCTCACTCAGCAGCATAACATCGGCTTTCATGTCCCTCGCAAATTGCTCAAGCAGATTTTGGGCGGTTGAACTGCGGTGTAGGTTTAGCTGCAGGATGCGGGTCATCGGAGTTCTGATTTTGCCTTGGCTAGGGCTTCCTGGAAAACCCAGCATTTTCCTGATCCCAAGACGTGTCCAAAATCAGGTCTTGGATCAGCATCCTTGCAAAAAATACAGGGTGCCTCCTTCGTACACTCTTTTCTTTTATCTCCCATGTCACCACATTTGTAACATAGGGAACTCCTATCGGGTCCTTTGCATACTTGTGTGGTGTGACCATAGCCAAGGCATTTGAAACATTGAAGAGGCGTTGCTCTTCGCCGTATCCTACAGACAACCCACCCTATTCGTACTTTGCCCTTGTTCAAGAATTGTTCGGTGTCCTTTTCGGTCCCCTTTCCCTTTCGGTAAAGTCAACAACCATGCGTTGTCCCCTATTGTTTTCTGATGTCAGTCTCGCTTTGATTTTTCCCACGCTAAGGAAATCCCTTTTGATGGCCTCTTCCACCTATCTTATTTCGATCGTTGCCATCGGCTCGAGTGAGGTTATAGTCGCGCTTTTGCCGAGGACTTTCTTTACTGCGCCGCAGAATGCTTCCTTATTGCCGGCCTCTGCTCCGAATTCGATTTGTATGTGGCCCGACCGCGTTGGTCGTACTGCTTTAGTGGTAGTGTTGGTGTCTTCGGGCCTTACGTTTCTCCTGATATCCCACAGCACCTCCGCGTAGGGTCGGCCATCTTGGGGTTTTACGAGCAGTGCTTGCTGCCGGGGTCTTCGTCGGGGCTTCTGTCTCTCCTGCTTTGCATCAGGTCCTTTTTCTTGTTGGGCGTTCGTACGAACTTTAATTTCTGGCGCTTTTTGAAGGAGTTTCCTAGCGGCTTTCTTCGCTCTTTTTGTAAGCACTGTCTGGAAAATGTGATCTGATGCTCAACGCCCATCAAGTGACACTTCCTTCCTTTTTTTATCCCGATCTACTTCGATTGGGCTAGACCGCATTCTTTTATTGATTTTTACTGGTGGACCTATCCGCATGTGGCCTTTAGATATCACCCCCAGCACCTCTTTAGCCTTATCTTCGTCTTCGGCACTTAACCAGCTACGATAATGCCCTCTGCGGTCTAAGAGCTCCTCTAGTTCAAGGAGCCCAATCTTTACTGCTTTTGTGATTTTTGGCGAGTCGCATGCAGATTGTGTTCTTTTCAGAACATCTCCCACTTTTTGGAATAGTCTTTCTTCTTCATGTTGCTGAGCGGCAATTGTACTTTGCGACCATCCTTGGGAAAGGTTATCGCTTTCCGTTTCCAAATACAGTACATCGTTTCTTTTCCTGCCGGAATCTCCTCGTTGGCTTCAGGGTGATTCTTTATTTTGTAGGGATTGACGACCCTTGTATCGGTCGCTTCGGTAACGATCGCAGTAGTGACCATCGAATTCTCGATGTTCTTTATATTTTCTTCCACCGCTGGACCACCTGAAGCGTTCTGCAGAGTTTCCCGCTTTTCCTTTATAGAACGCTCTGGCGTTCGCGTTTTTTTTTTGCTGCGCCCGAACGCAACAGGAATCTCAGTCTGGACCAGACTGTCTGCTAATCTCCATGTTTCGTCCGTCTTCACTGTCATTGTATTATTCGCCGTGTTTGTCATCGTTAGCACCACTCTCGATGTACTGTTAACATCGTGGCTGGAACCGCTGGTTGCGTCGTCGTTGTTATTATTTTTTGTTTCTTTTTTTGGGATAATTTAATTTTTTTTATATGTTTTTGGTTGCTCCAGTTTTATTGGGTCCCCTCTCGGAGCCGCTATCTCCATTCGTGTGTGTAGTCGCCATTTTGGTCCCATGGTTATTTTGCAGGGTAGCCCTTATGGGGACCAGTGCCAATCGGGAGTCCGTCTCAGCCGAACCTTCACCACCAACCCAATGGTGCGAACTTCGAACGTACTCCGAGGCCTGCCAAGGTTTAACCGGGATGGAGACGGTATGATAGTTGAATTTGAGCCGTTCACATACGATACGAGTGTCACCTCGGCACTACTGTGCAAAGCAACTAGGTCCAAACCATCATATCCGCCAGCCCAAAGCATCAATTCCAGTTCGTTGTCCAAAGCGTAGTCCAGATCCAATCAGGGTCGTTACCTGTCATCCCAGGAGGGAACCTCACGGCACCTCCATATTCTCGGGTCTGTGGGGATGGTGCTCTTGTCGACCGTCATTCCCCCTGCGGGAATTTCCTCGGGTACGTGGGGGCGAAACTTCCCAAAGAATGCTAGCCTCCAAGAGCATTCCTGTGGACCAGCATTCCCCCTGCGGGGAAGTTTAGGTTTGAAAATTATAGAGGCATCGTTTTATTGTGTACGTCTACTAAAGTACTATCCAAAATCATAGAAAGAAAATTAACGCCGTGCTATGAAAGTATTATAAGTATTCGAAGAGAGAATATTTGGTCTACAACAGACCAAATATTCTCAGTAAAGCAGGTGCTTGAAATGTGCTGGGAATATAACATCGATGAGCACCAACTTTTTGTAGACTTTAAGCGAGCATACGATAGTAGCTACAGAAATGTGCTATACAAAATAATGCAAGACTTTGTCGTCCCAACAAAGCTGATCAAGTTCATGATGCCAAACACAGAGTTCCAGGTCAAGGTAAACGCTGAACTATCGGACAGCTTTATAATGAAATTAGGCTTTAAATAAGGAAATGGACTTGCCCCAATGCTCTTTAATATTTCACTCGAACAAGTGATCAGGAAGACATTGGCTGAAACCTCGGGTACACTAATGTTCAAGTCCACATAATTGATAGCATATGCTGATGATGTGCTATCAATTAAATGGGTGGTACGAACAATCTTAGAAACCAAGGGAGCATTTCTGAGCCTGGAATCTTAAGCAAACCAAATTGGCTTACGAGTTAATGAAGCTTAAGCTAAATTTATAACTCAAACGAGAAGAAAACTCCAGTTTGACAAAACCTAACCGTAGGGGACTACAACCTTGAAAGTATGGATAACTTCGTATATTTTGGAGCCACCCTGCATAGAAGAGGTGCCAAAAAGGGCGAGATAAATGCGGCAAAAGGACGAAATAAATGCCGCAAAAAAAGCATATTACCCCGTACTTCCCAATCCAAGGGTCAGAGTTGTGCAAAGGCAAAATAAGCTCTGTATTTACAAAACACTAGTCAAATCTGTGCTGTTATATGGAAGTGAGACATGGACTTTGACGAGCTATGGCCCGGTGAAACAAGGAACAGAGTGGAGACTACGTTACAACGCTGAGTTGTATAAATTATTTGACGATCTACCTGTATCTGCTTGCGTAAACTTACGCAAATTCCAATGGGCAGGCCATGTAGAAAGAATGGAAGAAAACCGACTACCCAAAAGATCATTTAAGTGTAGAGCATAAGGTAGACACCCAGCAGGAAGACCAGAAACTCTATAGAAGCTGACAGCAGATCCTTGCTGGTAGTGATCCACTGCCGGCAGAACCATGATGATTGGAGGAGAATAATACTGGAGACCAAAGTCTCATGAATGATAAAGGCGAACAATATTGGTAATTTTTCGGCAAATAGAAAATTTAGTCAATCCCCTCCATTTGAAATAATCAATGAATTAATTGAAAATGTAGCTTAGATACTATAAATTAGATAATTTAGAATAATATCTTTAAGAATGAATTCATTAAGTATTTATCCTAGTGTATTTAAAGATTAAAAACTTTTGATTAGATCCTTAGATGATAAAGTTATGGGGAAATTTGTAAAATCCTGCAAGTAATATTAAAATTTGTAACACAGAAAGTTAAAGAGCTAACCGTAATTTGAAAATTGTTTCGTTAAGGTGTATTCTCTTTCACATTTTATACATAATTTCCCCAGGAATTTAAAATTAGTGTTTTTTATATAAAACACCGCTGGAAACCGAGTCCTTAATCGACTTCTGAAAGATTATTTACTTCGTCCGTATATTTCTTTCGTAGCATTTTCCTAGTATGCCTGATCGTAATATTCGAATGAAGATACATACGTAGCTGGGTTTTCACCAAAATATCGCATATAATTTTTAAGAACTCCTTTACGAAGGCATTGGAAATTTAATAAAAGTAAATTATTGTTACGGTTAAAAAGACATTTTTTTGACCTAAAATTTTGATTATTGAGGTGGCAAATGAGAATTAACGTATTGGAGTAATATGCAAAGGAACAAAATTGTGATGCAACAGTGGATATTGCTGATCTGAGCAGTAACATAAGAAAGAATTTAAAGGATTTCATTGCTTAGCTACTTGTATATATTTTAAACGGTTTACATTCTCAATATTAAAAAATTAATAGCCGTTGTCCGGGGAAAGGGTTCCATGCCTTGTAAGCTAATGAAGACACTTTTTGGCAGAATGCTTTGAATCTATATATATATATATATATATATATATATATATATATATATATATATATATATACCCTCAACTTTCCTGCATAGTTAAAATATTCCAGGGATAACTTATGCTTTTAGAAAATTTGCCCGTAAATATGACATCAATCTGTTTAAACTATGAAGTAAAGAAACCTTCAGAAGAAAAGATAAACTGATCTCAAAATCCCTTCAGAAATACAAATTGCATTCAAAACTAACAACAACATTGGAAACAAACTGAAACCAAAACTGAATGACATATCAATATAAGAGAGCAGCGGCATATACAAACTGATATGAATGGACCGCGATATAGTATATATAGGGAGGAAACTAATGACAAGATACAAAGGGCACTCACGATCTTTCTTATACAACAAGGCTGACTCCAGCTACGCGACGCAGTTAAAAAACTACGCGTACAAGCCTGACGCTATGACAAAGGGCTATGAAGCGAGACAAACCAGAACAAATGGATATCCAATAAACCAAAAAAAAACACCTTAATATCCCTATACATGGCATAACCTAGGACCTCCTGTTTATCCCATCCTACACCTATGTAAAGTCAGTTTCTTTGATACATGCTTTAGACACTGAAGATGACTTAAAAGGGTTAAAGCGTGTCTGCTCACTCAAAGAAGCAAGTTCCGACGGTTTTTCAAGAAAAAAGACTTTAAAATAGGGGTGAAATAAATTTCAAGAAATTTCCCCGGATTGAATGACTTAATGACGAAAACTCATTTGGGACCGATTTCATAAAAACAAGGTTTTTTTTATAAATTCAAGAAATACTTCAACTATGTGCAAATGTGTGCATCATAGAGGTATAAAAAGTATTCGGTTAAGAAATACCGACAAAAAAAGCCTAGACAAACATGTGGCATATGAACCTAGTATACCATATTTTGAATCCTAGTATGAATACCAAGATAAATTCCAAGTATAAATGAATTTCCCTCTATTAAATAAATTAAATTGATCTTTTGACAATATTCATATATTTCGAGGCAAGTTTGTCACTTATTGGTGCTTAAGGAACCATTTTGCGGGAAAATATTTAAAAATATAGCTAGAAACCTGGTATAAACCTAGTAGTGCAAATAAAATTTCCCTGTATCACATGTATTTTGTATGAACCTGGAATAAATTATCAAGTTAAGTCGGTGTCAAAATGAAATTACAGAAAATGATGAATTTACGTGATTTGAAATGATTTTCTACACTCGTTCGAGAGACTTTCTGAAGGAAATCTAAACCAACCTCTCATCGGTTAAAGACATGAAGTCTAGGTACGTGCCAATGGGCTGTACCCCATAAGTCAATTATACCGGGCATCCTTAGTCTACTCCGAGGTGGCTAGTTCAGACTAGACTAAGTCCGGATACACTTTCTCAGCCATTGATTCAAATGCTCGTTTAAAACGCGTTCCAAAACTTTCCAGAGGTCAAAGTTCCACCATTACTTTAAATCTGCCTTCGTAAGGCTTTCAATCACTCCACAATAACTAAAATACTAATCCACGCGTTCCCGATCTCAACACCGATGTGCTACTAGACATAAGCTATTCTAATTCTAATCAAAACCTTCTTCGCGAATAAAAAAACTGAACACAAACTAAGGTACCGCGTACCCAAACCGCTCACTTGACAGCATACTCATCTTCCGCTTCTGTTGCCGCTGAAAAGCCACACTACTGAAAGGTGAGAGAATGTTTATTTGGCAATTCATTATATAAATCCACATGGATATAATTATTACAAGAGTACAATCTTCTTGAAAATTAGTTAAATAATATTTTAACTAGTTTAATTCTGTGTTTGTTAATTTCTTCTTGCTAGGAGATAATATGCAGAAGTTGAGGGACATTTTATTCTCTAAGCTTAATTTCGATTAAATTATAATATTTTACTTATGAAAATTCTTTATTTGTGGATACATGATTGAGTTGCTTATTTTAATAATTTTTTCTGAAAAATTATTAGAGAAGATAAATGTTAGAAGAAGTGGGTTTCGATGTGTGTACTTATTCTCATCGGGCCATCACACTTATTAGATACACACCGATGATGGCGACCACCATACTTAGAGGTGAGAGAATTATTTTTACTTTTCTTACTTATGCGAACTCAGTATGTTTTTGTAACTACGAATTATGTTCAGGTTAAATTTCCTCCTCCTATGTAAACTCCGCAATCAATCTCAAGAAATTTACTTAAAAAGATCCTTCTTAACCATATCACTCGTTCACATTTATTCGATACCCATCGCCTTCGTTTTCAGTTAACTATGGCAAATAATTTTCATGAAAGTTTCATGAAAATTGTACCCTACGGTTCAATGTATACTCGACTATGCATTTTCATGATTACCTCTAAAGTTATGACTAGTTATAGAAAGAAAAGTACCGTCTTTTTAAGTTGCGATTCTGGCCGGTCTTTAGTATGGAAATCACTAATTTTAGATTTCTCTAGTTCAATGAAAACTCGGCTATGCTTTTCATGTTCATCTTTAAAGTTATGATCAGTTATAGAAGGAAAACTATCTCTTTTTATTAGGTTTCGATTCTCGCCGGTCTTTAGCATGGAAATCACTAAATTCAGATTTCTGGGCATGTAATATAATGCATAATATTACCTGGAAAGTAACGAATCAACTCTATAATTTGTAATCACTCAATCCTTATTATTTCTTCGGGGAATTTTATAAATCCTATGTGTAACGTTTACGTCTAAGGATGTGAGAAGGATTCTTTACAAATTACATCAGTAAACAAAGAGTGAATGCGGAAGAGAAAAGAATCCTGAAATTTTCCATCTAAATTTTGTTGAATTGTATTTCTGCTGCATTTAGAACTAATTTATTGGTTATTTCCGGTAGAAATGGTTGACTAAAATGTACCGTTAAAGCAAAAAATCAAGGATACTGATAATTTTTATTACAATTTGTCACCAAAGGATTCGGTATCTCCATCAAATCCGCGAAGAAGGGCAAATAAAGGGCATTTTTCTTACGAAAGATCATTTAAATTCAATTTCTCGACAGCAATGTATCATATTGAATTGTTAATATCTAGAGAGTCCTTGAAAGGATTACAATTCTGTTCCGATGCATTTTAGATCAATATGTTGTCCTTCATTTGAAACCTCTACAATC
The DNA here is from genome assembly GCA_963969285.1 of Odontomyia ornata. NCBI lineage: Eukaryota > Metazoa > Arthropoda > Insecta > Diptera > Stratiomyidae > Odontomyia > Odontomyia ornata. The sequence continues at coordinate 341,615,907 of OZ017739.1, read as the reverse complement.
AAAATCCTTACACGCGTCGATCAGTTATGCTGAAAGATCGGGGTGAAAGTCGGAAATTTTTTAGTCCTACTGTTACTTGAATTTCTTATCCTTTAAATGATTCCTAACAGGAAGGAAGACGTATCATTTGTTGAAAACAGGACTCTTCTATCTATCTTCGTTTAAAAGTGATGCGTGAACATATATAAAAAAGCGATAAAAAAAAAATTCGTGCCCCCCCTCGCGATTGGACACCTGTGATCCGAAAAATCTTAAAAAAGGTATGGAGGTAGGTGTTTATGAGTACAACAACAACAAATATCTTAGAAGTCAAGATTCGCTCAACTTTGTTAATAATAGTATGAAAGTCGTATAGGTACCCTTAAACTGAACGAAATTCGATATTTAAGTAGTCCTACAAAAGGTTCTTAAACTTTGTAAGCTTGATGGAAATCGAATCATATACCCGGAAGTTATAGCCATCTGAAATTTCTCCAATTGATCTTCTTGAAATTTGCAAATAAGGTCAATAACATTAATATTTTTGGGAATTCATGATTTGAGTGATTTTTGTTGGTTTGCAACAAAATGGCGACCGTTGAAAATAGAAAAACAATGGATTTTCTTCTAAACGTCTCTTTGACATATTTGTTGGTGACCGCATTTCTGAGAAGTTGAGTACAAAACCCTTCTGACATGAGCGTAGGTCTCCCTGTTTTGTGTTATTTCGCACACTTTATTCAGAAAACACTACTATTGGATATTAATTCCCTATATATAACAAACTATAGAGGTATTGTGATACTATCAGCTATTCCAAAGTTGTTCGAAAAAATTGTTTGTGATAAGCTTACCGCGTTGTTGGTTGAACCACGTTTAAACGAACAGCAGCATGGTTTTCGCAAAGGTCGATCAACTACCACTAACGTAATGCTTCTTACCTCAACTATTCTCTGCGAAATAGAAAAAGGTAACCAGATTGACGCTGTTTACACGGACTTCACCAAAGCTTTTGATCGAGTCGATCATGGAATTTTGATCTCCAAACTTCTGAAGTTCGGCATTTCTGGATCCTTACTGAGTTGGATTGCATCATACCTAAATAATCGAACACAGTTTGTAAAATTCCAGGGAAATTTTTCAAGAGAAATTATTGCCTCTTCTGGAGTGCCACAAGGTAGCCATCTGAGTCCCCTTTTAATCAACACCTTTATTTCCGACATGTCTGAAATTTTAAGTGACGTACCTCATCTTCTGTATGCTGACGACCTCAAAATATACCACACCGTCAATTCCGATTCCGAGGCTATTTTTCTGCAACCCAAAATAAATTCATTATTGAAATGGTGTAACGATAATAGGCTTTATCTAAATGTTCGAAAGTGTTATATTATAAGCTTCTCGAGAAAAAATTCAGTATTTGAGCACACTTATAACCTGAATGATTTCCCACTTCAAAAAGTTGACCGGATCTCAGACCTGGGCGTTCTGTTGGACAGAATGTTGAATTTCCATTCTGAATACGATACAATTCTTGCTAGGGCATGTATGCAGCTCGGTTTCATAAAATGTCGTGCCAAAGAATTCAAAAACCTATGGGTCACCAAAACTCTATACACCACATTTGTTCGCCCCCTCCTTGAATATGGTTGTATTATTTGGAATCCATGCTTTGGGAATCACAGCATCCGCATTGAATTTGTGGAGAAACAGTTTATTCTTTTTGCCTTACGTGATGCTTTTGACCCAAGAGACTTTGCTTACTTGCCACCTTACCAGCAAAGATTAAATATTTTGAATCTTTCCTCGCTCTCATCTCGAAGTTCTTGTTAAGTTCTTGCTTTGTTTTCAATGTAATCAATAAGATAGTAAATGTTGCATCACTTTCAAGCAAAATCACGTCCAAGGAAACGATTAAACATACTAGGAACACTCGTCTGCTTCATGAGGACCAACATAAAACCACCTACGAAGACAACGAGCCAATTAATAGGTGCTGCAAGATCTTCAATTCCATGAGTAAACATTACTCTTCTTCTATCTCAATACATAACTTCAAAAAAAGATTACCCACGCATTAAAATAAGTTATTGTTAAATATACATTACTTTTTTTGTGATTTGTTTAGATATAAGTACCTTTTTTGTGATTGCCTTTTTTGGCTTATTAAATAAATGCTAAATGCTAAAATGCTAATTTATTAATTCATTTAATATGTGTGATTTCCAATTTTTTCGTTTAGAGTACCTTTGAAAACCAAATCCGCTAAAATTTTTTAAGTAATAGTATAATTTGTCAATTTGACGATATCTTCAATAAAATCGACATGATATCCCTAATTTTCTTAAAATGTTCATGAGCATTTGATCCTTGCATTTACAAAATTTCATAGAAATAGGATCATAGCCATGAGAGATAACTATGCGTTCGAAAATAAACGAGACTTTTGTCATAAAATTTTTTGGTGGCGCCATGTGTAAATGATATAGTGCGTTGGAAAATTGAATCCCTCCCTGACTTCCAGTGAAAGTTTGGTGACATTCGGTTCAGTGGAAGCGAAGTTGTTGCGTATAAAGTTACAATTTTTTTGTGTCATCGGTACAAAAATGAGTTTCGAACAAAGAACTAATATCAAATTTTGTTTTAAAGTCGGTAAAACGTTTAACGAAACATTTGAATTGATGAAAAAAGTTTATGGCGATGATTGTCTATCTCGTTCCAGAGTTCATGAGTGGTTTACATGTTTCAGAAATGGTCGTGAGGACATAAATGACGATGAACATACGGGCCACCCAAAATCAGTGATCACCCAAAACTCCATGAAAATTGTGCGTGAATTTATCAAAAAAAAAAGCCGAAATCATCGTTGAAATTCATGGAATTGGAGTTGAATATCTCCAAAACATCGATTTATCGCATTTTAACCGATTATTTGGGCTTACGAAAGGTCTATGCACGTTTCGTTCCGCACAAGTTAACTGCTTTCTAAAATAATCGAGACTTTTGTCATAAAAATCCACTCTTGTGACTGATTTTTTGACTAGAACTCGCATTTTAACCATCAATCACTCACCGTATTCGCCTGGTATGGCCCCCTGTGACTTGCATTTGGCCATGAAAGGAAAACACTTTGCATCCATAGAGGGCATCCAAAAGGCTTGTACCGACATCCTGAAGGACATTCCGGCCAATGACCTGAAACACTCTTTCGAAAAGCTTTTGGATTGCGCAAAACAGTGTATCGAGGCCGGAGGAGACTATTTTGAATAAATGAACTCAAATTTATCAGAATAAAGCTCCTGTCGTTTCTATTTTAGTTTATTTTGGAATGCACCTTGTATAGCCGCTTTGACTATACAGAATTATAACAATAATAACTCGCGTTTTGGAACGATGTTTGTTCTGAATATGTTGGATTGGTCAAGCATTCGGGAAAACTATTTAAGCTAGGACAAAATGGTGGCTATTTGGTATTGGATGGCTACAAAGCCTTTCTGATAGGAGTTTTCTCCTGTCTACTCAGCTTGTCTAATTACTTAAAACTTTATAAAGTACAAATATACAAGTACTTAAATTATCTTCTTTTTTCCTTACAGCATAATCGAGGTGTGTTTAAAAAATGGATACTTGGAATGTACTTAGCGTGCAGTCGGCTAGCTCTGCTATTGGCCGGGATGATATGAATTCTAGCTTTCGAAAGAAAAATTTGGTAAGAGCTATTTGAATTTTTAAGAATTATTCGTGCATAGAAAATAATGCATAAGTATCATTACCAGGCTGGTCATTTATTTTCAACAGTAAGTAACAACTTTCAAGATAGTAAACAATGGTGGGTACAGGGTGCTCTGAATGTAGCTTTCCATTGTGAATAACAGAGGTTCTGAGAGGATTTTCATATTTTATTCTCTTCATATTTATTGGATACCGTTTTTTAGTGCTAACCAAGTTGGTATAAGTTACCAACATAAAATTTAAATTTCAAGAATATTGACTATACAGTTGATAAATTTTTCAATCCACTCATTCTTGTATGTAAGTGCCTTGCAGCCAGATGTTTTTTGTTTTTTTTTTTTGGAGTGCGTTCATATCTCCACCTCAAAACGTTCGAGCCACCTCGACTTGAGCGTATTCAGTAATCCCTCACTAATAACCTGGATTCCACAGTTGCTGACGAGACGCTTTGATTTGCGCAGTGTGTATTTATTTGCAGAGTATTCTCCACGTTTGTACCAGTTACCTGCGGTAGAGCAGAAAAACCTTCACAACAAAATCACTCGACTTTTGGTTGTATCCAAATACCGTTCAAAAGACACCAGTTGGATGACATTGACAAGGAGTGCAAAATCGGGATTTCACGATTGCTTCTGGATGGAAGCGTGCTATTTATTTAAGTGGGGAGCTACTTTGAAGGATGCCATGACCCGGATAGTGAAAAATAATACGAGGGCGGAGATGTGAACAGAGGTCGGATACTTTTTGTACAGGCCCCATAATTCACCTTGTGCGTTGAAATATTTTTAACCATCATTTTGCATCATGTTGACCTTGGGTATCCTACCCCCTTAGTTGGGTAACCATGTCGTCTAATATTGTTGTCCTAGAAGGATTCTACATTGATCATCCACTGATTCATTTTCTGCTCTAATGCTTCCAACGGAACGGTGCTGCGTATCAGAAAGCTTGAGCAAATGTCGATTTACTCGTTTACGTTTTCTCGAGGTCTGCAAAGTAGGCCTCCGTGGCAGCGATGACTCACATTTCTGCCAGGAGAGTGACGTTTTCAAGTTTGGGAAGAAAGGGAAGTTGCGCCGGGCCAAATCTGCGCGGGGCAATCCATAGCCCAATTCTTGCAATTTGGACGTGGCGAGGGTAGAGGTGTGAGCTGGTTCGTTGTTATCCTTTTTTCTGTAGTTCGGCGTCGAATCGGCCCAATATTTTGGCTTAGTAGAGCCTTGTGACCATTTTGCCCTTCTCCAAGTAGTCAGTGCAGATCACACCTTGTGAATCCCAGAAAACGCTTACTACACCTTTTCGGCATATAGCAGAGTCCTCGCCTTCTTTGGAGCACGATCGCCGGGTAAAGTCCACTATTTTGACTGTTTCTTGGTCTCTGGTGTATATCAATGGAAGAATGTTTCATCGACCGTCACGAAACGACGCAGAAATTTTTTCGGATTGCACTTAAATAGCGTCGAATACTGCTCTGAAGTGGTCTCATGGTTGCGTTCATTGTCTGGAGTGAGCAAACTTGGCGCCCATTGCGCTCACAGCTTCCTCATGCCCAAAATGATATAACCCGCGTGGTCTTTTGAGATGCCTACTGTCTCAGCCATCCCGCGCACCTTCAATCGGCGGTCTGCCAACACGAGCTAGTGGATTTTTGTCACGTTATCCACCGTGGCAGCCGTTTTCAGGGCACCTGGGCGTAGTTCATCAAAAACCGATGTGCGACCACGTTGAAACTCGTCAAACCAATTTTTTACTGTCACTATTGCAGAAGCAGAGTCACCGTGCACAGAATCCAAGCAAAACTACGAGTTCGATTTGGCTAAAATTTTATCAGTAGTTGCCTACAAGAATGCACTATACGATACTGAATGTCTCTTGCCATAGTGGTGCCATCGCCAGTGAGACTAAGTACTTATCGGACCGCCCTCGTTATTTTTGCAGCCAAGTACACCATGCAAGGATTTTTCGCTATTAATTAGTTCCTTCGGTTAATAGGAAATTCCCTGCTGTAGACCTTTCAAGACCTTTAAGTCGCGCATTATCGTCACATTTTCATTAGTACCAACACATGATTCCCCGTATAACACATTGCACATCATGGCGACAAGGTATCTGGGGAACTTGTTCTGAACGAGTTTAAAAACTAGTCCATCTAACCACACCGTATCAAAGGCTTGCTCCATATCAATGAGACACGCTCCAACACATTCTTTGTTGTTTAATTTTCAACAGATGTCTGAGGTTACTTTCATTATCGCATGTGTGGTCGAATGCCTAGCATGAAAAAGAAATTGGCAATTCGGCATCAACTCATCTTTTTCAATGCGGGCATTTAATGCTTTGTTTAGTATCACTTCAAACACAGTGCTGATGTTAACCAGCAAGCTGATTGGGCGATAGCTATTAGGATCCGAAGATTATTTTCCTTTCTTAAAGATCGGAAATACCTTGGCCTTTTTCCACTCATTTGGGAAATATGAATTGCTCAACGTGTTGTTGAGCAATATGAAATAATTCCTAATAGCAAGCTCAGGCAAATGTCGGAGAACTATGTTTGGAATACCGTCAGTGCCACCTGAATTCTTGTTCTTTATCCTGCCAAATATGAAACACAAGTCTTCATATCTGACAAAATAATCAATAAGATTCAAGCTCGGTATGAGGTCAGATGTTAATGTTTCATCGAAATGAAGGATTGATTGGTCATTCAGGCTTGATTTGAAGTCGGAAACTTTTGCTTCCACAACCTCTGGAAATATTTGAATCCCTCTCTCAGGGTAAGAAAGATGAACCAATTCAAAAAGTGTTCCAATTAGGGCAAGTTTCTGCTATGCATCACATATAATACTGCTTCCTGTTCCAGTCGTACTATCAATTTCGATACCAGCCCTATCGAGAAAACTTATCTCATCACTAGCGGCTCCAAGATTCGATACCTTCACTCGAGACTTCGTACGAAATAAGCTATTCACTTTCGCAAAAACGCCATCTGGGTCCTTTGGGCGAACACCCTCCAGTTTTCCCGCCCATTGATTGCTGACCTCACTCCTAATGTATGTAATGGTGTAATTTCAACAAAGCCAACGAGAGATGCTTGTAGTCCAAAAATCACCGACGAATATTGTTCACGCATGTGAGAAGAACGCTTTTCAATCTTTTTAATCTTACAATGGTTGGTGTTTCATATCCTTCCATATTGTTCCGATGTTTAATCTTGGAAACTACTTTCTCTAACTTCTCTCTAACTTCAACAAATAGAGTCTATTTCATCGTTAGTTAGATTCCTGTCATCAGGAACCATTGAGCACGCGTTGTCATCATCAGACGGAGGATATTTCTTCTGGTACTCTCGATTAAACTTCTTTTGAAACTTTCTCCAATTCCTTTTTTTTTAAATTCAACCGACGATTGTCATGTTGAACTGAAATGATGATTGATTTCCATTACGATTGCATTATGGTCGCTATCGTAAGGAAGCGTTTGCAGTTTCCGTTGAGGACTATTAAAGCTGAATTCAAGTCTTGCATCAGCAATGCAGAGGTCCAAATATGAAGTTGTCCTAGGGTATGTTGGGGACTACGACCCATATAGATTGCACCTGTATTCAATTTAGTTCTCTGTTATCCACGATTTCAGGAATACATCTCTTGGATTATTGATGGCGTTCAGCCATGATGTATGCTTGCCATTCAGGTTACCGGCAAAAATATAATAACTATGCAGCCTGTTCAATTCGAGAATTTCAAACAAGGAATTGAGTTCCTCCTTGAACTTGAGAACATTTCGACCAGTTGCATAGGCAGAGATAATGAAGTGGTTATTCTCGCCTGGCAGTGAAATTTTGATGACGGATACTTCAAGAAATTCAAAATGTTTGAATTCATCTTTTTCTTCTAACCAATATCCCGGGGCCACCTCCCCCAACACCGTTTACCCTATTGTTTCTAATGAATGCAAAATCTTTGAACGTCAATATGTGCCTTGCATTGAGGTGGGTTTCGGAGACAAGCATGATGTCAGGTCAATAAATTCAAGGAGATAGTCACGTCGCTGTAGGGTAACAATAGAGTTGCCGTTGATCGAGATGAGGCGAAAACTATCCATGGAAATGTGACTGCATGTCAAGTTATTTTGAGGCATTTGAAAGATCTAAACGCTGAAAAACAAAATTAATTTTTGTATCTCGTTTATCGATTCTCTCTGATAAAGAATTAAATTGCAGGTAAATTTTAAGAGGCAGCTCCTTATTTGCAGCTTTTTCTGCTTGTCCTCTACCGGCGAGTGCAAATGATACTCTGGGCTAGACGAAATTGGAAAGTAAGACACTACGGTGTACATGTGTTTGCTTTGGAGCAAATTTTACCATTGCATCTTGATATTGGGAGCATCCTCGATATGATGCTGGATAACCGAAAACACCGCAGTTAACGGAGTATAATTTTTCTTTAGGCTCCGTCTGAGCCAATTCGCACTCACCGGGAGCATGAACGTCTTTGCACTTGACGCACCGATAGTGCATGCCGCAGTTGGCAGCCAAATGACCAAATCTTTGGCGCTGGTGACACTGGTTGACTTCTATTTTCTGGAGGCGTTCCCACCTCACCACTCTAAAATTCAAGTACCTTATTTTTTGAAGGGCACTTGGACTGCTCTTATTTGTAATTTGTACCAGGTAAAGTGGTAAAATCTTCCTTTCTACAGTCGTTCTTGTCGCAAAGGCTTTGACTGAAGTAAATTCAACTTCTGGTGCAGCTTCTTTGAGCACCTGAAGAAGATCGACCGTATCCTCTCCGCAGTCCAAACCCTTCAACAAAAAGGTCTGATTTTTTCACTTTTCGGGGTATAGGTGAAGTATGGAAGCTCGTCTGAATTCAGCACATCTTTGGCTGGCTTGAAATTAACTAGTGATTTCATTCTAATAGTTAATTTTTTAGCATTAACTCTTTTGATCTCGAAATTGGTTAGTTTATTTTCGGCTGGCAATAGCCGAACCGTATCTTGTCCGCTTTGTCCGAACACGTTGATTGGTGGAACCTTTTCTCCCTTTTTGAAAGCTTTTTCAGAGGAACCAGTAGAACTGTGGACAGATTTCTTCACCTTTTTAGGATTTTAAAATAATTTTACAAAACTCTACTGAAATCGCGCCTATCTGTCCGTCCGTCCGTGTGTCACAGCACTTTTTCTCGCGAACCGTATAAGCTACAAACATAATATTTTGTATAAAGATATAAAGTGATGCCTTCTTCAAAGTTTCACTACAAAAAAAATTTACAAGGTGCTTAAGGGGGGTCTCCCTAAATAAGGGAGTGGCCCCCGAAAAAAAGTTTCATCAAAGATAGTTGATATGGGTATAACACGAAAGGTCTTAATGAGAACTTTTCAAAACAGGGCTTAAACTGGTATTTTTTTACTACACGGGGCGCCCAGGGAGGGGAAATACACGAAAAATTTGTGACACCCCCCTCGCGATTGGACACCTGTGATCCGAAAAATCTGAAAAAAATTATGGAGTTAGGTGTTGATGAGTACAACAACAACAAATATCTTAGCAGTTAAAATTCGTGAAACTTTGTTAATAATAGTATGATATTTGAATTTCACATATTCCCCAATTAAATCGTATAGATACACTTAAATTCAATGAAATACAGTATTTTAGTAGTTTTACATAAGGTCCTAAAACTCTGCAAGGTTAATGAAAATTCACTCATATTCACGGAAGTTATAGCCATTTGAAATTTCTCCAAAGACAACAACAATAACACACGATTTTGGTATTTTACGGACTTTGCATTGAATCTGACACTACCGTTTTGATTTGATCTTCTTGAAACGCCTTTTTATCTGTGGCACTTGATTTTGTGGCTGCGTCTTTTGAAGCTTCATCCCTCTCTTGAATAAATCTTTGAGGAACTGTATCTCATCATTTTCTTTTTGCAGTTTGATTATTTGTTGATTTTCCGCTATTATTTGCAGTTTGCATCCGCCATCTGCGGAATTTTCGTCGTTGTGTTTTCTCTTGGTGATTTTCGCTAGTTTTGTATTCGTCGTTTCCCCAGGTTGCTCCAACGGCGGGAAGCCATCAGGCTCCTTCATATCAGCGGCCCTAAAGTTTTCTTGCGTTCTTCACTTTTCTTTATTAATCGAAGTAAAATAATAGACGATAGAAAATTCCTGAGTCGATTGCTTCGACAATATAAGCTTTTGCCGACAAAAATTAACATCGGACTGACGTTTTTAAAAAATTAAAAAGAGCAGATGAGTCCCATATTTCTATTTAGTATTTAATACAAATTTTATTAGAAAGTGAAATACGAAAACCTTGATTTGAAGTTGTTCTTAGTTTTCAGGCTAGCATTTGTTGTTATTTTTATTTATATTTTAAATTAGTTTTGCATGTTTTTTGTAATTAATACCTTGAAAAATGCTGGAAGTTCAACACAGACGTTCACTAAACTTTCGTTGACTTTAAGCAAGCATACGACAGTATTGATTGTAACGTACTGTACTAAATAATGCTTTGGTTTAGCATCCCAGCGTCATTTGTCATTTACCAAAATGACAATGATGGCGACGACCACCGGAGTCCGCATCAATAACCAACTAACTGATGCCTTTGACACAAATATCGGACTGAAGCAGGGAGATGGGCTAGCCCCATTGCAATTCAATTTGGCTCTGGAGTACGTCATAAGGAAGCAACCTGTCGATACGCGATGTACATTACTACACAAGTCGTACTAGTAGTAACCTATGCGGATGACATAAACATTTTGATTTTGTCATGGTCATTAACAACTGCCAAAGAACTCTTCCTGAAACTCGACAGCGAAGCAAAACTAGCAGGGCTACAAATCAATGAAAATAAAACAAAGCTCATGGCGCAGTCGTTAAAAATACCTGAAGCACACAAAGTATCAAACATGGTGAATACAGGATGAAAATGTGAGCTAATTTGTTTATTTAGGCGCCCAAATAGCGAGAACCAGTAACGAAAGGGTGACGGGTCCTGAGGCGAATTATTGGAGCGAAGCTAGACGGGGATACAACCATGAGCTGTATGAAATTTTTGACGAGCCAGAGGTCTCAACGATTGTAAGACTGCGCAAGCTGCAATAGGCTAGACACATGAATCGTATGGACAAACAACCCAAAAAGGTATTTGTTGGGAGAATTGAAGACTGCAGACCAGTGGGAAAAGTGAGAAAACACTGGTCTGACTCGGTCGACGAAGACAGTTTATCGCTGCTCGAGTTTTGAAATCGGAGGATGCGGTCAATGGACCGAGGCAGTTGGAGGTACTTTTTGCAGGAAGCTAAGACCCAAGAGGGGCTTTAGTGCTAGGAAGAAGAAGGATACCTTGAAAGGATCGAAAAAATATTCGTATTTACTTTTAAATTTTAATTTTATCTAAAGTTTTTTAAATGAACATATGTATTCAATTATTAGGGAATAAATGATGAAAAATATTTGTACAGATTTATTTCATTTTTTAAAATTATTCTTTTTCATGTTTTCTCTTCAATTCGTGTAAGTTTTGTATGTAGGTGTGCGAGTATGGCCAAAAAGGAACATGAAATAAAACACCAATACGACTGAAAGCTTGTCAGCCTCAGAATACCTCTCCGGGCCAGGATAGTTTCTGCCAGGTAAATTTTTTTCATCTGCATTGGATACTGTGGCGTAACATTTACTCGTATAGTGCCACATTTTGTTGGTCATTTAACAGTTCTTCAGTTCTTCTTCGGGCAAACATTTTCTGACCTACATTTAATAATTTTCCCCAACGTTACTCAAAGAAGCAGTTAGCAAGAACGTCTTTGGAAATAGATAATGTGAATGAGTTATAGCCAAGAAATAACAGATCTTGAAAAAAAATATGAAATCTTTTAAAAATATTCTGTCACCAAAACCCCACTATTAAGGGATAAAAAAACTGGACATTTATTAGGTAGTCTGTATAAATGCATTATCGTGATGCAAGGATCATATCACATTTTCGGTTATCTAAATGATGTGGACCCACAAACCCTTCCGAATCGGTTGATAAATGGAGGCATTGAAGGTTTGACCTTACAAACACGTAGATTGTAGCAATCATTGCATATAGACGTCTTTTAAATCGCTCCTGTCAAAACTTTCCAAAAATTAAATTAAACCGCAACAAAGGTGACCACGCAACACAAGCAATCAAGGTCATTGGATAATTTAATGTTGGCTTCTGCGCATCGTAGGTTGATTACAAATCCTTTCTGATAGGAGCACCCTTCTGTCTACCTTACTTTTTTATCGTAGCGTTCCAAGAACCTGTTGAAGTTTATGATTATTGCGCATACAGAAGACAATATTTTCCAGATATTGCGCTTTTTTGTGTTACAGTTTGTTAAAAGTGAAGGGGCAAAACTGTTCACGTAGTGTAGTGATTAGAGTATTCATCCATAAACCGAAGGTCGCTGGTTCAATTCTTTTGGTAAAATGAGATTTTTTTCGAGTGATTCCTTGGATGGACTATAAGCTCGTTCAGTTATGAAACGTATCGGTTTAAAATTAGAATGTATTGCAGCCAAGTAGGTGAGCACAAAGCCAGAGCGTGGTATTGACCATATCCCTTCTCGAGTGTTGACGCATTCGATCAAGATAATGATAATGTAACTATCTCTAAAAGAAGGCCCAATAAGGGCTGTAGAGCTTAAAAATAATTAAACTATAGCTAGGAGAAGGTTTCGGCTCAGGAGGCTATACTATATAAAGTTTATTTAAAAACGGTTTGAATTACACGGTTCTACCTGGTCCCAGAGAATTTGCTTTTTTTGCTTTAGCACTACAGCCTCTTTCGGGCCTTCACTTAGAGATACTCATGATCGAATGTATTGGCACTCCATGAGGTAATATGGTCAGTACCACGCTTTGGCTATAGGTCTGCCCACCTAGCTGCAATACGTTCTGATTTTAAACTAGCCATGTACTATAACTAAACGGGCTAAAAGTTCACCCGAAGAATCACTCGAATTGAATCTTGTTGGCACCAACGAGACTCAAACCAGAGACCTTTAGCTTGATGGTTGAGTGCTCTAACCACTACACCACGCGGACTACGGAGAATTTTCTTAATGTTGCAAGATTTGTACAGATCAGCAAATGATAACGCCTTTTGCTGATTATATATATTTGCATGTGTTGGCTAGCTACAGGATTTTTAGTGGTTTGCGATTTTCAGGGTTTTAAAAATAATTTTACAAAGCTCTTCGGAAATCGTGAACTTTCTGTGTGTCTGTCTTTCTGCCCGTCCGTCCATACTTCACAGCAAGTTTTCTCGGAAACTACAACAGCTACAAATATGAAATGAACAGGTTAAAAGTGCAAAAATAATGGAACTAGGTCTTTATGAGTGAATCCCAACAAGTACCACAAAAGTCAAACTTCAATCAACTTTTTTAATAATAGTGTAAGCTATGAATTTTTATTTTGTGCTTATCGAATTAAAAAGAGACCCTTATAAACTTATATAGAGGTGCCTTAGTAGCAGGTCATAAACTCTGAAATTTCATAACAATAACATTTTGAACAAAGAAATATACTATTCTATTTTTATTGTTTTTAGACTTTTATTCAAATTGCATAATGAGCTTCCATGTAAATCAATTAACGTTCCCAATTTCAAGTAAAAATACCCTAAAGCGTATTATCTTTTAATTGGGTCATTACGAGACATCGCTTGTGAATTGAATAAAACGTGTATGCGAAAAGTATCGGTGTCCTCCGTTAAGAATTGCCTTCTAGCTTCGGGCTTGCAAGAATGTGTGGCAGTAAAAATAATTCAAGTAGACTGGAGGATCGTTTTAGGTCCTTGTAAAAAAATTTGTTTTCCTTGTAAAAAATTTTTTTACAAAGACCTACTAGTTTCGCGACCTGTCTGTCGGTGCATCACAGCAAGTTTTCTCAGTAACTATAGAAGCTAGAATGATCAAACTTTGTGAAAAGGTCAAAAGTGATGGTCGCTCAAAAGTTTAAAAATTTTTATGGGGGTCCCCCCTTATAACGAATTAGCCCTTGAACATTTTTTTAATCAAAGGTAGTCGAGTGGGGTACAAGTGAAAGTTCTCAATCAGAACTTTTTGAATCTGAAATAAAAAAATCATTTTATGAATTAGGGGGTCCAGAGGAAGGCAAAACGTACCAAAAATTTGTGTCACCACCTCCCCGTCGCGATTGGACACCTTTGAGCCGAAAAATCTGAAAATTATCACGAATGTGCGCCTTTATGAGTACAAGGGCAACAAATACCTCAGAAATTGAAATTCACTCAACTTTGCTAATAATAGTATGATTTGGTTTTACATTTTCGCCCATAAAATCAAAACGGTACCCTTAAACTTCTTGAAATTTTGCAATGATATAGACTGATATAAGATATTTACGTTCATCAAATTTAATCCAGATCGAATCATAATCAAGTCAGTTATAGCCCTTTCAATTGAACGGAATTACAACAACAATAACACGTGTTTATGGTTGATACATATTTCAAATTGACCTAGGCACTTTTATTTTCTTTCAATTTTCATGAAAGTTTAAGGAATAGTGTTTAACTTGAATATGTTCAATCGGCCGAGCATTCAGAAAAATCATTTAAGCTAGATCAAAATGGCGGCTCCACTGTGCTTATGAAAGAAACTGTGCATCTTTTGCATAAATTTGAACGATTTCATATCCAAATATTGGATGAATAGTTCAAGTTATCGATTCACGCCATTAGAAAACTTGTTTCTAACCCTAGGGTGTTTACAAAGACCTTCTGGTAGGAGCACTCTCCTGCTTACTCAACTTGTTGTAATATAATGACCGTATTCACCACTGATCAAAATTTCAAATGAATATACTGACTATTGGCGTCATCGCTTTTTTGCTTTTTGTTGATCAGCTCAATGAATAGACATTTCTTCGCGTCGCGATAAAGGATAGTTTCACAGTGGAAGCCATGTGTTTTCTGTATCCAAATAGTAGAAAACAAAGCAAGCTTACATTCCACAGCACTTTATTTTTAAGCTTTCTAACGTATGGGACCAACGTTAAAAATGATTTCGCATGCTTTAAGGCATGCAGGTATATGAAGACAATTGTTTTCACTAAAGCAATTCTTCGAGCTAACAATCCAAATCGCGTGGTTTCAACTTGCGAAACAGTTTTTCAATTCTGACGCACAATTTGAATTGTTCGCAATGCGAAGAAATGTCGCTGCATTGACAAAAGCAAAAGTACATAGCTGGTATACCACCACATTCTGAACATAATGCCATATGTATATCATCGGTTTCACCAGTCCACCCATTTTATTATGAAGGCGACGGCAGGAGAGTGCTCCTGTCAGAAGGGCTTTGTAATCACACTTGGGTTCGAAAAAATGTTATGATGACATGAACCGATGACTTGAACTATGTATCCATTACTTCTATAAGATATCGTTCAAATATATCGAAAATATAGAAGATTTCCTTCATAAGCATATAGCCACCGCCGTTTTATTCTAGCTTAAATTTTTCTGAATGCTCTACCAATTGAAAATATTCAAATGAAACAATTTTTGGGCAATTTTTATGCAAACCCAAAGAAAAATGTAGTGTTTTGTCGATTTAAAATATATACGAGCATGTATAAACCATCAACAAGTGTTATTGATGTTGTGATTCCATATAATTGCAATAGCTGTACCTCACTCAATTATGATCCGATTTAATGAAATTTTATGAGAACAAGGGCCTTATGTCGATCTACATAATTGTTAAATTATGAGAAATGAACAAATCATACTATTATTGACAAAATCGAGTCAATATTGGTTTGTGAGGTACTTGTTATTCTTGTACTCATAAAGATCTGCCTTCATGATTTTTCGGCTCGAAGATGTCTTATTGCAAGGAAGTGTGGAGGACACACATTTCTGCATAAACTGGCCTTTTATTGCAGATTCTTAAAGCTCTAATTATGATTTTTGAATGATTTTGATGTTAAAAAATTTAAAATTTTTGATGTCCTAAATTTTTGAGAAACCACCGGTCTTTTGCGTTTGAGCTTTGTAGCTTTCATAGTTTCTGAGAAAGCTTGCTATGAATCACGGACAGATGCATGGACGGACGGACAGAAAGGATGCGCAACTACTAGGCCTTTGTAAAATTCGTTTCACAAACCCCTTAAAAATATTTGTATGGGCAGCTCATCAGACAGAACGCTTGAATTGGGTATGACAATATGAGAACTGGACGGTATAAAAATGGAAAACAGTATTATGGATGGAGGAATCAAAGGTTGAAATGCTTGCAGCCAACAGAAGAATAATCGTTCCTCATAGAACCTACGATAGCCTTGCTGATGATTGTGTAGTGCCAACATCGAAGCATGGTGGTTATAATATGCTGGTTTGGAGCTGCCTGGTGGAACAACTGTCGGAAATCTGAAGGAAATTCATAGAATTATGCGAAAAGACAATACTTGCAAATTTGCGTGCATTACCGTCCGGAGAATTAATTGTGCAGAGACCATTCGTGTATCAACACGATAATGATCCAAAACAGCCCGCAAAAGTATGTAAAGCCTTTTTTGGGGAGACAAAAAACGTAACAGACTCTTGGAATGGATGGTGTAGCTCCCATGATTGCCAGATTTATCGCCTATCAAAAAGTTGAGGGATGAATTGGATCGAAAAGCCGAAAAGCATCTCCCGAAAAATGGTACAGAGCTCTGGCAATATTTACAAGATGCTTGGAGTAACATTGGACAGTATTATCTTCAATAATTGCTAGACAGAGTGTTTAAAGTTTGTAGGGTAGTAATTCAGGCTGAAGGTCATCACTTCACTGAGTGCGAATCACGAACTAATTTTTGGTTTCTACAACAAAAATGAATTTTTATTTCATAGTTTAAATAATTTCATTCATACTCAGACATCTATTGCCAAATGTATCTTATTATTTTAAAATGAATCGGGAAAAAATTCAAAACGATAATTGTGTCCAAATTCTGTGACGTTCGTATATGCATGGCTACTAAAATAATCAGGTTGTTCTGCAGTAAATAAAATAGTGGCAAAATCTATGAAAGCTACATTTTTTCCTAACTCAATCAAAGCGTTTTATGTATGAATGAATGAAAAAATAAACAGTGTGTGTGGTTTCTACGCCCAGCAGAAGTAAAACGTCTTTCTTTTTAGTATATATATATATATATATATATATATATATATATATATATATATATATATATATATATATAATAATAATAATAATAATAATAATAATAATAATAATAATAATAATAATAATAATAATCCATGGCCCAACAGTTCAAGTCCGAAGCTTGGCTTTGAGATTTAATTGTTAGGGTATCCCATTCCATGACCGCAAAGAAATTCACGCCCAACCATGGGATGATTACCTAATATTGGACTGCGCGCCTCATCCCGGATGTGAGACCGTGGCTAAATAGAAGGTATGGTGAGACTGACTTCTATCTGACCCAGCTTTTGAGCGGGCACGGGTGTTTTCAGTCTTACCTGCACAAGATCGGCAAGTCACGGTCTCACGATTGTCGGTTTTGCCCAGGAGAGGAGGACAATGCCTGTCACACATTTTTTGCGTGTACCAAATGGGCCAGGCTGCGAAGGGAACTCTACAGGGAGACGGGAGAGCTCACCCCGGATAATATAGTTGCGGTGATACTCGAATCGGTTGACAAATGGAACCAGGTGGCACATTATGCTCGGGCAGTCCTAAAATATAAAAGGGACTCACAGCAGCCGGAGGCACTGGGGCTGGGGGATCGCTCTTCTGGCAATTCCTCTTCCCCCCTCCCCTCCTGCTAGGAAAGGGACTCCCCAGCTTGAAGGCGCCCCACGGCGTAACAAAACGAGACCTGGCCCGAAGTAATGTGTCAAACGGTTCCAGGCTAGGTTCTCAGATTGACAGGGGAGGTGTTTAGTGGGTAGTCCAGAGGTATCCTCCATGGGAGTCCCACACTGCCAGACTCGGCGGGCATAAATGCCTTCACCTCCCTACCACAAAAAAAAAAAAAAAAAAAAAAAAATATTTCCATTAGTACCCATCACAGCTGAGTGGGCTGATAGTCCGGCAGCAGCATCGTCAAAAATTTCATACAGCTCATGGTTGTATCGAATTTTTCATTGGTCCCCGTCTAGCTTCGCTCCGATTATTCCCCTCATGACCCATCGCTCAAAGGCGTTCAATTTATTTGCGGTTTCTTTGGGTTAGGTTCCATGTTTTATACCTATACCATAACACGGGTCTTATCACAGATTTGTATACTTGGACCTTTGTTTTGCTTTGTTCTGTGTTCAAGGTCGTCAAAACTGAAAAAAAATATTTTATTTGCGAGCTGCATTCTTCGGCGAATTCCGTCTCTTTCATTACTGGTTCTCCATGGTTTAAGCGCATAAATACACAAATTCTCTAACATTTTCGATACTGTACTCGCCAAGTGTAATGTTTTGAGTATTTGAGGAATTTTTCTTCGATGGCGTCGGAGCATTGTTTTATTTTCATTGATTTGTAGCCCTACTAGATTTGCTTCGCAGTCGAGTTTCAGGAAGAGTTCTTTGGCAGTTGTTAATGATCGTGACAAAATGTCGATGTCATCCGCAAAGGCTACTACTTGGCTCGACTTGTATAGTAGTGTACCTCGTGTATCGACAGGTTGCTTCCTTATGACGGACTCTGGAGCCAAATTGAATAGCGATGGGACCAGCCCATCTCGCTGCTTTAGTCCAATATTTGTGTGAAAGGACTTGACCATATATCTTTATATATATATATATATATATATATATACATATATATATACATAGATATATATATATATATATATATATATATAAATAAATATAAATATAAATATATATATATATATGTATATATATATATATATTTATATATATATATATAAATATATATACATATATATATACATATATATATATATATATATATATATATATATATATATATATATATATATATATATCTACCCTAGCTGGCTTAAGGGGTAGAATACTGCACTCTCACCCGAGAGATATCGAGTTCAAATCTCAGGGACGGCTTTTTCATCAATAAAAATGTCTGTCTACCCAGCTAGGACAGATGGATGGTGTAACAAGCGTCTCAGATCGAGTAGCCAGCTTGATACTCAGACTCTCACAGAGATAAACCATTCAAATTATTCAAGTCTATGCACCTACAACTAGCTACACCGATGAAAAAATTGAATTCCACACCGACGTCAATCAAGCTTGGAACAATGACACCATCCACTTCAAGTACCTAACGGGTGACTTCAACGCCATAATAGGGGGAAAGGAAAGACCAAGAAGTGTTGGCGGGAATATTTAGACCAGGGCAAAGAAATGAAAGAGGAGAACGACTGGTACAGTTCGCCCACCACCACTGTTTATTCATAACAAATACCTTCTTCAAGAAGAACAAAAACAGAAAATTAAGACACGGAATTGATTTGATACTTACCAAACACCAAAGAACGGTCAAAGACGTTTCTAAGATTAACAAATTTAAGACGGGAAGCGCATCGCCTGGTCAGAGCAAGAACCACCCTTGACTTGAAAGCAGATAGACGCAAACTGGTGGGGAATCCAATAAAACCCGGCTTTAACACTGAAAACATTAAATGTAATATAGAGAGTTACCAAGCTCCAATAAAGGAAGAAATAAATGCACAAAACTGGGACGCATATCACCTAGCCGAAGGCATTTTGAAAAGTACCGAAATAGTAGGCAGACCACGAGTAGACTATAGGCACCAAAAACTATCAAATGAGACTAAGGCGCTGCTCAGAAAGCGCAGGGGAATGAAAGCATTCTCAAACATGGAAAGGATTGAATATACAGAAACCTGCAAAACAATGAGGAAGATGATATCTGAAGATATCAAGAAGTATGACAAAAGACCGGCGGAAGATTCCATAACAAATAACAGAAGGCTCAAGAAGACAAAAAAAGCACTCCTCATTGTCGAAAAACAGGTGATAGCCCTAAATCATGACAACATCCAACTCACAGATAGACAGGAAATAATTAAGACAATCTCTAACTTCTACTGAGACCTGTTTAAGGCTCCTGATAACTCGATTCCCAACTTAATAACAACAACCGCTTTCTCTGCAACCAACGATAATGCCCCAAATATCCTAGTGGAAGAGGTCGAGATGGCTATCAACTCCATGAAAAATGATAAAGCAGCAAATAATGACGGTATTACGGCTGAACTGCTCAAGTACGCAGGCAGAGAAACTTAAAAACTACTGGTGGAAATCTACAGTGATTGCATTAACACCAGATGCATACCCGATCAATGGAATAGTGCTAATATAATACTGATCCACAAGAAAGGCAGTAAAGAAGACATCAGGAACTACAGACCAATAAGTCTAACATCGGTCTTCTACAAAGTATTCGCGGAGCTCATTAGCGACCAAATACAAACAGCCTTAGATGCCGAACAGCCACGGGAGCAGGCTGGTTTCAGAAGTGGATACAGCACTATAGATCATATCTACGCACTACGGGAAGTCTTGAGTAGATACAAAAGAGTATGAGCAACCCATAGCACTGGCCTTCATAGACTTTGACAAAGCCTTTGACTCAATCTTTGCTGATGCAATAATAAATGCATTAATAACACAAGGCATAGACAAACCATACTTGGAACTTTTAGATAACATCTACCGCGACGCCAGAGCAAAGGTCAAAGTGCTAGAAGACACACCAGAGTTTCCCACACAAAAAGGGGTAAGACAGGGAGACACCATATCGCCAAGGCTCTTCAATGCCACGTTAGAGGATATCTCCCGAACCCCACATTGGGAAAATAAAGGATTCACAATCGATGGTGAACACCCCAATCACTTGAGATTCACAGATGACATAGTTCTTATAGCCAACAACCAAGATGAATTACAAGAACAGCTGAATGATCTCAACGCGGCTAGCGGAAAGTAGACTGGAAAACGAACCTAAGCAAAACCAAGATCATATTCAACGACTACATAAGCACTCAAGGGCATACAAAAGTGAACAACACCACACTAGAAATTGTCGAAGAATATATATACCTTGGTCAGCTAATACACAAATCCGGCTCACTGCTACCAGAAGATGGCATGGAGTGCTTTCGGGAAGAACTCGATTATATTCAAGTCTAAAATAATGAACTTGAAAAAGAGAACCTTCGACCAATGTATCCTACCAGTCCCGTATACGGTAGTGAAACATGGGCGCTAACAACAGGGATAACGATGAATCTCCATGTCACCCAAAGAGCCATGGAAAGATGCATGCTGGGCATTACACGAAGGGATCGCAAGAGACTATCGTGGATACAAGAAAGGACCCAACTCGTGACTTGATACATAGAGCGAAATCCTTGAAATGGTGATGGGCTGGTCAATTGGTGAGAATGACGGACGGCAGATGAAATACAAGAATAACGCAGTGGTACCCAAGAGGAATCAAACCACCAAGAAGACACCCAAACATTCGATGGGATTATGATATAAAGAAAATAGCTGGCGCAGCCTGGATGAAAATAGCTGAAAACAGGAAGACAGGGAAAGCAATGAGGAGTCAATATGTAAGGGAGGCTGCACCATAACTTACAATTATGGTTGAACAAGCTGAATATGATGATGATGATATATCTATATATTTATGTGTCTATATATTTATCTTTATTCATATATATATATATATATATATATATATATATATATATATATATATATATATATATACACACACGTATATATATATATATATATATATATATATATATATATATATATAAAGCATATGTATTTAAACATAAAATTAATTTCGCAATATGTAAATTTCTATCAAGAATCATAATTTTCATAAAAATGATGTTTTATAGTTAAATAAAAACTTGATTATGTATTTGTTATAAATATAGAAATTACTAATAGTAGTTTAAGTTCTTGCTCATAGATGTCGCACTGGATAAGCATGCCGCGCGCACTTAGCTCTGGGCTGAGTCAGATTCATCTTGTACCTTGACGCGTTCACTACTCACTGTGTAAACTTATTATTTTATATTCAATAAAGTACTTGATTAGAATTAACTCCACTGTGGTTAACCCTTATTTAATAAAAGGTTATGGGCCCAGGCCACTGAGTAGTAGTGCTTATTGTTGTTTAAAGTTTACGAGAAATAAGAAATAGTGAAGTTAACATAATGTCGGACAGTGACGCGGTAAAAGTAGCAAAACTAAAAGGTGCTGAAAATTGGAGTGTTTGGCGATTTCAAATTCGCGTGATTTTATTATCACATGAAGTGTTCGATGCTGTTAATGGTGTACTGTCAAAGCCAATACCGCCTGTTGCTCCAGCAGAAGATGCAACGAACGAAGCAAAAGCACCATACGTGACTGCAAAAAGTGACTATGTAAGAGAGCTGAAAATCTTTATACAGAAAGATAGCACTGCACAAAAGTTTATGGTGACATCCATGGAGAGGCAGCCATGACGCATATAATGACGTGTGAAACTGCAACGTCTATGTGGAATAAACTGCACTCTATTTACGAGAACAGGTCGGAGGCTAGTGTACACGTTCTGCAACAATGTTGGTTTATCATGAAAAAGGAAACTTCTGACGATATCTCCACGTACATTTCGAAAGTCCTGGATTTGAGTTTCAATTTGAAAGTATTGAATGAGCCAATGTCGGATAACATGGTAATGACAAAAATCCTGATGACTTTGCCTCCGCAATATAGTCATTTTGTGTCTGCCTGGGATTCTACGCCAGTTGCAGAAAGAACTCTGGAAAATCTTTCGGCACGTTTGCAAATTGAAGAAACTCGTGCTTTGCAAAGTGAAATCGAACATTCTGGTGCTTTGATCGCAAATAATTCAAAGAATTTTGTGAAAAATGAGAATAATCATCCAAATGGAGAGAAGAATCGTGGTAAACAAAAACCAAAACGTTGGCTCTGTGGAAAAGTTGGGCATATACGTAAGAGCTGTTGGAACCTTCCTGGTAATGAGCATCACACGAACGCGCAACAGTCCAATGCCGGTAAGCCGAATTCTTCAGTCTCCAGTAAGCAGAATTCTTCGAATGCAGCTTTGGTCGGCGAAATATTCATATCTACGGAGGTTGATACCAGTCAGTTGTCTTCTTGGATTTTCGACTCGGGAGCGTCACAAAACATGTCCAAGGAACGAGAATATTTTTCTACGTTTCGGCAAATCGAGGGAATTCCTATTCGTCTTGGAGACGGACACATCGTGAACGCTGTTGGTATAGGTAATGTTGATGTTTATGCTTTCAACGAAAAAGTTTGGACAAGTAAATATTTGTCTGATGTGCTTTATGTGCTGAATTTAAAGTTTAATCTTTTTTCAATGAGCGCTGCACTTATGAAAGGCATAAGATTTGAGTCTAATAAAAATATTTGCAAATTTATTAAAAATGATGAAGTTTTAGTAATTGGTAAAAAACCGGTAAATAGTAGCTTATTTTTAATGGAAATTTTTGCAAGTAATAAATTTAAGATGATTGATAAAAATGAAGTGAATAACAATAATAAAAATGTTGAAATATCTTTGATAGCTGAAAATAATTCTGTTAAATCTCAATTGCAAATATGGCACGAGCGTTTTGCACATCAAAATTTTGAACACGTTAGGAACTTTCTTCATAAAAATAACATTGTAATCAAAGAAGTGACTCCGTTAAGCGATGCCTGTGCGCTGGGAAAGATGCATAGAAATCCTTTCCCGATAAGTGACCATAAAACGACTAAAGTCGGAGAAATTATTCACAGCGATCTTTGCGGTCCTATGGAAGTCTATTCACTTGGCAATTCGAGGTATTTTTTGCTTTTTAAAGACGGTTTCTCGAAATACGTGACCTTGTACTTCATATTTAGTAAAACAGAAGTAAAAGCTTGTTTTGAAAATTTTATGCAACGTTTTAAAAAGGAAACTAGTAACGAGATTAATGTACTTCGTACTGATAACAGATTGAAATATACCAATAAAGAACTTTCAAAACTTTTGTTTGAGAACGGGATAAAACATCAATGTACGGTCACATACACGCCAGAGCAGAACGGAAGCGCTGAACGCGAAAACCGTACTCTTGTAGAAGCGGGGCGTACAATGTTGCTTTCAAAGGGCCTGAATAAAAATTTGTGGGCCGAGGCTGTAAATTCTACTTGTTTTGTATTGAATCGTAGTAGAAAAACTCGTGTTGATGGTAAAACACCGTTTGAAATATGGCATGGTCAAAAGAGTGATTTTAATTCCTTTAAAATCTTTGGTACCGAAGTGTACACTCATATACCCAAGGTGAAAAGGCATAAGTTTGATCCAAAATCAAAAATTGGAATATTTGTTGGGTATGATGTCAACGTAAAAGGCTATCGTGTGTTAATGAATGATAATAAAATTCAAACGTTTCGCAATGTTTTGTTTAAAAATGAAAATGCTTCAAAAGATATTGTAGTTGAAAATATTAGCGATTACGATTTTTGTATATTTGAGTGTCCGAAAAATGTTGAACCAAGAGCTGATGTGAACGAGGTACGCGAAATCGTTGAAAATCAAAACAATGTTGAGAATAATAACAATTAAAAATTTGAATGAGCCTAACGTTGATATAAATGTCGAAAATGACCAAAATGATGATTTGAATGAAGTTGCTCGTGATGGTATTGTTGAAAATGAGGGGGAAATTCATGAACCAAATCAAAATAATAACAATCCTATTGTGGTACCTGAGCGTCCTTGCTACAACTTGAGAAATCGAGCAAATATTCAGCCACCTGATCGTGGTGATATTGTAAATTATTTCATGTTTGATGACGAAGATCATATTGATATAGACAATTTATTTGTTGCTTTAAATGCTCATGCTTATAATGATGAACTAAGTTGTTATGAAGAAGCAATAAATTCTGAGAACTCTCGACAGTGGCAAGCGGCAATGAGAGACGAATATCAAGCTTTAGTTAAAAACGGTACGTGGGAATTACAAAACGCGCCGTTAAATGCTAAAATTCTCTCGAACCGCTGGGTATATAAAATAAAACCTAATCTCGATGGAGGTAAACAAAAGTTTAGGGCGAGACTCGTATCTTGCGATTACCTTCAAAGAAAATACATCGATTATACCGACATATACAGCCCGGTAGCTAGATACACTTCTATACGTGCTTTTCTCGCGATAATGTTTTCGGAGCAAATGTTTTGTAAACAGTTTGACGTGAAGTCCGTGTTTTTAAACGGCGATTTGTCTGAAACTATATACATGCGCCAGCCGGAAGGTTTTGAAGACGGAACAGATCGGGTTTACGTTTTAAAGAAAAGTATTTACGGTCTCAAGCAATCCGCGAGATGCTGGAACTCTAAGTTCGTATCATGTTTAAAACGTTTTAATTTGCATCCGACGGACTCCGATCCATGCATCTTTGTAAGCCATGATACTGCGGACGAAAAGCTAATGTTAATTATATACATACGTAGATGACGGGCTTGTTGCATCTAAAAACGAACGTCGAATTAATGAACTTTCTTATCTTGAAAGTAATTTTGAAATAACTACAAATAGTTTACAGCTGTTTTAAGGAATTGAAATAAAATATTTGAATAATGGATCGATTTTGTTACATCAAAGTATGTATGCTCAAAAAAATTATTGATAGATTTAATTTGCAAGATGCTAAAACAAGTAAGACTCCAGCTGATCCAAACTACATTTCATTGTGCTATAAAAACTTGGAGGATTATGCGACTAATGTACCCTTTAAACAACTTATTGGTAGTTTGTGTTTTTAGCCACAGTAACGAGGCCTGATTTAGCGTATTCAGTCGGAGTACTTAGTCGATTTTTCAGAAAAACCATCTAAAACTCATTGGATCGCTTTAAAAAGAATTGTAAAATACGTTAAAGAGACAGTTAATTTCGGTTTGGTGTATTCGAGCAAAAATGATTTTTCGAGTATCACGGCTTACAGTGACGCCGACTACGCAAGTGATTTTGTTTCGCGAAAATCTGTATCGGGTTTTATCGTAAAACTAGGTAATAGTACAATTTCGTGGGGGTCGCGAAAACAAAGCACGATTGCTCTTTAAACCACTTGCTGCGCTGCTCAAGAGATTATTTGGACTCTACAAATGGTTCGAGATATAACAAATAGTAAAAATGTAAAAATACCTGTATTGTACATTGATAACCAAAGTACCATTCAGATACTTAAAGATCAGCGATATCATTATAAAAGTAGACATACGAGTATTGATACAAAATATAAATTTGTAAGTTCACTTTATAATTCTAAAGCATCAGCAAGCTGATATCTTGACGAAAGCATTAAGAATACAATCATTTTATCGTTTGAGAAAATTAATTGGCATTTGTAATACTAATAAATAAAGTAATAATAAATTATGTTTGTTTTTGAATCAGAATTAACAAAAAAAAAATTGTATTGCACGAGATTTGTAATGTATGTTTCACATGTATAGATTGTAATTTCTAAGTGGTAGTGTTATAAATATAGAAATTACTAATAGTAGTTTAAGTTCTTGCTCATAGATGTCGCACTGGATAAGCGTGCCGCGCGCACTTAGCTCTGGGCAGAGTCAGATTCATCTTGTACCTTGACGCGTTCACTACTCACTGTGTAAACTTATTATTTTATATTCAATAAAGTACTTGATTCGAATTAACTCCACTGTGTTTAACCCTTATTTAATATGAGTATTTTCATGTTCGTCTTTAAAATCATGACCAGTTAGTTATAGAAGGAAAAGCATCATCTTTTTACGTCGCGGTTCCCGTCTGTCTTCAATATGGAAATCATTAATTTTAGATTTCTGGGCATACTCATATAATGTAATATATGTAATATTCTCTAGAAAGTAACGAATCAATCTATATAATTTACAGTCATTCAATCCTTATTATTTCTTGAGGGAATTTCGCAAATTCTACGTAAAATATCTGCATCCAAGGATGTGAGAAGGATCTTCTAATAAGTTTACCAGTAAGCAAAAGATGAATATGGAAGATAAAAGCAATTATGAAATTATATCCAGTGATATTGCTCTAAATCATCTTGTATTGTAGCATTTAAGTATGCTGCATTTAGATTGAATTTAATGGTTATTTTCGGCAGAAATAATTAACTAAAATGTACCGTCTATGGAGAAAATTAGTCATACTGATCATTTTTATCATATATGACCAAAAAAATCGGTATCTGCATAAAATCCTTAGAATCGGAAAATAATTGGCATATTTAGTACGAAAGATCTATATAATTCAATTTCTCGACATCAATGTACTTTATTGAACTGTTAATATCTACCGAGTCCTTGAAAGGATTACAATTCTGTGCTGATGAATTTTAGTCTAATATGTTGTCCGAAAATAAAAATCCTTAAATGCTTCGATCATTTATGCTGAAAAATCGGGGTGAAAGTCAGAATTTTTTAAGTTTTAGCGGTAAAAGTCTTGTACTGTTATTTCATTTTCTTGTGCTTTAAGTAGAACTTAACAGAAAGTAAGTGTTATCATTTGCTGAAAACAGGACCCTTCTATCTATCCCCGTTCAAAAGTTATGTTATAAAAAAAGCAACAACAAAAATTTTTACGCGATGAATTGATAACCTTTTTAGGGTTTTGTAAAATAATTATACAAAACTCTACTAAAATCGCGACCTGTCTGTCCGTCTGTCCGTCCGTGTGTCACAGCACCTTTTCTCGCAAACTACCTAAGCTAGAAACATCAAATTTTGTATGCAGGTGTAAAGTGGTGCTCTCTTCAAAGTTCAACTAGAAAAAAATTTCATCAAAGGTAGCCGATATGGGTATCAAATGAAAGGTCTTGATGAGAAATTTTCAAAACAGGTCTAATTTGACACTTTTTGCTTCGAGGGAGGCACAGGGAGGGGAAATACACGAAAAATTTGTGTCCCCCCCTCGCGATTGGACACCTGTGATCCAAAAAATCTGAAAAAAATTATGGTGATAGTTGTTTATGCGTACAATAACAAAAAGTACCTTAGAAGTCGAAATTCGCTCAACTTTGTTAATAATAGTATGATATTCGGATTTCACATTTTCTCCAATAAAATCGCATCGGTACCCTTAAACTGAATGAAATTCGATACTTACGTAGTCCTACTAAGGGTTCTTAAACTTTGTAAGTTTGATGAAAATCTAATGATATACACGGAAGTTATAGTCGTTTGAAATTTCTCCAATTACAACACAATAACACATGATTTTGTTATTTTATGGACTTTCCATCGAATCGGTCTCTGCAGTTTTGACTTGATCTTCTTGAAATTTTCCAATAAGGTCAATAACATTAATATTTTTGAGAATTCATGGCTTGAGTGATTTTTGTCGGTTGCAACAAAACGGCGACCGTTGAAAGTAGAAAAACAATGGATTTTCTTTTGAACGTGCACATCTCTTTGACATATTTCTTGACGTTATTCATTGCTGGTGACTGCATTTCTGAGAAGTTGGGTACAAAACCCTTCTGACATGAGCGTAGGTATGTTTACCCAACTTGTTTCCTTTTGAAATTGGTTAAAAACTACTTGTCATTAGCGAAGAACTGGTTTCCAACACTTTTATAATACATTCGATTTTGAAATGATAATTGTAAAACACCTACTGCATCCGTTTTCTTTTGATTGCAAGTTGCACATGTGCTTATGTACATTGAGTACTACCCCAGCAAATAAATCATTTCCTATATTGTCATGGCTATTGACACCAGCCAATCTATTCAATCATGCTTGAATACAACCACCTTAGCTAATCAGTGGCTCGGACTTTTCAATCGTCAGATCTTTTCGAAAGCTCCTCTCCGTGTATTTTCCGCTAGCTATAAATAACTGACACTTCTTTAGATTTTTCTGAAAATCCCAGTTCAGAATGCTGAGTTTTGGAATATTCTCTTAAAATTCAGTATGAAATTAAGATATTCGAACACTTAAAAGATCTAAATTTTCACATTAATATCGCGCGCGTTATGAATCGGATGTACTTTGGTGGTTGGTGACCGTGGCTCAGTGAAAAGTGTGAAATAATTTGAACCAAAATTCTAAGCGTGAAAAAATTTTAATTTATTTTGTGCAAAATGGATATGGGAACAGATATTTGGGGTCAACTCGCTGTTGAAGCCTCGCAAGTATATCTCACAGATGGTACCGGGCAAAAAAGGAGTCCATTTGCAGACACGGTAATTTTTCCAATTTTGAGGTTGTTCAAGTTGTCACTCAGCTCTTGAATCATATCCCGATTCTGGCTGAAGAGAAAATTTAAAGAGATATATATTTTTATTTGTGTTTTGTTTTGTAGATTTGTTTTGAATAATTTATAAACAATTCAATGAAGTACTTTTATTAAATAATAAACAATGTAATAATTTTTTGAGTCCTTAAATATCGTAAAAGTATAGTTTACCTTCTTAGAATGTTTCTGCACTGATAAAGCATAAAAAATATTATGCAATAACTTTTGTTTTATGTGTTTGCAAATCTTATAAACACAATAGCTAACGGTCAGGAAAAATTTCAAACATTTCGCAAATCATCTACAAGATATCTGAATTTTACATAAAAAGTGAAATTGTAAAGCAAAAGTCTATGATGATCTCTCTTGTGATAAATGGTGAGGATAAGTTAATCCAAAATTATATCAATAATGAACAATGACACCAGTGACCGTTCGTCAATCATTTTTTTTGCCTTAATAGTCTAGCTCTGGCATAAATTTGGCTTCTCTACTGACCAGATGGTCCATCATTAGATTTCGAATTCTACTTGTAATAGAATGTCTCTTAGCCAGCCAAATTCACTCAAATATTTTTAAAGAAAATGAAAATGAATGTTGACTTGCATATGGAAATGGTTAATGCAGAACTAAGTGTCACCACTTAAATATATTCAAAACAAGTTCAATCACCGAAAGAATTTTGTGACAACCCAAAAGTTGTAGACAAATTTTCTAATGGCACAAATTGATAACTTATGTTCCCTCGTTTCATATGCATGACCTTTTTTAAACAAATCAGAAAGATAGTTTTGTTGTATGTATGGTTCAACATATTTGATTGTTGTACTTTTCTTTCTTTTTCTGAAAATCCAGATAAAATTGGAGTGTACTATGTGTATTTTCCTATCTTTAATGTTCCAAACGATTTTGAATTTTTCGATTGTCCATTAAAACTCTATTTGAATTTGGCATATATTTCGGTAATTAGTTGCTTCCTTCTTCAGAAGAAAACAATTGACTTTGAAGAAAGGAGAAATGATGTTTAGTGAATAATCGACAAATTAAGAAAAGAATTGAAATGTGAATGATCTACAGAATTTTGAAATAAGTTATTTTTGTTATTCTGAATGATTCAAAGGGTTGTCTAAAATTGTTATGCTTCAGTGCTCAAACTGGCTTTTAGCTTTCAAATTCTACTAATACTTATGATGATTCTGCATACAGAACCCCATTAAAGTAACTTTGATAAGACGACTGTAGCATCACCATCATTTATGACGTGACAACCTAGGCCGAGCCTTGGCCTCCAGGACTAATCTCCTCCAATCATCACGGTTCTGCGACCTCATTCGCCAGTTGATCACTTCCAGCAAGGATTTGCTGTCAGCTTCTATGTCTTTTCATCAACTCCTCGGTATTTCCGCTGGACGTCTACCATATGGTCTACTTTTTAACGTTCTTTTGGATATCGATTTTCTTCCATTCTTTTTACATAATATGTCCACTGTAATTTGCATAACTTTGCGCAAGCATATGAAAATGGTTTTTCAAATAGTTCATACAAATTATCGCTGGAATGTAGTTTCCATCCTATTCCTTGTTTCATTAAGCTGTAGATTTTTCGGAGCACTTTGCGTTTAAGTATATCCACTACCTTTCAGTATTCGCTTGTGAGGGTCCATGTTTCACTTCCATATAACAGCACAGGTTTGACTTCTTCTTAGAACTACAGCCTCTCTCGTGCCTTCGCTTCCCGCAAATAGCGCCTCCAACTGTCTCGGTCCATTGACCGCGTCCTCCAATTTCGAAATCCGAGCAACGATGAACTGTCTTCGTCGACCGAGTCAGACCAGCGTTTCCTCGGTATCTCCACTGGTCTCAGCCTTCAGTCCTCCTAACGAATACCTTTTTGGGTATTCGTTGTTCGTCCATACGATTCATGTGGCCAGCCCATTGCAGCTAACGCAGTCTTATAATCGTTGAGGCCTCCGAGTCGTCAAAAATGTCATACAGCTCATGGTTGTATCGAATTCGCCATTGGCCTCCGTCTAGCATCGCTCCGATTATTCGCCTCAGGACCCGTCGCTCAAAGGCGTTCAATATATTTGCGGATACTTGGGTTAGGGTCCGTGTTTTGTAATGATTTTCAACATTTTCGTTCGTACGCGGAACCGACCTCTCATCGGTTCTAGACGTTAAGTCTGAGTAGTGCCAACGGATGGTACCAACAGGTCAACCAATCCGTGCACCGTAACCCATTCACGCGGTGGCTGCTTGTCGGCCAGCTAGTTCGGAGAGGATTTCGGTCGCGGGTCTCCAAATGGGTTACGCTCAATTACAATATTTTCAGCCACCTGAACTTGCCCGTTTTCGAAACGCGTTATCAAAAGAAAACAAAATCATACGGAGAAGAAACCTACTTTACGTTACTCCGTATTTTTCTTCCATTACCAGTCAAAGTACAAAAATCTAGTTTTCGTTTCGCGTTCCCGAATTTCCGACGCGGTACCGAAAAGTATGCTACTTTAAATTAACCCGACGGAACCTACTCTAAATAAACGACAAAACAATCAAAGGTACCGCGTACCGCGCGCGACGCGAAACCGACCTCAGCGGATTTGTCGAAACCCTACCCTCGCGACGGCATACCTACCTTACACTCTCTGTTCCCCCTGAAAAAGAACGAGTCACTGAAAAGGAAAGTCGTTAGTTAAATGAGCAATTCATTTTTAACATTTATTTCAAGAACCGGAACATAAAGTATAATTTCCTTAATACGTATTTAAAGTGTTTTTTTTGCAAGAATCGAGCGATAATTTAATAATAATAATAATGATAATAGTTATAATAATTATTTTTAAAGACAATTACATACTAAGGTAAACCACTAACAACTTGTTTCTTAGTTTATGTTCCACCTTTTATTATTTTTGAATATAAATTTGCGAACACAAACAAATTGTTCGTTTTACAATAAACCGCCAAATTAAACATTTATTTTTAATTTTTCTAGGTGGATTTAATATTGATTGTTCTTGTTTGGTTTCAAATAATTTAAATTTTGTTTTCTCAACAATTTCGTAAATTAAATATTTCTAAGTGGTGCAAGTACGCATTAGTGACGAATCTAATCGTGCGTCAAAATCAAGAAGCGAAATGGAAGCAGCCAAGATGGCTTATCTACGTACACAATAATTAATAACAAATCAGGAAACGATACAAGAGATTTTGTATCGAAAAAAAACGGAAGAATCGATTTCATTTTTTTTTTTTATTGCTTTTATCTGGAATTTTCCACTTCTTTTACCATTTTTCATTCCCCTTGTACGGCGTTTAACTTCGAATATTATATAAAAATACGAAGCGGTGTAACAATATTTGAGCGTGATCTTTAACAATCACTTGGTGAGTACAAAATTTTTACAAGCCAGTTTATTATTATTGTTTATCAGTTACTTTAATGTTTAATGCCTTTGAAATGTTTTTTTTTTTATTGAAATAGTGTTTTAAAATTGAGGATTTGATTCACAATCAGTCGCTGCTTGAAGTTAATGGGAAGGTTACTGGAAACGATTGAACTAACCATGAATGATTGGGGGTGAGAAAAAAAAATATTCGATTTTCCATTCTCTGCGACAAAAAGCAATCCCTCCATTTCTTGCAATATTTTTAACGATATAAAGCACACTGTTCAACGTACACAAAGATTTAAAAGTAGGAATGACGTGAAAACTATAAAAAAAATTATCATATGTTCTAGATAGAAATCAGGACCGCATCATTCATATCGTTCAACTAACGTCCGATTTAGCTAACGCATTTTCTTGCAAAAGTTATTACGCTACGAGTTATTTTGTATCACCATCATTTACTGTACTCATTACTATGGACAAGCGGTGGAATATAGAAATAGAAAAGTGTAAAATTACCCAATTCGTTTGTTTGCGTTTTCTTGTGTGTTTTTTTTTTTTTTTGCTCTTATCTATTTTTACTAAATAATTTTTCTTCATAGCTTCAACAGTTTGTTTATTTATGCCAGATGCGAGTTTTCTATCAGAACAAAATCATCTTCAGTACGGCATGGCTGGGTTTTTTTTTTTGGAAACTTAAGTAAACCAAACATGGAATCAAACGTAAATTGTACGATTCAAATCGAATTAATTACTAATTGCTATTATTGGTAAATGTACGAAAGAATGTTGTTTACGATAGGCATTATTTTCAGAAATACGGTATCGGAGGAACAATTGTTCGTTTTATTTTCATTCAGTAACTTATTTCTGAATAAAATAAAAAAAATAAAATAAACGACGTGCAAATACCTGAAGGTAAACAACCTGTCTTCGTAGATCGGCTAACTCCTGTCTAGGATCATCGGTTATTGACGAAGCCAGGCTACTTGTGTCCTTGTCATCAGCGGTCAATTGACCACTACTGTCCAATTCACAAGATGCGAATAATTTCCCATTACTCTGCTCGAATGGGTTGAGAGTTTCAGAATCTTGTAAAATCCTTCGGAGACGTGTCAACTGTTTCTTAAAATATTGGACATCTTGAATCATTGCATTCCTAAAAGATTTATCTATAAACAGGAGATCGTCTGACGAGCTGACTATATCCTTGCCCGTCAGCGATGAACGGAGATGTTTGTGGGGAAGACTATCTATTGATCTAGGACTATCTGACCCGGTATTGCTGAGCGTGCTCTGTTGCACGCGGGACCTGTTGAGCAGGCGAGTTGCACGTGCGGGTAATTGTGAACTAATACTGTCTTTGCTTGAGCGATGAATTCGCAGGACATTATTCCACTCGCGGATTAAGTCCCCACTTTTGGCGTCAAGTTCTGTGAACAATTGCCTGTCGTCAATTCCGTTCAATGCCGATCCACTTTGGCTTTTTATTGAGTGAGATAACCTATCGACTGAATCCAAGCTGCTCGTCAAATCAACGTCTACTGGTTCCGATACAGTTCACACTACCTTCCGCTGCAGACCAGACAAAATATTGCTAACCTTTCTAATTCTTTATTAACTAAACTAACCTCTTTCATAATTTGCCTGTTGACCTTCTTTCCGACCTTGACAGAGCTTCATGCTCCAGCCTGAGGCAATGCTCCGGTGAATTTCTCAAGTGTTTGATGTTCCACTTGCAGCCCTCTTGAGTACGCCTCGCTCCGACCGAATCCTACACACAAACGATCGTCAACGAAAGCACGTTAAGAGGCAGAAAAGCACTTGAAATGTTCTAGACAGCACAAAACACGATCCGAACCATCGATCACCACAAAAAGTTCTTTGGTCTCTCCTTCGCCTCCATGTGGCTGTCAAAATCATCCCGTTGTCACATCGGACAAAACAGCTGTGTGTGGAATGGCACGTCATATGGCGGCAATGTACCTCTCCAGTTGTCGCCAGTGGCATAGTTTTCTCGATGGCCACGGTGGAGGGGCATTTCCAGATGGCTATGTCTCGAAATGTGCCGGGGTTTGGATTAATTCTATATTTCGAATATTTATATCCACAGATCTAAATATTTGGACAGAAAAAAAAAATATTTTCTGCGCAACGATATCCGCACGACAGATGAAGTCCGCTGGCACTTCGAGAACATATCCATCTGGCCGGTTGCAAGGGTTCGGGATCGGAATCACTTCAATTCCCGGGCGTAGGCGTCACATTACAGTTTCGTACCCATAACATAACACAGGTCTTATCACAGATTTGTATACTTGGAGCTTTGTTTTCCTGTGTATGCAGCTGGTCTTCAAGATCGTCAATACTGAATAACTAGTTTAGGTTTCACTAGTGATTTGTAAATACGAAGCTTATTTTACTTTTGCACCACTCTGGACTATAGAATGGGAAGCTCGGAGCAATTGCTTTATTTGCGGCAGTAATGTGGCGTCCAATTTTATCCTTTTTGGCACTTTTCTATTCAGATTGGCTTGAAGGTAGACATTATGCAGACTTTTCAAAGAAAAATAGGAAAAAGCCTGTTATTTTTCATTGGTCAGCTATTATACATAAGATACACCCAAATTTCAGTCTGATAGCCCCAGTGGGGACAAAAAATATAATAACCTTCTGATATTTTTACTGAATCTCATAGACGATAAAGTTTCTCACATAAAAATCCCCGTAGTGAAGTAAACAATAAGTCGTAATGGTTACAGTATTTGGATAGACCTAACCCAACTCTAAACTTGTGCATCCATCCATCAGTGTATGGAGCGTCCCCACATAAATCCTTTGAACTACGAAGGGTTAAACTTCAATTGCAGCTTATATAGTTTTGGATAAACTTTTTGTACATAGACAGAAGAAACGCGAAACTTGAAGGTTTTGTAAAACTCTTTTATAAATGCTCATCATGAATTTAGTATCAGATGAAAGGTCTCTTCAAGAATATTTTAAGTAATTCCCAAGAATCTGATAAATCTGAGAAGATTTGTACATGGAACAACAAAATAAGCACCTTGGTTATCTTTGCTTCATAAAAGTGCAGTCAGCGAGGACGATTCCGTCATTTTCATGGAAATGCACCAAATTACTGGGTAACGCCAATGGTATGCATTGTAAGTTCTTTTGAATTTGGTCAATATACCTCTTGAAACGTTTGTTGAAAAAGTCAATTTCAAAGTGGATGTCATCTAGCCATGAGTTATAGTTCCAGGAACCAATGTATCTATTCAAGGATCTACGAATAGAAAGCATGCTGCTTGAGCGAGGCACAGCTTTAAAACTGAAGTCGCCAAATTTCTTAACTGCACTTCTATCCATTAGCTGTAGGCATTCTTAAACGGGCCAGTATACGAGTATTCGATGTGCGTCTACGTCTGGGTATTTCTGGTGATGGATGTTTTAGAAACTCCAGCAGGGCATGTCCTAACTGTTAAGCTGTTACAAAATTTGGTGTTAACTTTGATTTCGATATCAATTATCAAAACCGACTCTGAAATGATCTCAGTTTTCTTCGTTTATCCACTTTATTGAACATACTGCAAATTATGTTCATTCGGCGAAATTGATTTGGCATCGGTTCGATGAAATTTATTTCACCATTTTTAGGACGTTTTAAAGTAGCTTTTATAATATAAACTTCTCGAGAGAAATTTGCCTATTGCAGAATTATTTTATATACTCGTATATGTATATATATGCAGTAGAGCCCCAATTATCCGCGGAATTGAGTGGCAAGGGCACCGCGGATGACAAAAATCGCGGATAACCTGACATAAGATTAAAAATTAGGTGCAAACACGAAAAAAATATCTTAACATAGAAA
Organism: Odontomyia ornata; assembly: GCA_963969285.1. Classification (NCBI taxonomy): domain Eukaryota; kingdom Metazoa; phylum Arthropoda; class Insecta; order Diptera; family Stratiomyidae; genus Odontomyia; species Odontomyia ornata. The sequence continues at coordinate 341,579,574 of OZ017739.1, read as the reverse complement.
CTATGTTTTATTGTACAAACCCGAAACATTCAAACATACATACTATGTAATTCAGTTCACTATAAACCTTTGCTCTACAACTAACATAATGACTAATGTGTTCTATTAAACTTTTTAAAAAAAATCAGCCACTAGTTTTTAATTTTTAATTTGGAAAAACTTTTTCTTTATTCAAAATTGTACTTTTCTTAACATCCGTTTTTCTGCCAGCTGTGTATCGTCTTGTTCCTCTAAATATTGAAGCAACCTGTCTACGTTCTGCAATGCAGTCTCTGTGTCATCCGCTCAAGTGCCTCGTCTTCTTCTTGACTTTCATTTTGTTCTTCCTCATTGCTTTGTTTGATATATCTATGTCGGTCAGTCGTTCGAACCCCGACTCCACCGCATCGCATTCCAATCCTAAGATTAATAAGAACTGGATGGGCTAAGCTCATATAAAATGCATGAGAGAGCATGCGACCGGTTTCTGCTCTCTTCCAAGTGAACAGTCTGTCATTTCCTCCCCGTCTGCCTCTTGCTGGTCACTTTCTTGTTCCAAAAGCTGACTAGGTGTGAACAGACTGTCAAGTTGGCTGATGCAAATTGGACGCCAAATTGGCCAATTTGCAAGTTTCGTCGCGAATTTTATCCGATATTAAAACTGTGGAAAGTGTTCGCGATCTAAATTCGTTCCAAGTGTTTAAACATTCGATTGGAGTTTGTGATTTAAGTTACTTTAACGTGTGACACTGTGTAATTAACTTAGAATTTCAAAATGAAATGTGTAGTGCCTTCGTGAAAAAATCATAGTGGAAAAGGATCTGTACGTGTTTCCTTTCACAAGTGAGTAGTTATTATATTAATGTTTTGCATGTTTTTCATACAATGCTGAAGGTTTTTCAAATAGAAAGCAAATTTTTGGTATTGTATGAAAATTTGTTTACATTTAGCAGCAGCCATGTTTGCTTGTGCAATTTGGCTCTCTCTAAGGTTGTAAACAAGAGCGTAGCAGTCGGAAAAGTGGTCGCAGGGGTTGTTGCAACCATATTGTCACTTGGTTGTCCACTCCAGTATTATTTAATTACTCAATGTTCCAATCATTCTTCTATATTATTTTCATCGACACTCTCACCTCCCGGAACAGATGTCGCTAAGTCAACAAATGTAGACGACAGCATGATGTTATTCTCTTCTTCACAAATTTTTACGTTGAAAGTTATTTTGATACTCCGAAAAAATTTCTCCATGATTTGATAAGGGTTGATGATTTAATGTCATCTCATGGAGACGCAATATCGTAAATGCTATCCAAAATGGCATAATTCTGCCAAAATTGACTGAAATCACAGCCTTCTTCAATTTTTCATAGTAGCAATTTCTTTTTGTATGTTCTCTTCATGGATACAATTACTCCCTGGTCCATAGGCTGTATCAGCGCAGTAACATTTGCGGACAAAAACTTTGCGAAGATTTGGCCACCAGAAGATTTAAGATAACTTGTAGCTAGGTGTCGAGGTGCGTTGTCAATTAACAAAACTGGATCGTTTTCAGTGTTTCTAGCAACGACATATATGTGGACTTCACTGGATTAACATATAACTTAGGTAGATCGTATTTTGTTATCAGTGGCTTTGATTGTTTCTTACTTTTAGAGATACAAAGTTGGAATTTAATTTTAGATAATTTATAGTCCCATCCACAGTGTATGCCACGGAATGAGCGTGTGGCGATCGATCTTTTGTCTATAAGAACATAAAGCCATCGAAGGATGTACACGTTCTTTTGTGAATGTCTTGGTGAGGGAAGCAATTGGAGCTTCTGATGATGTTTCTGCCTGACGCGAAATCTATTAGTTTTTGCCCGTTTGGACTGGTCTCTGCATGTAGGCTATGCTCTTATTGTTCTTCTGTGAGCCAACTTCTAGCCGATTTTGGAGTTAAAGTCCTTTAGAAAAACATTAATGTCGTTTGACGGCAATCTATCCATGGTATGTTCCAAGGTGATATAAAAATCATCTTTGTCTACTTCTCCATTATTTTCAGTGGAAGCATAGTAATTGTCTGGCCAGATGTTGAAAAATCTCGTCTTGATGCGCATAGCACAGATCCATTCATTATCTGCCATGTAGTCGGTGAAAATTTGTTTGAACTTATTGTCCACGATAAATGCCACTCCATATTCATGGATACCTAACAACTTGCAGCTTGTGAAATAAGTGTGTGTGTTTGCAAGTCATTGTCTTCGTTACCAAGCAGATTAGTTCCTTGAGCTTACAGTAGATTAGTTCCTTGAGCTGCCAGCATATTGACCTAATATTTTTCATCTCGTTCAGTAGTGGTTGCAGTGCATGTGGCATATATAAAATTCGTACGCTCTATGTTCCGAAAGAGTAGCCCTTTTTCAATGCGATTGTCGTTGCTGTCCATCTGAGGCTAATTTACTAGTTTCATGACAAGAGAGTACTGAGTGGAGCACTTCAACTCAGTCGGTTTTGGTCAACGGATGGTATTTGATTTTCCACCTACCTGCTGGTTAGCTGGTTAGAGCATTCTTCTACCAACTACCTTAAGGAGCGTCCGATGGAGGGCCAAACATCGTGCATGGAACAATATATGTATGTACTATATTATCTCTTAGTCTTTAAAAAAAGATGCATATATTTGCTTTTCCGAATGCTAAACGAGTTTTTTTCATTAAAGTTAATAAAAAAAAGGTATTGTTATCTAAATCCATGTTCATCATATACTGTCGTTCTACCCTGCCAATGTACCAACTTTTGTATGGATCCAGTTTCTTACCTCTTATATTACTATTATGTGATTGTTTGTTATATCACGGCTCTTCTCGATTCTGTGTCGTACCAATGATGATTTTATCGCTTGTTTTTTTTCATTTTTGGAACTTTCCGCATCTTTGAAGTGATTCTGGCATCTTACCACTACCATTCGTTTAATTGGTCCAATATATAATTTTCCGCGTCCGCGGCATATCATTTTATATATCCCGTTCTTCTGTCATATCTTTCAGGAGTCTTCACGGTTCCTAGGAATGGTTTTCATTCACGTGGCCCTACTTAATCCCATTTTCTCTGTCTCCTTCCTTTTTTAAGAATGTTTTTGACTTTGTCAAACGCCAGTGGGAATGTTACTGCCGCTCTGATATATCTCAGTTCATCGCTTTGTTGAATTAACGTTATTTCGCTGGTTCGTGTGTCTTCTATCCTCTTTTTGTTAATCATTTAGCCGATCATACTTTTTCGTACCCATTGATATCGGCTGTCACTTTTATTTATTCTAATTCCTCCTTGTACTTGTTTTAATCTATTGGGCTGTGCGAAAACTAAAGTCGTGTGTGACATGAATGTGTGACGTGAACTGCATATTTCATGTAGTAGTGATTGCTTGGCTTATATTATATACTATTTTAAAGATTAGACTTTAACTCTCTTCAGTCAAAAACTGAGCGTCATTGGTAAACAACATGTTGGTTAAAAATAAACATGAGAACGGACAATCAAAGAGAGCATTATCGGCATATTTGATTGTTTTACTTCCGAAAGGGCAAAAATGCGGTGCAAGACAGATAGAAATTGTGTGAAGTTTATGGCGAAGACTGCCTTACTGAACCCCAGTGTCAGCGTTGGTTTGCTCGCTTTCGTTCTGGAAATTTTAATGTGCAAGATGCACCACATACTGGTCGTCCAACCACTTTTGATGACGACAAAATAAAGGCGTTCATCGAAACTAACTATCGTATCACAACTCAAAAGATAGCAGCATACTTGCACTTACAACAGCTTGTTTACATAAAAAACTGGATGTTTGGGTTCCTCGCGAATCAAAGGAAATCCACCTCACCAAACGCATTAACATATGCGACTCTTTGCTGAATCGTAACCAAAACGAACCATTTCTAAAAAGAATCATAATGGATGGTGAGAAATGGATTATTTACGATAACGTAGTCTAAAAACGATCATAGACCAAGCAAGATGAGCCCCCACAATCGGCATCCAAAGCCAATATTCACCAAAAGAAGATTATGCTTTCTGTGTGGTTGGGTAACAAGGATATAGTCTACTTTGAGCTGCTTCCAAGAAACCAAACTATTAATTCGAGTTAAATATCGGGCACGAAATCGGCTTCATCCAATATTTTCTTTCCATAAAATAACGGGCGAATGCGTTCATTTCTAAAGTTCCACAGCTTTGCTGTGATAAAAAATCCATTATATCGGTTCTTAATAGATGCTTTATTGTTTAAGGCTAAATACCAGATAAACTAGCCACTCCATACATTTAAAACTGAGGACAAGCCGGAAAAGTGACGTCAACATTCTTCTGATTTATGCAAAATATCAGCATTCCAGAATAGAGACCCATTCTACAACAATCTGTACTAGCAAAAAAGGCGTTAGAATTTGTGTTATGAAGAAACTCGCCTATTAGCTGAGAATCACAATAGCAGAACATATTAAAGCATAAAATAATTTTAAAAAACTAAAGTACCTTAAATTGTATTGTTCAAACTGGAAAATCAGGCATTCAGGCAATAAAATGTGAAGAATGTGGCAAAACATATAACGAACAAACAAAAACAAGCATCTAAAATCATTTTAAGGAGCATTTACAATGTATCGACGGCGTATACCGAACCTAAAAAATCAGCAGTAGTGCATCGTATTTTTAATGACGGCTATGAAAAATTAAATGTGAAACTTATAAAACAAGTGAATGATGAAGGAAATCTGGGCGAGTTGATATAAAAACAAATTGTGGCGATCATAAAAATTATTTCCACCACTGATGGCGCTGACATCATCTCGAGGAAGTTTGATTTTACTCATCTGGCAACCAATCAGCTAACAACGAGAAGACTTTTCATCAGCTGTTCTCGTTGGCTTTTGGTTGCGAAGCAGACGAACGAAATGTGATATATTTAGATTTTTACAATAAATTGTTATTAATGTGGTAATTAAGTAATTAAGTAAGTTTAACGATTGCATTGTGCACGTCTTAATCCACGGAACTCAAGGCGGCTACAACTGGCGACCCTATCATCGACGTGAGCCCGCACCGCACTTCAACTAACAACGAGGCTTGCTATTACCATAAAAGACTTGGCGTAAAAGCGAAGCGGTGCTCGGAGCCCTGCTCGTTTCAAGCAAATCAGCATCTGGGAAACTGAGACAGTTGTCTTCCATCACCGGAGTGGTAGACAACATATATAAAATTCCGGAATTCAGACTACACATAGCCCATCAGCAGTCACACTTAAATTTCCTAATCGACTCCGGATCGTGCGTCTCGATTCTGCCTAAACGCTTCGCTCAACTTCAACAGCCGCAAATGCTAACATTATATGCCGCCAACAACACAGTTACCACGTATGGTAAACGACCTTTGAAGATACACTTAGGTCTCAAGCGTCTATTTGCGTGGAATTTTATTGTAGCAAATGTCTCTACACCAATTATCGGGGCGGACTTCTTGACACATTGAGGGCTTTTGATCGATTTAAAAAACGGAAGGCTATTAGATGACAATTGTATCTGCTCCAGCCCGGGACAAATCGCTCTGGTTGATGTTTTCGGGAGGTCCACGACACATGCAAAGGCAACTATCATTCAGCCTACGACTCAAGACACGGCCTCAATAGCAACAACAATACACACATCAGCACCAGCTAACCAAGTGACACATTTCATCGAAACAACTGGACCACCAGCTTTTCAACGGCCTCGACGTCTGACAGGCGAAAAACTGAAAGCAGCACTAGTAGAATTCGATTGGATGCTTAAAATGGGTATTTGCCATACATCGAGTAGTCCTTGGGCCAGCCCCATCCGTATGGTGGCCAAAAAATCTGGGGGCTGGAGAGTTTGTGGCGACTATCGCAAACTTAACGCTCAGACAATACCGGATATATATTCAATTGCACATATCCACGACGGGGCTGACCGGCTTGACGGTAAAACTATATTTTCGAAGTTGGACCTAGAACGGGCTGACCATCAGATCCCGATGTCCGAATTTGACATAAAAAAAGACAGCCGTTACAACACCATTCGGGTTGTTTGAATATTTGGTAATGCCTTTCGGTCTTCGAAATGCCACACAAACTTTTCAACGGCACATGGACAACATCCTCTACGGACTGGAATTCGTTTTCTGCTATATAGACGATATCATCATCATGTCAGACAATGCTGAACAACATCGAGAACACCTCAACATTGTCCGTCAACGACTTGAGCAACATAACTTGCACATTAACATTGATAAGTGTGCTTTCGGTCAAACGGAGATAGAGTATTTGGGCTAAATGATCAACAAAAATGGTTCACAACCAACACAAGAGCGAATCACTGCGCTGCTTAACTTCAAGCAACGTGAGACTATCGCTGAGCTGCGTCAATTTCTTGGGGCCTGCAAATTCTACAGACGTTGTCTTAAGCACTCAGCCCACCATCAGGCATCGTTGAACGCTTTCTTAAGCAACAGCAAGAGAAACGATAATCCTAAAGTTCCTTGGAAACCACAAACGGAATCAGATTTTCAAACGTGCAAACGTGACCTTGCAACTGCAGCCTTACTCGTCCATCCGGATCACAAGGCACAACTTCAACTTGTCACTGACGCATTTGACATTGCTATCGGAGCAGCCTTGGAATAGCACGATGGCGAACACTGGCATCCATTCGGCTTCTTCTCTCGTAAGCTGAGGCCAACGGAAGCTAGATACAAAAAAATTTGAGTAAGTATTGTCGCACCATTTTGGAGCAGCTCTTAAGTGAAACCTAAACGAATGGACATGTCATTAAGCAGATGAGATTTGATGGAGGAAAAGAATTTGACGACAAGACGGTCTCTGAGCTGCTAGCAAGCAGGGGCATAGAACACTGTATTGCTGCGCCATACACACAACAGGAAAATGGTGTTGCAGAGCGTGAAAATTAAATCATCATTGAGTGCGCGCGTTCTATGTTGAATTCAAGAACTTTACCAAAGAAACTATGGCCAGAAGTATGCAATACTACTACATACCTCCTGAATTGCACTGAAAAGTTCTCCAGTGAAAACAAGTCTCCCTATGAATTGTGGAATGGACGACCAGTAGGGTCTCGGTCAACTGAAGATTTTCGGATCATAATGCTTCGTGTATATAAATTTTCGCTCGAAATTTCACGACAAAGCTGTTCATGGACATCTGGTTTTATATGTTACAACAGGGATGGATTCAGGGTCTGGATTCCAACTCAAAGGAATATTGTTATGAGCCTCGACGTGAAATTCAAGCTTGAAGTTGCCTGCAATGTGCGCATCAACGATTACAAGTTTGATATCAACCAATATATAGAAACAAAAAGAAGTCAGCGATGACAAAAGAGAAGAAGAATGGAATTAAGCCGAAGAATTTGCCTCAATGTCCAGTTCCGGAGGAAGCTATGTTCCAGTTGAAGAAGAAGCCAAAAATGAAAGTGAAACTACAAAAAAGGCAAATGTGAATCGAAGAAACTATCGTGAATGTCCAGTGAAGGTTTTGTCGACGTAGCCGGATTGTCGATCACTTAAAACAAGAAGCCCAATCTCGCCTTGAATTGCTGTATTCTGCTCACAGAGAAGAATGGTTGAAGGCGCTTAGCGAGCTTAGCGCTAGAATTGGATGTTTTAGAAGAAAATGGTACCTGAGTGCTGGTTGAACGTCCGAAAGATGTACAAGTCTTGAAAAATCGTTGGATCTTGAACCAGAAACTTTTGGATGGTGCAAACCCGCTTCGAAGCTTACTTGGTTGCAAAAAGTTTTGTACAAAGACAAGAAAGTGACAACGAAGAGACGATCAGCCCTGTTGCACGATATGAAACCATACAAATTTTGCTAGTGGTGACTGCTGCATTCGGAATGAATCTTGCTCAGTTTGATGTACAAACTGTTTTCCTAAACGGTGTGCTTGAAGAAGATGTGTATGTGGAACAACCAAAAGGCTTTGAAGAGAACACAAGACGAATGTGTCACATGAAAAAAAGTTTGTACGGACTGAAGCAGGCGCCATGCTTCTGGAACAAACGATTCAAGAAGTTCATGAAGAAAACTAGATTTAAAAATAGTAGTGCTGCTCCATGTCTGCTCAATTTTAACAGAAACAGGAAGTACGAGTATGTTGTAATTTTCGTGAATGGCAGTTTCGCTGTAGTCATTGATATAAAAGAACTTGAAGTATTGATTAATTCTTTGCAATGTAAAATAACCTTGAATATAATAAATGAAGTTTGAACAAATAAATTAACAGGGCGCAAAGGAAGCCATTTATATACAATACAATAAGAACACTTTGAATTTCCATCAAGGAGGCATTCAATCCGTACACACACACTTTCTTCATCGCACAGCCCTCATAGGATCTGCATTTCTACAATTCTACATTTTATCAAGTATGCCACCCAGACAATGTCCTATAAATCGATATAAGTGGGCATAAAAAATAATGTGAATTAATCCTTTCATGAATATCTAGTCCAATTCATGATCAGCTCTCAGAGATAAGAAAAATCATATGATACAACGCATTAAAAAATATACTGAGCTGGAAAAAATCTTTCAGTCCACGCTTCAATCAATGTTCATTAAATGATCCCTAAGTCTTTTATTTAAATACCAATAGTGAGTTAATAAATAAATTTGGAAAATTATAAAAATAGTTAGAGTCGACTTCACTTTCACAAAATATTCAACCTGAAAATAGAAAATGAAACGCTTTTTTTCGCAAAATTAAAAGAAAGGTGTTTCATTTTCTATTTTGAGGTAAAAAAATAAGTTTGGTTGTTTAAAATGTTAACCTTAATATTTATATAGAATACATTTCGGCTATCGAAGCATTAAAATCTGGGACCATAAATCATTCTAAAATCCGACCAAAGTGCTTCGAGCAGTAACCCTTAACGCATTCACATTCCCTGGTCCCTAAAGATTCTCATCTAGCCACCAGTCATCTTTATTGATGAAGCATAGCCGTCAAATACCGCCAGTTTAACTATCAGCATGTTCAAGTATCTTGTCGATTCGCCTGTATCTCATCTACTAAAGGTTGTAGCTTCTGCAGTGCTCACAGCTTCGGTAGTGGCAGTTGCTTAAAATCATTCTCTTGCTTGGTCAACAGAGGAATACACCAATCTGGCTTCTTTTAGCGTCATAAATTCTCTTATTCTCCGGATCTAATGGTTTATTGCTAGTTATTTCTTCCCTTAGCGTAATGTCTTAGTTTGCCGGTGAAGGTTATCCTATTTCCCAATTTTCGTTTAAGTTGATCGTTAAGCTTAGTTATTGTATGCCTTATTTCTTAGTCTTTCTGAAAGTATATAAAAGAAAAAATTATTGTATATGAAAATTACGATTAAATAAAAAAATATTTATGAGCAAATGGCGTCCACGTTTTGTTGTAAAAACTAACAAAAAGATGTACTAGTGAAAAATAACTCGAAGTAATTCAAATACTACACACATACTTGACTGAATTAACATACAAATACATGCTTAAATATTTTTGAAAACCGAAACACGATGCAATATACCATATACTGAATTACGAATTATGCTAAATTTAAATAAATATTGAAGAGAACATAGTAAATAACTTCATGTCGATTGGTTTTAATTTATGAGAATTGTTTGCATTTTAGTTTCAGTTTCAATTCATAAGCCTCAAAACTATTCTTTTTCTATTTTTTATTCTAAATTTTCAGACAATCGAAAAACTGCCGGATAAAGTCATATTAAATATATTTTCATATTTAACGCATTTGGAAATATGTCGCATGGCAAGAGTTTGCAGACGTTGGCGTCAAATCGCCTACGATACCCGATTATGGCGGAACGTTTCCTTGCGACCCGAAGTGTCAGGTCTCCATGTTGGCTCGTTAGAGTCCCTTTTAGCTTTGATATCTGTTCGTTTCGGTCCTTCACTTCGGTATATTGAATTGCCGATAGAATTGATTACACACAATGTACTCCATGAATTAGCAGCAAAATGCCCAAATCTCACGCATATGCTGCTGGATTTCTCAACTGGTACATTTGTATTCTTTTTGAATGAATCTAATCCTACTAACTTATTTTCATCGCAGCTATGCAGCTGCACGATTTCAGTGAAATGCAGGCATTTCCTACCAAGTTGCGATACATGTGCATTTGTTTATCAGAAGTCATCTTTATGGAAGGTTTCATGCGGAAAATTTACAATTTCATCAATGGTTTAGAGGTATGTATAAATCAGATTATTTTTTTTCGATACTAAAGGTTCAACTCCAAGGTATTGCATTTGATTGGAACGTATGAAAAATGTGAAGAAGAGGAAGAAGAAATCTACGAAGTTATCAATGTTCACAAATTGAAATCTGCAACACCAAACTTACGAGTTATTAACTTGTATGGTATTAATTTTATTGACGATTCGCATATTGATGCGTTCAGTTCCAATTGTATTCAATTGGAATGCTTGGCAGTCAACTTTTGTAACAAAGTAACAGGATCAACGCTGAAAACACTGATACAACGCTCAAAACGTTTAACATGCCTTCTGATGAATGGAACAAGTCTGAAGTCAGAATACGTTATGCTGGCAGACTGGGAAAGGTGTAATCTTCAAGAACTAGATATAACAGCAACTGACCTTTCTACCGATTGCCTTATTGATCTGTTAACACGTATACCCAACTTAAGATTCCTTTCAGCAGGACAAATAAATGGCTTTAATGATTCAGTCCTTAAAGCTTGGATGGATATGGGAAATCCAAGGTTATATGGAATACTAGTATTTTAGAAACAACTAATTTATCGATCTTGATGTTCATTTCAGGTCTTTAGTTGCATTGGATCTTGATTCCTCAGATAACTTGTCAGACGATGCATTGACAAAGTTCCTTAGTCGATATGGGAACCAACTGCATGCTTTAATTTTATCCGGTATGCCACATTGCACCGACCAGCTTTGGATGAGTATTCTTCCAATTGTAGTTAATGCCAAGTAAGTATATTATTGTACAATCAAATCAAAACTTTGCGATTTAAAATTCTTTTGCTTTTCCAACAGAATTCTAGTAATGGGTACATCAGAAAAGTTAGGTGTTAACATCCATGTTGATCAATTGATGGATGCTATTGCGTCAAATTGTTCATTTTTAGAAAGACTTGAACTAAGGTAAATTCATTTTTAAATTAGATGGAAGTTAGATGGAAGTAGGCTCATAAAATTGTTTCAGATGGGATCCTGACAATCTACGGTTCTCTGATAAAAGTCAAAAGGCCATAGATTTGCTCCGAGTAAAATGTTTGAAGCTTCGTTGCATGGTACTAAGGTAAATTCCACAAATAAATTATTTTAAACTAGATTAAGGTATATAGAAAATTAAGGGTTTTAATGTCATTGTAAAGTTTGGAGTTGCAAAATATTGCCTCCTGATATAGAGGAAATAAAGCTGAGATGATTAGGCAAGAAAAGCTTTAGACTAAAAAAATCCAGACTCAACTAGAGGTTTTGCTCTAATTATGTACATAGATTTGCAGGAACTCATGCAGCTTAGAACCATGTACAGTCCAAGTTACACCTGAATCGCAAACTCAATTAAGTGCAGAAAAAGACTCGAACAAAACATTTATTCATTAACAAAGATGAAATAAGTTCACCTTAGATGGAAGTCCTTTAGAGCAATATATAAAAGACGGAATACGTGATTAGAACGCTACCAGTCGCTACAATAAGTACGTTATTACACAAGTCAAGCCAAATGGTAGCCTATGCGGATGACATTAATATTTTGTCACGGTCGTTAACAACCGCCAAAGATTACCTGAAACTCGACAGCGAAGCAAAACTAGTAGAGCTACAAATCAATGAGATTTAAACAAAGCTCATGACGTAGTCGAGGAAAAATCACACTTGGCGAATACAGCATTGAAAATTGCGAGCAAATTTGTGTAATTAGGTGCCAAAATAACGGAAACCGGTAATAAAAGAGACAAAATACGCCGAAGAATACAGCTCGCAAATAAAATTTTTAATTCAGTTTTTATGGTCTTGAAGACCAGCTCTATACACTGGAAAACAAAGCTCCAAGTATACAAATCTGTGGTGAGACCTGCGTTATGCTATGGGTGTGAAACATGAACCCTAACCTAAGCATCCGCGAACATATTGAACACCAATGAGCGACGGCTCCTGAGGCGGCTAATTGGAGCAAAACTAGACGGGGACTAATGGCGAATTGGATACAACCATGAGCTGTATGAAATTTTTGACGAGCCGAAGGTGCAATGATGTTAAGACTACGGAAGCTGCAATAAGCTGGCCACATGAATCGTATGGACAAGCAACGAATACCCGAAAAGGTATTCGTTGGGAGAACTGAAGGACAGAGGCAGTGAGAAACGGAGGAAACACCGGTCTGACTCTGTCGACGAAGACAGTTCATCGCTGCTCGGATCTCAAAATTGGAGGACGCGGTCAATGGACCAAGACAGTTGGAGGTGCTTATTGCAGGAGCGAAGACCTTAAATGGGCTGTAGTGCTACAAAGAAGAAGAATATATCAAATGATTTCACAATTTTCGGTGCAACAATTATGAAGCGATATTATTCACACAGATGAGTTGATTATACTCGTAGACTATGAGCATTGATAAGTCAAAATGGTGTATTCTTAAAGAATTGTAGAAGTAGGGGTAATTTGCTAGTGCGTAACTAGGAATATTATTGATGTTTTTTTTCATTTTGCGCACAACTTAAGCTATCTGAAATCACTATTAACCGAAACATTCTCCATATGCACAGTTCAGCAGATTAATTAAATTTATACGTATTACATTTAAGAACTAAATTTACCCTAAGGTGCTTCCGCTATAGAATAAACTTTTTTATTATCAACATTACGTCCTACTCAATATTTTAGCTAGACATTACAATGTGATAAAATCTATTCAAATGAAGAAACGAGTAATGTAATTAATCATACACCAGCTTCTGATCTTGGAGTTAAAAATGTCTCAACAAATAGAGGATACCTTTCTATTTATATCGAATTTCATTGGCTATGGACACATCATCATTGTGATTATTTCATTCTATTATATGAACACAAACTTGGTGATTTCAGGATGGTGTTATATAATAAGCGTTACTTGGATTCTATGAATGCACTTGCTGCAAGATGTTTCAATTAAAGCGTAGGATTGGGAGTAATGCTTGATCAATTGACCGACCAATGTGGTCCAATGGAACAATTAGTAACAAATAGTTATTTCTATTCTACTCTATCCGCAAACGAGCCTTCTGGTTAGGAAAGCTTCACACAAAGCATTCGATATAAACGACAATTTGATCATGAGAGTATTCTATCAAAAAAATGTTTTAACATTCATGCCCATGACAAACGAAATATTCTACGCAGCTTTGTATTTGCTTTACTTTACACGAGAGACAATAATACTTGGAATACCAACCTTCAAGCTAATTGCATTGTTCTGCACCCTGGCAGTAATTAATTCTATCGTTTCACTTGCCCATGCTTAAATCTTATTTAATGATCTAATGACCCACTTGTTGTCGTGGGCCACAATTTGAGAACACACAATTGAGAACGAGGTCGCCCACCTGATTACGTGAAGAAGAATAAGTAGAGTATATAGGAAGACCAAGAACAACTTTAGTTCTTGCCTTGGCCTTTTTTGCAGACTCCCTAGCTCGTGCGTGCAAAATAATTTGTAGTGGGACTTGGTCCCATGACACCGCAGACGCTAGCCTACCAATGCATGCACGCGCCCCTAGATCAGGTCATTTCCAGCTGAGCATCCATCCTTGGCTCGTTGACGCAGCATAACACTGCTGCAGGCCGTTACAGACAATCTCACCTTTTTTGAAAATACTACAATATCACATTAATAAGGTGGCACTTAAAAACATAAAATTTACAATTTGTTAAGGTGAACAAAGAAATGGAATTCATCTGATAAACTGATATAATGCTGACCATATGTCATGCGGCCATAATTGAATTGATTTAGCGTCTAATCATATATATTGATGAATAAACAAGCTGAGTAAGCAGGAGAGTGCTCCTACCGGAAGGTCTTTGTAAACATCCTAAGGTTAGAAACAAGTTTTCTGATAGCGTGAATCGATGACTTGAATTATTTATCCAATACTTGGATATGAAATCGTTCAAATTTATGCGAAAAATGCAGTTTCTTTCATAAGCACAGTGTAGCCACCATTTTGATCTAGCTTAAATGATTGTTTTGAATGTTCGGCCAATCGAACATATTCAAGTTCAACGCCACTCCTTAAATTTTCATGAAAGAAAATAAAAGTGCCTAGGTCGATTTGAAATATGTACCAACCATATGCACGTGTTATTGTTGTTGTAATTCCATACAATTGAAATCGCTATAACTCACTTGATTATGATTCGATCTCTATTAAATTTTGTGAACGTACATATCTTATATCAGTCTTTATAATTGCATAATTTCAAAAAGTTTAAAGTTACCGTTTTGATTTTATGGGCGAAAATGTGAAGTCTATAAATCATACTATTATTAACAAAGTTGAGTGAATTTCGATTTCTGAGGTATTTGTTGCCCTTGTACTTATAAAGGCCCACGTTCGTGATAATTTTCAGATTTTTCGGCTGAAAGGTGTCCAATCGCGAGGGGAGGGGACACAAATTTTGCCGTACATTTTGCCTTCCCCTGGACCCCTTAATTCATAAAATGATTTCTTTATTTCTGATTCTAAAAGTTCTAATCAAGACCTTTCATTTGATACCTCACTCGACTACCTTTGGTTAAATTCGTTATTAGGGGGGACCCCCCTTAACAATTTTTTAAATTTTTGTTAAGACCTTAACTTTTGAGAGACCATCACTTCTGACCTTTTCACAACGTCTTAGCATTCTAGCTTCTATACTTTCTGAGGAAACTAGCTGTGACGCACGGACAGACGGACGGACAGACAGGTCGCGAAACTAGTGGGTCTTTGTAAAAAAATTTTTTACAAAGACCTAAAAATGAATATTTTCTGGCTAGAGGTTTAGTTTGTAGTTCTAGGGTTGAAATTAATGTTGAAAATCTTTAAACATTTTATATAGTCAGCCATATTCATTGATGAAAAACAAATTTTTATTTAGGGAGTACCGCAATGTAATTTGCTTAACAAGGCCCCACTGATTTTCAATTTAGCTCTAGAGTATGGCATACGAACTTGGTGATATGAAAAGGATAGTAATGGAACTGTGAAATGCAGCTCGAGTACAAAACATATTACTGAGTTTTGGATATTCTGAAGGCCAGCCGCATAGACAGGAAAACAAAAGTCCAAGTACACAAACCTGTGATCAGACCTGTACTAAGGCTTAGGATATGAGACGTTTTGATAACTTTCGAAAGGTAAAACGGGAAGCAGATCGATGACGAATTAGATGCAGCCGCGTGTTGAATGAATTGTTGTACGAAAGCTGCAATGGGCTGACTATGTGCAACGAATGGATGAAGGGCGGGCAGCTAAGGTTTTCGAAGACAAAACTGAGCGACAAAGATTAGTTGGAAAACCCAGGAAGTTCGGCTCCACGGATGACAATAGCAGATCGCTACTCGAATTGTAAAATTGGTTCACGGATTTCAAAACTGAAAGATGGATCGAAACAGCTGGAGGTATCTACGGGAAGTCAGTTCACTATTCTGGTACAGTGCTACAAGAACTAATTATCAATCTTGATCAACAATGAAATAAGGATTAATTAACGAAGTTATATTGCATGCACAGTAAGCTTTTGTAAAAGAAACGCGTATTTTATTAAAAGAGCGGTAAAATTTTTATTAAAATAATCTTAAATGTCTCAAACGGTTGCTACCGGCTAAAATTTACCACATTTCTTTTACATGGGGAAATTATGTTGACTATCGTTTATTAGGATTAAACAAATAAAATCTATAAGCAACCCACAAAAACTAATGTTTATAATAAATCACGTAAAATATAAATTTTCAACTATTTTTTAAGTAATCTCAGTATTACTTTACGTTTTCGTAACAAGTGCTACAAATAGGTGTCATACTCGTATGCTCTCGGGATATTTTTTTGTTACACATTTCACAAGCTGACTTTCTTTAAATCATTTTTAGGGTTTTGTAAAATAATTTTACAAAACCCTACTAGTTTCGCGACCAGTCTGTCCGTCTGTCCGTCCGTGTGTCACAGCAGTTTTTCTCGGAAACTACTTGAGCTAGAAACATCAAATTTTTTGTGTAGATGTAAAGTGGTGATCTCTTCAAAGTTCAACTACAAAAAAATTTTATAATGTATTTAAGGGGGGGTCTCCCCATATAGGAGAGTGAGCCTCCGAAAATAAAAATTTCATTGAAGGTAGCCGATATGGGTATCAAATGAAAGGTCTTGATGAGAACTTTTCAAAACAGGTCTTAGTTTGGCAGAATTTGCTTCGAGGGGCGCACAAGGAGGGGAAATACACGAAAAATTTGTGTCCCCCCCCCTCGCGATTGGACACCTGTGATCCGAAAAATCTGAAAAAAAATCAGGAATGTAGGCCTTGGTGAGTACAACAACAACAAATACGTTAGAAGTCGCAATTCACTAAACTTTGTTAGTAATAGTATGATTTATCGATTTTATGTTTTCTTGAATAAAATCTTAACGGTACCCTTAAACTCAATAAAATTCAGTACGTAGATGCCTATTTATAAGATTGATCTACGCTGAAAGTTTCATAAAGATTGAATCATATCTAGCGATGTTAAAGCGGTTTGAATTTTCTTGTATTACTATGGAACAATATGCGCTGCATTTATTACAATGGCAACATATGGCTATGGAACAACATGCACTTTTTACCGACTCAGACACTACAGTTTTGCTAGGATTTGCATGAAAATTTCAGGAATGATAGGTGTCATGAATATCTTTGAGAATCGCTTCAGCTAGTGGTATCAGTAATCGTTTAAACAAAATAGTGGCTGTTTTAAATGCGAAGATTGAACAATTTTGAGTTATTTTTTCCCAACTTCAACGTTTAAGGTGCATGTTTTGAACACTTGATTCAATTTGATGAATGACTGAAGGTGAGTACCTACAATTAATGCTCATAAGTGATACAAGTCAAGGAGGTGGGAGAGAGCTCCTAGCAAAAGGGTTTTGTAACCATTCTAGGATTCGAAAAATTGGCCATTAATCGATGATAACAGTGCAGGAGACTGGCCCCTGAAAAAAAATTCATCAAACGTGGCCGATATGAGTATGAAATAAAAGTTTTCATGGGATGTTAAACTGTCAGTTTTTACTTCAGTGGGGGCATAGGGGGGAAATACATGAAAAATGTGTTTCCTTCGTCGCGGATGGACATCTAAAATAATTATCAAGTGAGATATTTATGAGTATAACAATACCAAAAACCTCAGAAGTCGAAATTCGTTCAACTTTGTTAAAAATAGTATGATCTTCGTATTTCATATTTTCTCCAATAAAATCGTCTTTGAAATGTTTCTTGATTTGATTCGATCTGGCGACTGCATTTTGTAAATTGAATACAAAACCCTTCTGACATGAGCGTAGGTCTGTTTACCCAACTTGTTTCAGTTACAATCTTCACTATGAGACGTGAATAGTTTCGGTCATGACATAGAGGAGCCTGGCAGTCAGTCTTCGTTATTTCATCTGAACCAACAATTGACTTAATTTTTATCATGGCCTGTGGTATGTCGCTGAACCTTTGGCCATTATTTCAACTTCAACATGTTCTTTGATCAATCTAAGTTCCTGAGTGTTCTTTATATTCTTTGACAATAACGCAGACATCGATACCTTCGACGTTGAGGGGACTTCAAATATTACTAACAACCATCTTTTTAGGATATAGTAAAATAATTTTACAATGCCCGACAAAAATCACGACCTGTCTGTCCGTCCGTCCGTTTGTCTGTCTGTCCGTGCGTCACAGCAAGTTTTCTCGAAAAGAACAGAAGCTATAGAGATAAAATTTTGCACGTAGGTCAAAAGTGATGCCCTCTCAAAAGTTGCAGCACCAAAAGAATATTTTAAGATGTTTAAGGGGATCTCCCCATATGGGAAGAACACCCTTGAACAATTTACTAGAAACTAAACTAGAAGCATTTGCATGGAGCAACGCAGGGTGAGGGGAAACGTACGAAAAATTGGTTTTCCCCCTTGCGATTGGACATTTTTGGACAGAAAAATCTGAAAAAAATCATGAAAGTACGTCTTTATGAGTAAAAGGCCAACAAATACCTCAAAAGACAAAACTCCGCCAAATTTGTTATTATTAGTACAACTTACGAATTTTACATTTTCACCTATAAAATCGAAAGGTGAGCTTTAACGGTATCTAAACTTTCTGATATTATATGCATGTTGCCTGAAAATTTTATACAAAACGAGCAATAAACAGCTAAGTTATAGAGGATTGAAATTTGTCAATTACAACAATTACACGTAATACTGTTTAAATAAATGTTCGCAAAGGACCCAAACACTAGAAATGGGTAAGGGTTTTGATGAACCTTTTAGAAATATTTTGTAACATGGATATGTTATCATGACTACTCAAACATTGTTGTCAGCACACTGAAATTTAAATGGTGGCAAATCAAAATACATAATAACCATAAATTAGTTTTCCGAGCTCAATTCATGGAATATATGTATGAGTCATGTTTTTATATTCAGAAGAAGTTGTTTGAATTTCTAATTATTTTACAATACCCTTCTGGCAGGAGCGCTCTCCTGCTACTTTCGCTTGTTTACAGTCGTTGTGCAAAGTGAATGCAAGCCTCCGTCTTTTTTTTCCTTGGCACATATAAGACCAAAGTATAGTCTTTTTGAAACTCAAATAAGGTACTGTGAATATCTTGATGTTAAAATGCTGTAAATACTAAAGGAATTTCGGCGATATATGTATATCTTTTTTAAAAACGCCCTACGCTGGCCAACGATTACACTGGGTAAATAGTGATTTTGTTCAACAAAGTCCAGTTAAGTTTTTAATCACTACTACCTGCCCGCATAAAAACCTCATACTTCATCATCATCTATGGCGCGACAGCCCACGACGGGCCTTTGCCTCCAGAATTAATCTCTTCCAATCATCACAATTCTGCGACCTTGTCCGCCAGTTGATCACACCCAACAAGAGTCTGCTATCAACTTCTATTGTGTCTTCCCATCGGCCTTTCCGCTGGACGTCTATCTTGTGCTCTACCCGTCAATGTTTATTTGGGTAGCCGGGTTTCTTCGATTCCTAATTTACATAACTTTAGGCAAGCAGATACATGTGGTTCAACAAAAAGTTCATACAACTCAACGTTGTAATGTAGTCTTCACTATTTTTTGTTTCACTGGGCCGTAGAGCACTTTGCGTTCAAATATGTCCACTGCCTTTTCGGATTGGCTCGTTAGGGTCCATGTTTCACTTCCATATAACAGCAAAGGTTTGATTGGTGATTTGTAAATGCGAAGCTTATTTTGTCTGTGCAACACTCTGGACCTAAGAATGGAAAGAACGGACTAACTCATACTTAGTTGTGGTCAATCACTTTCAGTTATCGTTAAGCATCGCTTCAATTGATTACGCAATTTTCGCTTACTGTAGTGTCTTTTCGGGAAACATCCTCAAACTTTTGAATTTAAAACAGTTTTTTAATCATTAGCGTTTCTTTAGCTCTTAATTAAATGGCCAGAGTGTGTATAAATCATCCTAGTAACTTTTGTTCGATTTGTGGTTAATTTACTATTAAAAGTTGGAGTCGTAGTTTGACTTCGTTGTTTAAAAACTGTTATATTAATTAATACTACTTACCAGTTTGAAATATAGACACAGTCTGAACTCCTAATGTTTGCTGTGCATGGTTACCATTATGGGCTAAAGGCTCTCGTCATATACCATTCGCAGTTCCAATGATATGGTCAGACTTCAATAAAACACACCGTGAACTATCCTAATCTTCATTCTGCTCGACGACTTTCCCACATTGTGAAGGTTTGCTTATTCTTCAGCCTCTAGTAAACATGGATAACGTGAATGCAGAAAATGTCTTGACTCATACAATCCAATTTTTGAGCTCAGTACTTTTAATAAGGAGCCTCATTTTATTGGTCAAAACTACCTCAATGGCTTAGTACGCGATTTGGATCGCTGCGTGACTTCACGATTGGGATTTACTGAAAAAAATAGAATATCCACTTCTTAAGTTTCAATATAGTTTTTTGCAGAGGTATCCCCCAGAGATGACGGAGCTAACGATTGAATATGAAATATCCAACTGGTAATTGTTTCTCGATTCGTCAAGCTTAGTTTAAAAGTTGTGCTGCTACATTATGGTAATAATTAACCGTCCGTACCTGTCGCTCATGCTACTGATATGATAGTCATATGAAAATATCAAGTCAATCAACATATTAAATATTACTCGGGGGTAGTATATGAAGATTTGAAAGTAATTGCTATTTTACTAGGCATGCAGCCTGGATATTCAAAATATTGTTGTTTCATGTATGAGTGGGATAATCGTGACAAGAGAAATCCCTATATTGAAAAGGATTGGCCTAAGCGAGACGCTCTTATCCAGCTCAAACAAATGTTCTTCACTCGCTTTTAATAAATGCTGTAGATGTATTGCTACCTCCATTGCACATCAAACTTGAATTACTGAATAATTTTTGTTAATTTATGAACGAAAATGTAGATGGATTTAATTACTTGCAAATTCACGAACCGCTCTGTAATTGGCAAAAGACGTATTAATCGACATAACGGCTAATCATGATTCGGACACGATGGCTCGACACTTGTTTGCGTCAATTGAAGTAATGCAAGAGCGCAGGATTCCCCGATCAGGTCGACATTTTTCGTGATTTTGGACAATTTCAATATCACGAACAGAGACCCCCCGACATGTAGTGAATCGGACAGCATATTTTTGAAACTTCTTAAAGTGGACTTGTTGTGACTTGCCCCATGTACCAACTTTAATAGTAGTTAAGAAGAGGGCCGCTGAAACGGTCATCCGGATTTAGGCGTAGACGAGTCCATAATGTCAACAAAATCGGTCAGCTTAAATTAAAAATCCCGAAAAGGGTAAAATAGCATTTCAACGTGTGTTGAAAAGTTGGATTTACATTTGTGAGATTTGCAGTTGAGATTGCATCCTTTAATGTTTGGATTTAAGGGCCTTGGCACTTTTAGGATGTTGCCAATTGACTTTGAAATGAAGATTCTAATGTATGGAACTTCGAATCACCGTTAATATTGCAATTACGCACTAAGAGTCAATAATAATTATCTCCCTTGCATTCCAGAAAACCGATGCCATGGCCTTATTTTCAGTTGAAACTTTTTTTGTCTCCTTTAAAGCGTTTTTCCATTCCAGCCATTTTTTGAGTTTTTTTCGAATCAGGTGTGAAGAATGAACTCAAGTTTAATCTCTAGATAACATATATATATATATATATATATATATATATATATATATATATATATATATATATATATATATATATATATATATATATACATATATATATATATATCTATATATATATATACATATATATATATATATATATATATATATATATATATATATATATATATATATATATATATCTATATATCTATATATATATATATATATATATATATATATATATATATATATATATATATATATAAATTGACGTAAAAACTTATTTTGAAACTTCGTTCTAACACTCATTACCCTTTCTTCAATTGTGAGTAATCACTTAAAATATTATTTACAGATTTACAGTCTGTCAGCACGCATTTCAGCCGACAATCATCCTTTTCTTTACGAGTTGACCTCTTTTTTAAAACGGATGATCGACTTGACAGCTCGAACGAATGACTTTCACCTCTACAACGCAAAGTTTTATTATTTAAGCGAAGGAGCCAACTCCTCTGGTTGAAATTATTGCAGCAAAAAAAAAAAATAAAGAAAAAAACCGAGGACTGGCTTTTCTATATTAACAGATACACTTAAAGGTTTCACTATTGATGGCGAACGATTGCTAAACAATAGAGCGTCGTCAAACTAAGGCCGATACTACCCAACTCAGTTATTCCTTCTTATTAACAATCGCAATCTGCAAGGTCCGTCCGAAAAGTATCCGACCAGCATTCATATCTCCACGCCAGAACGTACAAACAACCACAGCGGGACGTGAGCATAACCAGTATACTTTTCTAACGTGTATTAATTCGCAGAGTATATTCTACGCTTTTTGCATTTGCTATTGTCAAAAATGACGGAAAGGCCAGATCAACGAATTTACCCAAGCTTTGCTTCAATCTCGGAAATAGTTTTGCGGAAAGATGGTTACGTGGGTGGGACGAATCGTGGGTTTGTAGTTATGATAAAATCTTCACAGTGAAAGCTTCGATACGTGCCACGTCTGAAAAAAAGTATTTCAAATTCGGAGTCATTTTCAGCCAATGTTGGTGGTTTTTTTTCGATTCTGAATATTACGTTGCAATTCTGAAACGATACTGCGATGCGATTGAAAGAAAGCCGCATTTTTGGTCAAGCGGTGACTGCCTTCTTCATCACGATAACATTGTACAGCAATTTTTAAGAAAACACACTATCCTATAACTGTTTCAGCCTCCAGAGATGCTTGACATAGCTCCCCGCGACTTTCGGCTGTCCCCAATATTGAATATGCCGCGCCAAGGACACCGACGACGACATCGAGACGATTGAAGCTAATATAACGGGTGGGCTAAGAACAAATCCATAATTTGAATTCGTGAAACGCTTCCGGATGTGGAAACACCGATGGGAGCGCGTGTTTCAATCAAAGGGGAAATACTTTGAGGAATGCTACTAGCCGGTTGGTGAGGAATTACACCGCCACGGAGATAAGAAAGAAATTGGATACTTGTCGGTCAGACCTAGTATACTTTAATTGAAAAGTTCCTTCCACTGCCTGCGTAGGCATTGAATATATAATTTGTAGTTACAAAAACATATTGAGTTCGCATAAGTAGGAAAATTAAAAATAACTCTCTCACCTCTAAGCATGGTGGTCGCCATCACCGGCGTGTATCTAAGAGTGATGGCCTGATGAGAATTAGTACACACGTCGAAACCGCCTTCTTCTAACATTTTTCTTCTCTAATAATTTTTCAGAAAAAATTATTAAAAATATGCAACTCATTCATGTAGCTACAAAGAATTCCATAAGTAATTAAATATATGATTAAGATCACTAAAAAAATTTTAAGATGACATTCTTATAAGAGCATATAACATGAACAAGAAAGCTCCTATGTCTCTGAATTTTTGCAAGTTGAGCTTGTCTCGAAAAACTGATTTCTAATAATGCAATGGATACTGCTGACAATGCAAGTGTATTTTGGGAAAACGGGTGCTAAAGAAGGCAATTTTGTGAAAAATTTTGACATTCTGTCTTGGCAATAGACCAGCCAATTTAGCTTTTGTATTGAAAAACACTTGCCGACCTATGAGCGCTTATAAAATTCAGATTTGAGCTCAATTGGCAAATCCTACTGGTATCAGCATGAATTTTTATGGAACACAAATGTCTAACGTGGAATACCCGTTACTTAGACGAGCTGACGAGGAAAATAAGTTGAATTTGTGGCCTTGTGCCATGATAACTCGGAATAATTCTTAATTATTGTCTCGAATAATATAGGAAAAATGCAACCTGATAGAGTGAGTAAACAAGATTTGCCTTACGATTCCCGAAATCGTTATCAAAAGGATCAAGACGAAAAGTAATTGTACTTCCAAAAATTTTGTTAAATGACATCAGATACAGAAAAACTACGGCGTACATTTAGTATGTTATGATGAACATATGCAATGAAAGGAGAAATGTTTGTCTCTTTATTGCTATTTTAATGTTGGCCATTTCATATATACATATCTTGCAGCTGTATTTACGGAGCATTATAAACGTCGCGTATTGAAATTTATTTTTTTCCGTCTTGAAAATATTCAATGACTCCGATGGTATCCATCTATTAAATTTGCTACGAATTTCAACGAAAAAAGTTTTCCTTAAAACGCAAATAAAATCGTTTTATTTTAAAAAACCAAATGTTTATTTCGAGGGTAAGTATTCCATCTTCTTCAGTGTTTGACAAACACTGAAGAAGAGGGAATACTTAGCATCGATATATACATTTGTTTTTCAAAAAACAAACTATTTTATTTGCGTTTTAGGAAAACTTTGAAATTCCTATTAAACAAACGCAAAAATACCGAGAATTCAAATAATTGTATATTCTGTTTCATACGTTTACAAGTTTTTGCTCTTTAAGCTATCGAACATAGTTTTGAATGTCCATTTCTGGAATCATTTTCGTATAAATTGTTTAAAATGTTTATTTCTCTTTAGTTGCAGTTTTGGCGTGTAGTACTCGTATCTCATATCAACATTGCATTCAATGCCTTGTAATTTACAAGCAGTTCTGCAGTTTTCGTAGAAAAAGCTTATTTAATTATTCATTCTACTTGATGTTACAGTTTTGCTTCGCAATGAGGTTGAACTTTCACCCTTAGTTTTAATATTTACTTTCACCACGACAGAGCGTGGTCTTGGGCTTGCATGCTTGTCTTGTGTTGCTGCTCGCTAGTCTTAAAGCGATGCTTCTCAATTGGTCGTCATAGTATTTTCTTTTTTTAATTCTAATTATCTTATTCGCTACTCTTCTGAGATTTCCTGGTTTTCCCAATTAAATATTGTTTGTACGCCTGATTTTTTTGTCTAACGCATTCTGGCACTCATCATCGAACCAATCATTTTTTTTACGCCGGGCTTGCTGTCCGATAGTCTGTTTGCCACGATCTTAATTGCCGCTTTCACTTCCACACAGACCTGGTTGTTTCCGGCGTAATGTCTTGATAGGATGGGAGCTAGCTAGCTGGTCGTCGAGGGTCCCCGTTAATTTTTTCCATAGGGGCCGTTTGGAGCCAGTCGATGTCGAATTTTTGCATTATAATTTCACTTGCCTTCGCCGAATACGCCTTTGTAATACGATTGGTTAATTTGATCAATCAACGATTTAAGTTACAATTGGCTCCTCGGTATGTACGAGCGTCAAGTATGCTCGAGGCCTAACGTTGTTGGATCAGAACATGGTCGATTTGGTTTTGTGTGCTGCGATCCGGTGACACCCAGGTCATTTTATGTATGCGTCGATGTCGGCAGCAAGTCGAACGTTAACTAGATTCCTGCTACATGCAAAGTCAATCAGGCGCTGGCCGTTGTCATTTGTTTCATCGTGGAGGCTACGTCCTCCAGTCGTTCCCCGATGAGATAGCTCATTGCGAACTTTAGCGTTGAAATCACTCAGCATTATTTTTGTGTCGTTTGTAGTAATGAGTCGACTAATCTTCCCGGGTGATTGTAGAACGTTTCCTCTGTTCCTTCGTCATTTTCTGCGGTCGGAGCGTGTAAGTTTATCAGTCAAATTTTGAAGAATTTTGGATCGCACACAATCGTTCATTGACTGCCTTAAATTCAATAACGTGCGATTTGAAGTCCCTATCCACAATGAAGGTCACTCCGAATTCTCGCTTTCCAGCAGATTTCACAGTTTTGAATATTGCTTGCGATCTCATATCTTGAATATCCCTTCCAGTCCAGTTCGTTTCCTGGATTGCCAGTATGTCCTTAACAGTGCTAGGGTTGTTCAGTGATATACCATTCCAGGATCCAATGCCAGTCTATTTTTCGGTTTCAATGACGTTGCCATAGGTCCAATCCATTCGGAGGCTCGGTTACAGGTTTCGAAACAATGTAGGGCTTTTCAGCGACGGGGAGTTAGCCAATCACCCGACCTCCATTCTGGCGAAATGGTTAGTACTTCGTCGCCGTTATCAGGCGCGGGAGACCCGCCTTCACCCTCTTACATTACTACAAACGAGGTGTAAGTAGGATTTAGTAGCAGAGCTCAAGGTGTATTTGAAATATTGTCATTTCTCGGTATTTAATGTCCCATTATTGGGGAACCACTAAATCCCATGTGCGACCCCGAGACCATTTACTAACCATTTGGTCGTGGGGTTGGCGATGAGGAATCATGAAAGCTGTGGATTGGGGAAACAAGGCGATCCCTCCTTCTTTCTCAACCAGGCTTCGGACCGTCTACGGTATGTGTAATTTACTTTTCACGATCTTTGAAAGTGTGCTTGCTGAATTCACCAGCGAAATTTATTTTATCACAATGCTGTTATGATACAACCAAGACAATTATTTGCTAATGACAGAAAGACACTTTAATCACAAGGAATTAAAGTTTCAAAAATAAATAGCTTGTTGTAAAGTTAATTCCCAATTTCTGTATTCATTTCAGTGATGGAAGATACTACGAGACAGTGAAGGCGAATTTCGAACGAGCTGATCGATTAACAGTGGTACGAACAACAACCTGTTGCCGAGTTTCTGGATATCATCTCTTGAGAAACTATAACGACCTGATATTCAACTAAACGTCAACAACTATAAGTCAATAATGATTTCTGATATAAATGAGAATTCAATGTGCCTTTAATTGGAATTAATAAAAGATGATGCGAAAAATTTCGATATTGAAATTCGAAATAAAAAAGCTTTAAAGACAATTGTTTTATCTTTAAACCTTGCTCTTTTACTACATAATAGAAATATATATTGGACAGCAACATCATAAACATCTTAAAAATTATGTCTGTTTTTTTTTCTTTCATGTTTAAATAATTTACTAAGTAGAATATCATCAGACTTGACTTTTGAACATGCAATACGCACTTACATAAAAAGATTTCATTTAACTTATCATTTGATGCTCATCAGATTCCATTACTCTGACTTTCTTACAATAGATCCCATTGCTCATATGATCCTATTAATATCAGCTAGTTTTTTTATTATTATGAACTTAACTGTCTTCTTTCAGAAAGTAAAGTTTCACTTATATGATTCACAAATTATAAATAATATATAGCATTTACATCACGAACTGTCTTCATTTTCCATTTCCATTTGTAAGTACTTATCATATAAAAAGGAAGTGGATAAAGAAAAATCGCGAAAATATAGACCATCAGTAATAATAATAGCATGTAAATACATATCGAATTTTTATATGTAAAAAGAATTTGACTATTTTTAAGTTTTTTATTCTACTTCATTTCCAATTAGATCATGTTCAGCTGTGAGGACTTGTGTGGTGTTTGTTGATATTCGAAACTCTATACTACTACTGCTACTTGTTGGCGAGCCATTGCTATTTTGTGTTAATGTTGGAACTGATGAGCTTGCTTCCTAGAAAAAATAAAATTCATTAGAGCTTAAAATGTATCATTATCATTAAGGTTCTATTAACATAAGATCAACTTGGTTATCTATACATTATGCAATTATCTTTGATAATACGTTGATGAAACTTACATTTACATCTGTATGACGATTTGAATTCTCAAGGGCTCTATTGTCTGCGGGTTGCTCATCTTTTTCATCTGATTTGCCATCTTGATACATCATAATCTCGTGGCACAACGGACACCGATCTTGAACATATAACCATTTCCGCAAGCATACGCCATGGAAAAAGTGTTTACAACGTGTAATTTTCGCCGAAGCCATTTCCTGAAAAGATAACGATTTCAATTAGGTAAAATGAAAGCTAGTTTTAACAATAACTTCTTCAATTTCATTAACTGTATTATAATCTGATTTTTTGAAATATTTAATTAAAACAGAGAATAAAAGCCGGTTAATGTGATGATTGTTTTGCCGATGTTTTACAGTAAATATTCTTGAAACTTTAGAAAGCTAGTATTTTTGGAGATGTAACGTTCTTGACCAGAATGTTTCAAAGCAGACATTGAATTACTGTATCCTTGTTGGAGGTGAATCGAACGAATATATTTATTTTGATCTTGTAAGTCCGTCGAGTATTACCATATTTTCCTTCGATTACCTATTGAAATAGCTATGAAATCGATAGAATACCAGCTCTTGCTTTTACGATTGAATATAAATTGAAGTTATATACCCAAAAAATAGGTGATTAGCAGGTTTTCGAAGCAGAGGCCCTGTGATTGAATGCTTGAACATTTCAGAGGAATCAAATAGGGTGAATCGGAATAACCTTAGAAAAATACTGCTTGACTTAGGGTTTAGGAAGTATCTACCTTGATAATGGGTTTGAATTGCCAAGGAAACCCATCAAAAATGATCTATAAACCCAATCGATTGCGCGAAAACATCAATTTGGAAAAACACTATAGATAGCTTACAAATTTGAAGGAGAGATAAGGGTACATTTATTGATAACTTTAAAAGGCACCAGAGTTTAACGATTGTCCTAACAGTTAAGAGTGAAATTGACTAGCGACTCTTAAATGTGCAATCTGATATTTATGGTGATCTATTTGTGTCTACAAGCGTTAAACTATGCAAATAGATATTCAAGATCTTTCCCTATGTTTAGCGCTCCAAATGTATAGGTGTTTGCCAAATAGTACAATAACGTCAAAACGCGTTCAACTTCGTTAATAATAGTAGGGTTCATAAATTTCCCATTTTCTCAAATAAATTCGTGCAGGAACTCTTACGCTACGTAGTTTAATTGAGGTTGTTATATTCTGTAAGTTATGAGTCGTCTGAATGTTAATGTATTACAACAATAATGTAAGAATTTGATCTTAGAACATAAAATAGGACCATACACCAACAGTATTATTGGGGAGTATCAAGGTGGTTTTAGAGCAGGCAGATCGACGATAGAACAATTGTTTACAGTCAAGCAGGTACTTGAAAAGTGCTGGGAGTTTAACATAGACGTTCACCAAATTTTCGTTGACTTCAAGCAAGCATACGACAGTATTGATCGTAACGTACTGCTTTGACATCCCAGCCACATTAGTCCGTCTTACCAAAATGACAATGACGTCGACGACTTCCCAAGCCCGCATCAATAACCAACTCACCGATGCCTTTGAAACAAATATCGGACTAAAGCAGGGAGATGGGCTGGCCCCATTGCTATTCAATTTGGCTCTGGAGTACGTCATAAGAAAGCTACCTATCGATACACGAGGTACATTACTATTCAAGTCGAGCCAAGTAGTAGTCTGTGCGGACGACATAAACATTTCGTCACGGTCATTAACAACTGCCAAAGAACTCTTCCTGAAATTCGACAACGAAGCAAAACTAGTAGGGCTACAAATCAGTGAAAATAAAGCAAAGCTCATGACGCAGTCGAGGAAAAATACCTCAAGTACACAAAATATCACACTTGGCGAATATAGTATCGAAAATGTTAGCGAATTTGTGTATTTAGGCGCCAAAATAACGAAAACGGATAATGAAAGAGACCAAATACGCCGAAGAATACAGCTCGCAAATAAAATATTTTATTCAGTATTGACGATCTTTAAGACCAGCTGCATGTATAGGAAAACAAAGCTCGAAGTATACAAATCTGTGATAAGAACTGTGTTATGCTATGGATGTGAAACATGGACCCTAACCCAAGCTGAGGCGAATAATCGGAGCGAAGCTAGACGGGAATCAATGGCGAATTCGATACAACCATGAGCTGTATAAAATTTTTGACGAGCCGGAGGTCATAACGATTATAAGACTGCGGAAGTTGCAATTGGCTGGTCACATGAATCGTATGGACGAACAACGGATACCCTAAAAGGTATTCGTTGGGAGAACTGAAGGCCAGAGACCAGTGGGGAAACCGAGTCGACGCTGGTCTGACTCGGTCGACGAAGACAGTTCATCGCTGCTCGGATTTCGAAATTGGAGGACGCGGTCAATGGACCGAGACAGTTGGAGGCGCTATTTGCAGGAAGCGAATTTCCTACTATATTAACTTGAAAGAACTAAACCCGACATATTTGATCGGGTTTTTTTCAAAATTTTAGGAAAGATGAATAACGTAATCTAATATCTTGAAAATACTGCACAATAAATGAAATATGCTGAACTAAAACAAAGTGGCGGCCACTTAAACTGGTGTACGAGAGTCTTCCTTTTAAACCTATATAACATATATACATATCATCGACGCGTTAATTTGAGTTGGTTCATTAAATGCAGAACTTAAGTCTCTGCATTTCATAAATTGTATACAAAACCCTTCTGACGGCCGCATACCTGTCTCCTCTACTTGTTTTGCACTAAATTCAAACTAAATTATTCAAATACCTGCTCTAATTGCAAATGAAAACTCTGCGCGACGACGAAAATAAAGAAAAATAGCAACGTAAACCTTAAAATTTATTTAGTTTATCTCAGAGAGATATTAGCTTTTACAATAAAAAAAGGCAGTAGCAAAAAATATGCGATCTTATTATAATGTAATCAATAATGGGTTGCCAAATTATTCGTTGTAAATGGAAAGTCCCTGAACTTCTGATAAGATTGCCATTTGGGAAAAAATAAGATAAACTGTACTCATAGTATTTTGCTTTATTGCCAGTGTAAACTTTTGCCTGCTGAATTTCTAGCTCAGACCTTAAGATATCAATAGATAATATATGCGCATAAATGCCAAATCAGCGAACACTGAGCTTAATAGTTACGTAGAAATCAGTTTCACCGTGCACTCGATTGAGCTTCAACCTCACGTAAGGGTCAGGCGAGCAGTCCATCTTATCCTGGTATCGCTCTTCCAGGATTGTTGATAATCGCTGAGGCAGCGCTGTCTCTTCTCCCTAGCAACCGCCTCTCTACGCAGGCAGACGTTCCTTTGCTCCCTAACAAGGAGCGCAATGGGCATCACACCTGCAATCACCAATACCACCGACTCGGAGACTGTTCAGTATGCGCGTGCGATTCGTACGCTCCTTGTCTCTGCACCTGTGCCAACCAATTTCGGTGCAACTTCTTGTTTAGTGCGTCGCCTCATAGTTCTGACCCGTAGAGTAGGACAGATTGTACAGCGCTCATTAGGAGTAGTCTCATTGATGAAATAGGTCGCTCTTTGTTGGCCATCAGTTTAGTAAGTGTTTAGTGAGTCGATCAGTACTCCCAGGTATTTCGCTGCTGGTTTCGACTCGACCAGTGTTTCCGCGATACTGATAGCCCTTACTCTAAGGATTCTTTTCTTAGTTAGTATAACCACTTGTGTTTTCTCCAATACTAGACTGAAACCGTGAACAGTCATTTAGTCCCTCACTCGCCGCATGAGCGTACTTAAATCTGAATTGCGCATGTTCGGCAGTGCGTCCAACGACTAACGCCGCTACATTCTTTGCGTACCCGACCAAGCGTGATTCGCCCGGCATCTTAAGTCTCAGTAGGCCATCATACGAGATGTTCCACAAATCTGGACCGAGGATGGAGCTCTGAGCTGCTGCACTAAAATTCGACTGGCATGATTTATCTTAACAAAAATATGTTCTTTCTATCGAAGTCTTCTATCCAAGTCAGTAGACCTTCGACTGAAGCTTGATGGTGAAACCATGTACTTCAATTAGAATTAAGTCCATGGTTTTCTTTTTTCGAGTTAAGAGAGGGGAAAATTAGATCATAGGAAATGAAACTCAAACTCACGTTCGTCAGTGCACATAAAAATATTAGATTTGGATACAGCATATATCGAGTTGACTTGCTGCAAAACTGTTGTCAATATTCTTGCACATACAGATAAATTACTTTCACGATTTTCAATATTTGCGCTCGCATGTAAGAACTATTGTATTTTCTTTAGTAGCTAAAAAGGCTATAGATAATACTACTGTTTACTTTCCATACAAATTCCTTTGAGAGAATATGCTCTCATTTAAGGTGTTGTCCTCAAAAGCAATCAGCGAAACTATCAAATATATAAAAAAATATATTGTTGTAGTGAATTACTTTGTTTGATATCCGCAGGCCACATCTCTTTTTTCTTGAAAAGCCGTCGGGCTTTTCGTCTGCTCACACAACAAAGCAACGGCTTTTTAAGAAAAACAAAAAAAAATATTGTTGCTTGTTTTGGAAGGCAAAGTTGATGAAAAAGTATTCGATTCTTGCGATCGTTGTGCCTTGGGATAAAAAAGGGTTAATTCAGAAAGAGGTAGTTTTTGTTGATTGCTTTGGATTAGCTATTTTTAATGGGAGATATATGGTTCAATTGATTATGTCCCTGAGGTGAGTTCAATTGATTATATCCCTTAGGAATTATGTACCTTCAATTGATATGTACCTTTGGAACGTTGGATCTTTAGCTTTGAGCACAGATATGCACCTTCAGGCTAGCGTGATCTAATTTTCCTTATCGTCTTTTTATACCTATTTACCGAAGCGTTAGTTGTTGTTACTCTTCATTTTGCTTAATTCCCCTGTTGATATTTTTCAGAGAATTTTTATCGGATTTGCTGAATGTTCTCTAGCATTTTGGTAAAAACTTTATATATTCTGAAAGATCAAATTCTCTAGTTGATCTTACACTTTACCTTTTCATGCAAACAATTTTAGGAACTGTTAACTTCTGAGTATGAGAAAGCATTCAAGTGCCATCGGGGATTTAGGAAGCATTTGAATAAAAATTTGTTGACATAAACTGTTATTTCTGTTCTTGATTGGGTTGGGTTAAAAGGCCGTACCACTCATTGTTTCTTGTATTCATTTGCTGTAGCCTAGTGAAATCTTTGAAAGAGGCTAACTTTACACCCATTGTGGTTGAGAGAATTCAACACCATAAACTCTAAAATTTTAACAAGAAATATTGCGTTGCCTTCATTTTTAAGACAAGCAGTACAGGTAACGTCAACGATGATAATTATAGTTCTAATTACTAACCACATGAATCAAGCTCTTTGGGGTTCTCTTTAATATAATGGGAAAAGATGTCAATTTTATGGATGGTGAAAGAGTTTTTTTTGTCCTGTATGCAATTTGTAGTAATGGAGCAGTCCGCATAGGCAAACTGCTCGAGGGACCTTCATGAAAAGAACAAGAAAAGTAGTGTAGTTAACTCAAATATCAGCCATAGTAGCGGAAGCAGCGGAAAGACTGCCAAAATGCTCGTAACCAAACGAAAGTAACGTTGCTCAATCACCAGGGACGTCGTAATCATAAGATCATTACAAAATCCTATCGAAATTGTGTAACGACCGTTTACGTGGTGTGAGCTTCTCTGAACTCTATTGCGGACAAATCAGTAGACGAACTGTTTGTTTAATCAAAACAAAAAAAAAAGAAATCTTGCTTACAGAAGAAAAACGTTGTTAATAAATTATATTATTTTTACGATATATATAAATATTTAGAGTATACTGATGGCCAAAAGCAAATTCATATATACATAATTATTTGTTTTATTTTGCAAAATTAGATTAATATTATAACATTCTACAGATATAGCGCTAACGTTATATTTTTTCTATGTTTATTATTGCCACTGATTATATTATTTTATGTGAACATGATCATTGTAAGGGTAATTTACGATAGGAAACACCCAACAAACCCACACACACTCTCTGTCTTAATTTCATAGAAAGCAAGTTTCTCCGTTTTTCTAACTAGTTTTAACATTATTTGCCACTAAACCTTAACTCTACATATAGATTTGAGAGATGGAAAAAATAGAAGTAAGATGATGGAACAAATGAAATAAAATTTAAAAATATTGTATATTTTAAATAAACAAGGAAAAAACGAAACAAAAGCTTAAGTGAAATATTGTTTAAATAATACATAATTTAAGATCGCGAGACAAAAGTTGAAAAGGAAAGTGAAGACTCAATTCGCGCAAGTGCATGTATCGAACTCTCATCAAACACATATGCGTCGCTATTAGCCACAGAAACCCGTCATCAATATGTCCGATGTCTAGCACCGTGATTTTTCAAAGTTCTGTTGCACTTGGACTAGCAAACGGTAAAGTCAGTTTGTGCAATTTCGACTCGAGCAGCGATCATAACATGGAATTCAAACCGAGACTCCAACGAACCTGTTTATGTCTTCTTGGAATTAAACAGAACGTAATTTACTTGCCATTGGACATGACCGGAATCGATTAGACTATTGTATCACGATTTGGAATGTTGATTGTGGCGTACCCAAAGAACCTTCCAACCTGATTGGACTCTCTGAATCCGCCATTCCCTGTGCTGGGATAAAATAAATCCAATGCTGGTCGCAGGAATGAGTCAGAAATCAATCAAACTGCAGGACAGCAATTATTCAGGTGCAATATCATTATTACTAGAATGTAAAACCACTGCGTCGGAATACACACAGTACAAATGTGTCGAATCTCTAAATCAAAAATTACAGTTATTCGATTGTTAGCAAAATTTAATTACCGATTTGTTAAACCTGAATTGGTGAAATAAGCTCGCGAAAGTTTAAATTATTTCATTCACAAAAATCAAAGAAATTTTCCTCGTAACTGTTGTTAAATTTATTATGGATTTCTGGTGTGTGGATTTTTAATATTAATTCACACTAACACAATAACATTCACGTAAATAATTTGCATGTCATTCAAACTACATTAAGAGTGGAAGAGTGGAAATACAAGCGCAACACACTCATCGCCATCACAAATACCTGCATTTTTTTGCTAGATCAACTGCTTCAACAAGTATCAATTTAGATGAGAATTCAGAAAACTCTGACTCTGACGGAAAGGAAAATAACAGAATCAGCATCTTTCGATTGTAAATCTCTATTTGCATCTTTTGAAGCAATCAAACTGTTGCATTGATCCAGATAAATCAACAAATCGTAGCACAATTACCGAGTGCCAAGACACGAGCATACAAGGAAAATTCCATTTGACTGGAAATAACCCGTTCCGGCGAGCAACGGGAATGTGAGGGTTTGCTTCGTCGATGGAACGGAGGAGTTGCTAGGCGGTTTGTGATAACTGGGGGAGTTGCTGCTGGCTCGTGAATGGCGACGGTTAGCCGAGACAGTCCAAAGCGGAGAAAAATTTGACCTTGGACAGATTATTAAAAAGCAAAACTTAGTGAAACAAAGGAAAGGTCTGTACAAATATTAAGTTTTTTTCATTCCGTTCGTGATAATTGATTGATTGATTACGTTCGTTGCGTTGGACGAGCTTGGTTTCTAGTGAAATCAGAATCGTGTGCAAACCGATCGAAAAGTCAAAACTGTCGTATGAAAAATAGACCACAAGTGTTTTCATCCAGCCTCAAATTGCGTGTAAATCGAGTTATTCCGTTTCTTCGTGTGATTGTCCAGTCGATTTGTGGAGTAATTGCAAATGAACAGCAAGTAGTTGTTTTATACTTACAAAGTCAATGATAAATTCATTGTGAACATAGTGGAAGTAATTATAGTACATGTATCGGTCGGATTCGTAAAGACTAAAGACGTGCCTGATAAGTGAAACTTATACGCCCATACCCGTAGTATAATGTGTGCCTTTGCTTGCAAATAGGGACGCGAGATAAATTAAATGAAAATCTATGTTTATTTGGCATATAAGCTACCGGCTTGTGCCAGTCCGTGTTACAAGTCAGTATGGCCCAAAAGCCAATTAACGTCTGACAAGTGACAGCAACAACACAATCGCGGCGATTTCCTTCAAGGAACTACTATTGCATATTTTTATTAACAGTAATTGATCGTTTGATTGGTGAAATTGGGAAATTGTTGCTTTAGCAAATCATCAATTCACGTGCGATTTAGTTGAGTGAAATTAAAATAACCGAATCAATAAAAAAGGACCCTACCACCGAGCCGGAAAAGCAAAGAGAAAAATCTGCTGAAGCGCTATTGAAATCATTCTTTGAAATTCCATTCAATTCTTGTTGGTAGAATCCTAACAAAAGTAAGCAATATATACATTGGCTCTCCGCTGCCCGAAGAGAAAAGCATTGATAACTGTGTTTTGTTCCTTCAATAACAATTAATTAAAAGTGGTTAATTCGGTTTGTGTTGATGAGCTCGGATATGAATACGATTACTTTCTATTTAGCTTCTGGCAGCAATCATATTAAATACAGGAATTCTTAGATTCTATGCAATACGTAGTAGTTAATAATTTTAAATCGGTCTTATTCATATTAGTAAGATGTTAATTGAGTCGTAAACAATGTTTACTAGTGCAATTCGCTGAAAATTCTAAAAACTGAATTATTTCAAATTTATTTGAATCTTGATGTGACCGCTCTAATGAAGATGCATAGTAAAATCTCTAATGAAGTTGCATAGTATCGCCTTACAACTAATTATGTGCACGTTACCAAGCAATATATCGTAAATTACTGTGTGTCCCGAGATAGTTTTGTTTCAAGTGAATATAACATCCCTCTAGCTGTGCCAATTTGTACCTCTTGGAATTAATACATCGTATCTTTGACAACAGCCTGACGTGAACTTCACTACGTTCTGCCTAATGGTAGCTTTGTGTCACATAACAGCATTTAAAATTAGCAAGTTTTTTCGACGTTTCAGACCCACTTACTCCCTCAACAACGAGCATTCATTGGGGGAGTGGGTCAGTACCCTGTTTTTTAAAATTATTTATTACATTTATTCATTTTAAAATTTGCATTATATTTATCTATTTATTTGAATCATTTTAATTTGCATTATATCTATTTATTTACTTTAAATTATTTCGAAATTCATTCATTTTTCCGAATTGAACTTTATTCATTTTTCCGAATTGCAACATATTCGTTATTACGAATTGCATTATATTCATTTTTCCGAATTCAATTATATTTATTTTTCCAAATCGCATTATCCTTTTTCTGAATTACCTCAAGTTATTATTCAAAAATATTCTGTTACGATTACAGCAACGAAAATGAAGTGTTCTATTCTTCTACGGCACAGAAATCAAGAAAATAAATTTTGGGAAAAAATGTTATGCTAGAAAAAAATAAAAATTTGGTCTAACGGGTATGGGACCCCCCACGTTGACTGGGCCCTCCACTTATGAGTTAGCCATTTCGTAAGCTTTGCCACTTTTGATGTTACAAGGGCTCTCGCCGGGGTGCTTGGCCTTCCTCATCCGACATAGGCCAAGGCATCGTTTTGGATCCTTGATCCGGCTGAGAGGGGTGCGCGGGGGCACCACCATCACCTGGATACCCCATTCTTATTTGTGGGGCGTGAACTTTCGTGGGAAGGACGGAATCGCCTTACGTCTCGCACGCGGTTATCATCCTTTCGGTATGTTACTTCGGCCATTGACGCCTTCCATCGGTTTCGCTCGCGTTGCATTTTGACTCCGGTCATCTGAAAGGGCGTAAATGCGAAAATATTTTTGTAGTGGGCCCTTGTGTCATGGGAAAACAACCCGCCCCACGACACCGCAAAGCTCGTTTGCCAGCGCATTTACGCGTCCTCAGACAAAGCCTTTTCCAGCCGAGCATGACTCTTGCGCTCGCTGAGGCAGCAGTCCACAGCTGCAATCCACCGCTGCCGTCCTGTACGGACATTATTAACACCCATGGAAACACTACAAAGTTGATAGATTTTCTGATAGAGACGAGCGTGCTTTATACTCACTTTATGGTTTAGTGGATGGTCGCTTGTCAGATGCTAAGAACTGGCTGCGTTCCGGAAAAGTAGTGGAAGAATCTCGTTTTACCATATCGTTAGTCAATTCATTGCATAGAATACCACAGTGGCTCGGCACCAAGATTCGCTGAAGCATTTGTCATGCGGAATAAATACAGTGTAGTTTCAGCCTGTATTTGAGAACCAGTTTCCGTGTTGTGGGTCTTACGGATCAACGTTAGAGAAATATAGACAAAGGTAACAAATTAAGAAATGCATTAAAGGCTCCCCTAATGTAGTGCTGAGAGCTCCTGTAGTTCCCGAGCACGCCGTTTTTTGAGTTTGTCCAATTAAGTCCCTAGCCATTTCTGTGAGTAGAATATTTCAACAAAGAACACAGTCAAGGAGCAGTTAACTATTTCCTCGAATAATGTCAACATTCGAAAAATCTATTGCTCTTGCTAAGTAACATTTTTGTAGATCAGATTAATGCTACGAAAATATAACGAATGATAAAGAATAAACGTATGAAATTCAACCGTAACAATAATTTTAAATTTATGGCACTCAGTTTAACCTTTGTTAGCAGGTAAATTTTTCAACTTAGTGTATTAAATTTGTCATATTTAATATTGTACTTATTTAGTGTAAAAGGTGGTAGTATCTAATCAAATTAGGGTACTTGAGTTCATTCAATTTACCAGTAATGCTTATCACTCTACTGATAGAGTTGTTAAAATTAGCTAGCCATTTTTGAGATAGTACAAATAGGTCAATAATTAACTTGGGTAGTTTGCTAGTTTTCGTGTTTAAAGGAAACGCGATAATCATATGTAATTCCGGCACAATTAGTTAGTTTTAGTTTATCAATTCAATTACCGATCAGATCAGTAACCATTTTTAAACATTAAATGCTGAAGCATTATCAATTGATGGATGTAGCGAATTCTTATACATTTTCAGGTTTAAATAAAATATTACACTCTGATAAATTCGGCACTTGTTTGTTTGTGCATCAGAGAAAGTAAGTTAACTGAGACAGAAAAACGAGGTATCTTCAAATAAAAATTTTTTTGAATGTTTTTTTTTTCTTAATATAATATTCAGCCTGATGGTTTTTCTCATTTCAAAATACTTTATTTTTGGGCATGGCGCGAAATAAGAAGACATTTGTAAAGAAATCATTAATCATTTATAGAAGATGCAGCAATTCAGCTTATTTAAGATTTTTCGAAAAGTTCTACTCTTATGAGAATCGTTTGCATAACTGGCTCTGAATCAAAAAGCGAATGGATCAGTAGATGACACGATGCATTTATTGATCTTATCTGAATAATCAGTTTTCATGTGGGGGTTTCAGTCCCCTATTATACGTATCCTTAGGTGGCGGATAGAAGGGTCGCTCTTACTGGCTAGCGGGCGGGTATGTGGGAGATAAAATACTCGTGGACCAAAAACCGACCAAGTCGAAGCTTAGTATTTGCTTGTCATGGAACCGCACAACAGCCTCAAACACAATTTCAAATGCACTTTATGGATTCAATTGTTATAAATTTTATAAAAACATAAAGTTTTAAAACACTAAAGTACTTAATAATTTAATGGCTCACTTGGCACTCTAAACTTAAACATTAAAAAAAATACTTGTTGCCTGTCATAGAAAGACAG
The DNA here is from genome assembly GCA_963969285.1 of Odontomyia ornata. Classification (NCBI taxonomy): domain Eukaryota; kingdom Metazoa; phylum Arthropoda; class Insecta; order Diptera; family Stratiomyidae; genus Odontomyia; species Odontomyia ornata. The sequence goes on along the minus strand of OZ017739.1, from coordinate 341,540,386 downwards.
ACGGTAACATCAACGAACAACTTATTAAAAATTCCGACGCAATTTTCTCAGTACTAGACTACACAATCCGACGAAAACAGAAGCGAAACGAATCGGAACAAACGGACATCCAACAAACCAAAAGACAAAAACCTAATATCCCTCTACCTGGTCTAGCCTAGGGTCTATCGGCTCAACCCATGTTACACCTATATAAAGTCATTCCCTTGCACACATCCTTTATATACTGAAGATGACTTAAATGAGTCGAGATGCGTTTGCTCCTTTAAAAAGGCAAGGGCCGCGGGCTTTTCAAGAAAAAAAAAACAACAACACAAAATAATACTTGACTTTGGCGTCTCAACAAAACTAGTCCGCATCGTCAAAGTCACGATGCTAAACAGAGTCCCAGGTCAAGGTCAACGGTGAACTAATGGACAGCTTCGAAATGGATGAGGTCCACATTATGGCAGGGTCAATCTCAGACGCCAAAGGAACATTTCTGAGTCTAGAATCTGGAGCAAACGGAATTGATCTGCGAATTAATGATCTGAAAACTAAATTCATGACTCCAGTCCGGCAAAACCTGACCGTGGGAGACTATAACCTTGAAAGTGTGGATAACTTTGTTTATCATGGAGCTAGCCTGAATAAAAGAGGCTCCGAAAAGAACGAGATTTGATGCAGAATAAACACTGCAAATAAAGCCTTTTATCATGTACTTCTTGCTACAAGGTCCAGAGTTGTGCACAACGAAAATAAATTTCGTATTAACAAATCACTAGCCATATCCGTGCTGTTATATGGAAGTGAAATATGGACCCTGACGAGCGAATCCGAAAAGGCAGTGGACATATTTAATTGCAAAGTGGTCTGGAAAATGTACGGTCCAATGAAAGAAGCAACAGAGTGGACACTAAGTTACAACGATTAATTGTATAAACTGTTTGACGAACCACCTGTATCTACTTGCGTAAAGCAACTCGGCTACCTAACAGAGCATTAAAGAATAGAGCACAAGGTAGACGCCTAGCGGGAAGACCGAGGATTCGATGGGAAGCCACGATAGAAGCTGACAGCAGATCCTTACTTGGGATTGATCAATTGGCGAACGAGGTTGCAGAACCGTAGACGCCTAGCGGGAAGACCGAGGACTCGATGGGAAGCTACGATAGAAGCTGACAACAGATCCTTGCTTGGGAGTGATCAATTGGCAAACGAGGTCGCAGAACCGTGATGTTTGGAGGAGATTAATCCTGGAGACGAAGGCCCCGCATGGTCTGTCGCACTATAGATGATAACTTTAGAATGAACTTTTCCTTGGCCCTTATAGAACCAAAAATATATTTTAATTATACTCGTATTTTACCAATTGCCAGCCAAATAACAGATTATATGATAATCTATTTAGATAAGGCCACCACTATTTGGTGATACAATCTTCTCTTTAAGAAAAGACTAGCTTTAATAGACAGAGGGGGGACATATGGGTAAAATGAAGCGATTTTAATACAATATTAGAAGAAAAATGTTTAAATCCACTAAAAAATGCCCATTTAAAAATATCAATTATTTAAAATTGTCTTGAAAACATAAAAACTTACCTGATAGCAGATAGCACAAACATCATCGAAAGCTTCCAGTTGATTTGGTGTTGCCTCTGGCAACGATGAAATTTTATGGACAGCTGTTCTCCGTTTCATAAACACCGACCATCCAGCTCTAGCCTCGCACCATATGTTGAAGTAAGCATGTATACACATCATCAGAGCCCTGATTGCACCGCCTGCGGCATTTCGCACTATCAAATTGTATCATACATTCCAATCAAACAAAAAAACATGCACACAAAATAAAGTTAGAACTTAAAGAGAAACAGATTTGTGAAAGAATATCTTAGAAAAATAGGTGTAAATTATGAAATTATGTTTAAGCAAGAATATAAGCACTTAACCTTTAGAAAGAAATTTGGTGTAGCGTTAATCAAATATAGTAACTACATTTACAAATTTTTTGTACGACAACTAACTTTACATATGCATTAGTGCGTTTTATTTTGTTTTTGTTTTATTTCAAGAATGATCAATGATGCTAAAAACAAAATATTTTATTAAAATTTGTTTACTATGAGTGGAAAATGAATACATACCGAAATGGACACTCATATAAGGAACAAGTCGTTCAGCTTAATGCATATGAACAAGTATTTAGTAGCTACAGTGGAGGTTTTCCACGAACATTTAAAATTCAACTCTTTTAGATTTTTTACTACGCATAATTAAGACAAAAAAAGGCATAGCGAAGACGAAAGAAAGAATAGTGAAAATATAATCAATGAAATGAAAGTATAATCATTTTCACGAAAGAGAGCGACATTCATTATTCCAAACAACCGAGACAATGTTTATGACGGAAATATTATTTTCTTACCCGACTCAAACACCAATATCCATGCGCCATTGAAGAACAGAAAAATTCCAAAAAAGAATTCAACTGAGTTTCCAACTGCTCTAATGTAATAAACATAATCATCCAATTTCTCCCAGAATGTTTGTCTTCTAGCATCCAACAAAAATAAGGTGTAGGTCGCTAAGCTCACTAGAACCTAGAAGCGAACAATAATTTTAACAGTTATTTTGAAATAAATTTTAGGAATATTTATCATCCAAATTTCACCTTGACAATAACTTCAACGGAAAAGGCCGTGACGGCTAATAGCCAAGTTGATGGAGAGTGTCGTGACCAAAGAACTGTTAGTAGTCCTATAGGTGCTAAAAGAAGGAATGCGCAGACAATCAGAGCACGTGCGTGTCTTTTACGCGATGGATTTCTGGCTGCGCTTAAAGACATTAAAATTGGTGATACAATGTTATGCAAAAAATGCAATAAAGCCGTAACAAGAAGGCACAGATTCCGGCATAAACGAATAAAACGCTTTTCGGGACTAAGCGACGTCAATCCAGTCTGTAGAGCTAAAATATAAAAGAGGATTGCCGAAACAGTTCCAATTGATTTGTCTTCATCGTAGTCTTCGGATAGTAAAAAGAATTGAAACATTTTTCCTATGTAGTGACATATTATTGAAATGATACTGGTCATTCCTAGTACCGCAGTTAGCGTCTCGCAACCGCTCACTAATAAGCTCTGTATTGTGCTCAGGAAATTAAGTGGGTTAGTACTTGAAGCGATCATAGAAATTAATTGTTCACAAAGTCTGTAACGAAAAAAAGGATATATTACTATTTGTGACAATTTACTTGAAACTTTTTGAACAAGGATACATACCTTATCGTCCAGAATGCTCGTAGAACACATGGCACATTGAGTCTTTGCCATTCATTTTCAACAAGTGCAGAAAGCCCGAAATTTGTTGCAAAATTTCGTGCATACTGATATCCATTGTATACGGTCTTTCCAACATCCATTGAACTACTCCATAATGAGATTTTGGTTAATACTAGAGGTAAAATAGCTGCGAACGCCGGAGAATGTTTGAGCATAACATGAGGCAGCGGAAGCATCGCCAATAGCAGTGGCATTAGAAAACACAGTGGGAGGATCTTTTGTATGGGTGTGTATCTTTAAATTTAGATTGAATGTGAAATATTCTTCAAAATATTTAAGCTGTTAAAAATTACCTTGGTCCCAGATGAATGTATGCAAACAACATACCCATCAACCATTGTGCAATTAAATGCGGCAATATTAGGACAGCGACACCTCCAGGATCCAAAAGCCGTGACATATTCAATGAAAGAATATCTTCCAGCAGGCATGGACCATTTTCGATGAGTGTCAGTGCAGAAACATTGCTCCAGTATGAAAGAAATATTAACCCTACTGATATTATGAACATATAAACTATCACCAAATATCGTGTCCATAACATGAAAATACATGCTGCACAGAAACAACCTGTAAAAAAAAGATAAATGATATTAAACATTGTGAATCGAATTTCTGATTGTTCAATATTATATTTTATTTAAATGGTGTACATTCTATGTTATGAGGTTCATCTATTTATCGGTTAAGGTAGAATTATTTTGGTTCTCTTCAATCGCGGACTGTTCACTTATTTTGATTCGGCCAGCTTAATTTTTTTTTCTTTAGTATTACTCGAGACTTGTATTTTATTAGACAAAAACCAAACAAGAAGATTGCAGATGTTAAGCGAATCCAAAAATAAATTTATCGTGACAATAATCGCTAAAATAAAAGTTAACAAAAGTCTGCATTCGTTAATCTCTCATCTAGACTGGAAGAAATAATTAAATTTTTAGGACACTCATAAAATCTAGTTCTTTCATTTTTCTGGCATCGATTTTCAATCGATTATTTAGTTGCGCCTTAAAACCAGATATTGTTAACAATAAATAAAATATTTTTATCCAACAATAAGTTAATTCATACACACAATCAATTTTTCACAATTATAAATTAATATTGGGAATAGAAGAAAATCTTGTTAATAATTTTTGCCGAATCATTTAGACATTAATTTCGTTTTGGCTACTAATTACTCAATACTTGGTAACAAAACCACCTTGTCATGGTTTCTCACACTTTTCGATAGTTATGATTCATTAAAAGACTAAATTACAAATTCAAACTGGATTATAAAGACTGGTTTAGGACAATTAATGTTCCAGTTTTGACTTAATATTGTTATCTCAATGTTTTGATGGTGATCGGTTTTTATTGGTAGTTTTTGTGATGTTTAGAGCTCTTAGGACAGGTTGCTGACTGGGTTGCATAATAAGCTTATATTGTGAGTATAAACTGCTCTGATATTAAAGAATGCTATTTTTAAAAAAAGTAGAATAAAAACTTAAAACAAGTTGGGTAGACAGAACTACGCTCATTTCAGATGAGTTTTGCTTAACCTACGATCTGTAGATGCATAGAGTTATTTACTTCAAGAAAAAACTTTAATGACATGCACAAGAAATATATTCTTGTTTTAAAGGAAAAAATCAGTGTAACTCCATTTTAAACGGTAACCATTTCGTTACAAAATTACTAAGATCATTGTCTATCTGGAATCTGAAATATATTTTTGTTATTTATCTTATTTGAAAATTTGAGGAAAATTCCATCAAAAGTGCAATGTCTGGTTCGATGGAAAGTCTAAGTGGAAGAAAACCCGAGTATAGTTGTTGTAATGGGAGAAAATTCAAACGGCTATAACTCCTTCGAATATGATTCGGCTTTATTAAAATATAAAATATAAGGATCTTTTATAGGACTACATAAAGCTCTAATTTCCTTCAATTTATTGATACTAATACATTATACTAGCGAACATGTTAAATTTGAACCTTTAAGTTATTTGTTATTGGATCTAGCTCCATGAATTCTTCACCTATAAATTGTAGGTGTTCAACTTCAGCCATTCATTAACTAATTCAATCAAGTGTTAATAGCATGTACCTTACATGTTGAAGTTGGGGAAAAATAGCACAAATTTATTTAATGTTCTATTTAAAACAGCCGCCACTTTGTGGTACGATTACTCATATCACTCTCTGAACAAATTCTTAAAGATATTCATGCTACATATCATTCCTGAAACTTTCATACAAATACTTGCAACGCGTAGCGTCTGAGTCGATAAAAGGCAAATATTGTTCTAAACTTCTGAAATTTTCAAGATATATAAATCTTATAAGCAGCCATTTGTGTATGAAATTTCATTGAGTTTAAGGGTATACTTACGATTTTATTCAGGAAAATGTAAAATTGATAAATCATATTATTACTAACAAAGTAGCGCTAATTTCTGAAGTATTTGTTGTTGTTGTACTCATAATGACCTACTCCCAATAAATTTTTAAATTTTTTTGGATCAAGCGTGTCCTCTCGCGAGAGGTGTACACGAAAATTTTCTACATTTCCCCCTCTCTTACCTCAGTTGACATAGATTAGGTAATTTGAAGACCTGTTTTGATAAGATCTCATTGAGACCTTTGTATTAATCGAGCAGTTCGCCCCGCGATCCACTCGATAACGCAGTCAATGCACTCACCAATTTCATCTACAACGCGTATACTGCTTTGGCGGCAATATTATGCCACACATGTTCACCACTGAGTGTGCTCTGCCACTGATTCACGACTTGACGCCGGGAGGGGGTGCTTTCATACGATTCATCGTGGAGTTGGCGGAGGAGTTGCCGTGGCCGGCGTGGACGCTCTGTCGTTATTTCGGATACCTTCAAATTTTCGGCTGCAAAGCTACACAAAAATTGTAATTTTCGCGCCAGTATGGTGACCACAATTCGCGAGGAAAGAGTGCGAACATATCGAGGCATCTTTCAGTCTGTATTATTGTTTAAAAATATAAACACGCGTCTGCGTCTCAGTTAAGCACGTGATTTCGCGAATATGCGCAAAGTAATATGACCTAGAGTTCGCGCATGAGAAAGTTGAATCGCAATTGTTGCTGAAAGTTTTTATTATTTTCCCGTTTCCAGATTTGACCTTAATACTCCACCCTGATCGAGTGCCGGCTCATTCAGGGGCACTAAGCGGAACACCTCTACTGTTGATTTTCGGAATGGCACAGATCTCGAAGTCACGATATATTTCGAGGACGGAATAGACGAAAGAAGTACATAGAACAGTGAAGAGGTTCTAGATACATTTTATAAAGTAAAGAGTGAATTGCAGTTACATTTCAACGCATGTACACGTCATAAAGGCTGTCAAGGACGTATAAGTATTCATAGTTTGGTTTTGGTGTTAGCCTGCCGAACAATACATAGACCTTAATTGCGTGTTGATGTTTTGAAGCGGTTTTCAATTTAGCCAGAGGACCTTTTGATGAGAACAAGTGGAAAGTTAAAAACATTAAACTTGTTTTAAGAAGAAAATCAACTACAACCGATAGAAGTTGTTTGCTGACCCGGGTCATAATCGGTGACGCAATTTCGTAAATACAAATATAAGTGTATTTATGATTCAAAACTGTTTGTAGTTCATGCTAAGATAATTAAACCACAATTTTGAACTGAAATCATATGATAACCATATATGGCGGGATTTTCGCAAAAGGACCGCGAAAACGTATCCAAATTCCTTGAAAAATGTATCGGCGAAGAAGCTATTATCAGTGTTGCCAAGCCATTCACTAGAAACGCTTTGCCTGTATGCAATCTTGAAGACGCATTCGATGTAATTTTTCTGCATGGGGCTGATATACGAACAGGTCTAAACAAGCGACACGTTACATAAGACAACCTCTTCCGATATCTCTACGATAAAAAAATAGCTTTACGGCCTGGCTTCCCCGCTTCCACCTGGATGCACCGCTCTTAGTGGGGGTCGTAAGTATTCGGAGTAAGGACGAAATCGTCTCACGTCCTGCGCGCGTTTTTTCGAGTCGAGTCAGTCGCGTTTTCCATTCATTCCTTCGGTAGGTCACCTCGGCCTCGACACCGTCGAACCTATATATTGTGTTCGAAAAATTCGTGAATGCCGTGAATGCGAAATTTTTTGTAGTGGGCCCTTGTGCTGGGGAAAAGAATCCGCCTCAAAACACAGCAGCTAGCCTGCAAGCCAATTCCGCGCGCTGAGGTAGCAGACCATCGCTGCAGTCCTTTATGGACACTTTGAACATCAGAAAACACTACACCTTTCATATGATACCCCACTCGACCATCTTTGATGAAAAAAATTTTTTAAAGGGCACCTCCCTATACGGGAAGACTCCCTTAAAACTCTCTGAAAAACTTGTTCACCCCGAAACTTCAAGAGGTCGTTACTTTTGAGGTCTCCACAAAGTTTCATCACTGCAGCTTCTGTATATAGGTTCGGAGAAAAACAGCTAGAATATACAGGCGGGCGGGTGGACGGACAACCGGACACAGGTCGTGATTTCAATAGGATTTTGTATTTTAGTACAAAAATCTTTAAAAAACTGATTTCAATATTCCCTAGAAAGGTAAAATAAATGTCATGGAAGCTGTGCCAATCTGTTGTTTTTCCATAATTTTTAGAATTCCACCGATATGTGCAACGATTCTTTGGTAGGTTACAGATTATGTTTTGCATTTCTACTGTTCACGTTAATTTGAAGATTATAAATGATTAATAACATAAACGCAGAATTGATTAATGAAAAGAATGTTGTAATTTTTATTTAACATTTTGTAGAAATAATTATTGTTAAAGATACTCGTATAAACTATCCAGACTAAGTTCTCATTGTCAATAGGTGTTTAGTGCGCTTCTGGGAGTTCCACAGTAAGGGCATAAATAGCCGTCACCTCTCTTACATTTTTTTAGTAATAATTATTTCAGTTTTCTTAACCAATAAAAATCAATTTTGTTTTAATAGCGCGAATTCAGATTTTATAATTTAAAACCTTATTATGTATATTGTAACACTGTGCAAGATCCCTAAGGACTAATTTCAGTTAGGAATCACCTAAATGGCACACAGATATGAAACTTATCCTAACCTGCTCATATACATTACAATAATAACTTCATCTTCGTAGCTCCCCTCTCGGGCCTTTGCTTCCTGCAATAAGCGCCACTTACTGTCTCGGTCTATTGACCGCCTCCTCCAATTTTGAAATCAGAGCAGCAATGAAATTTCTTCGTCGACCGAGTCAGACCAGCGTTTCCTCGGTTTCCCCCACTGGTCTCCGGCCCTAGCTCTCACAACGAATACCTTCTTGGGTATTCGTTGTTCGTCCATACGATTTATGTGGCCAGCCCATTGCAGCTTCCACAGTCTTACAATCGTTGAGAGCTCCGGCTCGTCAAAAATTTCATACAGCTCATGGTTGTATCGAATTCGCCATTGTTCCCCGTCTAGCCTCGCTCTAATTATCCGCCTCAGGACCCGTCGCTCAAAGGCGTTCAATATATTTGCGCATGCTTGGGTTAGGGTCCATGTTTCATACCCACAGCATAGCACAAATCTTATCACAATACTTGGAGCTTTGTTTTCCTGTGTATGCAGCTGATCTTCAAGATCGTCAATACTGAATAAAATATTTCGTCTCTTTCATTGCTGGTTCTCATTATTTTGGCGCATAAATACGCAAATTCGCTCACATTTTCGATACTGTATTCGCCAAGTGTGATATTTTGTGCATTTGAGATACTTTTCCTCGACTGTCATGAGTTTCGTTTTGTTCTCATTGATTTGTAGCCCTGCTAGTTTTGCTTCGATGTCGAGTTTCAGGAAAAGTTCTTTTGCAGTTGTTGGAGACCGTGACAAACTATTGATGTCATCCGCATAGGCTACCATTTGGCTTGACTTGTATAATAGCGCACCTCTTGTATCGACAGGTAGCTTTCTTATCTCATATTCCAGACCCAAATTGAATAGCGATGGAGCTAGTCCACCCCCATGCTTTAGTCCGATATTTGTGTCAAAGTCGTCGGTGAGTTGGTTATTGATGCAGACTTGGGAGCTTGTCGACGTCATTGTCATTTTGGTAAGACTGACTAATTTGGCTGGGATGCCAAAGCAAAGCATTATTTGGTACAGTATGTTATGACTAATATTGTCTTATGATTGCTTAAAGTCAACGAAAATCTAGTGTACGTCTTTGTTGAACTCCCAGCATTTCTCAAGTACCTGCTTGACAGTAAACAATTGGTCTATCGTCGATCTACCTATTCCAAAGTCACCTTGATACTCTCCAGTAATACTGTTGGCGTATGATCTAATCTAATTTTTTTCTAAGGTATGTGAAAATATTTTATACGCCGTACAAAGTAGTGATATGCCTGTGGGTTGTCACCTTTTTGCGGATAGGGAGTACAATTGATTAGCTCCACTCTTTCGGCATATGTTGTTATTGCAAATGTGCTGGATGACTTTGTGGATAGCTTTCTGAACACTGCTGCCACTATATTTAATGAGCTCCACTGGAATCTCATCGATACACTGGTGCTTTATTATTCTTTTGGGCCATGATGGTGGAGCTGTCGGAGGATTTTGCATTGCATCTCCATCTTTACTTAATCCTGTTTTCATCGGCGATGATGTCACTGATGTCATCACGGCAGAGCGTGGCCTTTGGCTGATAACTTCGCTTCACGCTTTTCACTACATCGTATGCTTGTCTTGTGTTGTTGCTTGCTAGACTTACATCGATGCTTCTCAATTGATGGTCATAGTATTTTCTTTTCTTAATTCGAATGATCTTATTCGCTGCTCTTTCTGAGATTTTCATAATTTTCTCTCTTCGCCCTGGTTTTCTACCTAAATATTTTTTGTATGCCTGATTCTCTTTACCATCTTGGCATTCAACATCGAACCAATCATTTCTTTTGCGTCGGGCTTGATGGCCGGTCTTCTGTTCTACCACGGCCTTAATTGCCGCTTTCACTTCCACCCACAGTTCGTTGCATGTTTTCAGCGATGTATCTGATAAAATGGGGGCTAGCTGGTTGTTGAGGGTCTCCGTGAAATTTTTGGCCAAAAACGCCGTTAAGATCTTTTTGATGTCAAATTTTTGTAGAGGGCTGGTCTTCGCTGAAGACGCCTTGTAATGATCCGTGTTTCAATTGGCTCCTCAGTATGCACGGACACCAAGTATGCTCGAGCCCCAACGTTATTGGTTCAGAACGTAGTCGATCTGATTTTGTGTGTTGGTATCCGGTGAGACCCAGGTCATTTTATGCATGCGTTGATGTGGGAAGTGAGTCGATCGTATGGCTAGATTTCTGCTACATGTAAAGTTAATCAGGCACTGGCCGTTGTCATTTGTTTCATCGTGGAGGCTACATTCTCCAGTCGTTCCCCGATGACATAACTCATTGCCCTCTTTAGCGTTGAAATCACCAAGTATTATTTTTGTGTCGTTTGTAGGCAATGAGTCGAATAGCCTTTCCAGGCGATCGTAGAACGTTTCCTTCATTTTTTCATCCTTTTATTCGGTCGGGACGTGTACGTTTATCAGCCAGATTTTGAAGAATTTCGCTTTTATACGGATCGCACAGAACCGGTCATTGACTGCCTTAAATATAACATGCGATTTGAAGTCCCTATCCTTAATAAAGGCCACTCCGAATTCTCACTTTCCAACAGGCTTCCCGCTTTTGAATATTGTATATCTTGAATATCAGTTCCACTTCAGTTATTTTCCTGGATTGCCAGTATGCTTAATATATATTGGCTGGCCTGTTGGGAAAAGTCCATCACAGTGCCAGGGTTGTTCAGTGATCTGACATTCAAGGATCCAATACCATAGTCTATTTTTCGGTTGCTAGGTCGCTGCCGTAGGTCCAATCCATTTCAATGTTCTGGTGCAGATTTAGAAACAATATAGGGGTTTCTAGGGACGGGGAGTTAGCCCGCCACCCAATCTCCATTCCGGCGGTATGTTTATTACTTTCGATTCCGTTATCATATCAGGCGCGGAATACTCGCCTTTACTCTCTTACGTCTCCACAAAGGAGATGTAAGTAGGACTTAGTAACAGAGATGTAGGTGTATTTACAGTAATTGACATTTCTCGGCATTTAATGTCCCATCATTGGGAAACCTGTTAGCCCAATGTGCGACCCCGAGACCATTTGCTACTATTTAGTCGTGGGATTTACGATGAGGAATAATGGAAGCTGGAGGTGGGGGAAACAAGGAGATCTCTCCACCTTTCTCAATTGGGGTTGGGACGTCTACGACGAAGTTCCATTTACATGATAAAAATTTGTTTTTCAATAACAATCGAGTTGAAAATCATGAAATAAGCAAGATGAATTTTCGCTAATTTACTTCGCAACACCTAGCAACTTACGAAGGGTCATAAGGTAGGTAAATCAATTATGTCGAAAATGCTTATTCTTGATTTTTTTTCGAGTAATTTGTTCCATATTTACATTAACGTTAATTGTTTCGGTTACTGTAGCGGGTACGGCGAATGGTGACGTGATTGTGTATTGTTTTGTTTCATGTGGTAAAATGAATTTTAAGGTGGAATAACCTAGTTTTCGTTAACGACGGAACGCGTTTAAAAATAGGCATTATGATGACGGATTTTAATGAATACCGAAAGAAAAGTTCCCTCGTGGTTCAATCAACGCCCGTTGCTCTCGTCGAACAGAATCAGCCTGTGAGTGGCCCCTAATTTGAGTTGACATTCGAGTGGCGGAACGGTTGACCAGGATGGCAGAGTTTGTGCCTGCGTCTCATGACTGCTAGTCATATAGTCGACACGAGGTCTATCTGATTTCCTGGTGGAAATCTGATGCCGATGAAAATATTTTATTCATTACGCATAGGGTTATTGAAATCAACAATATCTTCTAAATTGGAGCTCACCTAGTTGTTAGTTTCTATATGAACTAACTAATCAAATTAGGGAAGCTAAACAAGAGCCGTAAAACATAGATATGAGAAGTAGAGTCGAAAGTATAAAACGCATCGAACTTAATGATTTAAAAGAATGGAATCATCTCAACCATAGAGATGTGGACTTAGTTTTTTGAACGCATTTAAACATTCTTCTTATCTGGTTGAATGTTTTCAGGCACTTTCCAATGTTATGCCGTAGAATTTAATATTGAAAAATTATGCTATTGCTAACCAACCTGGATGTATCTTGAATTCTGTTATGTTTATTACTTTTTTATGTTCAAAATTCTACTTCCAAGTTATTTTCCGGATAATCGGATAACACTGTCCAAACGTGAGAAAGACTCCAAAAATCAGAACATTGAGACACTTGATATTGCTACTTTAATTTCAAGACCGAATTCTAAAAGCGTATGCCAAGTATAGGGACATAACAATTTTGCATCTTTATATGAACGCACCCTTAAACTTTTTTAATAAACTGTCAATGTCGCACCGTTAGGTAAAGTCAACATTTTCATCATGGTAAAGTTTACGAACCAGAAACGTTTGGAAATTATTAAAAATTACTTTTAATTACTATTATCGAAAAATCATCTTCAGCGATGAAGCTCATTTTTGGCATTATTATTGGTCAGCAGCAAACCCACATGTGCTTCTCGAGATACCGTTGCATCCGCAAAAAATTACTGTTTAGTGCGGTTTTCAGGCCGGAGGTGTGACTGGGTCGTATTTTTTTTGTGGATCAGAACGACGGTCATGTTACCGTCAATGGAGAGCGCTATCGTGTTATGTTGGAAGATTATTTGTGGCCAGAATTGGATGAAATTGACATCAATGATATGTGGTTTCAATAAGACGGTGCCATTAGCCACACAAGACGCCTCAGAATCGATTTATTGAAATTTATTTATTTATTATGTCCTTAATGGAACATTTTATAAAAGGTGGTCCAACCATAATGCACGATGTTCATTGAGTCACATCTTAACGTCAAGTTTTTCACCCAACTTAATTTGACATTTCTTTGTTTCAGTGTTTGAAAAATTCAACCATGGAGAGGTACCCAATTGAGCAGCGGGTTAAGATTGATCAAAATGCATTTCGTGCACTTCGTGATTTTTTTGGTCAGCATAATCGACCAAATGTGGTCACAATCGGGAGAATTGTGGGCGAATTTCAACAAACTGGGTCTGTAGGAAATGTGAAATGACACGTGCATGCTCGCTCAGTTCGTTCTGCGGAAAACATTGCTGTTGTTCGCGATAGTATGGCAGAAGAGCCGTCAACATCGACTAGTTGTCGTGCCCAACAATTGAACATCGCACGAACATCACTGATGCGAATTTTGAAGAAAGATTTGAATTTGCACGCTTATAAACATAAGCAGTCGAGCAGCCCCGTGGTGATCAGGAGTGGCTGCTCCTGAAGAGATGAGGTGGTCACCCCGTCGAAACTGCTTAGTTTGTTGTTTTACTAGTGTAAAGTAAACTACATCCGTCAAGTTTCCATCCTTTACGCAGAGATGAGTGGTTCACTTCAGCCACTTCAACATCTTTAGGTTTGACATTCCCCTTGTAATGCAACGACCTTCTTCGTAGAAAGTAACGGTTGCTTTTTGTGTAATGTTTGCGTTTGTCTCAAGCCTCCGTGTCCGCTAACTTTAACGAGGCAAAAAAATATTGAATTACTGTAGAGTAGCTTAATTAACACCTTATAGAACATTTCTAAAGATAATAAAAATTGATCGGTACGTCTTGTAGAGTAGAGTACGCGTGATAAGTATTTTGTAGTGTAGCTTCGTGGCTCGACAAGAACCCGCCTCATATGATCCCGCAAATGCTAGTCGTCAAGCACGCGTACGCGGTCGTTAAGCGAAGCTAGTTAGCTGAGCTCGGTGTTGTTTTAGCTCGCTGACATTTGTGCCAGACCATCGGCACCCGTGTCCTACACGGACATTTCGAAATTCATTACAATCCTTCTATTATAATAAAAAATATTACCATAATTCTCTGAAAACTTTTTGTTTTATTTACAATTAACATCGTGCGTTTTGGTTGGACCACCCTATACTCGTACTTTCATTTTATAACACACACGACTATCTTTGAGCCGCTATGTAAATGTATGGGCGGACTTCCTTAAATCTTTTGAACATTTTTCGACACCACCACATTCATTAGGCTACACTTTTTACCTCTGCAGTTTCTGATACATATTTTATCTTAAAACGTACGTTAGATCACCGCTTTGGTCTTTTTGATAATGCTGATGCTTCTACTTTCAGTAGTTTTTATGCATGGACAGGCCACAAAAATATGTCGGCTAAGAAATGGTTCCTGTTAGGATCTATGATATCTACAAATAATTTAATCCAATAGATTTGAAAACGAGAACATGTTTTGTCTAAGCAAATTTGAAAATTAAATGTGCAATATTTATTGCATCATATTTGATTGAAATATTAACGATCAAAAGTGACGATAAAGTCATTATGGATGGGCAATATGATAAGTTTCATTATCAATATGATAATGGTAACAGAAAGCCGCTAAGTCACTACAGTGTGTATGAATATATACTATTCAATGCAAGAACTGGCAATGTTGGTTTTAATGGATCCCTGTACAACGATAAAGGAGCTATCTAAACTAATTTGCGCAATCTATTTGACCGATATAATTTTTTAAATCATCACAAATCGCAAATTTTGTGATCGCACCTAATTCGATTACAATAATCTACTATGATAAAAATTCAAATCTACAGATAATAATAGTAAAAATAATTGCTTTTCTTTACTGTTGACATGCATGCTTAAGCGTTACCTAACGCAATATATAAGTAAGTTTCTAATGAATATGTAATTAGTTTTCTGCAAAAGAACGCTATTGAACTTTTGACTATTTGTCAAGCTTCGCAATAAGCTAATGATTTTGTTCAACTTTAAGGGTTTCAGAGTAAATTAAATGCCTTATTGAAATTTGCGACGTGTCTGTCCGTTTTATATTGTATATCAGCAACGTCTCTCGCCGACTGTTATAAATACACCTATCCTTATGTGAATATGTTAGAACTGGTGGACTCTTTTGTTGATATTTTATGGTGTTTTAATGCCCATGTAATGCAAACGTTTTAGTACATTTAAGATTAACTTAAGAATATTATATATATATATATATATATATATATATATATATATATATATATATATATATATATATATATATATATATATATATATATATATATATATCGTGCAGATTAGCTACAAAGCAACTTTTAGTAAGCCTGCTGTTAGCTACTCAATTTGGTCGAGTTAATGTATGCAAATATTCACGCATGTAAAGCAAGGAACCAGAATGTTGCAAATAAATCTAGTTTAAATATTTATTCAATATACTCGTATGATCGAAGTTGACAAAATAATGGTAGAAAATGACTACTATTGTCTTTTGGATTTTTCTCTTTGTTTATTATCTTATACTTTATGATGCATAATTTTTAATTAATTTTTATTACACCTTCAGTAACTACTATTCTAACATGTTAATTATTCCAAATTGAATAAATTTATTAGGATTATTTCGAATGATTAGCTTAATATTTTTCATTCAGTTTTGACAATTTTGAAGACCACCTGCATACACAGGAAAACAAAGCTCCAAGTATACAAATCTGTGATAAGACCTGTGTTATGCTACGGGTATGAAACATGGACCCTAACCCAAGCATCCGCAAACATATTGAACGCCTTTAAGCGACGGGTCCTGAGGCGGATAATTGGAGCGAAACTAGACGGGGACCAATGGTGAATTTGATACCACCATGAGCTGTATGAAATTTTTGACGAGCCGGAGGTCATAACGATTGTAAGGCTGCAATTGGCTAGCCATGTAAATCGTATGGAGGTACAGCGAATACCCAAAAAGGTATTCATTGGGAGAACTGAAGGGCGAGGACCAGTGGGGAAACCGAGGAAACGCGGATCTGACTCGGTCGACGAAGACAGTTCATCACTGCTTGGATTTCGAAATTTGAGGACGCGGTCAATGGACCGAGACAGTTGGAGGCGATTCTTGCAGGAAGCGAAGGCCCGAAAGGGGCAATAGTGCTACGAAGAAGAAGTTTAATATTTAATGTCGGCACTTTTTCCATTAGTAAAATAGATCCGAAGGCAATCGCATCAGTGATTTATTTTATGTTTTATTAGTGGAGTTTTTACGTGAATAATTAACTGAAGAAAGTTTGTTCGAAGTATTAAAAGATTTTTTCGAGAAGTTTTATAAGTTTCAGCATAAATTAAATTCTGGTTGGTAGATGTACAGGCATCGGCGGTGAAATTGGTTGGAAAATAGAAAGAGAAGTTGAGCACTTTCATGTATAGAGCAGATGTAGATAGCAATGCTTGAAATGACTTTATACATGGTGTCGCTTATAACGAAGGACTCTGGTTCGAGTCTCCTTGTAATCGCGAGTTGTCTGTCCGTCCGTCCGTCTGTGTAATCTTTCTCGGAAACTAAAGCAGCTATATTCACATTACTTGCTGGGTATATTGAAAACGATTGCCTCTTGAAAATTAGGGTATTAAAAAGTGTTCAAAGTTATTATAAGAGTGTGACCCTTAAAAATTTTGTTTTTATCAAAGATGGTCATGTGGGGTATCAAATAAAAGGTCTTGATGGGAAACTTTCAAAACAGCAGTATTTGTGTCGAATGGTGCAGCCCGAGGGGAAATGTATGATAAATTACAATTAAGCGATTAGACGCTTGTAATACGAAACATGTGAAAAAATCACGACAGTAGTTCTTTATGAGTACAACAACAAAAAATGCCTTAGAAGTCGAAATTCACTCAATTTTGTTATTATAGTATGATTTGTAAATTGCACATTTTCCCAATGGTGTCGCATGAGCCCCCTTAAATTCAATGAAATTCGGGGTGAGGTAGTTCAATGTAAAATCGTTATATTCTGTAAGTTTCACAAAAATCGAGTGATATTTACGGAAGTCATCACTATTCGAATTTCTGAAATTAAAACAATACACGTTTTTAAGGCTTTTACATAATTATTTTCCTAAACCCTAGTTAAATCGCAGCATGTCTGTTTGTCTGCTTGTTCGCCTGTGCGTCTCAGCAAGTTTTCTTGCAAACCACATAAGCTAGAAACGTTAAATTTTATAAGTGGGTTAAAAGTGGTACTTCCTTCAGTTTCAATAAAAAAAAAATTAAAGGTTTTTAAGGGGGTAGCGTAAATTTTTTTTTACAAAAGTAGTCAAACTGGGTGTCAATAGAAAGGTCTTGATGAGAACAGGCACTATTTGCATCGAGGGGTGCATGAGGAGGGAAAATATACGATTAATTTATGTATCCACCCCCTCGCGATTGGGCACTTTTGATCCGAAAATTCTGCAATAAATCATGGAAGTAGGCCCTTATGAGTAGAAGGCGAAAAAATATCTCAGAAAACAAAATTCGATTAACTTTCTTAGTAATAGTACATGATAAATTTTAGGTTTTTCCCTACAAAATCAAAAAATAACTCTCGAATTAGCCAAAAATATTCAGATTTCCCAGTAACAGGCATACGTGTGTTGAAAATTTTTTATAACAATCGAGCCATAAAAAATAAGTTACCGCTGATTGAAAATTAAGTAATTACATATAATATCAATCACACGCGTGATACTGTGTTAGCCACTACATACAAGGGCGATCCGATAAGTACTTAGCTTACAAAAGAAAAACGAACATTTTGGAAAAGTTTAGTTCTCAACATAATCCCCTCTTAGTTCGATACACTTGACTCAGCGATGTTCCAACTTCTTTAGCCCGCCTGAAAAATACATTTTCTCGAGGTCTGCAAAGTAGGCATCCGTGGCGGCGATGAACTCCTCATTAGGCTCAAATTTCTACCCAGCGAGTGACTTTTCAAGTTTGGAAACAAACAAAAGTCGCACGGGGCCAAATCTGGAGAATATGGTGGATGGGGTAGCAGTTCGTAGCGCGATTTGACCAATTTGGCCGTGGTGACGGTGGAGGCGTGATCTGGTGCGTTTTCATGATGGAAGAGCACTTTTTTCTTCGCTGAATGGGGCCCTTTTTCTGCAATTCGATGTCGAATCGGCCCAATAATTCGATAGAGTAGAGCCCTGTGACCGTTTCGCCCTTCTCCAGGTAGTCGATGCAGATCACACTTTGTGAATCCCAGAAAACGGTGCCCATCACCTTTTCGGTCGATAGCACAGTCTTCGCCTTCTTCGGAGAACGTTCGCCGAGTGAAGTCCACTGGAACCATGTTTCATCGACAGTCACGAAACGACGCAGAAATTCCTTCGGATTGCGCGCTTAAACAACGTTAAGCACTGCTCTGCGGTGGTCTCACGGTTGCGTTTGATGTCCGGAGTGAGCAAACGCGGCACCCATCGCGCCAACAGCTTTCTCATGCTTAAGATTTCATGCAGGATATGACCCACGATGTCTTTTGAGATGCATACTATCTCAGCTATCTCGCGTACCTTCAATCGGCAATCTGCCAATACGAGCTAGTGAATTTTTATTACGTTATTCTCCGTGGTAGCCGTTTTCGGGGCACCTGGGCATGGCTCATCAAAAACCGATGCACGGCCACGTTGAAACTCGTCAAACCAATTTTTACAGTCGCTATCGCAAGGAGCAGTCACCGTGAACAGCATCCAAGCGCTCTTTGATTTCGTTGCGCGATTTCCCGTCACAAAACAAGAATACAAGTAGAATCACCAAACGATATTGCTCTTTCTCTATTTTGCTAAAATCCGCGGACACACCCACTTCCACACGCGGTCAAAACAAAACTAAGATTCCGATTCAGCGGAAATTTCGACAGCAGCCGTCTACGAGAATGTACTACATGATAGTGAATCTCTCTTGCGATAGTGGCGCCTTCGGGCGGTGAGGCTAAGTACTTATCGGACAGCCCTCATATATACATAGAGAACGTCGTGAAAAATCATTACAAATCTTGTGCAGGTAGGACTGAAAACCTATGCCCGCTCAAAAGGTGGGTCAGAAAGAAGTCAGTCTCACCATGCCTTCGATGTAGCCACGGTCTCAGATCCGGGCTGAGGCACGCAGTCCACCTTCTCTTCGTGCAATTAACCCAAGATTACTGCCAATCAGAAGCCACCTTGATACTCCCCAATAATACTGTTGCGTATGATCTAATTTTATTTTCTAAGATCTTTGAAAATATTTTGTACTGTACGGCGTACAAAATATTTTGAACGCAGTGATATGCCTCTATAATTTACGCACTGTAGCTTGTCACCTTTTTTGTGGATAGTGAATATAATTGATTGGCTCCACTCGTTCGGCACATGCTCTTGTTGCCAAATGTGCTGGATGACTTTGTGAATAGCTTTCTGAACACTGCTGCCACCATATTTAAAGAGCTCCACTGGAATCTCACCGATGCCCGGCGCTTTATACTTCTTTTGGGCTTTGATGGTGGAACAAATTTTATTCAGAGTTGGTGGGGCCAATGGAAGCTGTCCGGGAATATCTATAGGCTCCGGTGTTCTGGAGCTGTGTGGAAGATTTAGGACGTTCATAAAATATGATGTCCATCTTTCCTTAATCCTGTTTTCATTAGCGATGATGATGCCGATGTCATCACGGCATAGTGAGGTCTTGGGCTGATGACCTTGTTTCATACTTTTCACGAACTTGTATGCTTGTCGGGTGTTGTTGCTCGCTAGACTTAAATCTTTGCTTTTCAATTGGATATAGGTTGTACACATAATTTCGTAAGTATTTATCTAAGGTTTTAGTCAATCCCTCCGCACATTATCACCTTGTATTTAGGCATCATTTTTAGCTGGGTCGCGAAAAGCAGTCACGGACGACAATTCACGACATTTTTCGTATGAACTAGCATTTATTTAGTTAACAGAGAATTCAAAAGGGCCAAAGATTAATATCATCCTGATCATCATATCAGCTCCCACTTCTCTCTTTAGACCAGCTCTTCCACCCCACACATCAACGTTTTAAAGTCCATCGTTATGCGTTCCTATTTTGCTTTACGACCAGTTCAACTTCTCTCTTCCGGTCCTCTCCACACTTCCAGGTCCATATTTCTCTTCCTTCTAAGCTTACGTATTTCGTCCGATTTCATCTCCACCTGCCGGCCACCTTTTCAGCTCCAGGTTAATTGTTTAATTGTCTACTAAACGTTCGTTCCTCGTCCAGATTCACTTCACCTTTCTAGACAGCATACTTCTAGCCCCCAGCAGTTCGAGTGCGCTTCAACAGATTAGGCACTTAAACTTACCGGCGCTCAGAATGAAGCGGCATCGCCGAAATGAATCAGAAATTTGGCCATTCCTTGGAATGGATTGGACCTACGGCAACGACTTAGCAGCCAAAAAAGGACTACAGCATTGGATCCTGGAATATCAGATCACTGAGCAACCCTGGCGCTGTCAAGGACCTTTTACAACAGGCCAGCCAATATAAATTAAACATACTAGCAATTCAGGAAACTAACTGGACTGGAAGTGATATTCAAGATATGATCACACACAATATTCAAAAGTGGGAAGCCTGCTGGAAAGCGAGAATTCCAAGTGGCCTTTATTGTGGATAGGGAGTTGAAATCACACGTTATTGATTTTAAAGCAGTAAATGAACGAATGTGTGCGATCCGTATAAAAGCGAAATTCTTCAAAATTTGGCTGATAAACGTACACGCCCCGACCAAATAAAAGGACGAAGAATCGAAGGAAACGTTCAATAATCACAGGAAAATTAGTCTACTCATTGCCTCCAAAGGACACAAAACTAATTCTGTGTAATTTCAACACTAAGGTTGGCAATGAGCTGTCTCATCGGGGAACGACTGGAGGATATAGCCTATATGAAGAAACAAATGACAACGGTAATACGTCATACGTTTGACTTGCTTTCCACATCGATGCATTCATAAAATGACCTGGGAGGCAACACACAAAACCAAATGAACCATGTTCTGATCCAACAAAGATGGGCTTCGAGCATACTTGACGTCCATACAAACCGTGTAGCCAATTGTAACTTGGATCATTACTTGATCAAAATAACGTACCGATGGCGTATTTCAAAGGCGTATTTTCGAAGACTAGCCCTTTATGAGAATTCGGCATCAAAAGGCTCCAAACGGTGTCAGTGGCGAAAAAATTCATGGAGACCCTCGATAATCAGCTAGCTCACATCCTATCAGACACACCGCTGAAAACAAGCAACGAGCTATGGGTGGTAGTGAAAGCGGCAATTGAGACTATGACAGAACACACGATCGGACATTAAGCCCGGCGCAAAAGAAATTATTGGTTCGATGATGAGTGCCAGGATTTGTTAGACAAAAATAATCAGGGTGCACAAAGAATACTTAGGTAGGAAACGTAGGACGAAGAGAGAACAATATGAAAATCTCAGAAGAGAAGTGAATAAGAGAACCAGAATTAAGAAAAGATAATACTATGACGACCAATTGAGAAGTATCCATGTAAGTCTTGCGAGCAATAACACAAGGCAAGCATACAAAGTAGTGTAAAGCTTGAAACGAGGTTATCAACCCAAGACCACGCTCTGCCGTGATGCCATCGGCAACATCATCGCTAATAAAAACAGGATTAAGGAAAGATGAACATAACATTTTAAGAACGTCCTAAATCCTCCGCAGAGCTCCAGAACATCGGAACCTATAGATATTCCCAAAAAGCTTCTGTTATTCTCACTAACTCTGGATGAAGTTTGTTCCACAATCAAAGCCCAGAAGAATAAGAGCATCGATGAGATTCCAGTGGAGCTAATCAAATATGGTGGCAGCAGTGTTGAAAAGGCCACCCACAAAGTCATCTAGAACATTCAGAGAGTTCAACATAGACGAGCACCAAATCTTTCTTGACTTTAAGTGACGACAGTATTGATCGTAACAATATTTTTTTCTGAAACTCAACAACGAAGTAAAACCAGCCGGGCTACAAATCAATGAGAATAAAACAAAGCTCATGACGTAGTTGAGGAAAACACCTCAAATACACTAAATATCATACTTGGCGAATATAATATCGGAAATGTGGGAGAATTTGTGTATCTCGGCACCAACATAACGAGAATCGGTAATAAAAGGAGCGAAATACGCCAAAGAATACGGCTTGCAAATAAAATATTTTATTCAGTCTTGATGATCTTCCAGACCAGCCGCATACACAGGAAAATAAAGCTCCAAGAATACAAATCTGTGATAAGAACGGTGCTACTCGTATGCTATGTGTATGAAAAGCTTACATTAGAAACGATTGAGAAACTGTTTCACAAAATTAAACACAGAAACAATATGCAAGGATATGAGTCACCAACTATAACAATGTTGAAAAAATGAAGACTTCATCTCACACGCATCAACAATATTTATCCGTGATTTCAGGACTACAACTTTCCGACGTCTACGTTCGGAACATGATACGCTCATACTTCAGGAATGAAGTCAACCAATTATCAGATAAACTGAGGTGTATTAGCCCACAGGACCCAGATGAGATTTTCATGAAAGTTAATAATTTTTTTTCGCATGAAGTCTCAAGTGAATCTTTTGTACTACAAAGTTACGGGTAACGAGATAAACCTTTGAGATAAAGCAGATATTGAGCCACGATTCCGGGTACATAGGGAAAAAGGGTTATAAGTAGTGACTTACATAAACTTGCTCTGATTGGAACTTATTTTTAATTGGTTCATTTACCAAACCCTGAGGGAGGGACACAATTATTTTATGAAATCGTCAAAATGAAATTTTCCGATTTCAAATCAAACCTGAACGGTGAATCTATTATTCAATTCAATCAAACTTATATTAAGCTATAATCTTCTTAATTATTTTGTCTAATATAAGGGCTTGTGTTTCAGATTTGGGAAAATAAACAACAAGAAATCATGTGATATTGACGTCATCTCCAATATAGCACAACTTCGCCAGAGGTTGATATTAGAAATTATTGTATTTTGTTGAACAGTATGTTGAACAATTCATATCTCTCAAATCAGTGGAAAAAGGCTAAGGTTACCCCAATCGTAAAGAAAGGGAAGGGCTCCATGCCCCACAAGCCATCGCCCAATCAGCTTGCTGCCTAATATCAACAAGGTGTTCGAAGTGATACTGAAGCAAGCGCTAAACGTACACATGAGTTGACGTTGAACTGCCAGTTTGGGTTCCGCATCTGGCATTCGACTAAACATGCGATAAGAAAAGTAACCTCAGACATTCATCAAAGGTGGTCAAGTGGGATGTCATATTAAAGGTCTTAATGAGAAAACAGGTCTTAAAATTGCTTTACTAGTATCCAGGGGGCAGGAGAAGGGGATATGCGCGATATCTGAAATGAGAATATTGCACAAAATTGCGTATAAGACACATTGCATTAGCAATTGATTGAATTTATTCATGAGTAGCTGAAAATGCGCAGCTAAAAATGAAAAGAGTCATGGATGTAGATCCAAAAACAAATAACTTAAAGGTTGAAATTCGTTCAACTTTGCTAATAATAGTAGGTTTTATAAATTTAACATTTTTGCCAGTAAAACTGCATTAGTATGGTTAAATTGGATGAAAGTAGATATTCAAGTAGTCCTTTAAAAGTATAAGGACCTCAGTTTTAATGAAATATACAGAAGTTATTGTCGTTTGCATTTTCTCCGATAACAATATTTATACACGGTTTATTTACTACATGAGCTATCCATCGTATCAGACACTACTCTTTTGATTGTATTGGGTTGTTTGATAATATATGACGTGAACTGCATATTTCGTGTAGTAGTGATTGCACGGCTTATATTATTATATACTATTTTACAGATTAGACTTCAGACTATTTTCAATCAAAAACTGTGCTTCATTAGTAAACAACAAGTTGGTTAAAAATAAACTTGAAAATGGACAATCAAAGAGCATTATCGGCATATTTTATTGTTTTACTTCGGAAGGGGCGAAAGTTCAGTGTAAATTCGAAATAAATTGTGTGAAGTTTATGGTGCGGACTGCCTTACTGACCGCCAGTGTCAGCGTTGGTTTGCTCGCTTTCGTTCTGGAAATTTTAATGTGCAAGGTGCACCAGATACTTGTCGTCCAAGCACTACTGATGAAGACAAAATAAAGACGTTAATCGAAACTAACCGGCGTATGAAATCTCGAAAGATAGCAGAGAAGCTCGACATATCGAATTCAACCGTTTACTTACACTCACAACAGCTTGGTTATGTAAACAAACTGGATGTTTAGGTTCCTCACGAATTAAACGAAATCACCACACCAAACCCAGTAACATATGCGACTCTTTGCTGAATCGTAACCAAAACCACCCATTTCTAAAAAGAATCATAGCGGGTGATGCAAAATGGATTATTTACGATAACGTAGTCCGAAAACTATCACGGACCAAGCAAGTTGAGCCCCCACAATCGATATCGAAAGCTAATATTCACCAAAAGAAGATTATGCTTTCTGTGTTGTGGGATTACAAGGCTATAGTCTACTTTGAATTGCTTTCAAGAAACCAAACTATTGATTCGAATGTCTCCTGTCGTCAACTTTCGAAATTGAACGAAGAAACGCCCTGAACTCGCCAATCGCAAGGGCGTGAAGTTTAATCATGATAACGCTAGACTCCACACCTCTTTGATAACCCGTCAAAAATTAATGGAGCTCAATTGGGAACTGATGCCACATCTACTCTATAGCCCTGACTTAGCACCATCAGACTATCATTGTTTCGCTCCCTTCAAAACTATTTGAATGGTAAAACTTTTGATTCCGATCAGGCTGTTAAAAATGATTTGGACCAGTTCTTCGATTCTAAAAACCAAGGATTCTTCGAAAATGGAATATTTTCAACTTACCTAAAGATGGCAAAAGGTCATCCAACAAAATTGTCAATATATCATTGATAAATTTTAGTTGTTAATATAAATAAATTTATTTTGAAAAACATGAAAAAATAAACGATATTAATTATCGAACCCAATATTTTCTCCTAATATCTAATATAACAAAAAGATATTTTAGATTCGGCTTAGTCAATGATTTTGGCACTATAGCAACAAAATTTTGGCCGGTTAAAATGGAGTAGCACTGTCTTTTCTTTTAAAGAAAAAATATATTTGCTGTGCATGTTATTAACGTTTTTCTTGAATTAAATCATTCTATATATCTGCATATCGTAGGTTAAATACAGTTTTTGTTAATATATTTAATGTTTGTTTTTAGAAGTTCGTTTCAAACTAAATTATATTAGGGTTATTGTTAGATTTTTTTACAAAATACTTTAAGATGCAAATATTTTATAAACGTGTAGGTTTAAATAAAAGTAGATTAGATTATAGAATATTAAAGTTAGATTATAGAATGTTTTTGCAACGCTATCAGTATATTAGCTTAGGGATATGGTTAAAATATTTGAAATAGAATAATTGGAATCAGTTTTGACAATTTCGAAGACCAGCTCCATACACAAGAAAACAAAGCTCCAAGTATACAAATCTGTGACAACACCTGTGTTATGCTATGGGTGTGAAACAACCCAAGCACCCGCAAACATATTGAACGCCTTTGAAAGACGGGTGCTGAGGCGAATAATTAGAGCAAAGCTAGACGGGGGCCAATAGCGAATTCGATACAACCATGAGCTGTATGAAATTTTTGACGAGCCGGAGGTCTCAACGATTATAAAACTGCGGAAGCTGCAATGCTGACCACGTGAATCGTATGAATGAACAACGGAAAGGTATTCGTTGGGAGAACTGAAGGGCGGAAGTGCGGAAACTGAGGAAACGCTGGTCTAGCCCGGTCGACGAAGAAAGTTTATCGCAGCTCGGATTTCAAGCTGGGAGGACGCCTTCTATGGACCGAGACAGTTGGACATGTTTGTTGCAGGAAGCGAAGGCCCGAGAGGTGAAAACGAAAACAGTTCATCGCTGCTCGGATTTGGAAATTGGAGGACGCGGTCTATGGACCGAGACAGTTGGAAGCGAAGGCCCGAGAGGGTCTCTAGTGCTACGAAGAAGAAAAAGAAGTGGAATAATTTTGTGTAAATTTACAGATTAAGGATAGAATGATTTAGTTATAAGTAAAAAAAAAATTTTGTTTCTTTGTATATTTAATTTGTAATATGGTTGGTTGGTTTTCCGCATATTTTCCAGTAAAATTTTTAAAACTTATTTTTTATTTAATTCACTCTAACGATACTGAAAAATTTAAATTTTTTGAATATATGTGTTTAATTTTCGGAAGCGCCCAGGGCCATCAAGTTATATAATAATTTTTATCTTTTTGAATTCGCTTTACGTTTGTAAAATGTTAAGGATGGTTTAAATAAAGCATATTTTATTCATTCATTCATATCTCTATGTCTTTCATTACCCCTTTCTAATAGGCTTATGCTACTCGATCAGTTCTTCTTCTCTCTTCTGGCCATCATGTACCACAGTCAAACAATGGATCGCTGTCTTCATTCTTTCGACATCGGTTCAACCGTATTGTCTGAATTCCTCACAGGCTTGGGAGAGGCACATCCGCTTGGCGTAGTTGGGTAGCCCTGACAGGAAGAAGGGCATATGGGTATGGAGACGTCGAGGGTGAAGGGGTTACTTTTCTAGGATCCCTCATCCTCGTGAGAAAATTGATACCTGCAGCGCTATTATGCCTTAAAACACAGAAAAATGAGGCCTAGCCTATGGTGATTTACCAAAGCGCTCCAGGCAAGGTTTTCAAATAGACAGGGGAAGTGTGTAGATGCCCATAATTATAGCGTATATAGCATTCACCTCCCTACCACCAACAAAAAAAATTTACATATTTCATTATTATCTCATCAGTTACATATTACGTATTGCCCAGGGCAAAAGTCTTTAAACTTGCTTGGTATGAATGACTTAATTCCGATCGCATTCAAATCCAAACTCCAGGCTTTGGTATAAAACCTTTCAATAATTTCCTTGACATTTTGAAGTTACGTGCAAAATAACTTATAGTTGTTTATTCGAAATAAACTGTACTACACTGATTTGTACGTGTATTAAAAATGTTGCACAATTTTAATCTTTAATAAATTATGCCGAAATCTATAGAAATCATTGAATTTATTTGGTTACAGTGCAGTCTGATCCAACCGGTATTAATAGCATAAACAAAAAACTTAAATGAATAACAAATCCAAGAAAATCATAGTGAAATTCAGAAACAGTTTTCCCTGACCTTTCTCAAATCGTCATCATGTTGGTGCGGAAAAAGAAGCTCAAAATCTTTGAATACACGAACAGACAAATCTGGTCCGATTTATTTCTGTCCAAAGTATTTTCGGCAACCAAATGTGTATGCCAGTCACCTTGTTGGACTATTCAAATTGCGGCATAACTGTTGCGATTACAAGAGCATTTGGAAAACTGTAAACAACGTTGAGCAAACGCTAACTTATTCAAATGAATTCAACACTCAATAAATTGCTACAGTAAAGTTCGCTTGAAAATGCGAGGAATGAAGGCTACTGATTTGATTAGCATCGAAATGCAAGCAATTCACCAAATCAAAAGTTTAGCGTTCATATTCCCACCAAAAACCAATAAATAAATTGCATTCACATCTGCATTTGACAGATTTTTACGCAAGGAGATAAATATGACGTGGCCTGATTCAATTTAGTCCAAATCACCATTGAGCTATTCGTAATTATGACACTTTAAGGATGAAAAAGGATGCTAAGAGTTTAATACCGTGTCATTTTGTACCATAACAAAGTATTTAAGGTCAACAGCCTCATCGCTGCCGCCACAAACAAAATCATTCCAGGCCCGATTTCTTCATTTGTAGTTATTTCTGATGACATTGAAAGCAATAGACATAGTGCATAGTCTGGTGGTCTGATTTCCTCTATCCGAACTCTAGCAATACCCCCCCACACCGAACGCTTGCACTGCTGGCATTTCCAGAGGCAACCGGAGCGAGTTGTTTGCTCGCGCCACTTTGACACCTGTTTCGAGGTCATGAATTGACATTTCGGATTTGACAACTAATTTAGACGAGGTTATGTCTGTTCTGTTTCCATTCTGTCGTGCTGTCAAGAATGTAAGCTGCAAGCCCCAGAGGGGAGATTAAGACCGAATTGCATGCAGCCTAATGGGTGAAAATCCGATACTTACCAAATAAACAAACGACAAATTTCAAGGTGGTTAATGATAGGAAATGGTAGAAGTCTGGATCATGGCTAAGTGCATCCATAATGTCGGCCGCAGATCCACTCGACGATCCGTCAAACGCATCAGTGGTGTTGTTCCTGCTAGGTGCTGCGCTGGCTACGGCTGCCCCAGAATCGGATGCGTCCGTGTATCCGGAGCCAGGCAGCCCCATACTTATTTTCAGTATTTCGTCGATCACAAGCAGGGGCGGCACGCGCATTATCACATCGACTAGACCAAGCACTTTTGTTCGCACCGACATTTTGTTTCAGAGCATCTACTGAATATGTCTCACAATATTGCAAGCAATCTCGGAAGATACTAAACGAGCCCCGTCCCGACCCCCAACTAAACTAAACAATGACTTTTTCGTTCGCTTGTTTGTTTGCACTCCACGGTAATACTTTGCTCGACGTCGCGTTATCCGATAACCGTTAATCTAACTTCGTGTCTATCGTTGCGGTTTATGATGATGGTTTGTAAAAATTTACGGCGAATTTCAGATATTTTGATTTCTCCACACTAAACTTGAAATTGACAACCAGAAATTTTTCGTTCGCCTGTCGTTCGTCGCTCAGCCGTTCAGTTTCGACCGTTCCGTTCGTTTGTTAATGCGCTGAAAAAGTTATAAATTGCGATGGATGATGACTCCCAGCTCGACATGTTGATATTTCTTACCTCCTCACATTTTCTAGCAATTGACTGTCGCGCTCGCTCAATCCTATGGCATCTTACAGCTTAATGACAAATTGCAACTATTATTAGCCGAGCTGGATTCTAAAGAGAAGGTTTGAGCTTTGTACGGGGAATGCTTTGACATTTTGATAATAGGATAGACAGAGATGGCATGTGCATTCAAAAGAAATTTACCAAAAACAGGTGCTGAGTGTGTCTCGGATGCTGTTTGAAATTATTTAGCGCCATCTACAAGTCACCACTAATCAAGCCAATTGCATGCTTTCAGGCTTTTGGGACAAATTCAATTTCACATTCGGACTATCGGGCTACCAGACATTTTAAAGTTTTTATTGTTGTTTATTAACAACATTGTTTGTACTAAACAACTAAATATGTTGATACATTACTAGTTAGTTTGTTAATAAAAAAATTAATTACATGAATTAATTATTTAAATTTCTATCTCCCCTGAGCTCAAATAGCCTCGATGGACCGTCGGATTTGAGTTTGCTTGTTAAAGTCGGAAAATCCTTTAGTATATTGGTTTTATTGTCTAATCTAATCCCGGGTTTTAACAGAGAGTTAAAACCCGGGGTTAGAGCACTTTTCTCGAAGCAACAACTTTGATCAAAGTACGTGAAAGGCAAATGGCCAATTGGAAGAACCTCCCCGTAGTGGTAGCTGGGATAGTATAGTATAGGGATTACTGGACACAGCTGTAGTCTCAGGCATGACATCGTAGTTTTATTTTTTATTATTTTTTGATAGTGTCGTTTATTTGATATAATTTGGTGTTTCGAGCACTGACGGGATTTTAAATCCCGTCAGCTACATACGTAAAAGACGCGGAGGGGAAAGAAATATTCTGCAATGGCTGCGAGCGAGACTTGGACAAAAAACGGGGTAAACAGCGACGACGATGCATGTCGTTGCTTTTCTTTCTGCTCGTCGTGCATATAATTCCCTGCCGTGTCAGTTTTGGTAACAACCAAAACTGACGTAAGATAGGAAGCCATATTCTAGCAATTTGCATATGTAATAGTCGGTCTACTATTGGACAAGCTTCCATGAGTTGTCAGCCAACTGCGGAATATATACTATGTTTAAAACGTACGAAACGTGTTCTATGCATGCTTAAAATTAACCTTACACTGTCCACTGTACTCCCACACTTTTCAAGACGAGCAAATGAAGCACATGTTTTGCATCTTCTACTGATAGTTGAGCTTTGAGAAGTAGGCAAACTCCTATTTGGAAGGCGATAAAAATTAAATAGGTATAAGAACTGAAATAATTGTCACCTCCCTAGGAGCGCTATTTTCTGTTCTCCGGGAGCCATCTGGATTTCACTGAGGAAATCCGTCTTGAAACCGTACATAACCTCGAATTTTCCTTGGCACGTCCACAATTCTTCATATACCACCATGCAAGCTAGCGATCAAACTTACTTATGGCCATCTGGCGTGAGCTGTCAGCCTACTTCGGCAGGATGCAAATGCTAGTACGGCGTAATATATTCGATGTTTCCCATCAAAACGGTACAAATCACATTCCTTGCATGCCAAAAATTCACCTTGTTCTGTCCACTGTACACCCACACCTTTTAGAACAATCAAATGAATCACAGGTTCAACTCCTTCCACTGACAGCTAGCTTGCGGAAGTCAGCAAATTCCATTTTTTTCAACTTTGAACACCAACAAAACATGAACGAATATATGAAATGAAACGAAATTCACTTCAGAAGGAACGCTACGATGTTCTCCGTGGACCGTCTGGATTTCACAACTAAAATCCATCTCGAAAGCGTATAAAACATCGAATTTTTGTCAGCACTTCCAGATCAATCCACATAGCTTCATATAAACTAGCCAGCAAAGTCAGCCTACATTCTGGTAAATGGCTTGTTAAACTTTAGTAAGACTTTGGCTGTTACTCGATGCTGCTACAGTGGCTTAAAAACCTACTAAAACTTTGGGGTAATGAAATCAGCAGTGATGTGATCTGTCATGCGAATGACGTTAATTAATCGCTTCTAATAGCTTCGGTACGAGGGATCAGCAGATGCTTGCGAGGGTGTCGCTTGGGGAACAAACTCACGCCCGCGTCACGCCGATCAGTTTCGTCATCTTTGCCGGTGGCCTGAATCACAGGGGAAGGAAACGATGCTTGTTTTTTATCAATGTAAGAACGAAGTGATGCACAAGGATCTGAACGAAACTGTAGGTCATTGTTTTGTTGAGCGTCCCGAGTCTATTTTTACAGAAAAAACTGGTTTTGCACGATCACATGAAATGGCTTTGTTTCATCCATCTGGATGATGGAAACACAGCAAAACTGACGTTAGATTGGAAGCTATATGGTACCAATTTGCATATGCATTAGTCGGCCTATTATGGACAAGCTTCCGGTAGCTGTCACCCAACCGCGGCATCAGCAAATGCTTAGATTTCGTAATATATACTATTTTCCGAATAAAAAACGTGCGGAACCTTGTATAGCCCACCGTACTCCTAAACTTTTCAAGATGAGCAAATGAAGCACACGTTTTGCAACTTCAACTGATAGCTCAGCGTTGAGATGTAAGCAAACTCCTATAAATTCATTTTGGAAGGCGATAAAAATTAAACGGGTATAAGAACTGAAATCATTTTCACTTCACTAGGAGCGCTATTGTGTTCTCCGCGGGCCATCAGGATTTCACTGAAGAAATCCGCCTCAAAGCCGTACAAACTTCGAATTTTCGTTGGTACCTCCATAATTCTTCATATACCGCCATGTAAGTTAGCCAGCAAAGTCGGCCTACTAATGGTCATGTGTGTGGTAGTAAGCGCTGCTGCCATATGGCTTCCTATCTAACGTCAGTTTTGAAACACAGTCGTTTACCCTTCTGACAACTTTATGAGGGCCAGTATAATGAGGGTCTACAGATTGTTTGACAGCATTAAACCTGACGAAAGCGTGAGAGCAGGCGTATAAGTCCTTAAAAATGAAGAGTCTCTGCTTAGAGTGATATGCAGTAGGAGTAGGTCCCACTCTTCTGATGAACTCTCCAAACTTTTCCAAGACAAAGTTGGGATCAGCTGGCCTGTTTTCAGTAATGAAAAGCTCGACTGGGATTCGAAGGTCTGTGCTAAACATAAATAAAGCTGGTGGTGCATTGAGGTCATTTTTGAAAAATTTACGAAGATTAGAACTGCGGCCAAGACGTAATTGCACTATACATCAAAGCAGCTTTGACGGTCCTATGCCAGCGTTCGATGAGTCCGTTGGCTTGTGGGTGATATGGTGTTGTATGAATGGATTGTGCACTAACCATCTGAGCTAGAGCAGTAAAAAGCGTGAACTCAAACTGAGTTCCTTGATCTGTGGTTATTGTGAGAGAAGTGCGGAATTGCTCGATCCAATAATTGCACAAGGCAGTGGCAATAGTTTCTGCTGTAATGTCGGCTAGAGGAATTGCAACTGGCCAGAAAGAAAAGCGGTCAATAATTGTCAGACAGTAGCGAAAATCTTTGACTACTAGTTGCTGAATGATGTCCAGATGGATGTGATCCAAAAGATTGTCTGGAACGTCGATGTACATATTTTGTGCCTATACGATTGTACCTGTCCATGACAGACCATTTGCTTTCATGTGAATGATGTCAAAAGCTTGTTTTTGAAGAGATTTTGGAAGATAAGGATGAATCCATTCCATGGAGGTATCGCAGTAAATTTTGTAGTAATCGAGCAGCCTGCCTAGGCAAGCTGCTCGAAAGACCTTTGCGAAGAAAATACCATACTTATGAAAATAATAACGCAATAAGTACGGAACAATTTGACACGCAACTTATTAACGTTGTTATTTTCTAACTCGCACTAAACCCCACCAGTACCATCGCTACCATTATCAGAAAAAGTTTTTCCAACGAAACAAATGAAAATCAATCTAGCGAAGCAATTCCTAGATTGTCATGGTGAGGGAAACATCCCTTACCGAAGCAGGATAATTGTTAAGAATGTCGAGGTGCCGGTGAAAGCTATAATCAGTGTGAAATTAGTTTACATTTTACGGTTGCTTCATCTTGCGCGTCTATTAAAGTCTGCAATTGATTAAAGTATGTGGCAATGACACGTAATGAGTGGTGAAATTTGTCCCATTCTTGGTTGGTTTCTAGATCTTTAGGAAAAATTTTTATATTACGCGAAACTGATGATGGATTACGACAGTGGTGACGACTTCCATGCGTCCTCTTTCGTACGGGAATCGTACAATCTAAAGTGTATAAATTAGAAGGTTTATCAATATCGTAAACTGTGCCCGTCAAAGACTGTTGATGAACTGTTATTCCGCTGTCCAGATAGTGCGAGTAACTATTGTGGTGTTTAGCAGTTATTTATAATCCTGCCATCGAGATTGTTTGGTTGGTGGTTGCGCAATTGCATGAAACTCGACGACACTTACCTAAGTGACCAAGACCTTACTTTGCGCCGATGCGAAATTATTTATCAACAATTGAAAATAAGAAAGCAGCCATTGCTGTGCTGATGCTTTTACAACAGCAACAACAACAGCATCAAATGAAAAATTAACGTCGGGCCAAAGTAAAAAGTCAAGTGAAAGGGTTATTAAACTGAATGATTCATTTGTAAGTGCTGGATCTCATCGGATCCCCAGCGGTCATCTACTGTCAGAGAGCTAGTGGGATTGCTACGCCGACCACGTTGAATATGGATAAATATATGAAAAACATGGAGTCTGAAAATGGATCGAAATGTAAACTGCGCCTGTAACAAATTAACATTCATTAAATAATTCAAATTGCTGGCCGTAAATCAATAAACTTTTAATCACTTGTGGTCTAAGTTTAAATGCGTTTTACGAAAATGAATATTCGGGGATTATTTTTATTGTTAGTGAATATTGATGCCAGACAAGGAATTCAAAGTTATTAATATGATTGGAACGATTTTTAAGATGTAGAACTAATATTTTTGGTAGATTCAAACTTTTGAAACATTAATAAAAAGTTTGAATTTTTAAAAAGAGCCCATCAAACGGGATAATTACAGTTTATTTAGGAAAGCGAGATTTCTTAGACCACATTTCGTATGTTGATCCCATTAAGTTACAGGCCTTACCCACCCCATCAACGAGCGCTCGTCGGAGGAGAACTGGGTAAGTACCCTATCTTCACGTTTTACAAATTGAATTCGAATTTGTGGAAATCATATTATTTATTGTTTATCTTGCGTTATTTCACTTTTTGTTTCAAATCATTCACGAGTTTACCGAAATTTAAAGTTAAATAGGGGCACCGTTTTCACCTGGATGCCCCACTCTTATTTGAGGGCCGTAAGTATAAATAGTATTAGAGATCTTCTCGAGTCTCGTACGCATTCATCAGACTCCGTTTGTCGTTTTGCTTTGGCAATCTATCCCTTCATTAGGTTTCCTTAGCCTCGAAACCATCGAACCGAGGCATCTAACCATTTAATTCGTGAATGCAAATTTTTTTTCGCAGTGGGTTCTTGTGCTGGGGAAAATAACCGGCCCCACGACACCGTAATGCTAGCCTGTTAGTGCATTCACGCGTCTTCAGACAAGGCCAATTCCGATGAGCACCAAAATCTTCACTCGCCGAGGCAGCAGACCATCGCTGCAATCCTTTACGGACATGATTTAGCAGTTGCAGTTTAAGATATTTATTATCTCGAATAAATCTTGAAGCTCTTGGTTGCCATGTTGATTACGTTGAACACATTCTATTCGACTTTATCATAAACGATTTCTGTGGTGAACCCAGATATAAAGCTGAGTCGATTAAGCTGTCAAGAAGAAGCTTTATGCAAGTTTTGTGCAAAAGCATGAGCCAATTGGCGATCGTCAGTTTTCACGAGGAATGATCGACCTTCCAAGATATATCGAAAGAGTTTAACACTGGAGAAAATTGCGAAAAGTTTTCCGTCGTTGGTATTGTAGCGTGTCGCACCAGGGTCCAATTTCTTAGAGTAAAATCCCAGTTCCATCTTTCACTTACTCTAACGACGTGCCAATGGGACGGTCAAAGGCGTCCGTAGATAATGCAATAGATGCTCATGGCGACAAAAATGTAGTGACAAAAAAGGTAGTTGATGAGATACTCGATTTACACTCCTCCAGTGTGGTTTTACGCTCCAATGCCCAGTTAATTTGGGTTTTATCACGCTTTTTTGCATTTTTTAAGAACTCATTGAGAGGTGTTTGGATCGTGCAGGCCTTCGGGATGCAACGACAGAAATAACTAAGCATACCCAGGAAACGTGTTGCCCGCTTCATGAGTGGGTAAGTTCCAGCTGGCGCCTACGGAGTCGAGAAGCCCTAGTGGGGACGGGTGCAGGCACCACTCCCTTTGCCTGCAGACCCCGATTGAGTCAACAGCGGGAGCACGGCTAGCCAGAACTCAAGCAAAATATGTATGAGTGAACTACGTACTTCTTCGGAACTCCTATACTACTGTTACCTCAATATACTACTGTGACCAAAAAATAAGGTGACATTTGAATTTAAACTGCGCGCGCCGAAGGATTTGGGGAATTATTTTTTTTAAGGTTGGTAGTACTGTCAAAACATTCATTAGTGTTTGAGATACGCGTCGTTTTGTGAGCTGCTAAAAGTGAGTTTTTCGTTTTTTGCGATGTCGAAATTTGTTGAATTTGCATTAAATTTTGTTTGCGGAATCAAGTTTCTGCTGCGGATACGTTGAGAATGGTGCTGAAAGCCTTTTGTGATGAGGCTATGTCTAAAAAAATGTTTACAAGTGGTAAAGTGAGTTCCAAGCCGGCCGTGAACGTGTCGAAGACGAAGAGCGTCCTGGGCGACTATCAACCTCTTCTATTCTTCGATTATCGTGGACACAGTAGTATCTTTTGAACTCAAGCAAAATACCTATGGGTGAGCTTCGCGAAGGAACCAAAAAGAGGTTTATCTCC
The DNA here is from genome assembly GCA_963969285.1 of Odontomyia ornata. Classification (NCBI taxonomy): domain Eukaryota; kingdom Metazoa; phylum Arthropoda; class Insecta; order Diptera; family Stratiomyidae; genus Odontomyia; species Odontomyia ornata. Next base: position 341,504,209 of record OZ017739.1, on the reverse strand, counting down.
ATTTGGACCTCTGATTGAGCGGAAACACAACCCAAACCAAGGTTCATAATCAGGTTGCTTAAGCAACGTGGTCACTGTTCCAATAATTCTCCGATACATAATTATTAAACACAATTTGTTAATTTACTTCACTTTTCTTTTATAAAATCTTTTCGCTAATCAATTCAAATACACAATTTGATAAATAAACGTAGATCTACTTACAAGAAAGAGGGGCCCCCGGGACGTTATCGCTGCCGGATATTCTCCACTCCTCAATCAATTCGATTCACCGGTTAGAAATCACGCCAAGAAACTCCTTGAATTTCACCCTCGCTAAGCTCCTCTTGTAAAACGCCTTGTAGATCAATAAGTAGTCCAGAATAAGTCAAAAAAATCCATACGTATGATAGCATAATTCATGATTCACTACTTTGTATGGCGTACAAAATACTTTCAAAGATCTTATAAAATTGGATCATATGCCAACATTATTATTGGAGAGTATCAATGTGGTTTTAGAGCAGGTAGATCAACAATAGACCGATTGTTCATAGTCAAGCCAGTACTTGAAAAATGCTGGGAGTTCAACATAGACGTACATCCAATTTTTGTTGACTTTAAGCAAGCAAACGACAGTATTGATTGTAACGTACTGTACCAAATAATGCTTTGCTTTGGCATCCCAGCCAAATTAGTCCATCTGACCACAATGACGACGATAACCTCCCAAGTCCGCATCAATAACCAACTCACCGAGGCCTTTGACACAAATATCGGACTAAAACAGGGAGATGGGCTGGCCCCATTGCTATTCCATTTGGCTCTAGAGTATGTCATAAGGAAGCTACAAGTTGATGCACGAGGTAAATTACTATACAAGTCGAGCCAAGTAGTAGCCTATGCGGACGATATAAACATTATTCACGGTCATTAGCAACTGCCAAAGAACCCTTCCTGAAACTCGACAGCGAAGCAAAACAAGTAGGGCTACAAATCAATGAAAATAAAACAAAGCTTATGACGCAGACGAGGAAAAATACACAAAAATTACACTTGGCGAATATAGTATCGAAAATGTTAGCGGATTTGTATATTCAGGCGACAAAATAACGAAAACGGGCAATGAAAGAGACAAAATATGCCGAAGAATACAGCTCGGAAATAGAATATTTTATTAGAAAATATTTTTATTGAAGACCAGCTGCATACATAGGTAAACAAAGCTCCAAGTATACAAATCTGTGATAAGACCTATGTTATGCTATGGGTGTAAAACATGGACCCTAACCCAAACATCCGCAAATATATTGTACGCCTTTGAGCGACGGGTTCTGAGGCAAACAACCGGAGCGAAGCTAGACGGGGACCAATGGCGAATTCGATACAACCATGAGTTGTATGAAATTTTTGACGAACCGGAGGTCTTAACGATTATAAGACTGCGGAAGCTACAATGGGCTAGCCACATGAATAGTATGGACGAAAAACGGACGCCCAAAAAGGTATTCGTTGGGAGAACTGAAGGCCGAAGACCAGCGGAGAAACCGAGGAGACGCTGGTCTGACTCGGTCGACGAAGAAAATTAATCGTTGCTCGGATTTCGAAATTGGAGGACGCGGTCAACGCACCAAGACAGTTGGAGGCGCTATTCGCAGGAAGCGAAGGCCCAAGAGGGGCTGGAGTGCTAAGAAGAAGATTAAGTTTTCAGAAAAGCATTGCAATTTAAGTTTTTTTTAAAATAACGGTAATTGCCTGTAGTTTGTTTGCTCATAGAGATTTAATCATCAATATCCTTTTGTGCGTTCCAGGAAAGAGCTGTGAACTTACCTTCCTTGATAAATCCCTCGATAAATTTTTCAATCAACCCGATAATAGTCTGTATCCTTCAACACTTTGAGTAAATTTTCTGGTATTGATGCAGAACAATTTGACAAAGCAAGTAACACCAATTCATCAAAATTATGCTTTCCAAGTGTAATTTTCCACAAATTGGTTATTGCTTGCATCTTAAGCACCACTTTTAAATGGTACTGTATTGGTTATTACGTTTAAATTCTAAACATCTGGCCTCGCAAATTCTTATATCGAGTGGCGTTTATGGTAGTTAAAAAGGTGCTTTTATAATTGACGGACCCACGTCAATGCGTTTTCATGGGCTGTGCAACTTGACTGACTTATAATGCAAATAACACTTTTGGCAAAATACACAAAACTCCTTATAAGATTGGGAGAGATATGTGGGATCTAGCTTTTAGGTATTGCTGAGTTTGTCGTTATCTCATCCATGAAGGATTTCACTATAGCCCGATTGTTATCTGCGAACGTCAAGAGCGCCAACTGGGGAGGGAGGTCCGTCAAGGTGGCTTGTTTATCTGCCTGTACCGTTGAGATCTTAAATGTACAATGTACAGTAAGCAAATATAGTAAAATATTGTTACCATTGACAACGTTGAAACTTTTTACGCAGGAACCAGCGAAACCATGGATGGCAATCGCAACAAACACAGGTCGGCAAAACCAATGCCTGGTTGATTGCTGATAAACACTGAAAAACACGCATAATAACTGTTATCAAACATCCAACACTTCGAGACATACATATGTTCCGACCTTCGAGGATAGAACAAATGCCCTGAGAGATTGAAGGGGAAATGATGTGACCGAGTCCACTAGGTTTGATTGCCATTTCTTTTTTAATATAGTTCGATTTGACAATCAAACCGGGGTGCAGAATTTTACTAAAGCCATGAAGAACGAACAAATAAAATCAAAATATTTTTAACCGACTTCCAAAAGAAAGAAGGTTATCAATTCATCGCGTATATTTTCTTTTGCTTTTTTTTGTATGTTCACGCATAACTTTTAAACGGAGATAGATAGAAGGGTCCTGTTTTTGGCAAATGATACGTATTTCTTCCAGTTAGGTCCCGTTGAAAGGATAAGAAATTCAAGTAACGGTAAAGGGCTTTTACAGTTAAAACTAAAAAATTTCCGACTTTTACCCTGATTTTTCAGCATAACTGATCGATGGATGCATGGATTTTGATTGTAGACTTTTCAAATGAAGAAAAACATATTGTTCTAAAATGTATTGGAACAGAATTTTAATCCTTTCAAGGACTCTGCGGATATTAAAAGTTCAATATGATACAGTGATGTCAAGAAATTGAATTTAAATAACCTTCCGCACGAAAAGTGCCAATTAGTTGGCACTCTTCAAGGATTTGATGGAGGTACCGAGTCCTTCGAGATGGATAATAAAAATGATGAGTATCCTTGATTTTCTACATAAAGGGTGCATTTTTAACCGACTTCCAAAGGAAAGAAGGTTATCAATTCATCACGTATATTTTTTTTTGTATGTTCACGCATAACTTTTAAACGTAGATAGATTGGAGAGTCCTGTTTTTGGCAAATTATACGTCTTTCTTCCTGTAAGGTTTCGTTTAAAGAATAAGAAATTCAGGTAACGGTAAAAGGCTTTTACCATTAAAACTAAAAAATTCCGACTTTCACCCCGATTTTTCAGCATAACCGATCGACGCGTGTAAGGATTTTCATTGTGGAGGTTTCAAATGAAGGACAACATATTGATCTAAAATGTATCGGAACAGAATTGAAATCCTTCAAAGGACTCTGTAGATATTAACAGTTAAATATGATACATTGATGTCTAGAAATTGAATTTAAATGATATTTCGTACGAAAAGAGCCAATTAGTTGGCACTCTGCAAGGATTTGTTGCAGATACCGAATCCTTTGGAGACGGATGATAAAAATGATCAGTATCCTTAATTTTCTGCATAAACGGTACATTTTAGTCCACCGTTTCTACCGGAAATAACTAATAAATTAATTCTAAATGTGGCATAAATACAATTCAACAATAAGTAAAGGGAACATTTCAGGATGCTTTTCTCTTCCGCATTCATTTTTTGCTTACGAATGAACTTGGTATAGAATCTTTCTTACATCCTTAGACGTTAACGTTACATATAGGATTATAAAATTCCTCGAAGCAATAATAAGGATTGAGTGATAGCAAATTATAGAGTTGACTCGTTACTGTCCAGTTAATATTATATGTACATTACAACACATGCCAAGAAATCTAAAATTAGTGATTTCCATACTAAAAACCGGCGAGAATCGCAACTTAAAAAAAGATATGTTTCCTGCTATAATTGATCATAACTGTACAGATGAAGATGAAAATGCATAGCCGAGATTTCATTGGACTTTATTGTATGATTTTCTTGAAACTTTCATGAAAATTAGGTGCCATAGTTAACTGAAAATGAAGGCGATGGGTATCGAATAAACGTGAACGAATGATGAGTTTAAGAAGGATATTTTTAAGTAAAATTCATGAGATTGATTGCGGACTGAACTTTATGTTTACATATATAAAGACGTATGTCTATACATATATATATATATATATATATATATATATATATATATATATATATATATATATATATTTATATATTTATATATATATATATACACATATATATGTATATATATATATATATATATATATATATATATATATATATATAAATTATGCGAGTATATATATATATATATATATATATATATATATATATATATATATATAATATGCGAGTATATATATGTATGTATATTATACATATATATATATATATATATATATATATTATATATATATATATATATATATATATATATATATATATATATATATATATATATATACATATATATATATATATATATATATATATATATGTATATATATATATATATATATATATATATATATATATATATATATATATAATATATATATAAATATATATATATATATATATAATATATATATATATATATATATATATATATATATATATATATATGTAATATACATACATATATATACTCGCATATTATATATATATATATATATATATATATATATATATATATACTCGCATAATTTATATATATATATATATATATATATATATATATATATATATATATATACATATATATGTGTATATATATATATATATATAAATATATATATATATAAATATATAAATATATATATATATATATATATATATATATATATATATATATATATATATGTATATATATATATATATATATAGATATATATATATATATATATATATATATATATATATATATATATATATATATATATATACAGGGTGGGCAAAAAGTAACTTTCCGATGTAAAAAAATAATAACTGTTACGTTTGTGAGTAAATTGTTAAATTTTTTTTTGTAGACATTAAACTTGGGAGATTCCAATATGGAAAGGTACACCATCGGACACCGAATCAAACTAGTGTCATTATTTTGGGAAAACAGCCGTTCAGTAACTGCCACTCAACGTGCATACTGCCAATTTTATGGAGTTCGCAAACCTCCAGCAGCTCCAACTATACGTGCTATGGTGGCCAAATTCGAGCGATATGGGAACGTTGCAGATGAGAAACGTACGGGCAGACCTCGTTCTGGACGATCGGCTGAAAACATACAGCTTGTTAGGCAAAGTGTTGGAGAGAACGATGAAACATCAACACGACGACGTTCAGCACAGTTGGCTATAAAGCGAGGCACGTTGCGCACGATTTTAAAAACGGACTTACACCTATCCCCCTACAAAACACAATTGGTCCAGCATCTCCATCCTGGGGACCTTGTACTGCGTTTGGAATCCTGCAGAGATATCCTAAATATTGTCGAGAATGAAGAACGATTTTTGGAAAATTTAATGATGACTGACGAGGCGCACTTTCACCAAAGCGGATTTGTGAACAGGCAAAACACTAGATTCTGGAGCACACATAATCCCCAAAATGTCCAACAGCTTTCGTTACACCCACTTCGTGTGACTGTTTGGTGTGGCGTGACTTCACAGAAAATTTATGGACCATATTTCTTTGAAAATGATCAAGGTGCCAGTCTTACGATCAACGGAGCTCGCTACAGTAACAGTAAATGAGAATATATGGTTTCAACAGGATGGTGCAACAGCACACACCGCTCGTGAGACAATGAACTTGTTGCAACATCACTTTCCAAATCGTGTTATCTCGAAAAATGGTAACATAAAATGGCCACCGCGATCGACTGATCTGACAGCTCCAGACTTTTTTCTATGAGGCTACTTCAAAGAGAAGGTCTACGGAAATTGCGTAGATCACACCCGTCACACTCCAAAGCCGCTCAAAGGTCGAAAAAAAAGTTGAACGATAAAAAAGCACTTCTGAGTCAGGTCAGAATATAAAAATGGCGGCTAGGCGAAGTTCAAAATTCGAAAATTTCTCAAAGCTACAATTCATATTGGATTATTATGAAGTCTAAAATGAAGGTAGACGTTGATGAGATGATGGATTAAATGTACCAGAGTTAAATTCGATTCCTATGAACGCTGCAGATTTTAGCTGTAGTGGTTTTTGCATTGCAGTAAAAAATTATATTTTTATATACGAGAACATGACACAATGTATTCAAGAAACTGAGTTTTGAATGGTTTGAAATGAAAAAATTTGCCACTAAAAAGGGTGAAATAAAAAACTTTTAGAAAAAAAAGAAAACCGACTTCGGAGTGCCCTAAAAAGAATGAAATAAATTTTATGGAAGCGGTGCCAAATGAATTTCCCCATTTCAACACAAATACTTTCAACATCTGCACCATCACAAAAAAATCGGGGAAAAAATGATATGGCACCGCTTCCATAAAATTTATTTCATCCTTTTTAGGGCACTCCGAAGTCGGTTTTCCTTTTTTTCTAAAAGTTTTTTTTACACTGTTTGTTTTGACACTGTTTGAAGTGACATCCGATGTTTGCTGCATCATTTGATAGAAGGTTGAAATTTTTCCCGTTATGATATCCAGTTCAGACGTTGTAAACGTTTTGATGACTTTTCCAAGGCCTGTTGCATTCCTTTTCTTGAATTTCCTTAACTCTTTCACGCCCCTCCAGATGAGCTTCATCTTAAATTACCACGCCATTGGCTAACAAGCTGACGCAATGTTTCTTCAAACTTAGCTTCTTTGCCTTCAGCGAAAGTGTGAAGGTATTTATTTTTTGGTGGTTGGGAGGTGAATGTCATTTACGCACAGAGTGTGAAACTCCCATGCTCGCAAGAAGGTGACTGAACTACCCACTTAAAATACTCCCCTGTCAATCTGAGAACCCAGCTTGGAACCGTTTGACAGATTACTTCGGGCCAGGTCTCATTCTGTTACGCCGTGAGGCGCCTTCAAGCTGGGGGATCCATCTTCTAGCGGAAGGGAAGAGGAATTGCCAGACAAGCAATCTTCCAGCCCCAACACCCCCGGCTGCTGTGAGCCCCTTTTATCTTTTAGGACTGCCCGAGTATAATGTGCCACCTGGTTCCATTAGTCAACCGATTCGAGCATCACCGCGATTGTTTACCCGGAGTGAGCTCTGCTATCTTCCAGTAGAGGTACCTTCGCAGCCTGCTCTGTTTTGTGCACGCAAAAAATGTGTGGCAGGCATTGTCTTCCTCTCGAGTCGATCAGTACCCAAGGCACTTCACTGCTGGCTTCGGTTCGATTATTATGTCTCCAATACTGATCACCCTTACTCTAAGGATTCTCTTTTTTCTCAAAATGACCACCTCGGTTTTCTCCAGTGCTAAACAGAGCCCATAAGTAGTCATCCAGTCTCTCACTCGGTGCATTAGGATACCTAGCCTAGGTTGCGCTTGTTAAACGGTGCGTCCACTGACCAGAGCCGCAACATCATCCCCGTAGCCGATCAAGCGCGATTCATCTGGCATCTCCAATATCAGTAGCCCGTAGTAAGACACGTTTCATAGGTCTAGACTAAAAATAGATCCCTGAGCAATACTTGATCTAGCTTCCAAGGTAATAAACTTAAACTCAACGCAAGTAAATATCAAGCTATACGTTTTTTTGGTAAGAAATAGTCAGCAATACCTACATCCTTAATAATGCCGAATCAACAAGAGTTAATGATAATGGTACAACTTTGGATCATAAACTACGTTTTAGCTTGCATTACGACAAAATTTTTGCAAAGGCAAATAAATAGCTAGGCTTTATTAAAAGGCGTACGAAGGAGGTCATGAATATGTGGGTAACAAAATCTTTGTGCGCGACCTTTGTTCGCCCAATCTTAGGATATTAAAATATTGTCTGGCACCCTATCTTCGAAATACATTCCAATAGATTTGAGTCCATCTAGAAGCAGTATCAACTATTTGCTTTAAGGGATCTTTACAATCCCAGACTATTTTCTGCCTGACCAGAATACTTGCAAAGACTTAAACTACTTAACATGACTTCTGTTTAATTAAGAAGACATACTTCGTCTTGCGGTTTCACCTTTAGTAATATCGAGAAACGCATTAAGATTGCGTCACTTCTTACCAAATTCAGTTTCAATTATGCAGTGAGATAAACTAGACATACTCCTTTGCTCAAAAAGAGTCACAATATAACTATTAATGCAGATAATGAGCCTATTAGTAGATCCCGCAGACTCTTTAACAGCATGAAGAATTGCTATATACCAGGAATTTTAAAGGCAACTTTTAAAACTAACCTGCTTAAGACCATGCATCATTGAATATCCTCTGATCTGGAATTCCTTCACCCATTTTTAGGGTATTGTAAAATCATTTTACAATGTCCGTCCGTGCGTCACACCACTTTTTCTCGCAAACTACATAAGCTAGAAACATAAGACTTTGTGAGTAGGTGCGAAGTGACGCCCTCTTCAAAGTTTTACCACGAAAAGAAATTTATAAGGCCTTTAAGGGGGGACTCCCCATATAGGGGAGTTGCCCCCGAAAAATTTTTTTCATCGCATGTAGGCAATATGGGTATCAAATTAAAGTTCTTGAAGCGGGCTTTTCAAAGTAGGTCTTAAACTAGCAAGTTTTACTTTGAGGGGTGCAGGGGAAGGGGAAATGTACGAAAATTTTGTGTCCCCCCCTCACCTTTGACCCGAAAAATCCGAAAAAAATCACAGAGGTGTGGCTTTAGGAGTACAAGGGCAACAAATACCTCAGAAGTAGAAATTCGATCAACTTGTTAATAATAGTACATTTTATAAATTTAAAATTTCTCCCTATAAAATCAAGATGGGACCCTTAAATTTTCCAAAACCTACAGTTTAAGCTTTTATAAAGGTAATTGTATGTGTCCTGAATATTTCACAATAATTGAACAATAAACAGCTAAGTTACAGCCGATTGAATGTTTGACAACTACAGCAACATTAACACGTGGTACTAGGGAGATACACGTTTGCAACGGACCTAGACACTACAAATATGTAGGAATTTTTATAAAAATATTAGAAATGGTTGGTAATATTGATGTCTCATCATGACTAATCAAGCGAAGGGGTCAGAACACTGGAAACAAAATGGTGGAGGGATTAAAATCATAATAACCATAATAATTTTTCGAACTCAATTTATGGAATGTGTATATTAGCCAAGTTTTGATATGCAGAATATATTGTTTGATTTACTGATTGTTTTACAATACCCTTCTGGCAGGAGCACTCTCCTGCTACTTCAAGCTGTTTCTCCAATTTTACTTGATAATGAAATAAATAATATGAAATATAATTAACTTAGTACCTTGCTTGTTCATGAATAAAGCAAATAAAATAATTGGACTAAAAGCTCCATGAGTTAGGGAATTCCGGAGGCAACTACTGTAGCATACAGACAGACGGATGGACAGATATGCCGCGATTTCAATAGAATTTTCTATGTACAAAACATTTAAAATCCTATATTATCATATAATTGTGTTTAACTTGATTGCTATGCTTAGTATTATCACCACATAAAGCACATTAAATTTAACTTCATTGTGAGTGGTCTACCTCATACTCTAGAAATGTCGTTAATGCATCTTAAATTTACACATTTCGCTTCAGTTGCCCAAAACGTCTCAAGGTAATTATTTGCTAGCCTTTGCTCCTGTCCCATCCGCTAAGCATATTTCAATTCGGAATATTGATGTTGCGTGTATATAATTAATTTTCGATTAGGGAATTGTCGGTGAAAAAATTAACGTGGTCGAATGTAAAATACATCGCAAGCCTTTTCAACACGTTTATCGTTCAGGTCAATAGTGAGCATGAAATTAATTTAAAATGATAATCAACGTAATTGATAATTAAAGGCCCTTGGTGCATATTGTACAATGGCGATTTTCTACGATGTTTGTATCATATGCATATACGAGTATTAACCTATAACGAGATGAGGAATGAATATCTTGAAGCATGCCACATATTAGGCTTGGTTCTCTTTTCTTTGAGATAATACAGGGTGCGGCAGCATTACTTCCTTTTTTGAAATGCCCGCCCTTAAAGTGCTAACTGTTATAGCGCGGCGCTAGTAGTCTCATTCGAGAGAGGTGATTTTAAAGTTTTGCTCATCCCTTGGTTAGTCGCTATCATGCGTTGGAACAGTGCGGAGCGTGCATTTACCGTTGTACCGCTGAAAATTTGTTTTGTTGAATTTTGAAAAAAGGAAGTTATGCTGCCGCACCCTGTAAGATCAACTCGTCACTGAACTCAATTTGTACGGCATAGAATTAGTTTAGATAAATTACTTCGGAGACGTTTGCATATTGCGGAGGGTTTTATATATACAGGACGATTCTGATATTGAGGTCAAGCGGAAATGAATAAGATTGATTGGTGGCACTGCTTTGATTTGAAAAATTATTCCTCATTACAGACTTTCTTTTACTTTTATGGAAGTATCTCGATTTTACGGATAGAGTTTTTTTCAATATTCAAGATCTTCATTGGATGTTTTTCTAATTTTTAAGTAAATATAATTCATAAACAATTTATCCTAACAATATTCACACTGGCTGTGCCTTAGGGCTTTTCCCGGAGTTCAATAATTATTTACTTTATTTAAGTTTACAATATTAATCTTTTCAATAAACACAAAACTTTAAAATGTTGACACCCACAACACTATCAACCATTAATAGATTATAAAAGAATTAGGTGTTAAATTAATTAGCTTTAAAGACATGAAATTCGAAAAATTGAGTTTCTTCAAATTTAGTACATTGTTTGCTTGAGATTAAGTAGCGCTAAGTATGTATGTAAGCCCATTACCCTTACTAATGGTCCAATAGCAACTTCTAACATGAATCCTAAACCTAAATCCCTATTTTATCCTTCGAAACGTTTGAATGCCTTCAACGCTTCGGAGAACTGTAGCAGTTCGGTTGTCGACCCAAAACTTCACTCTATTAGCGTTAGTGCTAGTCAACTGGAAACAGTCACAGACGCAGAGGCGTCTACTGCACAAAACCTAGAAGCAGCTTCCTCTTTAAACTATAAATCTTCTACTATACAGGGCACTTATAATAACTTCGTGCATGGAGAAGATTTAATTCCAAATTCGTCCGGATCAATTTTACAGCCCATATCACTTGCTCCTACTAATAACAACCAATCCTTTTTAGACCCGTTGTTGCCGCCTACAGTCAAGGCCACTATAGTTTCGGGTGCTGACCTCGAAAAAAGATATTTAATATCTCGACTTAGAGATAATAAAATTTACGAATCGGTTCGGCTCTACCTGTCATATATGCACAAGGCATCAGAAACCACTTGCATAGATGGGAAAACAAAAACAAGTCTGAAAATCGTGATTCAGAGAGAAGGTCTTCCAATTGATTTGGACGCTCTCCGGCTTTTGTATTTTTCCTACCATGAAGAACTAGGTATCACCGTTAACCAGGCAAAAAAAGATCTCGAAACCTACGCATCACATGTTAGTTCAAATCATATCTCGTCATTGCAAAGGGCAAGGGAACAGCACCATAAATTTTTTCGTCCCTTATAAGCAGAAGATTTTAAAATTATTTTACCATAACTGTGGTGGTATTCGTAGTAAGTTAAACAAACTTTTTCTTGACGCAAAGTCGTGCCATTTTAATATCCTAACCCTTTCCGAAACATGGTTGAATGATTCTCACATTAACGAAGAGATCCTTGATAGTGGCTGGAATATATACAGAGACGATAGAGATCGTCACAGCACAGGACAATCACGAGGAGGTGGTGTTTTAATTTCAGTACACAACTCCTTTATGAGTGAGCTAGTAAACTCCACGCAATACAAATTATTCCAACATAAAGTGGTTAAAATAAAGTTGGGAAGATCTTATTTATATATTGGCGTTTTTTATGTCCCCCCAAATTCTAGCGATACTGTCTACGATGACGTTGGTCAAATTGTTGCTGAAATTGGTGCAATTACAAATGAAGAAGATAAGATTATAATTACTGGTGACTTTAATCGTCCAAACTTAAAGTTTGTGGTCGATGAACAAGACGGCCTCCTTCTTCCTATCAATCTCTTAAATAGTAATGATTTCAATCTCATGAGCACCTTTTATAGTAACAATTTGCAGCAAGTAGCTCCTATACCCAACCAAAATGGCAGATGGCCAGATCTTATTTTCTCTAACTCTCACGACGAAGTAGTGGTCAGTTCAACTGATGACAACGAGCATCTGTTTTCTAATTCAGTTCATCACTCCACTTTTACCGTTGAATTGTCCATTTCTGATACTTCTAATTCTATATCGTACAATTCCACTACTGTATATGACTTTCGTAATGGCAATTACGATCAAATCAATTGTCTTTTATCCCGAGTAAATTGGAATGACACTTTGTCAACGTTAGACTTGGATACAGCATTATCCACCTTTTATAGCATCATCTTTGACGCCGTTGAATCATTCATACCTAAAATAAAAAAAACAAGTTGAGTAAGCAGGAGAGTGCTCCTACCAGAAGGTCTTTGTAAACATTCAAGGGTTAGATACAAGTTTTCTGATGGCGTGAAACGATAACTTGAATTATTCATCCAATACTTGGATATTAAATCGTTCAAATTTATGCAAAAGATGCACAGTTTCTTTCATAAGCACAGTGCAGCCGCCATTTTGATCTAGCTTAAATGATTTTTCTGAATACTCGGCCGAATGAACATGTTCAAGTGAAACACTATTGCTTACATTTTCATGAAAATAGAAGGAAAATAAAAGTGCCTAGGTCAATTTGAGGTATATATAGGGTTTTACAATAAGAGGTGCGATTTTGAATAGATCTTGTGATTTAACACCTTGCGACTTCTTCCTTTGGGGCCACATGAAAGAGAAGGCCTACGCCAACTGCCCAGCGTCGATTTAAGACCTCAAAAATGAAATTCGTGAGGCTATCGAGGACATAGGTCAGCCACTTTGCGATTTGGTTATGGAAAATTTCATGAAAAGGATAAGGTCCTGTAAGCGTGTCATCGTGGTTATTTGCCTAATGTTATTTTTTGCTAGTAATGGCATATCTTTTTCTTTATAACGTAATAAAGACTCGATCAATCATATTAAAAAATGGCATTTTTTTTTTAATATCAAAATAACACCTCTTGTTGAAAAACCCTATATCATCCATAAACACGTGTTATTGTTGTTGTAATTCCATACAATTGAAATGGCTATAACTCACTTGATGATGGTTTGATCCCAATTAAATTTTGTGAACGCATATATCTTATATCAGTCTATATAATTGCAAAATTTCAAGAAGTTTAAAGGTACCGTTTTGATTTTATGGACAAAAATGTAAAAGCCACAAATCATACTATTATTAACAAAGTTGAGTGAATTTCGATTTCTTAGGTATTTGCTGCCCTTGTACTCATAAAGGCCCACGTTCGTGATAATTTTCAGATTTTTCGGCTGAAAGGTGTCCAATCGCGAGGGGGGGACACAAATTTTTGGTACATTTTGCCTTCCCCTGGTCCCCCCCCGTTTAAAGGTACCGTTTTGATTTTATGGACAAAAATGTAAAAGTCACAAATCATACTATTATTAACAAAGTTGAGTGAATTTCGATTTCTTAGGTATTTGTTGCCCTTGTACTCATAAAGGCCCACGTTCGTGATAACTTTCAGATTTTTCGGCTGAAATTTTTGGTACATTTTGCCTTCCCCTGGTCCCCCTTATTCATAAAATGATTTTTTTATTTCAGATTTTTAAAGTTCTAATTAAGACCTTTCATTTGATACCCCACTCGACTACCTTTGATTTAAAAAAAAATTTTAAGGGCCAATTCGTTATTAGGGGGACCCCCCTTAAACATTTTTTAAATTTTTGTTAAGACCTTAAGTTTTGAGAGACTATCACTCCTGACATTTTCACAAAGTTTGAGCATTCTAGCTTCTATAGTTTCTGTGGAAATAGCTGTGACGCACGGACAGACGGACGGACGGACAGACGGACGGACAGACGGACAGACAGATCGCGAAACTAGTAGGTCTTTGTAAAAAAATTTTTTACAAAGATCTAAAAAGACAAGACTTCAGAGCCATGGCTAGGAAGAGATCTCCGGCATTTACGCAACGAGAGCAATAAATTTTACAAGCTCCTTAAACGCAATAATGATGTCAGCGATGAGATCAAGAGTAAGTATAACGAGATTGCTCTCGAACTCAAACTAAAATCAAAAGAAGAATATCAATCGTACGTTAACGTTGTAGCGGAGGAAACTATTTCCAATCCTAAAAAGTTTTTTGACTTCGTAAACGTTAAGCGTAAAACTAATGGCTATCCTTCGGTTATGACATACATGACATCGATGATCTCGATTTAAATAAGGGACCTGGCCTAGACCTGATTCCACCCTGTTTTTTAGCCCTCTGCAAAAGTAAACTGACTAGACCGCTCTTCATTATTTTCAATAAATCCCTATCTAGTGGTATCTTTCCTACAATTTGGAAGCCATCCTTTATAACACCAATACATAAAAAAAGTGAAAAATCGCTTGTGGTGAACTACAGGGCCGTTGCAATCTTATCTGCTCTGCCAAAACTGTTTGAAAAAATTATTTGTAGTAAAATTTCTCCCATCATCGAACCATTTCTTAATGAAGAGCAAAATGGCTTCCGTAAAAACAAATCTACTACCACTAATCTAATCACTTTGACGTCAGATATTCTTTGTAGAATGGAGCAAGGAAATCAGATTGATGCCATGTACACAGATTTTAGCAAAGCATTTGATAGAGTGAACCATGGAAATGTTGAAAAAACTCCGTAGCTTCGGCATATCAGGTTCAATACTAAGCTGAATTCAGTATTATTTGAAAGGCCGCACCCAATTTGTCAAGTTTCAAGGGCAGTTGTCGTGTGAGGTCAATGTCACCTCTGGGGTTCCTCAGGGCAGTCATCTCGGTCCACTTCTCTTCAATATTTTCATCTCAGATCTTTCGGAAGTGCTGTCTGATATTTCGTACCTTTTTTATGCTGACGACCTCAAACTATATCACAGTATACAATCTTTAACTGATGTATCTTTTCTTCAATCCAAACTAACCTCCCTCCACCAATGGTGCGATATGAATCATCTTGAATCTGGAAAAATGTTACGTGATAAGCTTTTCAAGAAAAAGAAATGTCGACACATATAACTATGAAATTAACAACACACAACTGCGAAGAGTTGATAAAGTTGTAGACCTTGGCGTAGTATTAGACGCCAAACTCAGATTCAACCTTCACTACGATGAAATTTTGTGCAAAGCTTATAAGATGCTGGGTTTTATTAAACGGAGGGCGAAAGAATTCATGAATATTTGGGTCACAAAATCCTTGTTTGCCTCGCTAGTCCGTCCTATTCTCGAATACAGCTGCATAGTCTGGGACCCTATATACGACATCTTTAGCCGTAGGCTTGAGTCTGTACAAAAACAAACTTTTACTCTTTGCCTTAAGATCTCTGTACGACCCGACTTCTTTTCACAACCTACCATCTTATGAGGATCGACTTCGAACATTAAACCTGAAATCACTCGCTTCCAGAAGAGTCGCTTTGTCTGCATGTCTACCTTTCGACGTAATAATGTACAATATTCAAGTTACTGTTTTGTCAGACAAGATGCACTTTCATGATCCTATTAGAGTCACGAGACACATTCCCATGTTGACTACGAGTACACACCACACCAATTATGCAGACAATGAGCCGGTTAACAGATGCTGTAAGGCATTCAATAAGTTTAGCGATCTGTATTCCCCAATCACTTCCAAGTCCTGTTTTAAATCCAAAATATTAAAAGTCCTCAATTCATCGACTACATAATTAAGATTGTATTATTGTATTAGTATTTTACTTCAGTTAAATTTGATTTGTATTTTAATTTAAAATGGGCCTTGTTTGGCGACTGAATAAATAAAATAAAAAATAAAAATAAAATAAATCTACTCGTTTACTGCATCCATTGAACAATTATCTGTTGCTGCCTTAACTACTTCGGTCTTGTGCTCCATTGCTCTCCTTACTACTGATGCCAGTAGCTGTCCCGTATATGATTTGATTGGTGCCATCGCTGCCTCGTTAGGTAAGACCGTCTGTCCTCCCATTTGCATAGGTCTGTACAAGCCTGAAGGATTTTTTGCTCCACTAATCCTATCTTGCCCCATTTTGTTTTCGGAGCTCCTTTCCATATCATCACCGCATATATGATGACCGAACGAATCAGGGTTTTATAGACCAAAACCTTGATTTCCTTGCTTGCTGTTTTCTGAAAAGAGATATAAGAAGATGGTATGCATAAGTCACTTTTTCAAAAAATTGTCAACGTGGGCACTGAGAGTAGCCTTCCTATCAAAAATCACCCCCAAGTACTTCGTGTGATATCCTACCGACTGCGCCAATTTTGTTGCAATACCAGCATACCCTATGTATACTGGCACGCACTGAGAGCTTGGAATAATGTGTATCCTATATACTCATCAAGGCTCCCGGGGAGAGAGAGAGAAATATCCCTGTATAACGCTTACCTGCTACTTCATACTTGACGACCAGATCAGTGAAAATATGCGTTTATTTAATGACTTCAATTTTTATTTCGTTTTCTGTTATGTTATGCAATTACATGTTTAGTTGACTATAATATTAACAAAAAATTTTACTCATGAATTTTTTAAATAATAAATTTATTACAGAAACAATATAATGAGGTTTTATGTTTGCATTAGTATAAAGTTGGAGCATTAATGAAGCTATAAAATTTCTGCGATTTATATTTACTTTAATTATATTTATTAGTCATTCAGGGGGAAAAGGAAATTCGAAGAAACCAATCTATAAGACTTTAAATGCAGGCCCCGGGCGTGATTGCCTTAGGACGCCAATTCTCGGGCTGGCGCCTTGAGTATGTAGTCAGATTGATAAATCAATCAATTATTAGTTCAACTGCAGGCCCCGGGCGTAACTGCCTTTGGGCGCTTATCCTCGGGCAGACGCCTTGAGTATGCAGTTGAACGTATTCTTAATTCGCTTATCCCGGGCTAAGTACCTTGGGATAGAATAAGCTCGGGCGCACGCCTTGACCCAGTGAAACGATAAATACTACTCCTCCCATCCACCGGGAAAATCATGTTTCACGGTGCACCAATCTTCAGGTGTGACTATTTTCCGTTGGTCGGAGTAGTTCCCTTTGCTCCGATTTCACTCACAACGAGTTGCACTCAAGCTGAAGGCCGGAGACCAGTGAGGAAACCGAGAAACGCTGGTCTGACTCGGTTGATGAAGACAGTTCATCGCTGCTTGGATTTCAAAATTGAAGGACACGGTTAATGGACCGAGACGGTTGGAGGCGCTTTTTGCAGGAAGCGAAGGCCCGAGAGGGGCTGTAGTGCTAAGAAGTAGAAGAAGAAGAAGAGTTGCACTCGATGGCGATCCTGATGAGACTCAAGTGCATTACTTGCTGAATGCATTTGACTGACAGTTTGAACTGGCAGTAATGTTTATTTACAATTCGACGCGAGGTGAGGATTCCGTCGATAATCCTCTCATTTTCCTTTTTTTCGAGCCGATACGTTTGTATTTCTTAGTTTTCCTCATCCCGGCCCATAGTTGTATCACCGTAACAGCGCGTGGTGTGTCGTGCGTGTTATTTATCCACAAGTTCCACGTAATTTCGGTCGTTGAATCTCTCCTCGGGAATGTCGCGATTTTGTTTATTTATCCTTCCTTGGTAGATATAAGTGAATTTGTGCGGAGAAAGTGAATGGTGTGCTTCGGCACGATGTCGCTAGCCAGTCAGGAGAGGAGGTAAGATATTCAATAGTTGTATCCACGTTTCATTACGATAAAAATTATTTGGTCCCCGTGGAATGATCGAGGTCAAAGTCCTCATTTGTGTTTATTTTTTGATGAATCGGGTTCTTTGGATTCAACGGTTCTCCCTGCTGCTTCTTTTAATTTACGTTACACCTCGAGTTTGCGCTTTACTTATGCTTTAATTGCTGCCAATGAAGTGTTAAATTCGCGAGTGTCTTCCTTTTGTATACATGCCATTACTGCCTCAAGTGCGAGCTTTCCTTATGCTTCAATTACTGCCAATCAAGTATTAAATTCACGAGTGTCACCCTTCTGTATGCGTACCATTGCTGCCTCAGCAGCAGCTCTGGCTTCTTTACTCAGGTCGTTATTCGTTGGTGGCTTGTATCCATCTCTGCTGAATCTGCATGAGCGTGAAGATGTTTGGGGTGATGGAGCATCAAGTTCTTCAATTGGCCATCCGCAACGATGAAGAATTGAACAAATTGCTGTCGGGAGTGACAATCGCACAAGGTGGTGTTCTGCCCAATATCCAAGCAGTCCTTTTGCCCAAAAAGACCGAAAAGAAGGCATAAATCCATCATTAAGCAGCTGAAAATCTGTATAATCAAAAAAAAAAAAAAAAAAAAAAAAAAAACCATTGCTGCCTCAGCAGCAGCTCTGGCTTCTTTACTCAGGTCGTTCTTCGTTGGTGGCTTGTATCCATCTCTGCTGGAGAAGATGTTTGGGGTGATGGAGCATCAAGTTTGTGTCCTTGGCAGAAAGATCAGTGGCTGCACAGCTGACAGGAATGTCGATAGTCTCACGTTCAGATCCACACTCAAAATCATTTCCATGTAAATTTCGACAGCACTTAGGCTCGAATTTGAATTAATCGAATTATATACTGCATCAACATTCATGGGGAGTCCATGTCAGAAAGTAGAATCAACGAAAACGCAGGCAGTATGAAAACTTGATTTAGGATATGATGTAAATGGCCGCAAATTATCGCGAATATCGAATATCAACAACGATTCAAACTTCAGATTTCCTCCCATCGCTGCATGTTATTTTGTTTGCGACGCGATTTCGACTACTTCGGAGGGCTGTATATTTTGTGCTGCCGCATATGTTGAATCAATGTCGAAAGTTTCCGCTTCCGTGTGATCTAGTCGTAGTGCTGGGAATTTTGCGTTTCGTTTCGAGCTCGCGTGGGTTCTTGATCCTTGTGGCGCTTGCTACTGCTCACGTTGTCAATAATGTGGCATGCAAATCAAAAGTGACCTAGCTACTGAAGTCTAATTACATGACGTTAAAAAGGCAAAAAATATTATATGGCTTGCTTTCCGTAATCTAACAAGTAGTCGTTTTATGCATGAAAATTAAAATTTCTTGCTGTTGGCTACATTATTAGATTATCACAAAAGTTAAAAGTTAGTAGGCTTAAATCTTACGAAATTGCGTATGGTAGTGTTTGGGGTGAGAAACCCTATGAAACCTCAATGTTCACCCGTAACAAGCATTGCAACATCTGCCCATTCAACTTAAACCTGGAATCATAGATGCCTCTTGCACGTCAACCAAAGTTTTTCTGGGGGTCCTTGAATACAATCAATTGACTCTTCTTTGCGTTTACTTTGATTGATAATATGCGGTAAGAGATTCCAAGTATTTTTGGAGCTTTGTTTAAGCAAA
Source organism: Odontomyia ornata (assembly GCA_963969285.1). Classification (NCBI taxonomy): domain Eukaryota; kingdom Metazoa; phylum Arthropoda; class Insecta; order Diptera; family Stratiomyidae; genus Odontomyia; species Odontomyia ornata. The sequence continues at coordinate 341,484,342 of OZ017739.1, read as the reverse complement.
GCGCAAATTGAGCTTAGATGACCACACTAAGAATGCTTCAGCGAAGGAGTTCATCAGGGTTTCGGGCTTATATTCATCTCTCACCCCTAGAACGTCAGAAGTGAATTCGTTGAAAAGAAATAGACCTACTATAGACTCCTGTGGAATTCCCGGATCAATATAAAGAGGGTCTGACCTGGCTCCATCAGCCTCCGCAAAGGTAGTTCATCCCCTCATGAAGCTGCGTATAATTTTCAAAATATGTGCCAGAAAGCCAAAATTGATCATATTGTAAAGAAATCCATTCAGTCATACAGAGTCAAAAGCTTCCTGTACATCAATCAAGTAAGCTACAACAAGCTTATGGTTGCGCTCATTGTATCGGCTTTGAACATGGCCATAACATCTACCGTGGAGTGGGCTTTTTTGAAACCAAGTTCTCTTTCTGGCACAATTCTTGCCCGCGCATAGAGTTTTATGATGCCTTCAAGTCTTACCCTTGCAAGCAGCTTACCAATATTCGTAAGCAGCGGAATCGGACGTTTATTGACTACGTTGGTACTGTCTGATTTCCTGGGTATTGCAAATACGTTTCCATTGCTGAGGAAAGTAGAAAATGATGATGCAATTATCCAAAATGATTCTGAGGAGAACAAAAAAAACACGAGGAAGCTTTTCAAGTACTAATTGGAGATTCCATGAGCCCCTGCTAATTTTTATGGAATTTCGCTATAGTACCAATAAAGTGAGTCTCTCAGGACTCATAAACAGAACATGGCCAGTAGGCACATCAGCGGGATTCGAATCAGAGAACCTGGTCAAACCACTGCTCATGGTCCTTGTTGAAATTTGTTGCGGTACTACTCACTAAGGAAGTAACGAAAAAGTCCTCACTGTGATAGAGTCAGCGATAGGTTTGTCATCCATGAGTAGGGACCCATCATAAGTAGGACCCCAAGCAGCCTTTTCCTGCCAGCTATTCTATTGATATGAAGAAACATACAACGACCTGATTTGATACTTTTCAGGGCCTGTTCAAATCTCTCGTTAGCAAAAGCACTAGTTCTCTCGAGATCATTCAGTTTAGAGACATAATCACTAGATAAATAAGTTCATACTCCCAGTTGACCATAATTAAATTGCGGTGGTAGATTCGTGCGAGTAGCTTTCTAAGCGGACTACGTCTACAATGAAGCTTCTAAATGTCTTCTGGTAAATCTCAATAAAAGTAATTTGTTGAGAATTTCTTAGTGAAAATCTTTGAGATGACCGTTTCAAGGGTTGAATTTATACATGCTACTCTCTCATTGATTTCAGGAATAGAATAATTTTTCAATCTATTGATCGAAATTTCCTTCAATTTTCTATTAACGTTAGCATTACTGCTACTCAATCGATTCGCTTGTATAGAATATATAGAAAGTTGAGGATCTGTAACCTCAAGTTTTTCACCCTTTTTCACTCTTAAGGTCAGCTCAACCAAAAGATGGTCAGACACTACTTCAAGAACTTCACACTCCAAATTCTCCCAACTGTGGGAGAGATTTACCAGATTCACAGATACGATGGAAAAGTTAATAATAGACGAGCTTTGGTGGAGTGTAGGGTCTTTCGGGGCAAACAATATGAGATTTATATTTGAATGAAACCAGTTAGAGATAGCTGTGCCATAGCCATTAGATGCAATATTTCCCCATGAGGGATGCTTCGCACTGAAATCAACTCCCCTGAAATAGAAATCGTGTAAGCACTGCTTTCAAGTCGTCAATGAGTTTCCTCACCAGATATCTATGTCCAACATAGATCCCCACAAACACAAAGGTGCACCTTCCCAGCATGAAGATTATTATATCTATTTAAAAACATTCCAGAATTAGATGGCAGTGCCGTTGGACTTTCCGGTGATCTTTGTGAGCCACCGCAACTCCAAGAATTTCCTCTGGATCATCACGCCTGCTGATCTTGTATTTGCCAGATGCATTCTGTGTCTTTCTCCGAGTTTTGCTTCCGATATAAACAAGAAGTCCCGTCTATGGGCGTTCAAGTATTCTTGAAAAGAGTTCCTTTTATAGCATGGGCCTAGTGAACATATGTTGAGGATGAATAACAGAACTCATCACGGCAACATACTTTGAAGGCAAATTCTAAATACACAGCTTTAGTGATGTTATTTTAGAGTGGGGGATGAATGAGTTCACTGTCCGAATGAGTATGAACAAGTCACACCCGAAGAATTTTTGGGTGTTAGTGCATAAAATCATATTTCGGTCATTCTGTGAGTGCTATAGTTGCTGCATTGGCCATATAGGCCGTGGCATAGGCTGCCTTTTTGCACCTCGGAAGAAACTAGAGTACGAAACCCTGAAGTAAACGAGCAGTCCGCCTAGGGAACCTGCTCGAGGATCTTCAGGAAAAGGATAATGGGAAAAGAGGAGCAAAGAAAAGGAACGAAATCAAAAACTCCGTCAAAGGTTGAAATGCGAGATATTACTAGCAAATCTTCATCTAAAACCACACCAAGCCACCATTAAATAATCTTATTTCCGTGACGTCTGTTTGCATGAGAATTAAAACTATCCATTTAAATTACTTTGCAATAGGAGATAAATACTATTTGCAATCATTAAATAGTTTCCTCCATTTCAACACCTCATTCTACCCGTAAAAGTCTTTTCCTGATCTGCTGGCCGCGTCATTCCCGCCTGGTTCTGGAAATACGGACAAGCTATTGCTTAGCTAGTGTTTTTAGGGTTTTGTACTAAAATCGAAAACATATTGCAATCACGACCTGCGTCTGTCTGCCCGTCCGTCTGTATGTCACAGCACTTTTTCTCCGAAACTATAGAAGCTACAGCAATGTAACTTTGTGAAAAGGTCAGAAGTGATGACTTCTTGAAAGTTTGAGGGTGTGGAAAATTTTTCAAAGAGGTTTAAGGGGGGTCTCTCCATATAGGGAGGTGACACTTTAAAAAAAAATTTTCACTATGGGTTATCATGTAGGGTATCATTAGAAAGGTCTCGATGAGATCTTTTCAAAACAAGTCTTAAAATTGCCTTATCGGTACTGAGGGGGGCAGGGGAAGGCGAAATCTACGAACTTTTCGCGTACACCCTCCCCCCCCCCGATTGGACACCTTTCATCCGAAAAATCTGGACACCTTTCATCTGAAAATCTGAAATTGTGAATGTAGGCCTTTATGAGTACAACAACAACAAATACATGAGAAGTCAAAATTCACTCAACTTTGTTAGTAATAGTATGATTTATCGATTTTATGTTTTCTTGAATAAAATCTCAAGGGTACCCTTAAATTCAATAAAATTCAGTTTGCAGATAACTATTTATATGATTGATCTGTCCTGAAAGTTTCATAAAGATCGAATGGTATTTAACGAAGTTATAGCGATTTGAATTTTCCTGTATTAACTGCGTAACAATATGCGCTGTATTACCATGGAAGCATATGGCTATGGAGCAATATGCGCTTTTTACCGGCTCAGACACTACTGCTTTGCTAGGATTTGCATGAAAATTATCTTTGAGAGTCGGTTCAGCTAGTGGTATCAGTAATCGTGAAACAAAATGGTGGCTATTTTAAATGCGAAGATTGAATAATTTTGAGGTATTTTTTTCCAAGTTCAAAGTTTAAGGTGCATGCTTTGAACACTTGATTCAATTTAATGAATGACTGAAGATGAGTACCTACAATTAATACTCATAGGTGAAACAAGTCGAGGAGGTAGGAGAGAGCTCCTAGCAAAAGGGCTTTGTAACCATTCTAGGATTCGAAATAATTGGCCATGACTCGATGATTACAGTACAGGGGAGTATCAAATGAAAGTTCTTTATGGGAGCTTTTCAAAACAGTTTTTAAACTGGCAGTCTCTGCTTCAGTGGGGGCACAGGGGGGAAATACCTGAAAAAGTGTTTCCTCCCTCGTGGATTGACACCTGTGATCTAAAAAATCTGAAAAAATTATCGAGGGAGATATTTATGAGTATAACAATGTAATGATTTTCACCTTTTTAGGTTCGAACGCGGAACCGACCTCTCATCGGTTCTAGACGTTAAGTCTGAGTAGTGCCAACGGATGGTACCAACCGGTCAACCAATCCGTGCACCGTAACCCATTCACGCGGTGGCTGCTTGTCGGCCAGCTAGTTCGGAGAGGATTTCGGTCGCGGGTCTCCGAATGGGTTACGCTCATTTACATAATTCAGCCACCTATACACGCCCGTTTTCAAAACGCGTTACAAAACAAAACTATACGGAGAAGAAACCTACTTTACGTTACTCCGTATTTTTCTTCTATTACCAGTCAAAGTACAAAAATCTAATTTCCTTTTCGCGTTCCCGAATTTCCGACGCGGTACCGAAAAGTATGCTACTTTAAATTAACCCGACGAAACCTACTCTAAATAAACGACAAAACAACCAAGGGTACCGCGTACCGCGTGCGACGCGAAACCGACCCCAGCGGATTTGTCGAAACCCTACCCTCGCGACGGCATACCTACCCTACACTCTCTCTTCCCACCGAAAAAGAACGAGCCACTGAAAAGGAAAGTCGTGGTTAAAGTTTTAGCAATTCATGTTGGTTTTATTTAGTTCTCAAAAATCTATATATTTTTCTATTAATATTTATTCCACACTGGATATACTATTACTTTTTACTATGAATGTAACCATACCATTTTTTTATATGCAGTATAAATTTTTAGATTTTTAATATGTATTAAAACAATCTACTTAGAATGAAGCATTACATACCTAGTGATTTATATTGTTTTTCAAAGTGTACACACATCTTTTACATATTGTTGATGTATTTCTACGTACTTTAAGATCTCTGTACAATGGTCAGTGTTGCTCACCAGTCAGCTCCTGCTTCGCTGATTGTTTTTGCCGGTGATTCAAACATCTGAAAAGGAAAGAAAAAGAAACACAAAGGATCGATGTTTAGGTCAACTAAATGAAGTTACTTATCTGATATCAACTCGACACACGAATCCCAGTCACTTTCCATGGACACTATTTGGATTGATTTGTTTATTCGATCGAAATTCACTCCCGCACTTGTTTATATCAAAACAATAACAAAATATGACATTTAAAGTGAAATGTCAAAGTAAATGTCATTAAGAGATTACAATTTAGAATAGTAGATTTAAAGTAGTAGAATATCGTAACATTCATTACAATTCAGAATAGTAGATTTAAAATAGTAGAATATCGTAACATTCACAATAACAATTATAGTAAATAGTTAGATAGAGACAACTCAATTTGTTAAAGGAAAAGTACCGAAATCCTTTGTTCAAATTGATTTCTTTGTTTGAAAATTTCGGTACTTTTCTGCAATTGAAAGACTAGTCAGTAGTATTGTGGAGGTTGGATACAACAGAACGAAATTAAATCGTTACGAATTTTAAATCGTTGTTTTAAAGTGAAATTATTACCGGACTTGTGATTGTTAGCGTTCTTTTTTTTTGAAATAAAGTTTTATGGGAAAGTGTAAAAAGTGTGATTTCATTAGTACATTAAAAATAGAGTTTTTTCAGTGCAACATTTTTTGGTCCGTCGAGCCGGATCCTTCGTAGATCCATAGAATTAGACTGAAGACTTCTCAAATACGGGAATTTACACAGTGAAAAGTGTCTTTTAATCGAATATCGGTCGCGCGGTTAATTGAAGAAACATTGCAAGGACAAAGTGACAACGACAGAAAGGTCCGGTAAGTCTCCATTTTCCTTCATTCAATTACCTCTCCTACAAGGACAATTTGAAAATAGATTTTGTGTCTTTGAATACAAAATTCGAAAATATATTGTGAGAAGAAGTATTTTGTGCACAAACGCTTCCACATTAGCAATCGACAAAGACAATTTGGAAATATATTTCGTGTCTTTGAATACAAATCCGAAAATATATTCGAGAAGAAGTATTTTGTGCACAAACGCTTCCACATTAGCAATCGACAAAGACAATTTGGAAATATATTTCGTGTCTTTGAATACAAATCCGAAAATATATTCGAGAAGAAGTATTTGTGCACCACCAATTACTTCTCATACGCTGCACAAATCGTTTAGACATTAGTGATCGATAAAGGCATTTGGGATTAGATTTTTGTGTCTTGGAATACACAATCGGAAATATATTTCTAGAGGAAGTAGTTTGTGCACCACCAATTACTTTTTATACGCTGCATAAATAGTTTATACCTTAGTAATCGACAAATTCATCTGAAATAGAATAACAAAGTATATATTTCGAACAGAAGTATTGTGCACCATCAATCACTTTTTATCCGATACGCAAGTTAACTATAATATTATTCTCCACCACTATTGGGGTACAGTTGTAAATTTTTTTGTTTGATATTTGGAAATATAAGTGTGTCGCCAAATTGTGATCCAATATTACATGCAAAGTGCGTCCCATTTCACAAAGGGTTAATATAAAAAGATGGATCGCTTAATGGCCCAACAAAAATTGTTGAGCGATCAGCTAAATAAAATGTACACGAATTTCCGTAAGGACTCGAAATCCCGCAAAACAGTAGCATACGCTAATAAGTTGTTACAGCGTGTGCAAGAGGTTCGACAGTCATTCATCCAAACTCACGAGAAGATCCTTACATTGATGAATGGGCAGGACGAGTTATCATCTGATTATTTTTCACAAAATTGTTATTTAGCGTTCGAGGAACTCAATTTAAATTTCGAAACGGAGTTAGAAGAGTTGCAAATGGAACATGGAATACAGGGTACACAAGGAGGCAAAGAGGTACAAAATCAGTCCCTTGTAGCAGCGAACGATACAGATACTCGACTTCCACGGATCCACCTTCCGAAGTTCAGTGGAAATTACAATGAGTGGACGTCGTTCAAGGATTTGTTTACATCTCTGATTCACCGGAAAGGGAATTTGTCTATGGTGGAAAAGTTACACTATTTGAAGTGCAGTCTGTCAGGTGAGGCTGAACAATTACTTAAACATTATTCCATCACTGAAGCAAATTATGAGTCAGCGTGGAAATTGCTTGTGGAACGTTACGACGATAAACATGTGTTGTTAAGCGCACAATTAAAAAAATTGTTAGCGATTGGTAACGCCAATGAATCCGCATCGTCAATAAAACTGTTATTGGATAAAACTCTCGATTGCACTCAAGCAATAGAAAACCTGAAGGTTGAAGACAAATGGGAGGCAATGTTGGTACACCTAACAACGCAGCGACTGCCATCTGACACACGCCAAATTTGGGAGCAGCAACAAGCATCAGAGTCTGGAACAGCGTCTTTCCAGAAGCTAAAAGATTTTTTACAATCTCGCTTTAGAGCTCTAGAAGCTGCTGGGTTGGACAAGCAAAGAACCAGCAGAGCTTCACATAGTGTGTTGATGACGAAGGGAGAAAAAAGAATTACGTGCGTGTTGTGCAAGGGTCCTCATCATTTGAGACGATGTACTGGGTTCCTACAATCTGAACACTCAGAAAGATTTGATATTGTGAAGAAAAATGGTTTATGTCTCAATTGTTTGAGCAAAGGACATCTGGTCGGAACGTGTCCTAGTACGTCGAGATGCTTCCAGTGCAAAAGGGCACATCACACACTCCTTCACAAACCCACCGAATTAAATAATGGAACGGCTAATCAATCAATACCTTTGTCTGAACATAAGGCACAATCATCGAACTCGGCGTCACACAATAACCAGTATGCATCAACAGGATTCAATCAGCATTCTGCGGCAGCATTCTCACACTCTGGACAAACGTCCGCATATTTCGATCATGGATCATTGAGCAAATCGCCAACAGCGGTTAAAGCCAGCTCTGCTACCAGTAATACTAAACAATCGGTATTGCTAGCGACAGCTTTAGCAAAGGTTGAAGCGTTGAGCGGTCGTGTGACTCTACGTGCTTTGCTGGATCAAGGGTCACAAACATCAATCATCACTGAAAGTGCAGCTCAAAGATTGGGACTTAAAAGAAAGTCCACAAATATTACTATAGCCGGAATTGGAAAAACGAAGGGTATCTCAACAAATGGAAACTTGAAAATTAGACTATATACTAGAACAAATGAATGTTTGACAATCGATGCACTCATATTGAACAAGTTAACTAACTTTGTTCCATCACAGACAATCTCTACACCACTGCGGGAGTACATTGGAAATTTAGATTTGGCTGATCCCCACTTTGATCAGCCAAACAAAATTGATATTCTATTGGGAGCAGATGTTTATGCTCAAATTATACTCGGAGGAGTTCGAAAATTGAAACTAGGTCCAGTTTTGCAGTGCACCAAACTAGGCTGGATAATATCAGGGAAAGTTGGTAGTGATGATGCGCAAACAATGCATACTTTCAAAATAGAAACAAATGGAAATGTGGAAATCAGCGAACAGCTAAAACGATTCTGGGAGACAGAAAAAGTTGGAATTGGAAACGATATGACGCAAGAAGAAGAAGCCTGCGAGCAGCATTACAAAGTGAATGTGCAAAGAGAATCGAACGGGCGATATCAAGTCCGATTACCTTTCAAAGGTCCAGATAGTCAGCATTCATTAGGTTGTTCCAGAGCGAATGCAGTAGCAAGCTTATTGCATCTAGAAAAACGCTTTGCGGGAAATAAACAACTCCAGGAAGAATATTCGGCAGTAATGCGAGAATATATCGATTTGGGCCATATGAAGGAAGTTCCTTATTCTGAAGAAGTAACGTATGACCAAGGAAGAAGGATCAGTAGAGCCAATTTTTTGCCACATCACGCTGTATTCAAAGAGAGTACGTCAACAAAGTTGCGAGTGGTATTTGACGCCTCACGAAAGACAAGCTCTGGTTTGTCCCTCAACGACACATTATTAACTGGACCGACCATCCAGAATAGTATGATATCGATTATCATCAATTGGAGATTAAAGCGGTTCGCAATGATGGCTGATATCACTAAAATGTACCGGCAGGTGAATATGCATCCTCAAGATGCAAATTATCAGAAAATCGTTTGGAGGCCACACCTAAATGAACCAATTAAAGACTATTGTCTTAGTACTGTCACATTCGGAACAACGTCTGCCCCGTTTCTTCCAATCCGCACATTGCATCAGTTGGCATTGGATGAAATTGAAAAGTATCCTGTAGCAAGTAAGTCGATATTAAAGGAGTTTTATGTAGATGACTTGTTGTCAGGTGGATACAACCTAAAAGAAAGCATGGATAAAAGAGATGAATTGATCAAACTTTTGAAATCTGGTGGCTTTCAACTAAGAAAATGGATTGCAAACGACAAGCGAATACTACAAGGTCTCCCTGCTGGAGACATTGAAATGAAAGACTCAATAGATTTCGGATTGGACAACGGATATAAGTCACTAGGAGTTATGTGGTTCCCTCTGAAGGATTATTTTACATATCGGTTGAAAAAAAAGGAACAATCAACAATCAATACGAAACGCTCAATCCTCTCTGAAGTAGCACGTTTGTATGACCCATTGGGATGGATAGCACCTGTGATGGTAACAGCAAAAATCCTACTGCAAAGCCTATGGTTGTCTGGACAAGATTGGGATCAACCAATACCAAGTGCAATAAATACAGAATGGGTCAATCTGTTGGAACAATTACATAATATAGAGTACATTAAAATCCCAAGATGGGTGACATACCAACAAGATTCATCAATATCATTCCACGGCTTCTGTGACGCATCTCAACGGGCGTATGCAGCAGCAATTTACATAGTGGTACAGTCAGGAGCATCGATCAGCAGTCACCTGTTAATAGCCAAGACCAAAGTGGCACCAGTGAAACCAATTAGCGTTCCCCGTCTAGAATTATGCGGTGCAGTCTTGCTGTCACAACTACTGAAAGAAATCACAAAGTCATTCGAATTCGAGAAAATACCTACCTGGTTGTGGACCGATTCCGAAGTTGTCCTAGCATGGTTGAAAGGGCATCCGACTCGGTGGACGGTCTTCGTGAGCAATAGAACATCCCAGATCTTAGAAAATACTGGCAATATTCCGTGGCGTTATGTTCCGTCCAAGTGCAATCCAGCCGACATAGCATCAAGGGGAGTCAAACCCAGGGACCTAGTCGAAAATCAACTTTGGTGGAATGGACCAACTTGGCTAGTTGAAAGTAGTGATCGATGGCCTAAAATTAAAGAGACCCAATCAATTAATATTGAGAAGCGGAAACATATAATGGTTAATGTCAGTTGGCAAACAGAAAATTTTTTGAACGGCCTGGTGGAAAGGTATTCAACATTGACGAAATTAACAAGGGTAACGGCATATTGCTTCCGCTTCATCAAATCAAAAGCGAACCAGTCAGGTAGTCGCACGTACTTGACCAGCGATGAGTTAAGGCAGTCTCTTGAATTCTGGATCAAATATGCTCAGCGAACTGAATACTCACAAGAAATGACACATCTTACGAGGTCAGCGCCCGTGGGGAACAAAAGTAAACTGATTAACTTGAATCCATTCCTGGACGACAAAGGAATCATGCGTGTTGGAGGACGATTAAAACACGCCCAGCTACCTTTCGATGAAAAGTACCCAATGATTCTACCACGGAATGGGAAACTCACCGATCTAATACTACATCAGATTCATCAGTCGACTTTACATGGACAAACGCAGTTGATGCTGAATACGCTCAGAAGGAAATTCTGGTTAATAGATGCCCGCAACTGCATCAAACGATTCATACATAGGTGCATCCGTTGTTTCCGTGCCAAAGCAATCACATCAAACCAACTGATGGGAGATTTACCACAACCTCGAGTGACCGTGTCCCGTCCATTCACTCACACGGGAGTTGATTTTTGCGGACCTTTTGATATAAAGGACAGGCGAGGAAGAGGAAGCAGAACCACAAAGGGATACGTGGCTATATTCATTTGTATGGCAGTGAAAGCCATACATATTGAAGTTGTCAGCGACCTGTCTACGCCCGCTTTCCTTGCAGCTTTACGGAGGTTCATGGGTAGACGCGGCTACAGCAAACATATGTACTCTGACTGCGGCTCTAATTTTGTTGGTGCAGCTGCTGAGCTGAAGAAGATATCCGAAATCAGTGTGGGAGCGGCGGAAGCTCTAGCGCAGGATGGTATAACATGGCATTTCAATCCTCCAGCTTCACCCCATTTCGGAGGGCTTTGGGAAGCTGGAGTCAAGTCCATAAAATCACACTTACGTCGAGTTGTAGGTAATGTATCGTTGACCTACGAGGAATTGATGACTGTACTCGTTCAAATAGAAGCCTGCCTTAATTCCCGACCATTGTGCCCGCTTCGAGACGACCCAATGGATACCGCAGCACTAACTCCTGCTCATTTTTTAATCGGCGACACGATGATAGCTCCTCCGGAGATTACGTTGGAGGAAGTCAACATTAATCACCTTGACAGATGGCAACTGGCACAGAAAATTACCCAAGACTTTTGGAAACGGTGGCGAATGGATTACTTAAGCCGTTTACAACGCCGACCGAAGTGGATTAAAAGCGAAAATAACGCTAAAGTAGGTGACGTATGCTTATTGAAGGAAGAAAGAACTCCATCTTGCCGATGGCCGTTAGCCAAGATCATTCAAGTCCACCCAGGACATGATGCGGTAGTACGAGTCGTAACGGTGCTTTCAAACGGAAAATTCTACAAAAGAGCGATCACGAAAATTGCACTTTTGCCTGTCCAAACCAGTGCAATGTAGTGCATTGAGGTATTATATCGCCAACTTGATTTTGTCCTACTTCATTTGTTACAAACACTATCCACCTGACCTGTATTCTTTTCCCAAGTTCCTAACACGATTGTACCCTAAAATACAAAGTCGCCAATCCAAAAATAAATCCTTTATCTCTTTGTTTCTACCGGACCCTGACGTCAGACAATATATACACTAATTTTTTAACGAATGTCGAATTTTGAAAAAGGTGTAGGTGGACGCCCAGCATAAGGTGGGATAACTTCACCACGCCCATATAACGTAACAAACCACCGGGACCGATTAGAACCACTGAAGAAATGACATGAATTCGACAAAGAAGCTCTTCACGTTGCGAATGGAGGCGAGACGATAGGAAAACGACATAGAAAGTATACCAAGTGAAAACTTACTAACTAATCATTATACTTACAGGACAATTCTCTGGTGCAATTACTCTGAGGTGTTATCACCCCTCAGCCGGGGGAGTATGTTGCTCACCAGTCAGCTCCTGCTTCGCTGATTGTTTTTGCCGGTGATTCAAACATCTGAAAAGGAAAGAAAAAGAAACACAAAGGATCGATGTTTAGGTCAACTAAATGAAGTTACTTATCTGATATCAACTCGACACACGAATCCCAGTCACTTTCCATGGACACTATTTGGATTGATTTGTTTATTCGATCGAAATTCACTCCCGCACTTGTTTATATCAAAACAATAACAAAATATGACATTTAAAGTGAAATGTCAAAGTAAATGTCATTAAGAGATTACAATTTAGAATAGTAGATTTAAAGTAGTAGAATATCGTAACATTCATTACAATTCAGAATAGTAGATTTAAAATAGTAGAATATCGTAACATTCACAATAACAATTATAGTAAATAGTTAGATAGAGACAACTCAATTTGTTAAAGGAAAAGTACCGAAATCCTTTGTTCAAATTGATTTCTTTGTTTGAAAATTTCGGTACTTTTCTGCAATTGAAAGACTAGTCAGTAGTATTGTGGAGGTTGGATACAACAGAACGAAATTAAATCGTTACGAATTTTAAATCGTTGTTTTAAAGTGAAATTATTACCGGACTTGTGATTGTTAGCGTTCTTTTTTTTTGAAATAAAGTTTTATGGGAAAGTGTAAAAAGTGTGATTTCATTAGTACATTAAAAATAGAGTTTTTTCAGTGCAACAGTCAGTAATCGTTTCCTGGCTATACTCATCTCAAAATTAGATAAATCCTTTACAAAATCAATCTATCGTAATATTAACTAAGACATCAACCTTTTTTTTCATCTCTAAAGAATTAAGTTTACAGGTTTACTTAAATATTATAGGATACCATTTCATTTATTATTCGTCATTGCATTATGTTTAGAGACCTTGTTAGAATTTAAACAATATTTTTAATTTAATATAATGGGCATATGAAAATGTAAAAAAATTGAAATAATTCATTGGGTTTTTTATCGAAAAGTACTCGTTCAATCAATAAGTACGAATTCATTATTAATCAATTTTGTTACTACTACTAAACTCATATTAAGTCTAATGGTGTTTTCTTGATTTGATGACTCGTAATGAGTTTAAATACGTGAAAATGCAACTAAATATCTAAAGTAACCCTAGGGTTTTTCAAAGGTTTCTGTTTTCATTTTCAAGCGCAAATTACAGCTCATCGATTGGAATAAACGGTTTAGAATTAAATTTTTTTTTTTTCTACGTGAATTTCCTTGCATTAGTCACAATGTTCCCGTTTTGAATCTCTTTTTTCTTTTTGTTACTGTTTGACATATGTTTTTTATTGTATTATCTATATTAATTAAATAACTTCAGCTTAAAAAAGAACAAAATAAATTTCTTGTAAAAACTACTAATATATATATATAATATTACGTAAATCTTGCATTATGCAGAATATTAGTATCAACGCAAAATTGTAAACGTCTTGTAAATCGAGTAAATATGTATTAATAGTCATTCCCTTTTTAATCATAAGATTTTGGATCCTTTTTGTCTTACAACAATTTCTTTTTTACATTCACAAGAAAAAGGCACATTAAAATACTTGCTAGGCGTTCTTTAGCATTAGTTGAATGAGTTAAAGACAATTTCTGGCTGCATTGAATGTCATGAACAAATGGATGCATATATGAATTTCAAATGTCTTATTGTAATTTCTTAATATTTTTGGCCGAATGACTAGGAGAACTTCTAATTTTCTTTAATTCTTATTTTTTTCAGATTCAAAAAAAAAACAAGCAACAGCCCACAACACTCAACTTTCAATAAACATTTAGAACTCTATTAACTTGTTGTTAAAATATTTTTCTACAACTAACATTTCTGTATACTATTTAGGAAAATGATGATGTTTCTACTAAGCATTCTGAATCGATGCAAACGGAATGCTTATTCGCATAAAATTTACTATACAATTAACAAAATTTGAGTTTATGTTCAAAATGATACCGACTGTGGTGCCATAACATGAAATTTCGCTTATATATATGACAAAATAATTAATTTAATTAATTTTTGATAGTTACAAAATTCGTTCAGCTTTATTTCATTAAGTTGTAAATATTCAAATGTACAAGCAAATCTTTTCTTAAAGCAAATCACCTTGATATCACGTTTAAATCTAGAATGTAAATATTGTGCAGTTTTATCTAACTATATTTTTTTTTTAAATGGAAACCAGCTGAATCTGAGATAAATCCTGATTTCATGTTATGACATCCAGAGTTTAAAAGTAGGTAACGAGTGATATTAGAAACTTTAATCTGAAAAGCACCGAATGTAAAATTCAATTCTAAATTTAACAATATTATCAGACTACCAACAAGATTAAAATCAGAAATTGATACGTAAAGTTAACAAGGTTTTGAGTGCGTAAATGTTTAAGATCATTGCATTTTATATGATTATAAGTAATAGTTAATTCTGAGAAGAATTGGTGCTTCGTCGTGAGGGCAGCAGAATTAAAACATGCCTGGACGGTCCGTCTCTTGATTATTTTGCTTTTCAAAAAACATAGCATCAATCAAAAAGCAAGCACCCAAACATACTGCCTTCATTCTTACATCCAAACCTAATGGGAACGAAATTCCAAAAAGTCAGCATCCGTAAACATTTCGCGAACCAAGCCCGACCATTGTTTCGAGATTAGTCCCAACATTAATCAAACGTTTCTCCTCCGAGCGTACTGTACACAGTTTTGAAACCGAGGTTTCAATCCATTTGCGCACAGCAAGACGCACTTGAATATGAAGGATCGGTAGATGTTTTTCAAAAAAAATATTTACGAAAATTAAAGTCTTATGAGATCATCGAAGGGTTTTTTTGGCAGGAATAGTATGTTCATTTCTTGTGGGATATGACATCTAAATTTTATTCATGGATAAACCTCGTCATTGAAGTTCAATTTCAACTTTCATGAGTTTTAAGGCCTTTCACATTCGAAATATATTGAAAAAGATCTCCCGGTGGCAGATCCCTTTATCTGCACCAAGTAGGGAAAGACATAGACAAAAGACACGTCGTTACTTTGAAGGTCATTTCACGTTAACGATTGTAGAACATCCTGGCAACGACAGAAAGATTGTTGGTTCAAATCTTCCCCTCTCATCCACGTTGCTTTGAACTAAATTTATCTCAACGCACTCTTTGCTTAATTCATAAAAGACTGTAATATCGATTTATGCCTCATCACTTATGATTATTTCCGATACTATCGTCTTCACTATTCCTAATTATACTTAGCTGGGCAATTAGGATCCTCCATGTGTTTCACAGTGATTGTAACGAAGTCTTTTCGCCTTTTTCGTCCCAGCTGGGGTAAACTGAAGATGATGTAAAGATGAACTCTTCGGGATTGGTTGTTTTCACGCGAATATATTTCTGCAACAATTCATATTATCACGCCGCCATAGACATAAGTGTGAGTTTTCCTTGTAGTTTTCATCCAAATCCTTCCTATACATGAACAGCTCAAATGGTTCACTCTTTCCAGGAATGTTTCGATCATCAGCTGTGAGCTGATCCAGCAGGAGCTTTTTTGTTCAGCAGCAGACGATTGTCTTGGAGCGAAAAAGTCCTTCTCGCCAGACAAGTTGAATGCTTGATGTTGTCTCAAAAAAACTTTCCTTCAGTGTTTTCTGCGAAGTTAACCTAAGTTTGCGTTTCTTTCTGCGTGTCAGCAATCCAATTTATGGGGCGATGAGCTATTAATAGTTTTAACCAAATCCAGGACCGCGCCAACATTCCGCCACCGACACTTCTACTTTTTCTCCATGTGGCTGTCAAATCCAACCGCTGTCACATCGGACAAAACAGATGTGTGTGGAATGGCACGCCACATGGCGGCAATGTGCCTCTCCATTTGTCGCCAGTGGCATAGTTTTTCGATGGCCACGGTGGAGGGGCATTTCCAGATGGATATGTCTCGAAATGTGTCGGGGTTTGGATTAATTTTATATTTCGAATATTTATATCCACAGATCTAAATATTTGGAAAGAAAAGAAATATTTTCTGCGCAACGATATCCGCACGACAGATGAAGTCCGCTGGCACTTCGAGGACATACCCATCTGGCCGGTTGCAAGGGTTCGGGATCGGAATCACTTCGATTCCCGGGCGTAGGCGTCACATTACAACAATAACAAATACCTCAGAAGTCAAAATTCGTTCAACTTTGTTAAGAATAGTATAATCTTCGAGTTTCATATTTTGTCCAATAAAATTGTCTTTTACATGTTTCTTGATTTTTTCCTTGTTGGTGACTGCATTTTGTAGTTTAAGTATAAAACCCTTCTGACATGAGCGTAGGTCTGTCTACCCAACTTGTTTATTTTTTGGAAATAGATATGCTCTACCTGGAGAGTTTAGTGATGACAATTCCAAACCAAAGAAATTCACTGCATGATGCGTAGCTTATATGAAGCGATAAACTGGAGTCACTATCAATATTTGACTTGATTGCATATTCCATATACTTTTCTATCTACCATTGATACAAAGTTTAAAATTTGTGCATTATTGCGATGATTTTCTTCTTTTCTTTTTCTTACATCCATTAGATTTAAAACAGTTACCACATCTAATTGTAGAAAATATATTGATGAAGCGGATATCAAAGAAATCCTACTTAAACTCGGACCATTTGTAAAACGATTAAATTTAGATGATCCCATATACAGCGAAAATATAAAAATTTATAAGAAAATTGCTGATAATTGTTGCAATATCGATACAACCACACTACATTATCCAGCACGTGTGGAATATGATGTACAGGGTGTGCCAGAGAAACTTACTTATTTGAAAGGTCAATAAAAACAAAAGTACTTCAGTTATTGTTTTCAATTTTTTTTTATTTGAGAATACAATATCCCAATTTTTTTCCATGCAGTCTTGAAAATGACATCGGCTAAATGGCGACCCCCATTGCGCATACACTGATGAAGTGGATTTTTGAAATTCGTATCCACTCTTTGCAGCATATCTATCGGTATGTTGGCAATAGCGTCGCGAATGTTGTTCTTGAGGTGTGCTATGGTCCGTGGTCGATCGACATAAACCAGGGATTTCAAATCACCCCATTAAAAAAAATCGCATGGAGTCAAATCTGGAGAGCGTGCCGGCCATTGGAGATCGCCTCTGAGAGAGATGAGGCGGTCGGGGAAATGTTGTCGCAACAAATTCATTGAGTCTCGTGCTGTGTGTGCTGTGGCTCCATCTTGCTGAAACCACACGTTCCTAACGTTCATTTCTTCGAGTCTTGGAAGAAAAAATTCCTCAATAATGTTCCTGTAACGAGCTCCATTCACATTAACTGCGCATTCGTTTCCTTCAAAAAAATAAGGACCAATTATTCCCATTACCGACATTGCACACCAGGCAGTAACTCGCTCACAATTAAGTGGCTTCTGGTGAAGCTCACGTGGATTTACACCACACCAATAACGCATGTTTTGCTTGTTGACGCAGCCGGAAATGTGGAAGAGAGCCTCGTCACTGAAAAAACGACCGCGTCTTCAGGCAGGTTGTCAATCAGCATTCTAGATGCATTTTGACGGGCAACAAAATCACGTTCGGTTAATTCTTGCACAACAGCCAATTTATAGGGATGAAAGTGAAGGTCTTCATGGAGAATTCGTCGAACAGTGGTGCCAGAAATTCCAATAGCAGCTGCGTGTCTGCGAGCCGAACGCCGGGGAGAACGCACAACTGACTGCCTCACTCTTTCGATATTTTCCGGAGTTCTGATGGTCCGTTGAAGTCCAATACTGGGCTTAGCGACAATTCCACACTCCCGAAATGAGTTAACCCACGACAGAATCGAATAACGGCCAGGAACGAATCTGTGAGGAGAAATTTCAAAGCGAGCGCGGAAGGCACGTTGCGTAGCAACAAGTGAGCGACCGTTAGGAAAGAAGCTCTCGACTGCGAAGGCCCGCAGTTCTCTAGACCATAGCATGATGGTAACTGACTGGAGAGAGAAACAAACTTGGAAACTTCCTCCTCCAGATGCGTCCCCTCTCGCCCCTCTACCCACCTAACTCACCGCGCTGGAATTTTTTCAAATAAGTAAGTTTCTCTGGCGCACCCTGTATATATGTCGTTAATGTTTCGAATTTTATCAACTGCCAAGTGAATACAGTCATTCAAAGTCGAAAGGAAAATATTGACTGACGATTGGCTTAATCCATGGTACTATAGAGTACTTGAGGGAAAACTGTGTGAAACGATAAGCAGTTTAGAATGTTTAAATAAGTCGCACATTAATCATTTTTATAAAGCTTCAGGAAAGTTTCCTCTTCTTCTTCTTCGTAGCACTACAGCCCCTCTTGGGCCTTCACTTCCTGCAAAAAGCGCCTACAACTGTCTCGGTCTATTGACCGCATAATCCAATTCCAAAATCCAAGCGGCAGGTCTGCTGTCTTCATCGAACGAGTCAGATCAGTATTTCCTCGGTTTTCCCGCTGATCTTCAGCCTTTAGTTCTCCCAACGAATATCTTTTTGGGTATCTGTTGTTCGCCCATACAATTTATGAGACCAGCCCATTGCAGCTTCCCCATTCTTACAATCGTTGAGACCACCAGTTCGTCAAAAATTTCATACAGCTCACAGTTGTATCAAATTCGCCATTGGTCTCCGTCTAGCTTTGTTCCGATTATTCGGCTCAGGATGCGTCCCTCAAACGTGTTCAATATGTTTTTGGATGCCTAGGTTAGGGTCCACGTTTCACACCCATAGCATAACACAGATCTTATCACAAATTTGTATACTTGGAGCTTTGTTTTCCTGTGTATGTAGCTGGTTTTCAAGATCGTCAAAACTAAAAAAAGAACTTATATGCTAGCGGTATTCTTCGGCGGATTTCACCTCTCACATTACTGGTTCTCGTTGTTTTGGCGCCTAAATACACAAATTTACTCACATTTTCTATACTGTATTTACTAGGTGTGATATTTTGTGTGCTTGAGGCATTTTTCCTCAACTGCGTTCTGAGCTTTGTTTTATTTGCATTGATTTGAGGCCTTAGTAGTTTTGCTTCATTGTCAAGTTTCAGGAAGAGTTCCTTGGCGATTGTTAATCACCGTGACAAAATGTTAATGTCATTCTCATAGGCTACTACTTGGCTCAGCTTGTATAGTAATCTACCTCGTGTATCGACAAGTAGCATCCGTATGACGTACTCCAGAGCCAAATTGAATAGCAATGGGGCCAGCCCATCTCCCTGCTTTAGTCCGATATTTGTGTCAAAGGCATCGGTGAGTTGTTTATTGATGCGGGCTTGGCAGGTTATCCACATCATTGTCATTTCGGTAAGACGAACTAATTTTGCTGAGATGCCAAAGCACAGTCCACTACGACCAATACTGTCGTATGCTTGCTTAAAGTCAACGAAAATTTGGTGTACGTCTATGTTGAACTCCCAGCATGTTTCAAATACCTGCTTGACTGGAAAAAATTGGTCTATTGTCAATCTACCTGCTCTAAAACCACCTTGGTACCCTCCAATAATACTGTTGGCTTATGATACGATTCTATTTTCTAAGATATTTTGTTCACCATACAAAGTAGTAGCCTCTGTTTATAGTTTTCCCATAGTAGCTTGTCACCTTTTTTGTGGATAGGGAATGTAATTGATTGGCTCTTCTCGTTCGGCATATGTTCTTGTTGCCAAATGTGCTAGATGACTTTGTGAATAGCTTGATGAACACTGCTGCCACTATATTTGATGAGCTTCACTGGGATCTCATCGGTGACCAGTGCTTTATTATTCTTTTGGATTTTGATGGTGAAACAAACTTCATCCAGAGTTATTGGAGCCAATGGAAGCTCTCTGCAGACATCTATAGGCTCCGATGTTTTGGAGCTTGTGGAGGATTAAGGAGGTGCTTGAAATATGATGTTCATTTTCCTTAATCTTGGTTTCATCAGCGATGATATTGCTGATGTTATCACGACAGAGCGTGGTTTTGGGCTGTTAATCACGTTTCAGGCGTTTCACTACTTTGTATGCTTGTTTTATATTGTTGCTTGCTAAACTTACATCTATGCTTCTCAATTTTCCGTCATAGTATTTTCTTTTCTTGATTCTAATTACCTTATTCGCTACTCTTCTCTCTCGTCCTGGTTTTCCTACCAACGTATTCTTTGATGGCTGATTCTTGTTGTCTAACGCATTCCGGCACTCATCATCGAACCAATCATTAGATGGGAGTCAGCTGGTTGTCGGGGGGTGTCCATGAAATTTTTGATCACAGATGCCGTTTGGAGCCTTTCGTTGTCAATTTTTTTTGTAGCGAGCAGGTCTTCACCGACTTTGCCTTTGAGATACGACATCGATAGGTTAATCTGATCAAGTAGTGATCTGAGTTACAATTGGCTCCTCGATATTTGCGGACATCAAGTATGCTCGAGGCCTAACGTTGTTGGATCAGAACATGGTCGCTCTGGTTTTGTGTGTTGCCATCCGGTGATACGCAGATCATTTTATAAATGCGTCGATGAGGGAAGCAAGTTGAACGTTTGACTAGATCTGCAGGTTTTGGAACATTTAAAGGTTTTCCAGGGACGGAGAGTTAGCCCATCGCCCAACCTCCATTCCGGCGGCATGGTTACTACGTCGATTCCGTTAGCAGGCGCGGAAGATTCGCCTTCACACCCTTACGTCCTCACAAAGGAGGTGTAAGTAGAATTAAGCAGCAGAGCTGTAGATGTATGTACAGTTATTAGCATTTCTCGGCATTTAATTTCACATTATTGGGGAACCAGTAAACCCAATGTGCGACCCCGAGAGCATTTACTTCCATTTAATTGGGTGTTTTGGGATGAGGAATCATGGAAGCTATTGGTTGGGGAAACAAGGGGTTCCCTCCTCCTTCCTCAAATCGACGGGAGTTAGCTTGATAATTAGGGGTAGTATTTTCGGAAGAAAAGGTATATTTAAGTCTTTTTCTGTTCTGTGGATGAATCTTTTGATCGTTATTAGCTTTTTTGAATTTAGGGTCTAATTTCCGTTCCGTAGGATAATCCATTTCAAATCGAATGCTGCTGAATGTCTATTCTTGTTATGCTATTCTTTGCTTTTTCTTTTGGTTTCGGTCAAATTTTTATATACGATTTCGCAATTTGCTTCTCCAAAGTATACCAATGGTTTAAATTTGTGCGCGGAATGTATTGTTGCATTATAATACCTAACGCATTCTTCTACTGGGTTTGATAGTAATAATTCCTTATTTTCCCATTCAAGGATCGTAAATGCTCATAAAGATTTCTATGGGCAACTTCTGCATCGGGATTCCCTGTCTTGTGGTTAGGACTCGAAAAATAAATTTCGATTTAAACCAGCCGATAGTTTTCTGTGACATAATAGCAGATTCGTTGTCTGTTACAATTTTTTTAGGTTTTCCTATCTTGTTGAAAAGGGCCATTAAAGAGTTTATGATAGTGTCCCATTGCCGGTCTTTTATTGGTATAACCGAAAGAAATTTGGAAAATTTATCGATACAGGTAAAAACATGTTGTTCTTGTCCTTGTACCAAATATCTTATTGGTAACTTTCTCTAACTTTAGTGGGTGTTGCAGTTTCTTTCCACTTTGGTATCCTTTTGTAAGAATCTAGTCATTGGACGTGCAATTTTTGCAAAGTCTTTAATGAATTTCCTGTAAAAAACCGCTAATCCCAAGAATGATTTAATTTGTTTTTAGGTTGTTGGCAATGGAAATTTGTCAATAGCTTCAAGTTTTTTGGGGTTTGGTTTAGTTGATTTATTTAAAAATGAGGTTTTTGAAATTTCAATTTTCAGATTTGTGTCACGTAAGGCGTGCTAAACTTTTCTTAGAGCTATTTCATGCTCTTGCAGTGTGGTACTAGAGACAAGTATATCGTACATATACAAAATGCATATTTTATTAAGAAATTTGTGTAATATTGAATTCATCAATCTCTGAAAGGTTGATGGTGCATTTTTCAGCCCGAAAGGCATGCGCGTGAATTCAAAATGCCCTTCGTCTGTAGAAAATGCAGTTTTGTGCCTATCCTCGGGTTTTATTTCAATTTGATGAAAACCTTTGGCCAAATCTATGCTTGTAAAATCATTGGCGTTGCCTAGTTGACAGTTGGGTATTTATCTGCTATGGTCACGTTGTTGATTTTTCTGAAATCAATGACCAACGTATGTTTTTTCCCTTTTTTTGGCACGACCCATACAGGAGAGTTGTATGGTGATTTAGATGGAACTATGATATCTTGTTCCAAATCTTTCTTGATCTGTTGTTTAACGAAATCTCTAAGGGTGTATGGATACCTGTAATTTTGTTGATATATAGGCTCGCAAGATGTTAGTTTCAATTCGTGCTTTATTTCGTGAGTGAACGTTAGTTTTTGGTTCTTATCGTATTGAATATCATCTTTGATCCTCTCGATCATTCGTTTTGCTTCCCTTGTGTAAATTGTTTCATCAATTTTATTTATAGATATTTCAAAACTTTGCTTTGATAATACGTCACTCACTTCATTTGCGATCATTGAATAGTTTTCCCTTCTTGGTTTTTGTAAAGTCAAGCTTTGCTCCTGTGCCAGCAAGCACATTTTGGCCAATAATGCAATCAAAGGAACTATTTATGAAATCCATTAATTTCCACCTAATAAAATGGTTAGTATAAAACTCGGATGGGAACTCAGTTCTCAAGCCATATTTAACATGCTCGGACCCGTTTATTGAATTGATCAATAATGGTTTGTCTAATAGATAGCGCCGACAAGGGCCTATAAATTTCGAGTTCATGAAACAATGGGTGCTTCCAGTATCAGTTAGACTCCAAAAAGATTTTCCCTCGATAGTTAGTCAAAGTATTGGGAGCTTCCCGAGGCTAGAAACTGAACATTTTCATTGCGACGTGTAAAGAAGAACTCGAAGAGACGGCAGTGTTCATTGAAACGTCGGTTGGCAATGAAAGACCATTGTGCCTGAAATTTCGACTTTGTGGTCGTTGATAATAGTTTCCTTAACTATGCCAATGATCTGACTGAATTTGTCGAGGATTATTAAAACGGTTTTGGGAAGCACTACCGACAATATTAGATTGGTTCACTTGTCTACGTTTCGAACCGAAATGTAAATATGCTGCGTTCACTAACACCAAAAATGCATCTTCTAAGCTATCAACTTTATGAGCACAGAGTACACACCTAATGAGGTCAGGACATTTATCAATATATACATTTTTCACAATTTTTCGTCGTTGTAAAATCTCACTTTTAGCTTGTTCAGCTTAATATGCACCATTCGTTTTTATCTTATTACAAGCAAGATTCAAGTACTTACTTAGATAAAAATAGAGTTGTGTAGGAGTTGTGAAGCTAGCGCCGAGTATTTTTTCTATTTGCCTGATCTCCGTTTTCAGTTCGCCAAAGTGCAGTAGAAGTGCATTCCTCATCGTCGACCACTGTGTTGATGGTAACGCATTTACCAGTTCCTTTGGTTTCCCAATTAGCTTGCCAACGACTTGATGCTCGATTAGTTGTTTATGAATGGATGGACATCTTGTTGACCGCCTGTAAAATTAGGAAGGGAGCTAACGAATGAACATGTGTTTTTAAAATCGCATTTTTTCGTTTTCTTCATTCGTTATTTGTTAAAATGCGGATTTTTTCGTTGAGATAGGTAGGGCTTCCAATAAATCACGTACCCATGCCAGCTTTTTAAGCTCAATTCAAACAAAATCCTAAATTGTTGAACACCCAACTGTGCTAGTTACGTGCAAAAATTTACCGTGTGCCGAATTATTGCGTTAAAGAAAAGTTTTAGACTCTGTACTTAAAACCAAGTTTACTTCAGCGTTCGGTTACTAAAACTGACTCACACAGTTGCTTGAATCTATCTATTTATGCTAATTCTTATGTACCTGGTTACATCTATATATTATTTATATTATTATTGAAAATAACCCACATCTAGCTTAATCCTTTTATGAGCGTAATTCTAGTTGCATGCCATAAAATGTCTCTAATCCTTTTATTAGAGTTTAGAGTATGCATGCGCATAGTTCTTGTTGCATGCCATAAAATGTCTCTAATCCTTTTATTAGGATTTAGAGTACGTATGTGCGTAATTCTAATAGTATATCATCAAATGTTTAGGCCTTTTTTTTCAAGAGTCAAAAGCGCTTTATTTAATACTAACCGTTATAAATTTAAAAAAAAAATAAAGCAAATTCCAAACAATAACAATAAAAAACTTAATGGCCCAAATGGCTCTCTAAATTTGTACGTTATCATTAACACATTTCATCAAAAAAAAACTACAGCAAATTCAATTAATTAATATTATTACATATTTTTAGAATTCAATTGAAAAAAGGAGAAAAAACATATCGATTCATGTCCAAATACACGAATGCTTCTGTAGGAATGAAGCCAGTAGCGAGGCAAGTCGCTATATACCCATCTGTAGGGTGGAACGGCTGTGAAATCCAAGGGTTTTCACTCACAGATCTTGTGATATGATTCCGAAGAAGATATCGACCCTCGTCACTTCAACAGTTCTATAAATTCTTCTATTCGATATATAATGTTTCCAATCCGTCTCAGGCTTTCTGTACAAACCAGTACATGCACGAAGACATTTCCTTTCGAAAACTCTTAATTTTTCCATAGTACTAGCACTCTGGTTGTACCAGATCTGACATCCATATGCCAAAACTGGTCAAACCAGGGTCTTGTAACAGATAATTTTGACCTTTAGATCAATGTATTTGGAATGAAAGGGTTTTCTTAGGGCCATGACTACTTTAAATGCCTTACTGAGCATGATTTTCACATGTTCAGTAAAGTACAGATACTGATCGAGATGAACACCGAGGTATCGAACACAGGATTTATGTGGAACCCGTTCTAGACTACCCTCGCCAGCCATGATGTGGAAATCTTTCCAATAACGTTTCAGGTCTTGACTGACCCCCTGCAGCGTTGTCCGAAACAAAACTGTTTCACACTTCTGCGCATTGATTTTCATTCGCCAATTGTCAGTGTACACCTGCACATCATTGAACATTTTTTTGGAGATTGCTCTGAACTATTGTGGCTTTTTGGTCAGCCGTATAGATGACCAGATCATCAGCAAATGCTACCAATGATCGCGTTGGCGAGACGTTAAAATCAAAGCCGTTCAATAGCTTGCGAATGAAGACTGAGAAGAGCAGAGGCGCAGTAACTGCTCCCTGCTGTAGACCATTCAAGACCTTGAACTCGCGCATTGTTGTCAGATTTCCATCAGTTACAACAAACGATTTCCCGTATAACATATTACACATCATGGCGACAAGGTGTCTGGGGAACTTGTCCTGAAGGAGTTTAAAAACTAGTCCATCTAACCACACCGTATCAAAGGCTTTCTCTATATCAATGAGACATGCTCCAACGCATTGTCTATCATTTAGTTTCCAACAGATGTCTGAGGTTACTTTCGTTATTGCATGTGTGGTCGAATGCCTGGCACGAAAACCAAAATGGCAATTCGGCATCAACTCATATTCCTCAACGTGGGCGTTTAATGCTCTGTTGAGTATCACTTCAAACACGTTGCTGATGTTAGGCAGCAAGTTGATTGGGCAATAGCTTTTGGGGCATGAAGATTCTTTTCCTTTTTTCAAGATCAGAAATACCTTAGCCTTTTTCCACTCATTTGGGAAATATAAATTGCTCAAAATGTTGTTGAACAATATGCAATAATTTCTAATAGCAACCTCAGGCAAATGTCGGAAAACTACATTTGGAACACCATCAGTACCACATGATTTCTTGTTGTTTATCCTGCGAAATATGAAACACAAGTCTTCATAGCTGACAAAATAATCAATAAGATTCAAGCTCGGTATGAGGTCAGATATTAATGTTTCATTGAAATGAAGAATTGATTGGCCGTTCAGGCTTCATTTGAAGTCGGAAGCTTTTGCTTCAACGACCTCTGAAAAAATTTGGTTCCCTCTCTCAGGGTTTGGTAGATAAACCAATTCAAAATGAGTTCCAATCAGGGCAAGTTTATCCAATCCTTCACAAATAATCCTGTTTCCATTTCTATCCGGAGTCGTACTATCAATTTCGATACCAGCCCTATCGAGAAGATTTATCTTATCACTAGTGACTTCAAGATTCGATACCTTCACTCGAGACTTCTTGCGGAATATGCTATTCACTTTCGCGAACACGCCGTCTGGGTCCTGTGGGCTAATACCCCTCAATTTTTCCGCCCATTGATTGCTGACCTCACTCCTGAAGTATGACCGGATTAAGTTCCGGACATTCTTCAGATGTAATTTCAACATAGACAACGAGGGATGGTTGTAATCCAAAAATCGTCGATAAATATTGTTGACGCGTGTGAGAAGAAGGTTTTTCAATCTTTTCAACCTTGCGATGGTTGGTGTTTCATATCCTTCCATATTGTTTCGATGTTTAATCTTGGAAACGACTTTCTCAATCGTTTCCAACGTCAGCTTCTCTAACTTCGACAAATAGGCATCTATTTCATCGTTAGTTAGATTCCTGTCACTAGGAACCATTGAGCAAGAGTTGCCACTATCAGAACGAGGACATTGCTTCTGGTACTCCCGATTAAACTTCTTTTGAAACTTTCCCCAGTCTGTTTTTTTGAAATTCAACCGATGATTTTCATGTTGAACTGGAATGAGGAAGAAATCATCCCTGTGATGATTGATTTCCATTACGATTGCGTTATGGTCGCTATCATAAGGAAGCACCTGCAGTTTCCGTTGAGGACTATTAAAGCTGAATTCGAGTCTTGCGTCAGCAATGCAAAGGTCCAAATATGAATTTGTCCTAGGGTATGTTGGGAACTCCGACCCATATAGAGTGCACCTGTATTCAATTTGGTTCTCTGTTATCCACGATTTTAGGAATACACCTCTTGGATTATTGGTGGCGTTCAGCCATGATGTATGCTTGGCGTTCAGGTCACCAGCAATAATATAATATCCATGCAGCCTGTTCAATTCGAGTATTTCAAACAAGGAATTGAGTTCCTCCTTGAGCTTGAGAACAGTTCCACCAGTTGCATAGGCAGAGATGGTTATCCCCACCTGGCAGTGAGATTTTGATAACGGACACTTCAAGAAATTCAAAGCTTTTGAATTCGACTTTTTCAATATTTTGGAAACGATAGGGTCTTCGAACCAATATCCCGGTGCCACTTCCCCCATCACCTGTTACCCTATCGTTTCTTACGAACTCAAAATCCTTGAATCTCATGGAGTGCCATGAACTGAGGTGGGTTTCGGTGAGAAGCACGATGTCAGGCTTTTGTCTGGCAATGAATTCAAGGAGATAATCACGCCGATGTATAGTAACAATGGAGTTGACGTTGATCGAGATGAGACGAATCCTATCCATGGGAATGTGACTGGATGACAACTTATTTTGAGGCATTTGAAAGCCCTAAACGCTGAAAAACAATGTTAATTTTCGAATCTTGTTTATCGATTCGCTCCGATAAGGAATTTAATTGCTGATAAATTTTAAGGAGCAGCTCATTATTGCCACTTACATTATTTATTTTATTTACATTGTCTGCTGGTCCTCTCGCAGCAAGTGCAAATGACACCCCGGGCTTGACGAAGTTGGTAGGTATCACACTGCGGTGTGCTTGACTTTGTTTTGGAGTGACTTTAACCTTTGCATCTTGATACCGGGGGCATCCTCGATATGAAGCTGGATGACCAAAGGCACCGCAGTTCACACAATATAGTTTTTCTTTTGGCTCCGCCTGAGCCAATTTGTACTCGCCGGGAGCATGAATGTCTTTGCATTTGACACACCTATATTTCATGGCGCAATTGGCAGCCGAATGCCCGAACCTTTGACACCTGTAGCACTGGTTGACCTCACTTTTCTGGAGGCGTTCCCACCTCACCACGCGGAAGTTCAAGCACCGTATTTTCTGCAGGGCACTCGAACTACTTTTGCTGGAAATCTGGACTAAGTAGTGAGGCAAGTTTTTGCGCTCCACAATCGATCTTCTCATTGCAAAGTTTTTAACTGAAATAAACTGTATTTCTGGTGCAGCTTCTTGGAGCACCTGAAGGAGATCAACTGTGTCCTCACCACAGTCCAGACCCTTCAATAAAAAGGTTTGGTTCTTTTCGCTTTTCGGTGTGTACGTGAAATGCGGAACATCTCGAGAATTTAAGGCACTTTTTGTTGCCTGGAAATCAACCAGCGACTTAGTCCTTATTGTCAACTTATCGGCATTGACTCTTTTTATCTGAAAATCTTTTAGTTTATTTTCGGCTGCCAAAAGCCGAACCATATCTTTGCCCGTTTGCCCAAACACATTGATTGGTGGGACTTTTTCTTTTTTTTCATTAATGTTACCGGACGGACCAGCAGACAAACCTTTTGGTTTTTTCTCCCGATTTTTAATTTTAAGATATTCAATGAAATCATTATCTAATTTTGTCGTTTTACCTGTATCCTCTTCAATGTTCATCGTTTCTTCAAGACCAGCTAGCGCTGCATAGTAATTTCTGCTGTCGTTTGCGCCTCCTGCGCTGAGGACATCCTCTTGATTAGCTTCTTCCTGTGGCTTTTTAATTTTCATGTTTTCGGTTTTTGAGTTTGCTTGTCGGCCTTTCTTGGTTTCTTTATCCTTATTGAACGTTAACGTTCCAACAAGTGCTTCTAACGATTTAACTCGAAGCTTGAGTTTTGAATTTTGCGAAAAATTAATTAATTTTTAAAATTAATGACAGGAGCGATTAAAAAGCATGCACGCAACGAGTGCTAGACGTAGAATTCAGCGTGACTCTAGTTGCATGCCATAAAATGCCTCTAATCCTTCAAAGTCAAAGTCAAAGTCAAAAGCGCTTTATTTATTAGGATTGAGAGTAGGTATGTGCGTAATTCTAATAGTTTGTCATAAAATGTCTAGTCCTTTTATTAGGGTTTATGGTAAGCTGGAAGGAATGCAACACATGTGACGTAATTGTGGTAAATTCTTTTTTATAGAAAGCACGTCTGCACGCAACGAATGCTAGAACTTGAATGCAAATCACAACATCAGATCAAGAGAAAGCAGTCGTATTTGATGTTTAGGGTTCGGCCACATTGCGATTTTACTGTCGTAACCAGCGATTTTTAGACGCAAATACGAACACACTGCGACAAGCTCTCCGAAGGAACTTCAGGCATGCGCAGACCTAAAATGCTCATTTGAAGGTATGTCTTTGCCAGGAACACATGCGCTAACTAATTTCTGCGCTATGCAAGAAACTTCCATGCACGTCAGCATCAAATGTCCAAATGATGTGCGCCTGCGCGAGTATCATAGAAACTACCTGCTAAACTGGTTTTAGGAAAAATCGCAAATTCCTGCGACTGCCGACCTGGACAAAATTGCCGAAAATCGCAGTGTGCGGGCTTCCATTTAACCATGTGTAACTTGGGACAGAAGTGCGGCTAAATAGTCGTAGTCTGATGCATCCCTTAGTATCTTCAAACTGTGTAACATCCTTTCTCCTTTCTCTCCGACTTCTAAACCAGTTTATCAATGTATAGTTCTGCTTGTCCTCTAATGTATGGTGATCTAATTTCCCATATTTCATCACGAATTAAATGATGTGTTTCGGCACAATAATTTAATAACTTGATTAGCTTCATGATCAAAGATTCTGGATTGTTGAACGGATTCAGCTTTTGGCGCTACATTTATTTTACGTTTTCTTTTTGGCAGCTTCACCAGAAACGTATGTTTATGTAGATACTTACCATTAGCGCTGATGAGTTCGCGGTATAATTGTTGCTCCCAGAAAATAAGGATCTGATCGCCAAAATCTGGCCGCTCAATTGAAGTAAAGAATAAATATATGAAATTTTTTGGAATATATTTGTAGAATCCGCATTAACTACGATTCCAGGTGCTTATGGTTTGATGCAATCAAAATTGGTGTTATGGTCAATGAAACAAAAAGTTAGCTTCAAAAAGTCACTTTAAGCTTCTGATGTCCTGGCTAACGTGCTGAAAAATGTTGAAAATTTAAGCATTTGTGATAAACGCTAAATTTTATAAGGGTTGCAGTTACTGTCTTAAAAACATGTTAAGAAATAGTTTTCATCTGTGTAGGAATTTTATTCAAATATAATTTCAGTTCGTTTAAAAGTTCAAGTCAATACATTAAAATTATTATTGTGAATGAAAACTACCGCGAATGAAAAAAATATGTTAATTTTAGGTGCTGTCAATAAAACTTTATAATTAATGGGCTACGTTGCTTAAAACGCATTTTAAAGTGAATCTTAATAGATATCACAAAATATCCCAAACCTTTTCAACGGGTACAAGAATTTTAATTTGATTACCCCCCACTAATTAATTACTTCCGGTTCTCATTTTGATCAGATGGTATTCCATTTCTTTTCCGGCATTTTTAACACACAGTAAACTTGTAGTTATCAAATTCGATTTTTCGTATGTCCAATTTAATGGTGCTACTGAGTATTGATTTCATTTGGATATGAATGCTTAAAGACAAATAAAATGACATGGATAGCTGCGAGAAGTGAGCCTTTTTCAGATTTGAAGTAGCTGGAATGCGATTTTCAGCCTGAAGCTCAAATCGAAAAGAGTTGATAAGATCATTTTAAATTAAATAAAAGGTGCCCATAAAATTAACACAACGCTATCTACAAAACCGAATGGGTCTCAGAAGTTAATTCAAAAGAAACATAATAAACTATCCAATTAGCATTTAAAATTGGCTTTTAAATTATAAGAACTGATTCATAGATTATTAAATTGTACCTAATACAAAGTTGATCGATTTAAAACTTGGTGGTCTTGATCAGATTGTCAAGTTCTTCGCTCATAATAAATATTAATAAGCCGAGAATCTCAGGCATGATATATGATGCTTTGTGTGATAAGGATATTCTTCTTCTTCTTCTTGTACTACATACTTGTATATACCTGTACATTCTCGTTAATTGATTTAATATGAAAAGTGGCGACGATTTTTAACGAGCCAATAATGATTACTAACAACCATTTGTTGCTCTTAAAAACTGAAACTTGAAGTGAGAAAGTGGAATTAGGCTCAGTGAAATGAAGCAAAGCACAGACAGCGAAAAGTTTATGCTAGCAGTTCGAAGATTTTATGTTAAAACCCATGCAAGTAAACAAAGTGTGAATATTAAAACTAATACCATAGATGAATGATCAGACAATTTTTTTGTTAAAATATCGTATTAATTTGACGTTTAAACGCAGTTTATTGGATGAAAGCTGAATCGTAAGAATTAAAAGAAAGTATTTATGCATGATAAATTCAATTGAATATTATTGAGACCGTGAATTTAGTGGGAAGATTTTTTCGAGGACACGGGTGTTTTTGACACAACACGAGAGGATTTAGGAGCAGCTCTGAGGAAAAAACTGATGAGATCTACACAATATGATCGGAAATATATCTGTGATGTATAGCAAATTAGTGAATATTTGGCTAGATTCAAGAATTCAAAGACTTAAATTTTAACTCTTCATTAGTAAACCTTGGAATGATCAAACATGCATGCTTTCTGATATTCAGTATTGAAAAGTCTTCGAACTTCAAACCAAACATGAAATTTAGGAAATAAAATTAATTTTCCCTATTTTAAAGACGGATTGAAATTGAAGTCTAAAGGAAACCCACATATCTACATTAGAATCTATTGGGTTGTTCGAAAATTCATACCCATAGCATAGTACTGGTTTTTTCACAATACTTGGAGCTTTGTTTTCCTGCGTGTGCAGCTGGTCTTTAAGATCGTCAAAACTGAATAAAATATTTTATTTGCCAGCTCTATTCTTTGGTGTATTTAATCTCTAACACTGCTGGTTCTCATTATTTTGGCGCCTAAATACACAATTTCGCCCTCATTTCCGATACTGTATTCGCCTAGTGTGATAATAGAAAGTCTGAATATTGCAACTGCATTTTTCATGCAATGAATAGAATTGATTATTGATTAATTTGCTTCGTTAACATAATGAATATCAATCCAGATAAAATATAAAGTAATTTTAAACATACAGGTATGTGAACTAAGAAACTTAATAGTCTTATAGGCACTCATAATTTAAACAATAATGGACAATGGGATCCAATGGGATGCTGAACTCCTTTATTAAGAACAAGAAAAGCACTGATTCATTTAGCTTCAAGCGTATCCTTCATTCTTCACACCCTGACAAGAAAGAGGATTATTGATGGGATATCAACACAACTGTGTTGCTCACGGATCCTGGATTCAATCAGCCCAGTCAAATTGATATTCTCATTGTAGCAGAAAAATATTTGCCTACACTTTCTGTTGGACAAATACGATTGGGGAAGAAATTACCAACTCTACAGAATACTGTGTTAGGGTGGATTGTCTCCGGTCGACTGCCAGGTTCGACGCACTCACATTTAGTTACGACATCTGCAGTCATGATGGCGGCGAACTTCAAGAAAAGGTGCAAGAGTTCTGGAAACTAGATGAAGTGGAGTCAGGCTCCAACGTTACGCAGCAAGAAAAAAGGCGATTGGTTGTAAAAGTGCCATTCATGAAAGACCCTGAGGTGTTGACTGATTCTAAGGAAACTGCATATAAACGTTTCCTGGCTTTGCAACGCAAACTGAACTAGAACGAATCGCTGAAACAACAGTACAACGACTTCATGAAGGAGTACCGTCAATTGGGACATATGGAAGAGGTCGATATTCGGCAGGTTCATACACCCCATTACTTCTTGCTACACCACTGTGTCATAAAGCCCGCCAGTACTACAACTAAACTGGTAAAGTGACCAAGAGAACAGTATCCTCTGACATCGCGCATCTCTTCGACCAGTTCGGAGTAATGACTCCAGTGGTGGCAAAAGCCAAAATATATCTTCAAAGACTAAGGAATCTAAAAATAGATTGGGACGCAGCTGTACTAATGGAGATGCACTCTTCTTCAGTCAAATTTCGTGGGGAACTGTAATACCTGGGTGATATCAAATTTACCAGGCATGTCTTTTTCGGTAGAATACCGCAAAGCGTTGAATTACATGCATTTTATGATGCATCAGAGAAGACATATGGTGCAGCCATGTACATAAGGAAATTTCTCCCGATTTGGTTTCCCGTGGAAGCCTCACCCATCAAATTAATGGATAATGTTTTTTTGGGTTTACGGGCCGATGTTTCTACATGGCTGTAAAAGCATATGGCTAGTTAATCCCAAGTAGAAAAAAATTTTAGAAATAGAGCAAGCAAGCAAGTAGATATACTCTCTAGTGTAAATCATCGAAATTCTTTCTATCATTTGCAACTGGTTTTCGCTTATATTCTACGATTCGTGAATAACACTAGAAGCAAAGAGTCCAAACATTCGTCATACATGCCACGGCACAACATATAAAGGAAGCTCAATACCGAAACTTTCGACAAATGTTAG
Organism: Odontomyia ornata; assembly: GCA_963969285.1. NCBI lineage: Eukaryota > Metazoa > Arthropoda > Insecta > Diptera > Stratiomyidae > Odontomyia > Odontomyia ornata. The sequence goes on along the minus strand of OZ017739.1, from coordinate 341,450,641 downwards.
CCTCTCTTGAAAAAATTGCAATGTCAGACAAGCAGAGAAATTAAGTTCACTTTTGGATAAGAATGATGTTATCAGGGTTAGAGGACAATTACAAGAAGCAAACCTCGCATATGATGCAAAATACCCAATTTTGCTACCTAACAATGACACTATTACTCGTTTGGTGATGACAGACATTGATATTAAAAATTCAGCATATTGAGAGGAACTAAATTCCACTTCATCCCATCGAAGGCTCCACCTTTCGGTGGACTGTGAAAGGCGGCTGTCAAATCTGCCAAAAATTTGTTTCCTTGTGGCTTAAACAACAATTTGCCAACCATGCATTATTGGAAAATCCACTTTGATAAGCAAGATCGGATAAACGTTGTCAGTTCCAGGTAGTTTAAATATATGAACCAAAAGTATTGATGACCCTTAGGAAGACAGGCTGGTCTGAATAATTTTTAGGGTTTTGTAAAATAATTTTACAAAACCCTACTAGTTTCGCGACCAGTCTGTCCGTCCGTCCGTGTGTCACAGCAGTTTTTCTCGGAAACTACTTGAGCTAGAAACATAAAATTTTGTGTGTAGGTGTAAAGTGGTGATCTCTTCAAACTTCAACTGCAAAAAAATTTTATAAGGTATTTAAGGGGGGGTCTCCCCATATAGGAGAGTGATCCCCCGAAAAAAATTTCATTGAAGGTAGCCGATATGGGTATCAAATGAAAGGTCTTAATGAGAACTTTTCAAAACAGGTCTTAGTTTGGCAAAATTTGCTTCGAGGGGCGCACAGGAAGGGGAAATACACGAAAAATTTGTGTCCCCCCCCTCGCGATTGGACACCTGTGATCCGAAAAATCTGAAAAAAATCAGGAATGTAGGCCTTGGTGAGTACAACAACAACAAATATGTGAGAAGTCGCAATTCACTCAACTTTGTTAGTAATAGTATGATTTATCGATTTTATGTTTTCTTGAATAAAATCTTAACGGTACCCTTAAATTCAATGAAATTCAGTACGTAGATGTCTATTTATAAGATTGATCTATCCTGAAAGTTTTGAATTTTCCTGTATTACTATGGAACAATATGCGCTGCATTTATTACTATGGCTACATATGGCTATGGAACAACATGCGCTTTTTACCGACTCAGACACTACAGTTTTGCTAGGATTTGCATGAAAATTTCAGGAATGATAGGTATCATGAATATCTTTGAGAATCGGTTCAGCTAGTGGTATCAGTAATCGTAAAACAAAATAGTTGCTGTTTTAAATGCAAAGATTGAATTATTATGAGTTATTTTTTCCCAACTTCAACGTTTAAGATGCATGCTTTGAACACTTAATTCAATTTAATGAATGAGTGGAGATGAGTACCTACAATTAATGCTCATAAGTGAAACAAGACAAGGAGGTGGGAGAGAGCTCCTTGCAAAAGGGTTTTATAACCATTCTAGGATTCGAAAAAATTGGCCATTAATCGATGATAACAGTACAGGAGAGTGGCTCCTGAAAAAAAATTCATCAAACGTAGCCGATATGAGTATGAAATGAAAGTTTTCATGGAAGCTTTTCAAAACAGTTGTTAAACTGTCAGTTTTTGCTTCAGTGGGGGCACAGGGGGGAAATACATGAAAAATGTGTTTCCTCCGTCGCGAATGGACATCTGAAATAATTATCAAGGGAGATATTTATGAGTATAACAATACCAAAAACCTCAGAAGTCGAAATTCGTTCAACTTTGTTAATAATAGTATGATCTTCGTATTTCATATTTTCTCCAATAAAATCGTCTTTGACATGTTTCTTGATTTGATTCGATCTGGTGACTGCATTTGGTAAATTGAATACAAAACCCTTCTGACATGAGCGTAGGTCTGGTTACCCAACTTGTTTAGTAAGTTTTTTGCCAAAGGGATACTAGTGTATCAATTATTAATTGTGACATTACGCCCCGTACCTTTGATTGGTTTTACAAGTCTTATATGGGCCGTCTGGCTGAATACCAACATAAACTTCAAAGGTTTGAAGATAAGCTTTTTTGGCGTCCACCATTGCATGGTGTTTGATTCCATATTTAATGGGTTTGCTGGGCATGTAACCTAAGCTGGAGAATCTGCCTCTAAAAGCTGGTAACTGTTCGTCTATTGTAACATATTTGGAAGCCGTGTACAATTTTTTGAAGTTATTACTCAATAGATCACAAAATTCTCGTATTGGTGCCTATTTATGAAGCTGTAATCTGGATGCTCTAGATGGTGCATCATCAAATCGTAGAAAATGAAGTATAAACAAAAAACGTCGAGATGCCATCACATCAGAAAAAAACTCTATTTCCGTTCCGTAATACGCCCACAGATCAAAGAAATTCAAATGCGAGGATCTAAGACAGACATCATCAGCAAACCAAAAAAATGCTTGTAGCTCTTCACCCGTCAAATCTATTACGTCGCGTTCTTTTAGAAATCTTTGGCGTGCTTTCTCAATATATACAATCGTATTTCTAAGAATAATATCTATTATATACAGGTACGTATCAAAAAAAAAATTGAAAAAAATCAATCATGTTTTTGGCATTTTTAGCTTTCCTTTCGATCCAGGTGAGTTCAATACGATGTTGTGGGCTCTTTGTCATATACTTTGATTTGAGCACGTTTGGGACCATTTTGTTTCCTTGTCTTTTTCTAAGTAATGCTTAAAAAAAAACTTTATTTCCTATTTCATACTCACTCTGCTCAGCATCAAACTAACTCTGCTCAGCATCAGAACAATGATTATGTTGCTCAACAGAGCATTTTTCAATGGCTAGCTCATTGTTACTTTCATCAAATGGCTCCTCTTTGTTCTCATTCAGAAGTGCCGTTATCTGTTCTATATTTAGACAGCGGCTTGTCATAGCGCTGTTTTACCCATAAAGTTGAAATTAACTACAAGTTCAACCCAAACTTTTAAAAAAGAAAAATAAAATTTAACTACATACATCGAAAAATTGCACAACACTTTTATTTGCACTCTCTTCTAAACCGTGTGGTTAACACAGCTGCCATAGGAATACTGAGAAGAAAGATAGATGTAAGCTAGTAGGCTATCAGGATACACAGGCCAGTACGCGTAATATTTGCTGAAATACAAAGTTAGTAAACACGCGACTAACTAAAGGTTAAGCTCGTCTAAAGTTGCTGGCTAGTTAGCATAGACCAGTGTCTTGATACAGCCAATCACACGTTCACCAAATTTACCTTTCAATAAATCGATAGTGTAGGTATGCTGTGTGGCTAGTTGAACTATCTTGTTGAAACAACATATCGTTGGTATCAAGCTCATCCAATTCTGGCCACAAATAATCTTCCAACATAATATGATAGCGCACTCCATGGACGGTTGCATGACGGTTGTTATCATCCACGAAAAAATATGGGCCAATCACACCCCAGCATGAAAACCGCACCAAACAGTAATTTTTTGCAGGTGCAATCGTGTCTCAAGGAGTGGTACGACATCTTTTTGGCACCAAAACGTTCAATAAAGAAAATGAACTCAAACTCATCCACTATAGCACGCAAAGTCTGTCGTGTGGGACGATTATTACGGCCCAAAATTGGATTAAGCGCTCTTAAAGTTGCGACGACCAACTCAGAATTTCGGTAGTAATTTTTGATAATTTTCAAACGTTGCTGGTTCGTGAATTTTACCATGGTAAAGTTGTTGACTTTAACTAACGTTGTGGTATTGACAGTTTATTGAAAAAATTTAAGCGTGCGTTCATATAAAGACACGAAATCGTTATGTTCATAATGGAAAACCCTATACTTGTACTAGGTACACTCCTAGCAGCTTTTTCAATATTCGAATGGAGTTTCAAGTGAAAAGTTTTGAAAGGATCCTTTAAACCTTAAAGTTGAAAATCAAGTGGACCTAGAGCAAGCCATAGGAACAAAATTATAATGGACCGGTCCAAAACATTGGCTGCAATTTGTTACCAAAAGCACCCCTGATTTGAACCATTTCATTTATATGCCATGATATAAATGAAGTCATTATTTGATGCAATCAAAATATTTTTTGAACTCAAGCTGTTGGTTACAAAGCACAGCTATAGGAGCACTTTACTGCTACCAATCTTTTTTTAAAACGAAGTTTGGGTGACTTCAAAAATACCAAATGGGCAATTTGATATTTCTTTGAATGCGAAAAAGTGATTTGATGTCTTGAAGATGCAAATACCTTAGTTAACCAATAGAAATCAATCCAATTCAAATTATGTGCGTACGCAATTAGCGACAAAAATTAATTTCCACACCAATAGTCATATCAAATTTCCACAACTCATTTCGCTCCATCCATATTATTAAACGCTTAACCACATTTATTGTAACTTGACCACCGACCAATATCGCTCAGCGAGAATAATAATTTCTCTGCTCGTATTTTATGTTTAATTAGCATGATGTTGAAACATACTTTAAGGAGTTTTAAGTGTTTTCTTTCGGTAGGGATATGCTGGCCACTTCATTGCCTTCTGGTTTCTCGCAATATTGGCACATTAAAGGGCTTTAAACGCGCAAACAGACCGTTTAAACAAATTCACTATATTGGAACTTAAATGGTTGATTGCGCTGCCACACACGTAGACTGTTTGTCACGCTGTAGTGGTGTTTAGCACCTTGGCGTTCACCTTTTGTTTTCCATCATGCAAGCACTCAAACAAATTGCCGTTTTTCTCGAATTGTGCGATTCCTTGAAATAAGTTTCAGCCTTAACGACTCTGTTAAGAAGTAGCAAATAACTTACATTCCAAGGTTAAGATTATTTGCTTTAGTACTTCTGGTAAAACGTTTTTAAAAATTCTTTGTGATCATTGACGTAATTGAGTTCGCTTAGCTGCGATCCCTGAGAAGATAAGTCCTTTTGATGTCTGGGACGTGTTGCTTAATTTTGGTTTTTAAAATTGCTTAGTATGAAGGAACTTATAGACTAGTAGGTAAAAGTAACCTTTTGTACGTACATATGTCTCTATTTGTAACAAAATCAACAATTCTAAAACAGGTTCTACATTCATACATAATTATGCCCTCTTACTATCTCAAGCCACAACAGCAGGTTGATGCAAATTCTATATGCCAATTAATTATACGTGTTTGCTAATTAGCCACCATTTAACTGCAAAGAATCGTGCTTATTTGTCGTGTTTAATTGAAATTGAGGTTGGTCAAGGTAATTTGCTACTTTTCCTCACATTCTGTCATAACGATTACTGATCTCTAAAGAAGATATAAGGAATCGTATAGTTTCCTTGCACCTTAATTGATTAGTATGAAGATTAATCTTGAGGTGTGCACGTAGAAGTCGTTTGTTGCAGCATTTGACGTGTACGAGGATGTTATCTCCACTGAATATCTTTGATTAAACTTCGTATCTGTTTTTGCAAATGAAATCTTGTGAAATTTAGCTTCTTTACAACAGGTTGGTGTTTATTCATCTGCCTTAGAATTCCCTTTTGTAGATAACGAAAAGGGTGGAAGCTTTCAACGGGCCAATTAAAAAGCAAAATATAAATTCAGAAAAATAATTGCTGAAGCACCTTATTTGCTAGAAGTTGTTAACTTTGAACTTATGATTTTTGAATTTCTATCCGAATGAGGCCCTTGTACAAAAATTGAATGATTCTTGTAATTTTGAATTTTTTAAGAAGCATACTTGAGACCTGAGAACGAAAAAAAGTAGCCACACCAAAGGCTCAACAAACAAATAAACCAGCATTACAAGATACGAAAAAACAACAATCCATGATGCTGATACCCACTAAGCGCGGGAGGAACAAATGGTAGCGCAAATTACTATGCGGTACTTGTTGTGATTAATGACGATATGGATATCGAGATGGAGTGCCAAGAAAACGTAGGTAATATAAATGATTCTAGTGATAATTTTATTGAATACTTAGATTCAAAAACTAAGGAGAATGATAAGAAGCCAACGGGTTTATCTGCTGGTTCTCCTATTAAAAATAATAAGAAAACTAAGAAAGTTTCTCTCGATTAATGTCTTTGGGCAGTGCGGAGGGGACATAGTTTGATAATTTCGAAGTTAAGAGAGTGACCGCTGATAAACTCACACACGCACAGGTAGCGAAAGATGCTCTTAATAGTGTAAAAGCTCCTCACTTCAAATGCACGCCAACAGTGGAAAAAAATCAGACCTTCCTGTTGAAAAGCTTGGACTGTGGGGAATACAGTTGATCTCTTTGAAATGTTACAGGAAGCAGAACCAACTGTCACATTCATTAGTGTGAGATCAACTGTTGAAGGCAAAATATTGCCATTTTATTTGGTACAAATTTCTGGCAATAGAAGTCCAAGCGCTTTCCAAAACGTAAGGTACTTGAACTTTAGAGTTGTGAGGTGGGAGTGTCTTCAAAAAACCAGTGGTACAGATGCCAAAGATTTAGTCATTCGGCTGGCAATCGTACCATGCACTATTTCTGCGTTAAATGTAAAGATCCTCATGCCTGCGGTGAATGCAAATTGGCTCAGATGGAGCCAAAACAAAAATTATATTGTGTTAACTGCGGTATTTTTGGTCATCCAGCATCATATTGAGGATGCCCTTGGTATCAAGATGCAAAAGTTAAATTTTCTCCAAAACAAACCCAAATAGTGTTACCTTCTAACTTCGTCAAGCCCGGAGTATCATTCGCACTTCCTGCTAGAGGATTAGCTGATAACAATTTAAATAAAATAAATAATGTAAGTGGCTATAATGAACTTGTTCTTAAAATTTGCCAAAAAATTCAATATCTTTCGGTAAGAATAAATAAGCAAGATTTTCAGCGTTTAGTCCAACATGCTTCAAAATAGCTTATCACCCAGTAACATTTCCATGGATAAGCTTCATCTCATCTCGATCAACGTGAACTCCATTGTTACTATCATCGATGTGACCATCTCCTTGAATTCATTGTTGAGCAAAAGCTTCATATCATGCATCTCACTGAAGCCATTCTCAATTCATGGTACTCCATGAAATTTAAGAACTTTAAATTCGTAAAACGATGAAAATGGTGATGGGGGAGGTGGCACCGGGATATTGGATAGAAGACCCTATTGTTTCCAAAATATTGAAAAAGTCGAATTCAAAAACTTTGAATCTCTTGAAGTGTCCGGTACCAAAATCTCACTGCCAGGTGGGGATAACCTCTGTGTTATCTCTGCCTATGCAACTGGTCGAAATGTTCTCAAGTTCAAGGAGGAGTTGAATTTCTTGTTTGAAATAGTCGAATTGAACAGGCTGCATAGTTATTATATTCTTGCTGGTGGCCTGAACGCCAAGCAGGAATCATGGCTGAATGCCTACAATAATCCCAGAGGTGTATTCCTGAAATCGTGGATAACGGAGAACCAAATTGAATACAGGTGCCATCTATCTCGGTCGGAGTTCGCAACATACCCTAGGACAAATTCATATTTGGACCACTGCATTGCTGACACGAGACTTGAATTTAGCTTTAATAGTCCTAACCGGAAGCTGCAATAGTGACCATAACGCAATTGTAATGGAAATCAATCATCAAAGGGATGATTTCTTCCTCATTCCAGTTCAACATGAAAATCATCGGTTGAATTTCAAAATAACTAGTTGGGGAAAGTTCCAAAAGAAGTTTGATCGAGATTACCAGAAGCACTGTTCTCCTTCTATTGATGGCAGGAATCTAATTAACGATGAAATATGTAGATCACTGCCTGTCGAAGTTGGAGAAAGTGACGTTGGAAACAATTGAGAAATTAGTTCCGAAGATTAAACATCGAAATCGTATGGAAAGATATGAAATACCAACCATTGTAAAGTTAAAAAGATTGAAAAGCCTTCTTCTCACATGCGTCAACAATATTTACTGGTGATTTTTGGACTACATTCATCCCTCATTGGCTTTGTTGAAGTTACACCTAAAAATGTCCGAAACTTAATTCGTGCATCCTTCAGCAGTGAGATCAGCAATCTATGGGCGGAAAAACTAAAGGATATGAGCCCAGAAGACCAAGATGGTGTTTTTGCGAAAGTGATTAGCTTATTGAGTAAGAAGTCTTGAATGAAGGGTTCGTATCTTGGAGTCGCTAGGGATGAGATAAATCTTCTCGATAGAACTGGTATCGAAATTGATAGTACGACTCCGGATGAAAATAGAAATAGGATTATATATGATGGTTCGCATTAACTTGCTCTGATTAGAACTCACTTTGAATTGGTTCATCTACCAAACCCCAAAAGAGGGAATCTAATACTTTCTGAGGACGTTGTAGCAGGAGTTTCCGACTTCAAATTAAGCCTGAATGGCAAATAAAATCTTCATTTCAATGAAGTATTGACATCTGAACTCATACTGAGCTTGAATCTTATTGATTATTTTGCCAGCTATGAAGACTTGTGTTTCATATTTGGCAAGATAAATAACAAGAAATTATATGGTATCAACGATGATCCAAATATAGTTCTTCGACATTTGCCTGAGGTTGCTATTAGAAATTATCGCATATTGTTCAACAACATGTTGAGCAATTCATATTTTCCAAATGAGTGGAAGAGGCCAAGGTATTTCCAATCTTGAAGCCTTAAAATCCATCGCCCAATCAGGTTGCTGCCTAACATCATCAAGATGTCTGAAGTGATACTAAATGGAGCATTAAACGCCCACATTGAGAAATATGAGTTGATGCCAAATTGCCAATTTGGTTTTGTGCCAGGCATTCGAGCACACATGTGATAACGAAAGTAACATTTGCTGGAAACTAAACAACAGAGAATGTGTTGGAGCATGTCTCATTGATATGGAGAAAGCGTTCGATTCGGTGTGGTTGGATGGACTAGTTTTTAAACTCCTTCAGGACAGGTTCCCCAGACACATCATCACCATGATGTGCAATCTGTTATACGGGAAATCATTTGTTGTTACTAATCGAAATTTGTCGACAATCCGCGACTTCAAGGTCTTGAATGGTCTACAGCAGGGAGCAGTTACTGCACCTCTGCTCTTTTCAATATGCATTCGCAAGCTTTTGAATGGTTTTAATTTTATTGTGCCGCTAACGAGATCATTGGTAGCGTTTGCGGATGATCTGATCATCTATACGGAAGACCAAAAAACTAGAATACTTCAGAGCAATCTTAAAAAAATGTTTAATGATGTGCAGCTGTACACAGAAAATTGGCGAATGAATTTTAATGCGCAGAAGTATGAAGCAATTTCGTTCCGGATAACGCTGCAGGAGGCCAGTCAAGACCTGAACGTAATTGGAAGGATTTCCACATTATGGCTGGTGAGGGTGTTCAGAGCAGGTTCCACATAAAGCCTGTGTTTGATACGTCGGTGTTCATCTCGATCAGTATCTGTACTGTACTGAACATGTTAAAATTATGCTAAGTAAAGCACAACAGGTTATGTAGACAGACCTACGCTCGTATCAGAAGGTTTTTGTACTCACCTTACAAAATGCTGTCACCAGCTACGAATAAAGTCAAGAAACGTCAAAGAGATTTGCTCGTTTAAAAGAAAATCCATTGTTTCTCCATTTTCAACAAACGAAAATCATGAAATCCCAAAAGCATTTATGTCATCGACCTCATCTAAAAATTTTAAGAAGATCAAATCAAAACTGCAGTGTCTGATTCGATGGAAAATACAAAAAAAATGTGTTATTGTTGTTGTAATTGGAGGAATTTAAAATGGATATAACTTCCGTGAATATCACACAAACTTCATCAAACTTACAGAGTATTAGGATATTGTGTAAGGCTACTTAAATAATGAGTTTTGTTGGGCTTGAAGGCATCCACATGATTTTATTGCAGAAAGTATGAAATTCAAAGATCATACCATTTTTAACAAAGGTGAACGAATTTTGGATTCTGAGGTATTTGTTATTGTTATACTCATCAATACAGGTGTCCAATCGAGAGGGGGAAACACATTTTTCATGTTTTTCCCCCGGTGCCCCCACTGAAGCAAAAACTATCAGTTCAAGAGCTGTTTTGAAAAGCTCTTAGAAAGAACTTTCATTTGATACTCATATCGACTATCTTTGATGCATTTTTTTCAGAGGCCACTCCCCTGTACTGTGATCATCGATTCAGGGCCTATTTTTTTGAACCCTATAATGGTTCCAAAGCCCATTTGTTGGAAGCTCTCTCCTGCCTCCTCGACTTGTTTCACATATGAGTATTAATTGTAGGTACTCATATTCAGTCATTCGTTAAATTGAATCAAGTGTTAAAAGCATGCACCTTAAACGTTAAAGTTGGAGAATAATAGCTCAAAATCGTTCAATCTTTTCATTTAAAACAGCCACCGTTTTGTTTTACGATTATTGATACCACTAGTTGCAACAGTTCTCAAAGATATTTATGCTATCTATCATTCCTGAAACTTTCATGTAAATCCTAGCAAGTCTGTAGTGTCTGAGTCGGTAAAAAGCGCATATTGCTCCATAGCCATATGTTTCCATAGTAATACAGCACATTTTGTTCCATAGTAATACAGGAAAATTCAAATCGCTATAACTTCGTGAAACACCATTCGATCTTTGCGAAACTTTCAGGACAGTTCAATCTTATAAATAGTCATCTGCATACTTTAATGAATTTAAATGTACCGTTAAGATTTTATTGAAGAAAACGTAAAATCGATAAATCATACTATTACTAACAAAGTTGTGTGAATTTCGGCTTCTCACATATTTGTTGTTTTTGTACTCATAAAGGCTTACCTTCAAGATTTTTGTCAGATTTTTCGAATGAAACGTGTCCAATCGCGAGGAGGGGGGGGGGGGGTTACACGAAAAGTTCATACATTTCCCCTCCTCCTGCCTCCACAGTACCGGTAAGGTAATTTTAAGATTTCATTGAGACCTTTCCAACGACACCCTACTCGACTACCAACGATGAAAAAACATTTTTGAAGGGTCACCTCTCTATATGGAGAGATCCCCTTAAACCCCTTTAAAAAATTTTCCACCTCAAAAATTTCAAGAAGTCACCACTTCTGACCTTTTTACAAAGTTTCATGGCTGTAGCTTCTATAGTTTCGGAGAAAAATCCTGTGACATACAGACCGATGGACGGACGGACGGACGGACACAGGTCGTGACGTCATGGAGCTTCGACGACTCTTTCATTTCAGATACATTGATACTTAAACATATTGCAATATACTGTTAAAAGCTTTTTTGTCAATATTGTATCATTTGTACATTTATGAAGTCTCCGTATGTCTTTTTTCGCAGTTTTACAAATGAAAATTACGCTTCCAGAGAGTGTTTTCAATAATCCTCTTGTTTTGTAGCCAATCTTTTGAATATTCTCCTTGTGTTGCTGATATACATGGTTGACAGTTTAGAACTTTGCAGATTTTGAAAACAATAAATTCGTCAATATACGTGATAACGTGGTTCGCATATACAGACAATTTTGTTGGGTCAGCCGCGTAATTATGCTCATCAAGAAACTGTTTATCAAATTCACGTAACTGAATCCTCCCATCTTCGAGCATTGCTGGTCGGTCAATAGTATTATTAATTGCACGTAATGAATGAGAAGAAGTTGCATTAAGAACGACTATTTCTTCCAGAGGTAAACAATTCCCCATACCACCATCTCGAAGTTGGCATCGAAATAAATGCTTCTTATAGCTGGCTTTGAAATTGTTTTACCGTTGGATTATTATTATAGCCCAGACTTGATCTTATCGATGGAATTTATTGGCATCTACACTGAATCCATAACAGCTCGTTGCTTCACTGGTGTCACATAGTTGCTAAACGAGTAATTCGCTCGTTAGTTTTACTAGTGTTAAAAATTTATAATAAAACTATTTACCTTCGACAACGACGAAAGAGCTTCGCTGCTCAGTGAATTAGTAGATCTCGAACCCATTGACATGCCAATGGTATTAGTCTGTAAAATTAAACTTGTGTCAAAACTCTAGAACTAATTCATAGTGTAAAAATTTTACCAATTGTCCTCGATCACTTCCTATTACAAAGGGAATCACACCTTCTCTCGGTACCCTCCGGGTTGCAAGTCTTATTAAATCGGAACCCGAAAAACGTTCGGAGTATATCGAAGCTTATATAGTCTGTGTGGTCTAGTGGTTAGAGCATGAACGCAGAAGCCGAAAGTCCCAGCCTCAAATCTCGTTGAGAGCAACGTGATTTAGTTCAGGGGATTTTTCGGACAGACTATGAGTGTTCACTCAGTGGTGATATGTGCTGATTTAGTCAAATCATATCATAGCTGAGCGGGCACACGGGAGCATGGTACTGACCAAACCAACTTCCGAAAAAATCAATACGGTCATGAAAATGAGATTCTCTAACGTGTTATTTTATCAGATATACAGGTATTTTGCTTGAAACGCTTAAACTTCTAACTTGAATCACTCAAGCTTCTTCAGTGAGATCTCACTGAGGGGACTTGCGTGATTCAAGTGAAATACCTGTATATCAGATATAATAACACATTAAAGATGGGAAAATAAATACCTCGCGGGGCTTCGTGATCCTTCTTTTTATAAAACTTTGTATAACTGGCCAGACGAATCTTGGTATAGGTAATCACATTTGTTCGTCATATATAATATGGTTCACATTGAATTCATAACATAAATGGAAAAGCCTCTGAAGCTATGTCCTGATCCAGCCAACGGGTCTAGAATTTGCAAAAATCACCTAAATTCTTCCGGAAAAATTGCTTGGTGCCGCAGCATAAACTCAATGTGGCGATGGAAAAATAAATATGCATAAACGGTGTAAACACTTTTTTATATTTTTGTGCATTAAATTTTCGTTAGAAACAAGAAGTACAACCTTTACCTGAAGCATCAAAATATTTTGATTTTATAGTGTCTTATCCATAAATTATAAAAATTTTTAGTTAATAATTTGCACGGAGTTTTTCAACAGATCAAATTATCTTTTAACTTACCGAGAAAGCCAATTATACGTTAAAAGTACCCCATATTTTTGGGCGATATTGTGTGAAAGTTAACCTTATAAAATGGCCACCACCATGACTTAAACACAATTTAGTGGAAGCTAATTTCATTGAAAAACATTATCATAAATACTGTTTTTCATTCTTCTTCTTTATATCAATACTTAACGATGAAACGACACTCCTGCTGGCCGGCAGTGGCTTTTATTGTAGCAATTTTTCACTATGCACATCATTTTTTCCACTATTCACAAAACTTGAATTTTTTTGCACTATATTAAAGTCTTTACAATTTTTCACTGTCTAATTATTCAGTTATCACCTCATTATGGTTTGCCACTCTCGAAATCTGAATTTGGACTGGACTGGAACACAGAGAGTTTGTTTACACTCGAAAACACTTTCTGAGCAAGCCAAACTTGACAGACAACGCAACAAAACATATGATGATAAGAAGAATCCTCCTTATCAACAGGGAGAATTGATCACAAAAAAAAGTCGTGTTCCATTTGCATTTGGCCGTTTCTGTTAGCTAACATACCTGTTCCATGGTTGGCCCAAGCTGACAGAGTTGATATTAGGTGTTCCATTCTCAAAGGGGCCAACACATTAACGTGAATCCCCTGACGGATTTTCCCTGCATCGTAATGCGTACTCACTTGTTTGGGTGGACCTGTGAAGCCTACTTCCCGCAGACTTATGCGGGCAAACAACTATGCACGGGAGGACAACATAAATAAAAAGTTATTTTTCGTTTTGGCTTGGTCCTGTTTTGTAAAAATGACACGCCATCTATGCGTTTTATTTCAAACATGCATGGTTACACCATGATTAAGCTTTAACGTAGGTTATTTAGCGTAAGCGTCTATTTCACAGTAAGAAAAATGCTTCTTGCGCGGTCCTTTTCAATGTGCTTTGGACGAGGACCCATGTAGCCCACGCCTAGCTACGCCACTGATCCTAGCACCATTTTTACAGTTTGTCTATAACGTTTTCTCATGGTGACGAGATTATTAGTTAACGCGTTCTCGCGATTTATGCTGACGACAGGTCTGGATTGCATGATGACACCTGATGCACTAGAATTCCAGATTCTGGTGAAAATGCAAATGTGCAACATCAACAATTTAGCATTAGATTCAAATAGAAATTAAAATTGTAGCTCAGTTCCATTGTAACCTTTAATTAGAAAAGACGGGCCTTGCCCCCAATAAATAAAAATATTTTTTTCACATTATCCCGCGTTGATTTATTAACTGGCGCCCAACTCAAGGGGCACTTGCGCACGCGTTACGCTTAACTAAAGTTTCAAAAGTCTTTTATTAAAATGCAAAGGATTGACAGGGTGATCTCTACACGAGATCATTAAGTATTTTGTCGTACATTGCGCTGAGACTGGCCTAAGTCCAAAAAAATTGCAATTCGGTTCGCAAATAAGGATCTTTTTTAACTCTCGTTAGTTCACTGGTCGTGATAAAAAAGGACTAGTTACTTATCGCAAGCAAAGCATTCTGAAATCACGCGTGTGTGCTCCTGCATATTCAACCCCAGTATTCTCTGTAAAACAAGAGGACAAGAAGGACACTCAGTCCTCAATAAAGGACATCGAGACTGAAATCAGCACTAAAAAGTGTCTTCAAGGAAACAACAAACAAATTTGTCAACGATTCAACGACCGGGACAGGAAAAATGTTGCTTATATGAGTATTAAAAATCCTTGTGAATTTCGAAATATTTGTAAAATTACGCCAAACGATAATAAAATAATAAACAAGTTGAGTAGACAGACCTTTGCTCATGTCACAAGGGTTTTGTACTCAACTTACAAAATGCAGTAACTAGCAACGAATAAAATCAAGAAACACGTCATGTTCGAGGATCATACTATTATTAACTAAATTGAAAGAATTTTGACTTCTGAGTTATAACCATAAATATCTCGCTTGATAATTTTTTCAGATTTTTTAGATCACGGGTGTCCATTCGCGAGGGAGGAAACACATTTTTCATGTATTTCCCCCCCTGCGCCCACCTTAAGAAAAAACTGTCAGTTTAAGAGCTGTTATGAAAAGCTCTCATAGAGAACTTCCTAGCAAAGCTGTAGTGTCTAAGTCGGTAAAAAGCGCATATGGTTCCATAGCCATATGTTTCCATAGTAATACAGGGCACATTGTTCCATAGTAATACAGGAAAATTCAATTCGCTATAACTTCGTTAAGTACTATTCGATCTTTATAAGATCTTTATGATCTTATAAATAGTCATCTGTTTGTTAAATTTTATTTAATTTAAGGGTAGCGTTTGGATTTTATTCAAGAAAACATAAAATCGATAAATCATACTATTACTAACAAAGTTGAGTGAATTTTGACTTCTCATGTATTTGTTGTTATTGTACTCGGTAAGGCCTACACTCATGATTTTTTTCAGATTTCCTGGATGGAAGGTGTCCAATCGCGAGGGGGGGGAGTTCGTACATTTCCCCTTCCCCTGCCCCTCTCGGTACTAATTTTTTTTTTGAGGGGTCACCTCCCTATATGGGAAGACCCCCCTTAAACCCCTTTGAAAAATTTTCCTACCCTTGAACTTTCAAGAAGTCACCACTTCTGACCTTTCCACAAAGTTTCATGGCTGTAGCCTCTATAGTTTCGGAGAAAAAGTGCTGTGACATACAGACGGACGGACGGACGGACAGACGGACACAGGTCGTGATTGCAATAGGGTTTTGTGTTTTAGTACAAAACCCTAAAAACCAGATTCAATCAAATTGTATATTTCAGTAGATCGCTATATATGTACATTTGTGAATTTGTGAAATTTAAATAATGAAAGACCAGATTCAATCATATTGTGAAATTTTGAAGTGAAATTTTTGTGACGAAGATTAAAGTTCAAAGAATTTCGAACTAATGATAACTGTGTTAAAATCTTATCGACTGCAAAGAATATCGTTTGTGAATTATCAAGCTAAAACAAAAGTTAAATAATAACGAAGTGAATTTTCTGTAAATCCAATATTGTAAAGATTACTCGATTAAGATTTGTTTCATTTTGTCATCCGAATTGTGAATCTTTCATTGCTTTTTGCTGATCCAGAAAGGGAACATGTGTGTATAGGTCCTCATTGTGGTTAATTCGTTTTCTCTCTCGTTTTGTTGAAAGGGTGTATAGTGCGTGCCTGAAATCTAGTGTCCAATTCCTCAAAGCAGGCTTCTTTTTGGAACATTCGTATACCTTTTTAATATAGTCGAGTGATTGGTTGATAAAAATGTTTAACCCCAGTAACCTTATTCACGCCCCGAAATTCAATCTTGATTCTCTCAGTGAGGCTATTTCTAACATCGATATGCCAGGTCCTAGTACTGAACCTAATAACGACCAAAATTTTCCTGCTAACAGTGAATTGATCCAAACGATCTCGCGAGTGATTATTGATACCCTTCGGACCCAAGGAAAAGAAATTTTCCAGTCCTTTATAAATTCGACTTCTGAAATTGATGATAATGATGTGTCTGTTAACGTCAATAACGACGAAAATCTATCAAGTATGAACAGGTTAAGAGTTTGAGAATTTTTTTTGGGGAACCATACGAATTTAACTCTTGGCGGTAAAGTGTCGATAGAATTTCGAAAATCTATGGCCATTTAAGAGGCACCCCTAAGTACTATGGAATTTTATCGGTTATCCGAAACAAAATAGTAGGTTACGCTGACATAGCATTAGAACCGTACAATACCCCTCTCAATTTCAAAGTGTCTCGCTCTGCATTATGCAGACAAACGGGATCTAGGTACCCTGGAGTACCAGATGACGACTCTGGTGCAAGGCGGAAATACTATTCCTCAATTTTACCACGACGTATATAGCTATTTGTCATTGATCCTTAACAAACTGGGATCCATCGATATGAACCAGGACGCCATGAACATCATGACGCAATCATATCGTGATAAGGCCTTAGATACATTTATCAGGGGGTTAAGAGGTGATTTACAAAGGCTGCTCCGTATTCAAGAACCCGTAGACTTACCTCAAAGCACTACATCTATGTTTTAAACCCCTGAACATGGATTATCGCGCTCAATATGCGAATAATTCTAACTCAGGGGCTCGGAAATATTGTAATAATCCTCCTCCAGTACCACCTCGAAGAATCAATTCTAATGCCATCAAGCCAACTCCCATTCCAGCACCTAGACGCAAGACCCTCGAGCCCCCTTAACAACCGCGATTTTATCAGCAGGGTATTCAACAAACTCAGCAACCACAATTCAATCAGCAGGGTATTCAACAGCCTCCACGTGAATTTGGGTTTGATAGACCACCTCCTCGGCCACTACGAGGTCCCGTTTCAACGGAGTTCGACCAATTTTTGAGGATCCACATGGCAAATTACGCAAATAGGCCTCAGAGACAGTACTATGTACAAAAGTGCCCTCAACAACTTAGCCAGAGACAACACCCACCCCAAAAGGTTCAAAGGCTGTTTTACACGGAACCTGATTCTGTTGATTCAGTCGATCCAATAGAAGAACAGTATGAAGAAGAAATCAAGGAAGAGGATAAAAACCATGACCAGACGATTTCCGAATATACAGACTCACAGGACGAAAAACATTTGGATATTGACAAAAAACTCGAAGATATTTATTTTTTAGGCTAAAGCGCTCTTCACTTCCTTACTTTGAGCATACCTCAAAAAGTGGAGAGCGTCTGCGATTTTTGATTGACATGGATTCTAACAAAAATTATATACAGCCCCGACATTTAAAATATCCCTTGCTTAATGAAAAAACCTTCTACGCTAATTCCGTTGGAGGCAGCATAAAAATCACCCATCATGCGTTCGTTAACTTATTCGGCCCTCAAACAGATAGAAATAAATTTTTCGTCCTTCCGACTCTTGTAGCCTTCGATGGGATTATTGGTAATGATACCCCCAAAAACTTGAACGCAGTCATTTATACTAACGAAAATTTTATGACCCTATTTCCAAATCTCCTTACTCCTGTGAAACAACACGCTTCCGAAACGGTCAACAAAATAGATATAAGGACAATCCATCTCAACCAAGTACAAAAGTTAAAAGTTAAAAATGTTTTGAAAAATTGTTCCAAATTGTTAACAGAACCAGATGAGAGTTTAACATACACACAACAACTGATGATCCCGTATATTCAAAACCATATCCGATGGCCTTGAAGACAGTAGTCGAGACGGAGATTAATAAGCTCCCTAAGGATGGAATAGTAACACCATCCAAATCTCCCTGTAACTCTCCTGTTTGGATCGTCCCCAAAAAACAGGACACATCAGGAGAGAAAAAGTATCGCATAGTGATTGATTATCGCAAGCTTAATACAATCACCATTGCAGACAAATACCCGATTCCAGAGATCAACGAGATTCTGGCCAATCTGGGAAAAAATAGACTATTTTCTATTGTCGACCTTAACGCTGATTCCATCAAATACCACTTAAGGAAAGTGATATACCTAAAACTACCTTTTCTGTCAACAATGGCAAGTTTGAATTCACATGCCTCCCCTTTGGATTAAAAAATGCACCATCCATATTCCAGAGGACTCTTGATGATATTTTAACACATAGGTGTTCGCTGACATCATCATTTTTGGAAGTGATGAGGAAGAACACTTTCGAAACTTGGAGAAAGTATTGAAAACCCTAGAAAGCTCCAACATGAAGATTCAGTTGGACAATGTGAGTTCCTCAAAAAGGAAGTTAAATTTCTGGGATTCATAATCAGTGAAGATGGCATCAAGACCAACCTCCAAGAAAGTGGAAGCAATAGCAAACTTACAACAAAACAAAACTTACGATCGTTTTTGGACATGTGGGGGTACTACCGTCGATTTATCCAAAACTACGCCAAAATTGCTAAGCCCCTGACTTCTCTTTTAAGAGGAGAAGATGGACGAGTGTCCAAAAATATGTCAAAGGGTAAAAAATTCATCTCGATTCGGAAAGCCTAGCCGCGTTCAATAACTTTAAAAACTGCTTGATCTCTCAGGAAGTCGTCTTGAGACACACAGACTTTGAAAAAGAATTTCAGTTGACTACCGATGCTTCCGACTACGCTTTAGGTGCAGTCCTCTCGCAGGACCGTGCTATCATTCGGGCTCTGAACTCTTTGCGAAGCTATCTCTATGGTTCTCGTAAGGTTAGAATTTACACTGACCATCAACCTCTGACGTATGCAATGAGCAACAAAAACACGAACCACAAGATGAAAAGATGGAAATCCACTTTGGAGGAATATAATTACCAATCGGAATATAAACCAGGCAGAGCGAATGTTGCCGCTGACTCCTTCTCACGGCCTCCAAAAGATGCTTTAGTTAATTCTCTGGCTCCTACCGTACATAGTGACGAAAGTTCGTCCCAAAATCTTATTCCGACCGCTGAGTCACCTCTCAATGCCTTCCGAAATCAAATCATCCTAAGGATTGGTGACGAAGATAGTTACCAATTACAACATCCTTTCCCAAATCACTCTAGACACATCCTCATAAAGTGGCAATACTCATCAGCTGATATAATAAACATCTTCAAGCGTTACCTGAATCCGAACACAATAAACGGCCTTCTCACATCCGAAGAAGTCATGGGCTACATTCAAGAAATTTATCCTATACATTTCAATAGCTATCGAATCCGATACACACAAAAGCTTGTTGAGGATATCGCAAGTGAAGTGGAACAGGAAGAAAGAATCCTGCAAACCCACAAAAGAGTCCATCGTAACGCTGAAGAAAACCACCTGCAAATTCTTGAAAACTTCTAGTTCCCAAAGATGGCGGCAAAGATAAAAAGCTTGGTGAAACAATGTAGTGTGTGCAAGGAGAGCCAATACGATCGGCATCCCAATAAACCCTTACTAAACTCAACACCTATTCCAAAATACCCGGGTCACACAATCCACATCGATTTGTTTAGCACCGAGAAGCACAGAGTCCTGACCGCTGTAGACAAATATTCAAAATTTGGCCAAGCAAAAATTATTGCCTCTAAGCCCATTGAAGACATCAAACAACCCCTGACCGATCTGCTTTTTTTATTTTTGTGTCGTTAGCGACAATGAAAGCTCACTTAGATCAGCTTTCATAACATCGTTAATGGCAGACGATCTGAAAATTAGAGTTTACAGAACACCACCATACACGAGCGAAGCCAACGGTCAGGTAGAAAGATAGCATAGCACCCTGACTGAGATAATGAGATGCCTGAAGAAGGATGGACCTTTTAGAAAGTTCGAGAATCTGTTACAGGGAGCCGTCCACGAATACGACTGTACGATACATTCCACAATCGGAAAAAAACCCATCGAGTTGTATTTTTGACGAATTCCGAGAATAGAGCCCGAAGAACTAGAAAGGATTCGATTATCAAACTTGGACAAATTAAAATCAAAGCAGCAAAGGGATATGACGAATTACAATAAGACTACACATCCAACTAAGAATTACGAGATAGGCGAGAAATCAATAAAAGAAAGGGATTTAAACTTACACCGAGATACAAGCAAGAAACAGTTAAAGAGAGTTTCAACTCAACCATTTTGACTGAATCTGGCAGAATTGTGCATAAAAGTCACATCCGTAATTAAACTTCCCTTTCAGCTTACTCTTGCTCCAAGCCGCCTATGCAAAAATCGAAATCTTGGACTTCTCAGCCTCAGAGATCATCTCGTTTCACACAGGAAGGGCTAAGATTCAAGATGTTACATTTCAAGCTGATCCAAACAACTGATATGGACCAGTATGAACGCTTCGTCTCTGAAATTGAACCTGTATTTAACATATCGGAAGTTAGGCACTATACCTCTTCAGCACACTTATCCTTTGAGCTTCAACAAATCCGCGAACTAATTCGAAATCTTAAATCCAGGAAAATTAAAAGATCACTCGACTTTCTAGGGACTTCCTGAAAATGGATTGCAGGTAGCCAAGACCACGAAGATCTGGTAAAAATAAAAGACAAGATTAACAACCACCTTCAGAACAACAACAAGCTAGTAATAATTAACAGGCTTTCATCGAAAAAATAAATAACTTAACTTTCATTGCCAATAATTCAATAACTCTTTAAAGAGAATGGTCAAACAAATTATGAAGTAGTTCTCGATATTCAATTTAGACTGTCGCTACTGAAAGATCAATTAAATTTAGCATTCCACTGGGCTAAACTAGGAGTGATCAATTCTGTTATTTTAGCGAAATCTGAAATAAAAATAGCTACCGAAATATTAGATAAGGAACTTTTGCCATATGCAACTATTAAAGAGGCCTTGGATTTTGCCAAGGTTAAAATTATAACCAACATTTCATCAATACTGTATATTATCAATATACCATTAACCACTAGCCCTACATATGATACATTTTTGATTAAAGCTGTAAAATGAAGTAATTCGATCAACTTAGAGTTCAAAACATTTTTAAAATGTAATACTGAGATATTTGGCGTAATTCGTAACTGTAAAAAAATGAAAACATTATCAATTTGTAATCTAAACCAAATTAAGGACATAAGCAACAATTCCTGCATCCCGAAATTATTCAAAAGCGTCACACCGATTTGCAACAGCAGCAGTAGCGAGCATTTACCAACAATCAAAGAGATCGCCCCAGGGACAATACTCTTAAATCGATTCTCTGAAGTTATTTAAGTGGAACAATTCACGAACTGAATGGAACGTACCTACTAAAAATTCAAAACGGTACTATCACAATTAACGGAAGGACCTTTATCAATCGCGAAGCAACCTTTTTGAGCGTCTTACCTCCCATTTTGCAACCCTCTCCCAAAATGGATTTGCACCTGAATAACACAAACGAAATCCAGTTATTCAAAGAAGAAACTAATACGCATCATTATGCAACCTATGGAATTTTCACTATAATAACATTATACATTTTAATAGCCATCTTCTTTAAATTATTCAGGAAATTTTCAACAAAACCTACCGTTGCGAAAATGGAGATTCAACCAGCTCTCCAGCATCCATCACCTTCTCCAGTACATGGATCACCACCAGAAACCGCTGCACAAGCTTCGAAAATCATGAGGTTCAATGACATCAAGTTTTTCTAACACTCGAGGACGAGCGTATCTAAAGTTGGGCGAGTTAACTCGTTCTCACGATTTATGCTGACGACAGGTCCGGATTGCGTGATGACACCTGATGCGCTAGAATTCCAGATTCTGGTGAAAATGCAAATGTGCAACATCAACAATTTAGCATTAGATTCAAATTGAAATTAAAATTGTAGCTCAGTTCCATTGTAATCTTTAATTAGAAAAGATGGGCCTTTTTTTCACATAATCTCGTGTTGATTCGTTAACTTATACTGACATTCCCGGTTCAGTTTTTATCTGCATTATAGACTTGCCAGATTCCGAACCTTTATTTGGTTGTCATAAATTTGGAGTTGATTTTGTCGTGGAAAATATGTATATTTACATTCAATCTATTCAACGAAAAAATATAAAACGTACTATATGTAAATGTTCTGTTTCAGGGATAATATTGCTTCTTAATTTCGGGAATTTGCCAATCTGATTATTATCTCAAATATTCCGTAGTAATTACCTTTGGTTTTATTTGAAACTATTTAAATATTCAGACTTTAAATGAAAATTGTATCCTTTAACGTTCACCTACCAATTTCAAATACATATGGCTACATTAATTAGGCGGATATAGTCTTCAACACTTGCTAGCGCGGTATACCCTCAAAATAGTGCAAACCAATGCGAAATTCAGTTGTCTCTCATAAATAATAATCCAATTACTGAAATATATTCATAATGCATGCATGTAGCTGCCTCAAAATCCATGTCAGCCTCAAACTGTTATACATCGTTTGAGCCAATTATCTTGGAAATCAAAAACTTTGAGAGATTTCCATGGCAATTATAATTGAATCGAAACGATTGCAATCAATCAATCACGTTTAGTCGGTTCTGTTGTAAACTAGAAATGTATCTCTACCCAATTACAATTATGTGAAAGCCCCGTAACAAGCTCCCGCTCGCGATAGTGCAGTGTTCTTATGGTAATGATTTCCAGTTAAATTAATCAAGAATGGATTGGACAACACAACGTACGCTGACGTGCCGGTTTGCAGTACGGTCACAGAAAGGAGTCAGCGAATCGCACAGCGCCATATTAAATGTTTTTTATGTATTATTTGTTGATTGTAATTTTCTTACTATCGAAAATGCAAGACTTCGTACTTGGCGATGCAAGTACGTCTGTCACATATGGGGAAATTCTGCTCTCGGAATGATATGAATGTATATATTCAAATTGAATGACAGATGTCAGCCCAGGGAATGGGTAAAATCGACATTGGCAAAAAAGAAAGATTTTCTTCAGGATGCTGACAGCAACATTTCAACGTGTGACTTGATCGACTTGTTAACAGAATTGCAAGACCTTGAGGGCGATCATACATTATACGATTTATTCACTAGAATCGATTTCAAATCAATCTTGGATCAATTATTTTCATACCAAAACTACTGTCTCTTTCGTTTTGGAATTACCTCAAAAGAATGAAGCAAGATTCTACCTTGGGTGAATTTATGGACCTGAGATAAGACCAATTTTTCTCTATTCTAACCACACATCATTTGTTGGCCTGATCAACTCATGATTTTGCCACATGTATGTAATATCAATCATCAACACGAAAGGAGAAAATAAGAGTTTGATTGCAAGTCCGGTACCAGCTGCAATCAGATATTGATAAAAAGATTGTAAGACAGTATTTGCTCAGCGTCTTTGCGCGACGTGCAAACGAGCCCACAAACTGGCGGCAATGGGCTGATGGCTGTCAATCCTAATTTCACTGGATGACAACAATCTTCTGGGTATCGTTAGTAACAAAGTTAGACTTGTGCAAAGGTACGCCATACTATTCCTTAGTCGCAAAGATGGTGATGCTAATTTCTATTCTAATTAGCTAGTTGTCGTTGTGGTTCAAGTTATTTTTTTCTAACTTCCTCTGTTTGGACTGCAGCGACGTCTTTAACTTCTCTCAAGTATATGAACGGGCATCACATCACAGTCAAGAGTCCGATGGTCGTCAATCTTCGCCTTTAACATATCGACACCGCTGGCTGCTACCGTTGGGCAACGACTAATATGGCATTTTCAGTAATTAACATTCCGCGTTGACATATCGCTTGAAGTGTGCTGATGTTTTATACTAAAATGTCCGGCGACTATATCAGCCAACGAAACAATTTTGCGAAACAAATCTTTGGAAATGATTTTGCTCCTTTTAAGTTCGATGCGTGAGGAACAGTTTGTTTCATTAAAAAATATTCGAATTAAAAAAGATTGAATGAAACGTTACTTCTTGTGTATAGAACTTTGAATATTATCTTATCTAATTGTGATGCTTCACAGATTGTTTTCGGATGATACAGTTGAAAAAGAGTGTCCTGATTTTCGACCTTTTCCCCAACTGCATAATGTTAATTAAATTACATGTACATCAGTTAGAAAGTTGGTTACTGTCGCCAAACTTTACACTCTATAATATTGCTTGGGATTTTTCTGGCTTAAAAGTGGCAGACTTTCTCACGAAAATATATAAATCTCTCGCACGCACAGGGCAGGCACAACAACGAGTGGTAACCACGAAGGTAATTACTATAACCGTGAGAAAATCTCTTTGTCACACTTTCAAGGAGGAATTTGCTTTGACTTTCAAATCAAAGTAATTTATTCAACTGGTTAATGTGGAAAACAAACTAAAGTGCGATTTGTTTACTGAAATCTGTAGTATTTAGGTAGGTGATTATTTGCCGGTTAAAGACTGCAGGGGTGTTCTGCTACCTCAGCGAGCGGAATCAGTGCTACGCTGGAAAGTACCTTGTCGGGAGACGCGTAAGAGCGCTGGCAAGCTAGCTTTGCGGTGTTGTGGGGCGGGTTCTTTTCCCACAGCACAAGGGCCCACGACAAAATATTTTTCGCACTTCCGATTTTTTGATAACTAGAGT
This sequence comes from Odontomyia ornata, assembly GCA_963969285.1. NCBI lineage: Eukaryota > Metazoa > Arthropoda > Insecta > Diptera > Stratiomyidae > Odontomyia > Odontomyia ornata. The sequence goes on along the minus strand of OZ017739.1, from coordinate 341,425,637 downwards.
CAACCAAAAGATGCAGAAGCGGTTAACATTCTCTAGGCGTCAAGGGCCTAGGTAATCTAACGAAAGCGATTATGAAGAAAATAACGCGATAACGAATAACTGGATAGCCGCGCGCGATACTTGAGGCGATTTCGTCCATGCAGAGGATGGTCACGGCCCACAAATAAGAGTGGGGTATCCAGGTGGTGGGGGTGCCCCCACGGACCCCTCTCAACTGGATTGCCTTGGCTCATATCGGGTGTGGAAGTGTAATGATTTCACACGTCTCGTACGCTCGTTCGAGAGAGATTTTCCGAAGGAAATCTCAACCGACCACTCATTGGTTCTAGACGTGAAGTCTTGGAACTTGACAATGGAATGTACCCATCAGTTCGACAAGTCCGGCTAGTTAGTTAGTTCGGAAAGGATTTTTGGTCGCGAGTCTTACGCGAGCAGACTAAGTCCAAATTACAAAACTCAGCCATCCTTTAAAATGCCCGATTTAAAACACGTTGAACAATAATAACAGCTCTACTTCAAATTACTGACTCTGTCTGGAAGAAAAACAACAAAGACAATCACTTAAAACAAAAATGCGCACTTCTGAATATTACCGACTCGGAAATAGCCCCTGAAATAGCCTCCTTGAATTCAAACCAAAAAAAATTAATTCTAAGGAAAAACGCGAAGTCAATCTATGGCACCATCTACCGACCGCAACGCAAAACCAACCATTCGTGGATTACTGGAACCCTAACCTCTCGGCGGCATACTCACCTTTCGCTGACATTATCCGGCTGAAAGGGAACGGTTTTGCTAGAAAGGAAAGAGTTTGTTTCTTTAGCAATTCATATTAAACTTATTAACTTTAATTTGAACGTTATTTTATCTCCTTCGGCTAAAGATCAGACAAACTGTCTCAATACAAACATTTATGTATTAATACAAAGTAATGTATCATTACGAAGTAAACTAAACACTAATCTTTCAAATCTTGGTTATCCTTTCCTCATACTTGGCAAAGGCACATGGAAAGTCCTTTTTTTTCATTGAAGCCAAAAAATTTAATTTTCGAAAAAGAATATCGTGTAGTAAAATTTGCGTGCTTAGAAATGATATTTGATTATCTAATATTATCCATCGTGATTAGTTATTAATTAGTATCTTTTATTCACTATTAATTACCCCTATATATATTTATTATTGCTTATGGTTGCTTGGTATTTATGTACAGTTATTTGCTTCTTTATTGCTATGGTATTTATTAAAAGTTGTATTTATTATCTCTGGTTTACTCTTGCCTTTAAGTATCATTTTTTTAATGATGTGTCAATAAATCTAAGTTATGAAGAAAATTGGCAAACAGATCATATTTTCTTTGATCAGATTTATAGAAGATTCGTAAAATACTTACAAACTTGTAAAAGAAATAGTTCCCACGCAAATAATCAGAATCGGAATAAATTGATGACTTATTATTGTAAAATCGAATTCAACTCGCATCCTAAGTATACACGAGTATTTTTTGTTTTAATGTAACGTTAAACAGACTTTCCAAGCTCCTCAATTTCTCTTTGATTGTATATTTCCTCTGTTCATGAGATTGGATTCGCTTTTCTGTTGTGATTATCTATAGGGATCTATAGGGAGAACGGTCGATGTGACACCCTCTGTGTGACCTTGGAAAACGAACACAGCTGGAATATGATCTTTGAAATTATGTAGGGATATTGAATCTCGCGCTGTCGTTACCTCCAGCTTTGGTGTATTGTGGGCGGATACATGGGTAAGCTCGTGATTCTGTCTGAATCCAGTGAGTCTAATTCTTGGAAATGGTTGGAATTGAGTCTACTCCCAAGTCAGAAACTTTATGGCCTCCTGTCAAGTTCCAATGCTTCCTCTTTCAGCAAGAGTGAGCTATCTGCCTTAGAAAAAAGCCAGTCACGCCAGGGGTGCTAGTCAGCGAAACGGCCTCGCGAAAAATGATGAGACATACTCGATTATCAGAGGTTGAGTTCAACGGAGGAATCGATGTACACTCACTCAAATTCACAACTTTCATTTAGCAGCGGAATGAGCAGGTCGTCATCCAGCAACAGGCGATTCGCTAGATATATTTTCATCTAACTTTTGACAATGTTCACTTAGCACTTGATTTCCTTGCGATGCACGAAACTTCTCTCCATGTATATTTTACACCATCGGGAGCAGACGGAAATTGAACAAATCCTCCCGTTAGAAGGTATTACCCGCGTGTTTTGCGCTTGGACGAACCTAACCCCGCAAGTTCGAAATCACTCCTCGGCTGACGTCCAGTGGCGGTTCGGTCGCAGAGAACTGTGAAACAGCCGTATCAGCTGGCTGGGACATTTAACTTGAGGGGTGACAGATCTTTACGGAATATTGAGCCGAGGGATCAAGGTTCTCACAGAAGGCCAAGCATCCCTGCGAGAGCACCTGTAACAATTAACGGCTAGCTCATGAGCGGAGAGGCCAGCCAACGTGGCGGGTTCCAAACGGAAAGACTGAATTTCTTCCTTCTTTTATCTCTTCATTTTTATACTTACCTTTTTTCATTAAAATGCGATTTATATTTTAAATTTATGATAGCATCGTAAAACATTCATGTAAATTCAATAAATATCTTTCTTCTCTAATGTCATCATAAACTAATTCGCCTTTTTTAAATAAATGTGTTTAGTTTATAAAATCTTATAAAAACAAATTGCCAAAATTCAATCTATATTTTTACCTTTTAGGATGCAAACAAGGAAAAAAGAAAGTACTTACCCACTTCTGCGACGGGCGCTTTTGATTGCTAGAGGCAAGAGTGCCTGAAGCCGCACAATTACAGCTAGTAGTTTTTGGATCAATATAATGAATGAATTCCATTAGCCTACGAATTGATACAGCTAGTCTTGGGACAAACAGAAATATAAGATTTAAAACGATTTTACGTTTACGTTTCAATTAGCACCCTATTGGTATGCACAAGATTGCATTAAAACTTTAAGCGAACATGCGTTGCATAGGATCTAAGAATCCCTAATTTCAATATGATTGCCGTCCGGAACGAAAAAGAAAATAATTGTATTCGCATCCAAGCTCATCACCACCAAACGAATCAACCATTTTATTCCTGTTGCCTTTAATAGCACGCCATCCATTCATCTATGCTTCCCTCCTTGGGCAGTGCAGAGCCAATGTTTATGTAGGTCCCTATTATTGGATTTCGATAAACCAGAATTGAATGGGAATTCAAACACTGTCAAGTACAGTGAAGGCGTGCCGCGCCAAAAGAAGCTACAACCGAGCGTGGTTAATGGTTTTTTAATTTGCGTTTCTCACAAAAATATGTCCGCGAATTCGCTCCTCCGCAAAGCGTTGCCATAGATGGAATAAAACAATGTCTAAACGCTTTCAATTTTTGAGAATATGCTTCAACCACTCAAATTTATTGAAAAACATGAGGAATTGGATATCTATCTGGTTCTGTTACGGCACTTATATTTTTACCTTTTAGGTACAAATTAGCGCACTTTCCACTCCTCTCTGCTGCTGCACTTGCAAGTCGTGTTGCATTCCAGTCATTTTTACCAGTGTACACTTTAAATTCAATTCGCAATGGAACTTGGATTAGCTCATTACTTTTCACCTCTCTCGCTGTGCTTGTCCATTTTCCTCACCTTCCAGTCCTAAGCCCACAATTTGGTCAATAATTATTAGTTTGCAGAAAAAAAAACAACCATTTAAAGGGGTCAGCATTTGCATTCCTTTCAATACATTTAGTCCTACGGTTTACTCTTCCGTTTGTTGTAGATATTCCGATAGAAATAGTAAGAAAAACGCTAACTAGCGGGCTATTTTAGATACTGTTGGGTTATGCAACTCCTTAACCACCTCACACCTGCAGGCCCGCCGCTAGCTGTTTGTGCGCCCGTGTGCAATACCCATTATGCCGCCCCATGGTAGAAGGAACAGCAAGGTACTTTCGCTTATATAAAAAGCATTTCAAGCGATATCAAACGGAGTGTATTCGGAAAATACCCAGGCTAATGATATGTTCATATACAAAAACGTTTGTTCCTTATGATATTGAACCCACGACGTAAATACATAAATTAAACGCGATTTAAACGGCCAAAATTTATTTTTTATTTAAATACATAGTAATGTTTTACTCAACACAAAGCTATATGAATATGTATTATTTACAAAAATTGAGCTCTTCTTGCCCTTATGTTTGCAAAATCTGCAAGCTATCTAAAATCTCATCTATCTAAAATTTCATGTTCAATCGAAACTAAAGCCAAATTACTTAATCTTTGCTGGTGCATTGTTGACCTTAAATAGTTTTTTATAATTTTAAGCTTTGAAAAGGACCTTTCACCAGATGCAACTGAAACTGGCAATGTAAGTAATATTCTTAGCGCAATTGTTATGTTTGGAAATGTTGAAATCAAGTCATTAGTAAAAAGATATTGTAACAAGGCCTGCGGATCATTCGACTGGTTTTCTGGAAAATGCAAATTTAAAGCTCTGATTTCATTAAATAAATCGATACCGTCAATGTCTGTTTCCCCATTGGAATTATCTTTAAGCTTTAAATGTAAATCTTTGCAATGTTTAATTAAGTCATCATTGCTGTAATTAAATAATTTATTGCTTAAAAAGCCAAATACATCGGTAAATGTTTTTAACTCTTCAAATCTATCCTTTAGAGAGAGGAGCGACTGATCTAGGATTCTGAAAAAAACTCTACTTTATATTTGATCTTAGGGTCTAGTAAAACTTCATCGCTATGCTCATATTGAAACTGTGTTGGTCTTCGTCTTGGGCGAATGGTGTTTATTGGTAGAAAATCTGTTTGTGCGTTTAGAGCTTGGGCCACATTGGTAGCTTCTTCTAATATTTTCTCAAAATGTTTGTCCGTGCGATATTCGGTGAACTTAATAATCAATTTATCTAACAAATTTACACAGATTTGAGTATTCATTGTGGTGTTTTGCATAATTTTGCTCAAAGTATTAACTTCGTTTAAAATATCAAACCAAATTATTACTGAGCATATGAATTTATAATTTTGAATGCTCAACGCAAGGGAATGAGCTTTGTGAGATGTCGTACAATCCCATCCCGCCGATGCATTATCAGATATTTCCAGCAAGGCATAAAATATTTTTTCGAGATGATACCGTAATGGTTTCACTGCATCGATTCTGCTAGACCATCTTGTGGAACTTAAAGCTTTTAATTTGAAGCCTGGCAAATATTTGCAAATTATCGACCACCTTTTTATAGATGATGAAAAGAAAACATAAATTTCTTGAATTATATTAAAGAAATTTACAGTTTCGTGTGTTATATTGGCTGCGTCATTGACTACCAAATTAAGACTATGAGCCGAGCAGGGAACGTAAAATGCACGATTATTAATTTCTAAAATTTTCTTTTGCAACCCGTTGTGTTTTCCCCGCATGTTGGAGCCATTATCATAACCTTGGCCGCGTAAGTTTTGAAGGTTAAGATTTAAATCTGAAAATAAATCTAAAACAAAATTTAACAGACCTTCACCTGTGGAATTAGTGATTGGATAGAAGCCAATGAAATTTTCACAAATTGAAACAATTTTAGTTTCATTATTTAAGAAAACATGCCTGATCACCACAGTTATTTGCTCTGTGTGACTTACATCTGGTGTACAATCTAATATAATGGAGAAATATTTTGAATCTCTGATTTTATCTAGTATGTTATTTTTTATTGTGGTGCCAAGTAAATCAATGATTTCGTTCTGAATTTGACCGCCTAAATAGTGGGCCATACGGCTTGAATCAAATTTCGAGGCCTGGATTCTGTGAATATGTTCACGCATGACTGAATCAAATAATGCTATCATTTCTATTGCTTTTAGAAAATTACCGTTATCATGCTCATATAAAGTTTTAGACGTGCCTCGAAAAGCTAGACATTGTTGAGATAAAAACTTTATGACGGCTATAATTCTTTCCAACACATCACACCAGTGTTTTTTTTCTGACTCTAATAGTTTCAGTTGCATTTGGTTTACAGTGATTTTATTTTTTAACATTTTATTCAATTGTACCCATGATTTCACATTTTCATTATAAGACACGCTTGTTTCATGTCTTTTCAGCGCAGATGATAAATGTTGCCAATCAGAAAATCCATTCAAATTAGAGAAACTACTTAAAGATTTCCCAAATATTTTGCAACAAAAACAATATAATGAATCTTTCGAAATAGAATAAACAAGCCATTCTCTCTTACATTTTTCTCGATTAGGGAGATTTCGGAAATAATAATTGTCATTGAACTTTCTCCCATCGTCATTAGGGGGAAAATCATAGTTAACCACTTGTATGGGACCACGACTAACCAAAATATTAACAAGATCACTAGTCAATCTAGTGGGCCACAAACCGGGGTCATCATTTAAATATAAACTGTCGCATACCACTGATGACGATAAAATGCTTACCACATCTTCAGGACAGGTTTGTCTTATTTAACTAGTGTCTCTTTCTGACAAAGGATTATAATCTACATAATTTTCTTGAGATACTTCCATCGTTCCTGGATTTAAAGCTGCGTTTGTTGAGGCTTCATCAAAATTTGCTTGAGGTGTTGATTTCTTACTTTCTGGCTTTCTTAAAAATTTTCGTAAGGAACCCATCAATTTCTCGTTCCGTGCATCTTTTTCTCGCTTTTGCTGCCGAAATCGTGCTCCAGAAAGCTTTCTCCTTCTTTGCGGTTCCTGAAATTTTAAGTAAATATTTCATGTTCGGCCAAAAATAAAAAATGGATATTGACTCCACTCAAACTCAAAAGAACTTTATTTTCTAGGTCATTACACGTCAATTGAAGCCGTACAAAGTCAGACATTAAGTACCTATCCTTCCAATCAAATTAAAACAAGTCGGGTAGACAGACCTACTCTCGTGTCAGAAGGGTTTTGTACTCATACTATGATATGCAAGCACTAATAATGATAAGACCTGTGCTATGCTATGGGTGTGAAACTTGGACCCTCACCCAAGCATCCGCAAACATGTTGAACGCCTTCAAGAGGCGGGTCTTGAGGCGAATCTTTGGAGCGAAGCGAGAAGGGGACCAATGGCGAATTCGATACAGCCATGAGCTGTATGAAATATTTGACGAGCTGGGGTTTCAAAGCTTATAAAACTGTGGAAGCTGCAATGCAGTACTTATAATATTATGAAGTAATATTTAATGAGATCTCAAAGAAAATCATGTTACTCATACTATCTGAAATTTTTATTGTTAAAACAATTTTTTACAAAACCCTAAAAATCATACTATTATTAACAAAGTTGATCGAATTTTGGCTTCTGTTGCCTTTTTACTCATTAAGGTCTACCTGCATGATTTCAGACTTTTAGCGAAGAGGGGGACGCAAACTTCTCATACAGTGAGTGTAAAAAGTGTACGTACGATTATATGTCCGATGGTGACTTTTTCTCGATGTCGCTAGCTTCGTTTCATTTTAAAGGCTTGCTTTGGCTAATCATTAATCAAGCCATTTGACAGTAGCACTCAAAATAGCTAAATCGGGTCGAATCGTCCTTCTAACTAACCAATTGCTCATTTTCCCCCAAAATTTGGAAAAATTAACGGTTTTTCTTCCATGCACTTATAAGAAAGTGCGCATCTAAAAGGGAGTATTAATATTTTGTCAAACGTTTCGCTACTACTAAGTTTTTCGAATTGATTTTTTTGAACACTTTGTCACTCCCTAGTCTTAAAAGAATTATATGGTGCAAAAAGATACTGAAAATGTTGTAACGGCTCGGATAAATAATGATTTTTCTTGAACGTTTATAGTCGTACGTACACTTTTTACACTCACTGTATATAGGATACTTTTGGCAAAAAGAAAATGTATAACGACCGCCTCGATATATGGGGAGACTCCCTTTAAAACCCTTATAAAAATTTATTCAAACCGACTTTATTTACCTTCTTGCTTAATTTCATGTCTCTAGCTTCTACAGTTTCCGAGAAACATGCTGTGACGGACAGACAGACAGTACCGATTTTAGAAAGGTTTTGTAAAATAATTTTACAAAACCCTAAAAAAGTATTTATTTTTGCTTGTTTACGCGTTACCCGATATATTTGCTAATTATAAACTGATTTTAATGATTTTTCCAGATGAATCAAATGTCTCAAGGTTTTCCTGATTTAAATGTAAAGGAAATTTGAACAAGATTCCAACTTCCAATTTAAACAAGATTCCAACGCAAAGTCGTAACTTCTTTTACTTTCGTTCTACAAATGCTAACTAACAGACAATTACTGGGAATCAATTAGACAAGTCGATAAATAAACTTAGACACTTACCATAATTGCAATTTGTTCACTCACATATGTATTTAACACTGATATAAAACTTTGAAACGTAAATCCACTCACTAATGAAATTACAATGTTAGTATTTGTTCTTAAATTAGCAGATTGAAATGAAAGAACCTTTTCCATTAGAACTAATAGTTCGACTGAGAGAAAAACCTAGTTTAAGCGACTTGAATTAACCACACCGAGATAAAAGAACCTTTTCCTAAATAACTTCATATAGGCAGTACGATAGTTCTGAGAAGAAAACAAATTCGAGCGACTAAGTTGATTCTCTGCATGCGTGTCCGTGCACAAGAGCCTTAGTGTCGGTGCACATGAGCAAATTTCAACGTTTCGTCGACGACAGCATCACAAATGTTGTTGGAATACTATTTAGGATGCCGCAGCGGGCGGCACTGCAGCGTTCCGCCGTGTATACTGTCCAACATCATCACATAGTATTTAAATGGCATTTGCGCTACCGCTGAATTGACGCAACATTAAAAAACGCTCGTGCCCATCGGCACTTAGAACTACTGGGCCAGATAGTTTGTTGCCCTGTGCTTAATTTTCAAGCGCCCTACCGCCTCGTGCATTTTGTTTCGCATTTTCATTCCGAAGGGTCGAAATGTTTACGTTATGCGAAATATTAACTGTGCGGTGCCGGTGCTGTGAGAGGTTCATCGTCCATATGATGAATTTTTTTATATTTCAGCTCGGGCAGTTCGAACTCCAACACACATTTCGCCTTTTGATTTTAGTGGATAGCAATGTTTACGTTATACGAAATATTAACTGCACGGCGCCGGTGCTGCTAGAGTTTCAGTGTCCATATGATGAAATTTTTTATATTTCAGCTTGATTTTGTTACGTTGAATATTTTTCCATAAATCAATTCAATATATTTTTATGAAATATGTATTTGCCGCCCCAAGACGTGCCGCCCGCGTGCGGTGCACACCTTGCACACCCGCTTACGGCGGGCCTGCACACCTGGTATCGCATTCCGGGACGACTATTTGGGATTTTAGAATTGAACTCGCACTTGGGTTCACTCAAACATTTTTGATCTTGAAACGGTGATTGAAAGGGAATTTCACTTTTCCACAGTAATTTGGGACTGAATGGAAACACTTGAGGTCTGCTTTTCATACTACAATTTTTCTTTTCAAACCGTTTGCACGTCGGATTATTCCGTTTTACGCTGATTTACCTGACGACCAAATCTGTTCCATGCAACGAACGTAAATCCTCGATTCACTCACAGGATCGAATGAGAAACTCATTAAAATTCGCAGGGGTTTTCCGTCTTTTCTTCAACTTCCTTGCTGATATTCTATCGAACTCTCGCTGTTCGCGATGACCCAGCAACTCCACGTTGTTGCCGAGCGCCAGGCTACTCCTCTTCAACGAGACTAGACTCTCACCTCTCGTTTTTGCACCGGAACGGGATCATCCCAATGATTTTTCAACAACGCATAAATAATGGATTGTATTTTGGATGTAGTCATGACAATATTGGGCAGCGGTTGAAAATATTTATATAACATTTAATAGGATGCATTTTGACTCGATTTACAAAGTCTTGCACTTAATTTTTCAAATCATCTAGAACAATTTCATCGTTTTCCAAACGCTATTAATTTATTAGCTGGTTTCATTGCTGGCTTGGGTATAGTACCAGCTGATGCTCCCCGTCGATGTAATATAAATTCTTGCTTCGCCAATTTATGTCTTTCTGTAATCGAATGATCTCGTTTGTTAATTGTGTTATTATTTCTTTTGCTTTATTTTTTTCTGCTACAGCTACCTTTAATGTTTCTTGTTTCCATTCATAAACTTTCTTTTCAGCTTCCAAAGATGCTTTCGAATTGTACTGTTTTTTCCTCTAACAGCATCAAATCATTCAATTTTCCATTTTGATTTTAAAGCGATTCCCTTTCCTATTCTAGCTCAGCTACTGCTTTATTGTTTTTTAGGGTTTTGTACTAAAATACAAAACCCTATTGCAATCACGACCTGTGTCCGTCTGCCTGTCTGTCCGTTCGTCTGTATGTCACAGCAGTTTTTCTCCGAAACTATAGAAGCTACAGCTATTAAACTTTGTGGAAAGGTCAGAAGTGGTGACTTCTTGAATGTTTTTAGAGGGTTTTAAGGGGGGTCTCTCCATATAAAGAGATAATCACAGAATTTTATTTTCACCATTGGGAGTCAAGTAGGGAGTCATTAGAAAGTTCTTGATGAGATCTTTTCAAAGCAAATTTTAAAGTTGATTTTTCAGTACCGTGGGGGCAAAGGAAGGGGAAATGTATGAACCCTTGATTCAACTCAATAAATGACTGAAGATAAGTACCTACAATTAATACTCATAGGTAAAACAAGTCGAGGAGGCAGGAGAGAACTCTTAACAGAAGGGCTTTGTAACCATTCTAGGGTTCGAAAAAAATTTTCTGACGCCATGAATTGATGATTTGAATTATTCGCCCAATACTTGTTTAAAAAATTATTCATACGTATCCATAAGATGCAAAGTTTCATTCATAGGCACATAATAGCCGCGATTTTGTTATATGTTAAATAATCTTTCTGAATGCTCGCCTCATTGAACATTTTCAAGTAAACCGCTTTTCCTTAAATTTTCATGAAAATCCGAAGAAAATAAGAGTGCGTTGGTCGATTTGAAATAATATTAACTACCATGTGTTATTGTTTTTGTAATTCTATTCAATTTAAATGGCGATAACTCGCTTAGTTAAGATTTGATTTCCATGAAATTTCGTAGGTATAAGGGTCTAATATCAACCTACATAAACTTAACAAGTTTAAGTGCACCGTTTCGATTTTTGGGGGGAAAATGTAAAATTTACAAATCATACCATTATGAGCAGGGTTGAGTGAATTCAGATTTCTGAGGTATTTGTTGTCATTGGACCATAAAGACCTATTTTGTGATTTTTTTTTTGGATTTTTGGCTCAAAGGTGTCCAATCGTGTAGAGAGTGGACACAAATCATATTCGTGCATTTTGCTAACCCACCACCCCTTTCCTCTCGACTTCTAATGTAAAAAATGACTTAGTTTTCCAGATTTTAAAAGTGCTAACACCTTTCATTTGATACCCTACTCGACTACATTTAATGAAAAAAATTGTTAAAGGCCACTTCGCTATAAGGGTTAACCCCTTAAAAATGTTGATATATTTGATAACACCTAAACTTTTGAGAGACCACAACTTCTGACCTTTTCACAAAATTTGAGCTTTGTAGCTTCTAAGTTTCGCAAGAAATTTGTTATAACGCACGGTTAGACGGGCAGATGCACAGACGGACGGACGAATGGACAGATGAACAGATGGGATGCGAACTAGCTTTTTGATTTTCCTTTTATTCGTAGCATCATCCAAGTTTAGGCGATCAACTTGAGACTGTAAATGAGTTATCTGCTGACCCAAATGTATAATGTCCTTCTCTTCATGTTTACAGTTGCCCTCCAATAACAGCATATTTTTCTTCATTTTCGATATTATATAAGTATTCGATGCTTTATACAATATAATTGAAATTTCAAATGCACCAATGTTCTAAATCATTGTTCCTCGGCAAATTGCAGGCTCATAACCATTTCGTTGGGGTATAAGTTTCATTTTCATTCTATTTTCTCTGACTGGTTCAGATTTTTTTTTTTAAATTACTCGCGAAATCTCCAAATGAAGCGTTCAAAGAGTGATTCTTTTTCTGAACTTTTTCTAGCGGACTGCTCAATAACTACAAATCCTTGTGAAATAATCACAAAATTACGTTAAGTTCTCCTTAGCATCTAAAATTGGAGCATTTCCGAACAAAATCACCCAAAAAGTTTGAAAGTATGAATACTGCGATTGTGTCAGCCATTATTTGATCTGATGAGCACTGTTGTAGAAAATATAATAAAAGGGTACAGTCACAAAGTATCCCCCTCTCTTTTTCAAAAGAAAAGTTAGAAGAATATTTTTTTAAGTGCAACAATGAATACAACGTCTAACATTAGACAAAATATAAATTTATTGCTCAAAATAGTAAAAAGTCAGCTAACTTTGTTACAAACTTAACAAACATAAATTTTATAAATAAGGACAAAGTCTAAAACTATTTGTTAGGGCACCTAAGTTTGTCAACGGGAACGATATCGAGATCACTGTTTTCTGTGAAACTTTAAATCTCCAAACAAAAAATATAAATAATCAGCTAATAATAATTGAAGATGTCTATATTCGTCCCTATAATCAACAAACATTTAAAGTCTCCAGACAAGAAATATAAATCAATTTAGTTCTTTCAATACATTTCTCATGAATCCAAAGGACACATTTGATGCATCTCATCTATTTCTCCTCCTTTTTGTCTTGGGAAAAGATTCTAAGAAAACTAGATATTTAGCGTCATCACTATCGTTCTCTTCTTCGTCAGTTGAGACCACAACTGGTTCACCTTCAGACATGTTCTCGTTAGAAGACTCTTGTTTTTGTCACATATTAGATTCATTTTTGTTACCATTGAGTTTTTTACACCTATGTTTCTTTTTCTTCCTGCCTTTTTTTTCTGCATCCATTATTTCTTGTTTGTGCAGAAAAGTTGTGAGTATCATAGCTTTGCCCCGTCTAGTTGAAATAGAATGTGGGCTGGGTACTCAGGTTGACAGGGGAGGTGTTTAGTGTTCAATAATTAGAAAAGGCTGCACATCAGCTGGAGCTTTAAATGAGGACAAAGTGTTACTTGTTTCATAGCGAAGCAATCAGTGCTGTTGGTCTTGACTTTGAGATATCATTCACTAAAGATGTGGTGTTTTTTTTCTTCCATCATCTTAGTAGCACTACAGACCTTCGCTTCCTGCAACTAGTGCATCCAACTGTCTCGGTATATTGATCGCGTCCTTAAATTTCGAAATCCGAGCAGTGATGGACTATCTTCGTCGGCCGAGTCAAACCAGCGTTTCCTCCGTTTCGCCACTGGTCTCCGCCCTTCAGTTCTCGCAAAGAATACCTGTTTACGTATCCGCTTTTCGTCCATACAATCCACGAGCCCAGCCCATTGCAGTTTCTGCAGTCTTGCAATCGTTGACACCTCCGGTTTGTGAAAAATTTCATACGGCTCATGGTTGTATCGAATTCGCCATGGGTCTCCATCTAGCTTCGCTCCGATTGTTCGCCTCAAGATCTGGTGCTCGAAGGCGTTCAATGTGTTGTTAGATGCTTGGGTTATGGTCCATGTTTAATACCCAAAGTATAACATGGGTTTTCCAGCAGGCTTTGCACTTTTGAATATTTTGTGCGATCTCATGTCTTGAATAGCATTTCCAGTCCAGTTCATTTCCTGCATTGCGGGTATATTTAATTTATATTGACTGGCCTGGTTTGGAAGGTCCTTAAAAGCGCCAAGGTAGTTGAGTGATCTGACATTCCAGGATCCAATGCCATAGTCCTTTTTCGTTTGCGAGGTCGTTGCCGTGAGTCCAATTCTTTCGAAGGCTACTCTGCAGGTTTCTTAACAGTGTTGGTTTTTCCAGGAACGGAGAGTTAGCCCGTGGCCCAACCTCCATTCCGGTGACATTTTTGTTACTTCGATTACATTATCAGGCAGGAAAGGCCCTAATCCACCCTCTTACATCTCCATAAAGGAGGCCTAAGTGGGATTCAGTAGCAGAGCTGTAGATGTACTTACAGCTATTAGGATTTCTCGTTATCTAATGTCCCATTAGTGGGGAGCTAGTAAATCCAATGTGCGACCCCGAGAATATTTACTACCATTTAATCGGGGACGCTTATGATGAGGGATCATGGAAGCTGAGGGGAAACAAGGGCCACCCTCCTCGTTCCTCAGTTATGAGATCGTCTTTGGATTTTTCTTTTAAATAAATTTTCCACATAATCTTTCAAAATAACCCTTGGGACATTAAATACTTGGACTGCCTTTTTGTAACCCATTTATTTTGTGTGTACCGCTTCCACAGATTTTTTGATTGTTTCAGGATTCCACAGCGTTTTCATCAACATCTGTACAAAAAAAAAGGTAAAAATAAACTCGAAAGAATCGTACATTACCCAAATACTGTCCCAAGATCAAAATTGGGGGGACGATATAAAATATTTACCACTGTCATAATTAACTGCGCTATCGACGATCCCAAGCCCACTTAAGAAAGGAGGAGCGGCCCTTTGTTTCCCCACCCCCAGTAACCATGATTCTTCATCCTAAATCCCACAAGCAAATGGTAGTAAGTAGTCTCGGGGTCCCACATTTGGTTTACTGGTTCGCCAATCCTGGGATACTAAATGCAGAGAAATGCCAATTACTACAAATACACCTGCAGCACTGCTACTAAATCTTACTTACAAATGAAAGAAATTTCTGAAAAAAATTCGTTATATTTTACAATATCACTACGATCAAGGTGAAAATGCATCGCAGGCTCGTGAAATCGATTTGTGGTGTCTACGGTCAATATACTCTATCAAAAGCCACAGCCAAGAGATGGTTCGCTCGTTTTCGTTCAGGAAATTTTGATGTCAAAGATGCATCTCGCTCAGGTCAACCAATCACTGAAAAAGTCGATGAAATCTTTCAAAAAATTTTAGAAGACCGACAAATAAGCAGCCATGACATTGCTAAGGAACTGATTATCCGTCACCATATAGTTTTGAACCATTTGCGTAAGGCTGGATACACAAAGAAGCTCAACGTTTGGGTATCGCATGAATTAATACAATAAAATTTGATCGACCGAATTTCCATGTACGAAATGCTAATAAAATGCAACGAAATCGAGCCATTTTTGAAGCAAATGATTACGGGCGATGAAAAATGGGTAAGATACGAGAATGTCGTTCGAAAAAGATTATGGTCAAAAAAAGGTGAATCATCACAAACGACTTCAAATCCAGGATTGACACCAAGTAACGTTATGCTGTGTGTATGGTGGGATTGGAAGGCAATTGTTTCTCATGTGGTGCTAGAACCTGGACAAACACTTGATTCGGCTCTGTACTGTCAGCCAGAATTGATCAATGGAAAGGGCGTTGTCTTCCATCATGACAATGCCAGACTACACGCATCTTTGATGACCTGGCAAAAATAGACGGAGCTTGGCTGGAAAGTTTTGGTCCATCCACCGTATAGTCTACACCTTGCACCATCAGACTACAATTTGTTTCGGTCTCTACAAAACTTCCTTAATGAAAAGAAATTCACTTCAAAACGGACTGTGAAAATCACTTGGCCAAGTTTTTCGCCGATAAATCACAGAAGTTCTACACAGATAGAATAATGGCTCTACCCAAAAAATGGCAAAAGATCATAGATAATAATGGATAATATATACTTTAATAAAAAACATTTTAAATAAAAGAAGTATTCAATCGAAAGATGACAAAAAAGGCAAAAAGTTCAATACTTTTTAAGACTTACTAACCACTTAAATTTGGGGTATTTAGTGCAAATTTTGATTTTCGTTGATGCTCATAAAGAAACTCTTACCTGATTCATTGCCATGGCCGGGTTAGTCCCAGGTAGAAGGCTGCTCGATAGTCCTTTAACGGTTTAACTTCGTTTTGAATTTGCCGCCGTCCTTTTAACGTTTGCCACCCAACTGCTCAGCTTTGGGGAAAAAAGAAAATTTCGAAAAACTAATACACTTTGTACTGTCAGTGAACTCAGCAGGAAAAAGAAGGATTAGCCGCAGGGCTTGTGTCCAACTTTTCATTTACTTTTCCGCAAACACGACTTCACAGCAAGCAAATTCCGATTTGCTGGTCACGAATTGGTTATGTTCGTCGATGGCGGCCATAAAGAATGAATTTGCAAAGTCTTGTGACGGTTTGCAGTCAGAGATCTATCACTCCAGTACTTATTGAACCAATTGGGGTTGCCTGAGCGCTGAGTACCAAATCTCTCTCCGGGACCAAGCCGCAAACTATTACAAAGACATGTTGCTGATGATAATGTACATCTTATACTCGAACTGAAGCAAGAAAGTAATTCAGAATGCTACTAGTTGGCGGAGGACTTAGTTTCGATAGAATATATAAGCCGGTGGATAGCTTATCAATTAATTTATCCACAATAATCGCACTGAAACGAGAAAATGATTCAGAATCCCACTAGTTAGCGAAGGATTTACTTTCGTTTAAATCTATAAGCCGGTGGGTAGCCTATCAGCTAATTTATCCACAATCGGACTCAGCTTTGCTCTCATTTTGGGTTTACTCTATTTTTGTTCTTTTTTATAATTTTATAATTGCAATTATGAGGCTTTGAAATGCACACTATGTTATATTTAATTAATTAAATATTAACCTCGATTTCTAGCAGAGACTTCATTGGTCGAAAATCTTTCCATGATTTTTAGCTGTAGCTTGATCTAAACTGTTTGATAGTGAGTTCATATCAACTGATGGTATGATATCTTCACCGACTAGATGTCTTCAAAATCAGGTGCCTTTTGATGGTGGTGTGAGTAAATTTTCTCGATGGAAAGAAATTCCACAATCTTTGATGGACGACTGCCTACATTGGGTACATTTTGACTATACATACTATAGTACTGCTTAGTCATTAGGCAAAGATTCCGATCGCACTAACGTCACTTATACTTTGGCGTACTGGCAAAAGTAGCGGAGCTAGCTAATCTGACTTAACAACTGTCTTTTAAATACATTTAAGTGTTTAGGCCAGAGTGCCTGAGCTGTTCCTAAATTCATGTCTTTTAATGTGTAAAGCATACCTGGTGGGTTTCCTTTCAACCTCTGATTTAGCTTCCATGATTTTTGAGAGCCATGCTCAAGGTTTTCAAGCATAGAATTCCATTGATTATTTCGGAGAATATGAGTTTTTGGGCAAATATCTGACAGATCCCAGCCTTGCCATTTTTCTCAGGGTATTTCTTATTTAGATAAGTTTTAATGTTTTAGTATCTACTAATTTTAACTGTGTTTGCAGAACATTGGTTTTTTGAGAACAGTAAAAATTATAGCCCTCTAAATAATATCTTGAAATAAAGTTTTCTCGTCGTTATTTTTTATCACCGAATTTATAGAGTTGTATCGAATATAACAAATGTGGCTTTTAGAACGTTTCTGAAATTAAATTAATTTGCCTTACTGTACACAAATACTTGTTTATAAGTATATTGAGAGATTTCTACAGAGTTTATTTCAGAGAAATCGGGAAAATGCGTAGAAGAGACAGTTTGGACGACATTAACCTCCGACAAATTCTCCAGTCGCAAAGGGCTATGTTGAAAATTAATCAGATTCATTGCACGAGTAGGAAGTAGGTTCCCGTGGTGAAAGAAGGAAGGCCTATTTGGTTTGAGTGAACCCAGACCCAGTCACGGTACCGAGCATTGAGATCACTACAAAGCAGATATCTCTAGTTACCTACGCTCAATTTTCTTTAGTCTCTTTCGAATTGCTGAGCTTTTTCATTATTCAGTTTAGTCTTTGGGAAGTACGTCGCATATATTTTAATATTTACTTCTCTTATAATTACTCCGACGTTTACGATCAAAGAAGATCCGAAGGGTTTTACAACTTCATGTTTTAACGATTTTTGGAAGCAATCACTACTCCACCACCAGTTTTGTAAGTTCTATCATTCCTGTAATTCTTATGAAATTTTTGAGACAATTTTTAGAATGCCAAAACCAGGGTTTATATAAATATTCAGTTTATTATATTTCGTTCCGAGGTGAAACCCTTAATATAACTGGGCTCCTTAGCCTTACTGAGTTTAACATTTTTTCAAGTACTCGTACATAAATTTTTGCACACACTGTTACATTTTCTATAGTCAAGCAGATAATGATTGATGTGTAGAAATTTCCTCATGAGTCTTATAAAACAAATTGCCTGAAGCATTGGAATACCGATGACAATTCATCTGCTACATATCAAACCAAGTTAGAGTTGAATTGGCTTTTACTGCAATCTGATTGGTACAGCCAACAATCTGACGAAAACAGGTGCATGTAATTATCCGACGACATCGCCATCATTATCTACATGGTAAGTTTTTTTGTGCTTATATACAACTCATGCATAATTTTACCTACAATATCCATATTCAATGTGATAATTACACGATTCATAGAACAGACAGTGATTTGCACCCATCCAAAGGAAATTCTAGAATATGCATATATCGTAATTAATATGGAGCATTACAAATTAGTGATGCTTTAGCGTAGAAAATGGTAAGGGTAATTAAATTGTAACATAATAAAGGATTCCTTCGAAATGTGCACGTTGAAAAAGGAAATTCTTCGCATACATGACTGGAATTAACAAGACCACCGGGAGTTTATTGTTCGTTATGGGCTTTTAATTAGTCAACTTGTTGAACGCTGACTTTAGATGGAGAAAATATAAAATCTACATAAAAGACAAATGTGGAGTTGAAGAGAATATTCGAAGAAGCGTGATTATAGCCATTCTAAGATTTATTATCTTATAACTATGCCTATGTGATGTTTTGCGTGAAGAAATAAAATAGGCAACTAATGTATCATGTGAGCTAAAAAATAGCGACGAGAAAAAGAACGCCTTTGAGCGACGGGTCCTGAGGCGAATAATCGGAGCGAAGCTAGACGGGGCCCAATGGAGAAGTCGATAAAACCATGAGTTGTATGAAATTTTTGACGAACCGGAGGTCTTCACATTGTCAGACTGCAATGGGGTGGCCACATGAATCGTTTGGATGATCAACGGATACCCAAAAAGGTGTGCGTTGGGAGAACTCAAGGCCGGAGACCAGTGGGGAAACCGAGAAAACGCTGGTCTGACTCGGTCGATGAAGACAGTTCATCGCTGCTCAGATTTCGAAATTGGAGAACGCGGTCAATGGACCGAGACAGTTGCAGGCGTTATTTGCAGGAGGCGAAGGCCCAAGAGGGGCTGTAGTGCTAAGAAGAAGAAGATAACAGATGGCACGTCGGGAATATCTCTTCTTTGCGATCTCGTTATCTGGTCGGTAGTGTCAAGGCAACCAGATTGCCGTCACGCGCCTTATCGTGAACTATTTCTTCTTGCCGTCGAAACAAATTGTAAGTGTATATCTTCCCAGTTATATCGCATATTCACTGTAGTTTTGTGAGTTAAGGCAAATGGTAAGTGGCCAGTAAAATGAACAATTGCGAGTGAACTTGTATAACCTATTATTCGAGAATAAATCCGACTGAGCGTATTGCAGCGCATCAGTTCAATCAAGAACTGCCAGAACCTCTCTCTCGTGTGGCAAAAAGGATCCTATTTATCCGATTATAGGGTTGTGGATTTTAGATTTCTTGGTTACTCAAGTAAGGTGGTATTTAAAATTTTCTTTTTTAGTCTAGTGAACGCTACAGTACCTTGCCAGTAATGAAATCATGACGTGGGCGTGCACAATTTCCACTTTTTTGGTTTGCATAGCGATTATCGAAGGGTCATAACAACAAAAAAACATATACGGTAGACTCCAATATAAAAGGCAATGCAAATATTAAAATTTGAATTAAATCCAAAGATGCGCCGTTGTTATGTGTGAATGCGTATCGCTCTTAATTGTAGTCGGCCTGGTAGCGGTCGACGAAGCGGACTTGTGATCCTGATCGACGTGGAAGTTCTTGTTGCCGCTGCCCCTGCAGCTGCTGTTGATCCCCCTCGTTCCGAAGACCATGTTGTGGTGCGTCGGCTTGTTGTTGTTCATTCAAAATCGGTGCTGTCCATTTGTGAATGATTGCCTGGCGAAGATTCGGCTGGTATAAATGTAGGTTCCAGCCCATCAATTGAGACGGTTACCACTTTGCGCGCACTTTTATCCAAAATATCTTTTCGCCACATTTCGCTCCCTCATACGGATCGTCATATGGTATCTGCAGTGCTTTTTTACACCGTCATGTCGCACAAAAACGTTTATAGACGTTGCCAAGTCCTTGGAAACAACTGGCACGCAAAAGCCACGATGAGTGACGAGCACTGGGTGAATCAGGTTGAAGCGTCATCGCATCTCCTTGATAAAATCGTTGGGCTCGTGATCGTATTGTGCCGGGGTGAAAAATTCACCTAGTAAACGTATCGGCTGGTCGTATAGTAGTTCAGCCGTACCCGAAGTCCTCACAGTGGCTTGCGCGTATATCCATGATGACGTCTGTTTGTATCGAATCGCTGCCTTAAGGTTGCGATGGAAACGTTGCACCATGATGTTTCCTTGTGGGTGTCGAGCAGTCGTGTGTAGGAATGTGGTACCTGTTAGGCGTCGTAGCGACGTGAAAAGGTATTATTCGAACTATCGCTTTTGGCCAATGGCGATTCGATTCATCAGATTACAACATGCAATCCAATTTGCCCAGAATACTCGTGCATCTGTCTGCCTCTTGATCTTCTGTAAGGATCACCTCGAGCCATCGTGAGTATCAGTCCACGCATGTGAGGCAATAGCGTTTTCCTTCTGAGCACGGCATAGTGATGATGTCTATGCGTCCATGCTCAAGTCTTGTAGACGGTGGCATAAAATTTCCGACAGTTGCATGCACGTGTCGAGAAATTTTCGATTGGTGGCATTACAGACATGCTTGTGCCCAACTCGACAATTCTTTTTGATGAACGAGGCGGTGTGCTGTCGTAAAAGCGGCTTTTCTGAAAGCTGGTGTGATGTATGGTCAAGCGTTTGATGTCGAGGTGTCACACAGACGTGTTCGTCTGTGCCTGGAATATGCACTCGTTGGAGCTGCAAGCTGTCCCCAAATTCAACAGTGCTTTTAACTTTTTGTCGCTTCCTTGCGATGCAGCCAATTTGTTGTAGTCGATTGTGCGTACGATTCCTTCTATGCACGAGAGTGCGTCAGCGACAACGTTGTTCTTACCCGAGATATGCTGAATCTTTGTCGTAAACTAGCCCGTAAACTCAAGGTATCGAGCTTGTGAAGTTTTTTCGGGTGTTTGATGGAAAGCGAATGTTAATGGCTTGTGGTCGGTGTAAACCGTGAACACTCGTGCTTCCAACAAATGTTGGAAGCAATTGATTGTGAGGTAAGTAGCCAGCTGAAGCGCGTTTCAGCCGGAATGGGCTTCTTAAAAAAAGGCTAGTGGCTCCCAGACGTTCTTCGGTTGTTGCTGTAGAGCTGCTCTGACAGAAAAATTGGTTGCATCACACACGATTGTGAGCTGCGCATATTTAGAGGAACGTCAGTATTGTAGCGTGCGTGAGGTAATTTTTCGATTTGTCGAACGCTTCTTTTCTGCAGATGTCCATTTTTGTTTCGCGTTACCCTTTATGTTTTCCTGTATCGTGTCTTGCAGCGGAGCTTGTGTACGGGCTATATCAGGTATGCCAATTCTATAAAGTTGTACATACCAATAAAACGACGTAACTGCTTGTCTGTCTCCAGCTTTGGGGAATCGCAAATATCTTTAACTTTTCCACTGGTGGTTTGATGCCTTGGCTGGCGATGGTGTAACCAAGAAATATCACCTCCTCAACTCTGAACTTGAATTTTTGGCCGTTGATAACGACGCCGTATTCGTTGAGCCATTAAAAAAACCGCCAGAGTTGCTCCCGATGTCACTCTTTGTTTTCGGAGGCTAAGAGGATATCGTCAAAATAGCCTAGGCGAGATCCAGCCCTCGCAACACCTCATCGATGTAACTTTGGAAGGTTTGCGGTGGGTCTCAGAGCCCGAGCTCATGAACAAAAGCTCGAAGAGTCCGAACGGCGTTGTTATTGTCATTTTCTTCACATCCTCTTTGGCACCCGGAATCTGGTTGTAGGCGCGCACCAAATCGATTTATAAAAATTTTTTCTTATCACTCAGTGATTCAGCGAAGTCGTGAATGTGGCGTACGGGATAGCGATCGGGGATGGTGCCCGCGTTGGGTGGTCTACAGTTGCCATACAGGCACCAGTTTTCGTTCTTTTCCGAGGCCTTGCGTAATGGTAATGACCAGCTGCTGGATCAAACATGAACTGGACTATTTTGTCAAAATCTTCACAGGAAACGTTGTACTTGTTGGTCGGGAAGCGCCGTGGTTTGGTCGCCACAGGAGCTCCTGGCGTTGTTGGAATGTGGTGTTCGGTCATGTGCTACGCCACTGGTGCTCTTCTGTCGGATCACGTGATGTCCAGAAATTCTGCAAGAAGCCGATGGTACGCTGAGTTCCCGGAGATCACCTTGATGCTGTGTGCACTGCCTTCGAAAACCCGTCCGCAAGACGTGAGTTTTGTCAGCGTGTCGATGAGTCGGCTGTCTTAGAGGTCGACTCAGCGTGTTGATGAGTCGGCTGTCTTGGAGGTCGACTTATGATCCAAAATGTGTTAAAAATCGGCCACAATGATCAGTTTGGGCACATCAGCAATCATGAGATTCCAAGCGAAACTGAGCATTGAGCGTAAGTGTTGAGAATCCATGTGTGGCCATACGTGTTCCATTTGTAGCCGCCAGTTTGTATGAGGTCCTCTTGAGCTCGCAAATGCGAAGGCATGGACAAATCGGCTTTCTTCGAGCTTCAATCGAGGACGAATAAGTGGTATGTAACGGTTTCCTACTCCGTCTCGTTCGATCGCAATCAGAACCGACCTCTCATCGGTTCGAGACGTGCAGTCTTGGAAGTGACAACGGACTGTACCCTTCAGGTCAACAAGTCCGGTCACACTTAGTCTTCTCCGTGGTGGCTGCTTGTAGGCTAGCTAGTTCGGAGAGGAGTTTCAGTCGCGGGTCTTACGCGAGCAGACTAAGTCCGAGTTACGTAACTCAGCCACCGGTTCACATGCCCGATTTCCAAACGCGTCAACAACTACTCATCCAGAACGGGAAACCTACGTTACGTTAGTTCTGGATGTGATCTCTCCACAGATCTCAAATCAAAACACTACAAAATCACCATAGGCGCGTCACCGAATCATCGACGCGGTACCAGAAAATAAACTAAACTACCTCAAGTCCAAAATAACCTACTCTAAAAAAAAACGAGCGCAAACAAGGGTACTGCGGACCGTAACCGACTAGAAATCAATCATCCGCAGATTATGAAAACCTAACCCTCTTCAAGACATACTTACCCTCGGTCATCACTTCCGCTGCAAAAGAAAGAGCATGCGGAACGGAAAGGCTTAGGGCATTTTATTCCTACCATAACTTGGTTTCATTTTAAATTTACATTAAATTTCTTCTCTTCACTTTTTGAACTTAATCTTAAACATTAATTTTGCAAGTACACTTTACAAAATAATCATCTCATAACTTGCTTGACATCTCTAGAAATTTGATGAGACGGTTTTAATTTTTTTATAATAATTATTTATGATTTGTTTAAATTTAATTAATAAATATCACAATATTAAAACGAGATACAATATATATACGAAAATGATTAATAAAGGTCTAATCCTTTGCTAATTATCAAGTAAAAACGGGAGCGAGGGCAGGAATACTTGTAATTTTAGGGAGTAGACGGGAAATCGGATTAACTACGAAAGAAAGATTTACGAATCTCAATTAGGATCGGAAATATTTTGTTACTGCTCTATAAAAAGTGTTGTGTAATATCCCTGTAGGCCTAATAGCGCAATATGCAAAAAAAAAATAGCATTTAAAGTAAAAAACCACTAAATTTTGATGTTCAAGCTACACATTAATAATAAATTCTGATTACATTCGTATTTGTGTGTTTTTTATTTTGACCGCAACTTAGTCCATAAGAAGAAAAATCTTACTTTTTTTTTATGCAAAACAAATTACTATCCAGTAGGTACATTATCCAATTTTCTGTGACAGATACGAGTTTTCGTTAAATGGTTTAATATTACAGAAATTTTATTAGGTTCAATTATCATCCCTGTTTAACTTTAAATGCGGAAAATTCAAAATTTAGCCCATCGGACTAATACATGAATGGAAAGTGCACAATTAAGTCCATAACTTCAAGTATCACATTACAAATTTTATGAACGCTAGCTTTTATTAAATTCTAGAAGTACAAAAATATCCATTTGACGATTCATTGGATATAAGAAATATATGTATATTTTTTTTAAATGCCCAAACGTACGTATTACAATTGAAATTCGGATTGTATGTCGTTAGATAATTCACATAACTTCGGGAGCAGTAAGCTGACTTCTTAAAATTACATTTCGATACCTTCCCAAAATTAATTGAAGGAGCCGTTACGCGATTTTTGTTCAAATAAAGATCGCTTGGATACACACACCGTATACGCCAACACAACGTATGTTTTGCGTTACTATTCTGACTTATTATCTCGCCTTATAACTTCACCGTCGAGCATAGGAATGTGATAGGATTGTGAACTCAGCTGATCGAAAACTCGTTTACATTCACTTAATATCCGACAAACGACGTTTTGCTTGGCATGCGTGTGTCCTTTTATTGTTTGAACAGCAACACTCAAATCACATAATCGAACTTCTCTATGGATTTTCGCATGTCATTCCATCAGATAATTTATGCAAAGTTCATCAACATCAGCTGACGATTAACTCCATATTTTCAGGATATCCTGAAGGTTTATCAAATCCACTAAACCATACACTTGTGTACAGTCCTTTCTGCAGAGGTCAAGTTGGGATATTCCAATGAATTGGTTTCCTTTTTGCAAGCTCATTTATATTACACCACAGGATAACTAACAAAATGTGATTCCGACGCACTTGGGTGCGTGGAAAACGCCCAGTTATAGAGGATAACGTTTCAAGGTGAAAAATCACTGTTAACAGCAATGTATTATTAGCGATATGTCCTCTGGTGGCTTTATTAAGTGAAAGCAAATGATTATGAATTGCAATGTAGAAGCCGTATTCTAAGAACTGCTGAAAAAGCACTTCTCGTTCCATTTCGTAGGAATTTTTATTATATAATTTGTTAATGCTTTGAAAACTTAATTTAAACACATTTCAAACTATGCGATCACTTCAATTCACTCCTTTAAGGTGAAGATTTTTGCTGGTAACCTATTTTCGAGGGTCAATTTCATCCGCACCATGCATTCACTTCCAATTTCTAGGAACCCGATGTCAGAATATTCGTGTAGTTGTTGTTCAATGGCCGAAAGTAAAATTCCAAAAAACTAGGTGAAATATTTCAAAGCAATGTGCATTTGGTTCACGGGAGGAAGAATTAAACGGACGAATCAAACTCTTATTATTGCCCCCAAACCATTTCAACTCCCAGGTACACTATCTCACACAAACCTAGGAGCCGGCCTCGCTCTGATCCTGATTCCCTCGTTCTTTGTTTTTATATCTCAGAACAACAAAACCTACATACCTCGAGATCGCTTTACCTTCCCTCCTTTTTGTCCAAATCCTAAAACATAGACCGCAATGCCAGGTCTATTATGTTGATGTGGAGTTGCGTGATGATCCAAATGATGCAAATTGTTTGCCGATGGATCCCCGCCAAACAGCTGATTGGAAACGAAGATCTGTTTTGAAATCTCGAGCAATTTCACGAACCAAACGTGGAACGGTAATTTACGGATCAACAGTTCTGTGGACTCCTGGTAACGACGAAGTTCTCGAAGAGCAATCGTACCGGGACGATAAAGATGTGGTTTCTTTACACCTCCGGTCAATGGCACACTTTTGCGCGCTGCTTTTGTTGCCAATTGTTTACGTGGGGCTTTTCCTCCTGTTGATAAATTTATATTTGTTATCTATTCCCGCCACGCTAATTTTTCTTCTGACTTACCGCTAATCCTCGCGAAACTTTTCACTTAACGCGAAGCACCGCGCGCTTTATGCACACGGAATCACCAGTTTGCTACTGATTAAAATTAGCCAACCACTAGGTTGTATGTACTACCGTTTTGTAACTAGCCTAAATTCTGACCTTTAGTCGAAATTTTGTTGCTTGAAATTATCGTTGTCAATTCCCGAACTACCGCTTTTTCTTTCGGCGACGATCTGGTATACAAGTGATGCTTATGTATTCTCTCGACCGACAGTTAACCGCGAACCTTCTGCCTCGTTGACATTTGGATGACAACTGTGGGAGGCATTGCCAGATAGATATGCCTCGAAATGTATCAGTATTTTACTACAGAAAATATTTCTCCACAAATATAAATATTTGAAGAGAAATATTTTCGACGCAATGATATCGGCACGAAAGATGAAGTCTGCTTGCATTTCGAGGTCATACCCATCTGGCCGAGTGCAAGGGTTCGGGATCGGAATCACTTTGATTCCCGGGCGTAGGCGTCACATTACAGGTAAGATTATGGCTGCTATTGCTGGCCGTTCGCGTTTCCTGAAAACGAGCACGGTTCCTTGCACTTTCTGGCGTTAGCACCAAAACATTGATGGTACCGACAGTGCTCGCAATTTGGAGGTCGAGTGGCTGCGAAATATCAAGCGTGGGCAACTGCGTGAATGATGTGAGACTTGTAAGGCATTAATCCCGTGCTTAATGATCTGCATCATCTCTTTACGAAAACTGAGCATCATTTGCGCTTTTTTAAACCAAGTATGGTTTCAAATGAGGTTGCGTCGTACGAGACTTCATGGAGTTGCCGGTTACTCCTCAGTATTGATGCAATTGTATCAGCTAGATGGGCTACTTGATCAAGCGTTTAAGACTGTTGCGTTACCAGTATGGCTTGGATGTTCACCAGCAACCAGCTGCTCCATATTTTGCGAATTAATTCGTCGCTAAATACTGTGCTGCCCAAGCCACGTAACTCGCGTAAAAATTGTGATGTTTTTCGCTTGCCCATTATAGTTTTCTCGAGTAGTTTGCACATTTTATCCACTTTCAAAGTACTGAGCCATTTCACTAATATATTCTTTAGAGTTGCAACTGGATTCGTTGGGTGCGGGTTAAGTTCTTCCACTTTGAACGCGCACCAAGAGCTTAGACTGCGTGGCTAGATTCCGCCTCCCCAGCCAACCTAGATGTAGGTTGTATAAATAATGAAACAATTTTGAAAAGCGTATACTTCAAAATTGTTGCCAAATTCTTCTTCTTCTTCTTTGTAGCACTACAGCCCTTCTCGGGCCTTCGTTTCCTGCAAAGAGTGCCTCCGACTGTCTTGGTCCATTGACCGCATCCTCCAGTTTTGAAATCTGAGCAGCGATGAACTGTCTTCATCGACCGGGTCAGACCAGCGTTTCCTCGGTTTTCCACTGGTCTCCGGCCTTCAGTTCTCCCAACGAATACATTTTTGGGTATCCGTTGTTCGTCCATGCGATTCATGTGTCAAGCCCATGGCCGTGCCCACAGTCTGGTAATCGTTGACACCTCAGGGTCGTCAACAATTTCATACAGCTCGTGGTTACCTCAAATTCGCCATTGGTCCCCTTCTAGCTACGCTTCAATTATTTGCCTCAGGACCCGTCATTCAGAGGCTTTCAATATATTTGCGGATGCTTAGGTTAGGGTTCATGTTTCATAGCCGTAGCATAACATAGGTCTTGTCACAGGTTTGCATACTTGGAGCTTTGTTTTCCTATGTATGCAGCCGGTTTTCGTCAAAACTGAATAAAATATTTTATTTGCGAGCTGTATTCTTCGGCGTATTTCGTCTCAAGTGTGATATCTTGTGTGCTTTAGGTATTTTTCCTCGAATGCGTCATGAGCTTTGTTTTATTTTCATTGATTTGTAGCCCCACTAGTTTTGCTTCGCTATCGAGTTTAAGGAAGAGTTCTTTGGCAGTTGTTAATGACCGTGACAAAATGTTGATGTCATCTGCATAGGCTACTACTTGACTCGACTTGTATAGTAATGTATCTCGTGCATCGATAGGTACCTTCCTTGTGGCGTACTCCAGAGCCATATTGAATAGAAATGGGACCAGCCCATCTCCCTATTTTAGTCCGATCTTTGTGTCGAAGGCATTGGTATGTTGGTTATTGGTGCAGACTTGGGAGGTCATCAACGTCATTGCCATTTTGGTTAGACGGACTAATTTTGCTGGGCTGCCAAAGTAAAGCATTATTTGGTTCAGTACGTTACGATCAATACTGTTGTATGCTTGCATAAAGTCAACGAGAATTTGGTGTACGTCGGTGTTGATCTCTCAGCGTTTTTCAAGTATCTGCTTGACAGTGAACAATTGGTCCATCGTAGCATTACAGCCGCTCTCGGGCCTTGTATGTACGAGGTGTGCTCAAAAAGTATCGCGAATTTTGAATTTTCGTGGGTTACGTATATTCGAATTTCGATTTTTTTGTGGCGTTATGTTGGTACTCATGTCTGCCACTTATGCCGACAAGCTCGGCCATTTTGAATGTTCACTTAATTGGTGATAGCTGCTTTACTTGCGCGTGTTTTCAATCGTCTTCGATTTTTACTTATTCAAAAAAATGGATCAAAGAACGTGTATCAAATTTTGTGTGAAAAACGAAATTAAGTGCGCGGATGCATTCCGAATGTTGACTGTGGCATACGGAGAAGCTACCTTGGACCGAAGCAACGTTTATCGGTGGTACAAAATGTTTTTAGAAGGCCGAGAAGATGTGAACGACGAAGAGCGTGCCGGACGCCCGAGCACTTCAACAACAGACGAAAAAATTAATGAAGTGGAGAAAATGGTATTGGCCAATCGTCGAATCACCGTTAGAGAAGTTGCTGAGGACCTAAACATATCGATTGGCTCGTGCCATTCGATTTTTATCAACGATTTGGGCATGAGACGGGTCGCCACGAAATTCGTACCAAAATTGCTCAATTGCGACCAAAAACAGCAACGCATGAACATTGCTAATGAGATGTTAAACTCTGTCCGCGACGAACCAAATTTGCTCCAGAGGGTCATAACTGGTGACGAATCGTGAGTTTATGGTTATGACGTGGAAACCAAAGCTCAATCATCTCAATGGAAGCTGCCGCATGAACCAAGACCGAAAAAAGCGCGCCAAGTTCGGTCGAATGTGAAAGTTTTGCTAACAGTTTTCTTCGATTGCAGGGGCGTGGTGCATCATGAGTTCTTGCCACAGGGAAGAACGGGCAAAAAGGAATATTACCTACATGTATGCGCAATTTGCGCGAAGCAATCCGCCAGAAACACCCGGATTTGTGGGAGAACAAAAATTGGCTTTTGCACCACGATAACGCCCCTGCTCACACATCGTTGCTTGTGCGCGACTTTTTGGCCAAAAACAACACACTAATGATGCCGCAGCCACCGTATTCCCCAGATCTGGCCCCCTGTGACTTTTTCTTGTTTCCTAAACTGAAGAGGCCCATGAAAGGACGACGTTACGCTACGCTTGACGAGATAAAGACGGCATCGAAGGAGGAGCTGAACAAGATTAAAAAAAATGATTTTTTGAAGTGCTTCGAAGATTGGAAAAACCGTTGGCACAAGTGTATAATATCTCATGGGGATTACTTTGAAGGGGACAAAATAGATGTTCATGAATAAATAAATAATTTTTGAAAAAAACAAAATTCGTGATATTTTTTGAACACACCTCGTATGTAATATAACGAAATTTGTGACCACGCTAGAAGTCGCAATATTGCTTCAACTTACACCAAATTTTTGGGAATGGTGTATTGGGTAAATATCTCGATAACGTTTTTTACTAGCTAAATCGGCTGTGTGGAAACTAAATGGTGGCCATTTTAGACGAAAAATCGTGATTTCTCTTCTGATAACAGTATAGCTCTGATTTGGATAAAATTTGGTACAGAGATTCATTTAACTATGTGATGAATATCACAATAAAACATCCAAAGTTGAACCGTCTGAAACAAAATGGCAGTCACACAAAGGTTGAAAAACGTGCAAAAATTTGTTGTTGCGGTTGTGACGACGCCTTTCAACCGCTGTTGATGAAATTTGATAGTTTTGTAGAGACTATAAGTATCTAAAGCCCTGTGTAAAAAAACTAGAGGTCGTGTCTCAAAAAAGTCGAAATTTTGATCCAATGTGTATGAAACTTAATTGCAAGATAGAAAATAATTGAATCTACGAGTTTTGTCTTTTTAGTGACCATTTGTGAGTAACTCTCAAGAAAGCGGTTGTTTATATAAGGGGTTTTTCAGATTTTTGTGGCCCTCTAGCGGCCCCATTTTTCATCGCATTCTGATGAAACTTGGAATTGTGTGTAATTATACTAAGTTCTTGTATTAAAATTGCATGAAAAATAAAACAGTCGAAAATTGAAAATCTGATAGATTTAGCTACCATTTTCACAAAAAATTGAATAGTTTTACCCTGTCTAAATGAAACTTTGATTTAAACAAGATTTGGTGCATAGGTTGATGAGTCGCGAGGACAAAAACAGTGTCCAAACAGTTCCCAAAAGTCAGAAAGCAACGGTAATTCGCTATTTTAATAGCAAATGAAATAATGAATATTTTTCATGGAAACATTGTTAAAGGCTGAAGTTGGAAGTATTTATTCAACAGACCATTTTTAAGGGTATTGTATAATACTAAAATCGCAACACGTCTGTCCGTCCCGTTCACCCGTCTGTCCATCCGTGCGTCACAGCAAGTTTCCTCGCAAATCACATGAGCTAGAGTGATGAAATTTTCTACGTAAGTCAAAGCCCTCACGAAACTTACAATGCAAAAATATTTTAAGCTGTTTACAGAGGCCTCCCTCAATGAAGGGCGTGACTGTTAAACATTTTTTTACCAAAAGTAGCCAATGTAGATGTCAAATAAAGGGTTTTGGAGAGAACTTTTCAAAACAAGGAGGTGTGCAGGGTGACGGGATACCCGTTCAGCTTAATATTAAGTTATTTTACCACAACTGTGTTGGTATCGGCAGTAAATTGAACCAACCATTTTTGAACATAAAACCTTGCCATTTCAACATCCTCACCCTAACGGAAACTTGGTTAAACAAGTCTCACAAAAATGAGAAAATTTTAGACAGTAATTGGAACATTTTCAGGGACGAAAGGGATGTTCGCAGCACTGGGCTGATACGAGGATCTGATATATTGACCGCGGTACACAATTCTCTTTTGAGTGAGGTTATAAGCACAACATCGAATAAATTGTTTCAGCATAGCGTTGGGCAAATAAAGCTGGAGAAATTAAACGTATATATTGGCGTTTTCTATGTTCGTACAAAATCTATCGATGCTGTCTACAACGATGTGTGCAATGTTATAACTACAATTACTGCAATTGGTAAAGAAGAAGATAGAATGATTCTCACTGGAGATTTCAATCGACCAAATGTAAGCTTTGTAGTCGATAATTAGGATAATTTTCTTCTTCCAGTTAATCTTCGAGACTGCGAAGATTTCAGTTTAATGAGCTCGTTTTATGGCAATGATTTGCAGCAAATTGCTCCTGTACTTAACCAAAATGGAAATTGGTTAAATCTCATATTAACAAATGCCGATGATTAAGTATTGGTCGATCCATCTGAAGACGACAAGCACTTTTTTTAACACGCTTCATCATTCCGCTCTTTCTAATGAATTTTCCACTTCTGATACATTCACCTCCATTTCATACAATAATGCATTGTATTTGACTTTTGCAATGCTGATTACGATAGCATTAATAGACTATTATCCACTATCAATTGGACTGGTACTTTTTCGACGCTAGGTTTAGACTAACTAGTTTTTATCAACTAATACTTGACGTCATTGAAAGGCTTGTACCTACAATCAAAAAAAAAAAAAAGAGATAAGCTTTCTGAACCCTGGCTGGGTAGTAACCTTAGATGCTTACGAAATCAAAGGAATAAGTCATACAAAGTTATTAATAGAAAAAACAATGCTGGCGATGAACTTAAAAGAAAACATAATGAAGTTGCCAAAGAATTTAAGATGAAATCACGAGAAGCATATGAGTCCCACGTCAAAGTTATTGGTCAAAAGCTTATCCACGATTGTTAAAAGTTATTTGATTTTGAAAACGTTAAACGTGAAAACCATAGTTATCCTTTGTCAATGACATACAAGGGTTCTGTTCCAACTTCTTCAGGGTAGATCTGTCAACTTTTTGCTAAACATTTTCAAGAGGTTTATCGCGACCCTGAAACCACATCAAATTTAGTACCCACTGAATCAACTCCAAGGACTCTCAATGGAAGCAACTCAATCTCTGAAAAATGTATTCGTAAGGCAATTGAGGGGCTTAATTTGAATAAAGGACTTGGCCCTGGTCTCATTCCACCCTGGTTTCTAGCTCAGTGTGAAGCTGAAGTGACTCAACCCCTCTGCATCATTTTCAATGAGTCTCTCTTCCTTTTGTACTGGGAACCATCTTACATAATATCAATTCATAAAAAAGTTGAGAAAATATCTATTGCAAATTACAGGGGAATTGATATACTGTCTACCACTTCAAAACTTTTTGAACAAATTATATGCAATAAAATGTCACCCATCGTTGAATACTATCTAAATGAAGAGCAACAGATCTATTGCTATAAATCTCATTATGACTTCAGACATTCTCTGTGATTTAGAAAAAGGTAACCAGATCGATGCTATACACACAGACCTTAGCAAAGCATTTGATCGAGTGAATCATGGAGTATTGATATAGGAACTCCCCTGCTTCGGAATTACCGGTCCACTGCTTAGTTGGATTCATTCCTACCTGAAGAACTGAACACAACTTGACAAGTTTCCAGGACGTTTACCTAGAGAAATTCATGTCCTCTCTGGGGCTTAATAGGGTAACCTTCTCGGTCCACTTCTTGTCAATATTTTCATATCTGATCTTTCAGAGGTACTATCCGATATATCACATCTTTTTTACGCCAACAATCTTAACGTGTATAACATCATACTATCTCTAATTGATGTTTTGTTTCTCCAGTCCAAATTAAATACTCTCCTTCAATGGTGCAATGACAACCAACTTTCACTGAGCTTGCACGAATGCCAGGTAATAAGCTTTTCCAGGAAAAAGAGTATCGTCCTCTATGGTTATATTAGTAATACATTTCTGAGTAGAGTCGAGAGTGATATGGACCTTAGCGTAGTCCTAGATACTAAGCGCCGATTCAACCTTCATTATGATGAAGCCCTTCCTAGAGCACATAAAACGTTAGGCTTTATCAAAGGGAGCGCCAAAGAATTTACGAGTCTTTGGGCAACAAAATCATTGTATACATCACTGGTGCACCCTATTCTGGAATATGCCTGCTTAATTTGCAGACCTGTTTTTGATTCTCATAGCAATAGGTT
Organism: Odontomyia ornata; assembly: GCA_963969285.1. Taxonomy (NCBI): domain Eukaryota; kingdom Metazoa; phylum Arthropoda; class Insecta; order Diptera; family Stratiomyidae; genus Odontomyia; species Odontomyia ornata. The sequence continues at coordinate 341,392,140 of OZ017739.1, read as the reverse complement.
AGAGTCAGTGCAGAAACAGTTTTTACTCTTTGCTCTAAGGTCCCTGTATGACCCCAGATTTTTCCATAATCTACCACCATATGAAAATCGACTCCGATTGTTAAATTTGTCTTTATTCTCTTCTAGGAGAATCGTGTTGTTCTCATGTCTGGTTTTCGATGTCTTGAGGGGCAATATTAAGGTAAAAATCATATACGATAAGATCCGCGTGAACGGGTCTCCTAGAAGCACAAGGCACACTTCCATGCTTGCCATTAACAACTATTTACGCAGAAAATGAGCCAATTAATAGATGCTGTAGAAATTTCAACGGGTTTAGTGAAAATTATTACTCATCCACTTAAAAGGTTCTGTTTAAATCTAAAATAACAAAATCCCTTTCTCCCTCAACACTTTAGATTAGTTTAAATGATTGTAAATTTTTATTATAATTGATCTGCCTTGTTTTGGCGAATGAATAAATAAATAGCTATTCCATATCTTTTATTGAAAAGCAAATTAAACATATAATTTTCAGTAGAAATAATAATAAAAACACCCAGCTCATCATAGAACACAGCAATAATAATATAGAGTTTTCCATTAGGGACATAACAATTTTGTATCATTATATGAACTTTTTAATGGACTGTCAGAGTCAAAACGTTAGTCAAAGTCAATTTTTTCATCATGATAAAGTTCAAAATCCAGCATCGATTGAAAAGTATTAAAAATTGCTACCGAAATTCTGAGCCAGTGGTCGCAACTTTAAGAGCGTTTACTCCAATTTTCGGTCGTAATAATCGTCCTACTTGACAGGCTGTGCGTGCTAAAGTGGATCACTTCGAGTCCGAATTTTTACTATTAGACGTTTTGGTGCCAAAAGATTTCGTACTGCTTGAAGCGAGGGAAATATCGCAGCCGTAAGTGCATCGAGTCAAAATGATCCAAATCAGTCGATTCCACGCCGTTCTCAAGAATTGGGCATCGCTCAAATGACACTGTGGCGTATTTTGAGAAAATATCTTAGTCTACATGGTCACAAAATTAAATTGACTCAAGAACTTAAGCCACTTGATCATTCGAAACGCCGAATTGAGCTCTACCAAGCTTGAAGAAAATGAATAATTTTATCAAAAAATCATCTTCAGCGATGAAACTCATTTCTGGCTCAATGGCTTTGTTAATAAGCAAAATATGTGTTATTGGGTCAGCAACAAACCCACATGTGCTTCTTGAGATACCATTAAATCTGCAAAAAATTACTGTTTGGTACGGTTTTCATGCAGGAGGTGTGATTGACAGTATTATTCGTGGATAAAAATGACCGTCATGTTACCGTCAATGGAGAGCGCTATCGTGTTAGATTGGAAGATTATTTGTGGCCAACGTTGGATGAACTTGACATCAAAAATATGTAGTTTCAACAAGACAATGCCACTAGCCACACAGCACGCCTCACAATCGCTTTAGTGAAAGGAAAATTTGGTGAACGTGTTATCCTGAGAAATGCGGTCTAATGCGATTGGATTTCTTTTTATGGAGCTACATTAAGTCACTATTCTATGCCAACATTCCAGCAACTTTAACCGAGCTCAAAGACAAAATCCAACTATGTTAGAGTGGTGTTGGGTCCAAGGAATCGACTGCTGTAAACGGGCTCGTGGTGGTCATATGACCAAAATCATAAAATGGCGCCAACGAGACACAAACCAGAGACCTTCGGCTAACGGGTTGAGTGTTCTAACCACTACACTACGTGGACCAATAATAATAATAAAGGGTTTTTCGTTAAGGACATAACAATTTTATTTATTAACGAAACACTGAAACATTTGAAATATTGAGTTCAAATTAACGAGGGTCATACGAAAAGTTTCAGGCCTTTTAAAGAAAAACACATGATTTAAGCCCAACGAAAATTTATTTCTCGGCATAGTCTCCACGCAAGTCAATACATTTGATCAAACGCTTTTCCCAACCCTTCAGGCCATCAGGAAAAAATTCTTTCGGTAAACCTGAAAAATACAGCTTTACTGCCTCTTCAACCTCGGTATTTGGCCTATGTTTTTTCCCACCCAGAAATTTTTTCAAGTTAGGGAACAAAAAAAGTCATTCGGAGCTATGTCTGGTGAGTGGGTGGGTGTTGAAGCAATTCGAACTTCAATTCGTTCAATTTCGCTATTGCGACTATGCATGTGTTGACTCGCGCGTTGTATTGATGAAATATCACCTTCTTCCTCGCCAAGTGCGGTCACTTCTTCTTGAGCTGGTATTCGATTGGTCCAGCAACGCAGCGTAATAGGGTCCGTTAATGGTTTTACCTATTTGAAGGTAATCAGCCATAATTACTCCACGGCTGTACCAAAAAACGGTCGCCATCACTTTTCCGGAAGAAAAAACGACCTTCGCGTTTTTCGGAGCTGGTTTTCCTATCACAATCCACTGCATTGACTGTTGTTTAGTCTCCGGAGTATGGTAATGGATCCAGGTTTCATCATCATGTAATTAATTGGCGCAAAAGCTTGGAAGGATTCTTTTGGGACAGAAGAAGAGTCTTGCGCGACACGTCCATCCGTACGTGGTTTTGGTTGATCCTCAACAAACGCAGCACCCATCGTGCGGATAATTTTATCATGCATAAATCTTCATATAAAATCTTATACGCCCATTCAGTTGATATCCCACAAGGCTCAGCAATTTTCTCAATGGCTAATCGGCGATCTTCCATCACTGTTGGGTGCGTTAAAACCGTTGAAACAGTTTTTGGACGTCCAGAACGTTGATCGTCAAAAATGCTTGCGCGGTCATGTTTGAACTCGGCGACCCAATGTTTTACGGTTGTAAATGAAGGCGGCGATTCACTTCCTGAGTTTTCCCTTTTCAAATAGAGATGCTTTATCACCGCGCGCTACTCGATTTTATCCATTGTTCTTAACAAACGTCACCTGTCAACTTTGGCAGGGTACCATATGTTTTGTCTTGATCGGAATTTTCATGGCAAACATATGTAACTGTCATCTTTTGGTTGGTAAGAGAACTTGAATGTACCTGGACGTTTTGCCAGTATGGCCGGAAGCTTTTCAAATGACCCTCGTATTGTAGGTATAGTACAAAATTCGATATTGTTCATACGACCACCAAGAGCCCGTCTACAGCCGTCGATTCTTTGGACCCAATTTTTCACCAATTTTGCACACATTTTGACCGGACCGTTGGATGTTGTCTTTGAGCTTGTCTAAAGTTGCTGGCTTGTTGGCACAGACAGGTGACTTAATATAGCCCCATAAAAACTAACCCAATGGCGTTAGATCTCATGAACAAGGCGACCATTCCACCAGACCATTTCTCCATTTCTCTATAAGACACGTTCAACAAATTTACCTTTCAATAAATCGATTGTGAGGCGTGCTGTGTGGCTAGTGGCGCCGTTTTGTTGAAACCACATACCGTTGATGTCAAGTTCATCCAATTCTGGCCACAAATAATCTTCCAACATAACACGCTCTCCATTGACGGTAACATGACGGTCGTCTCCATCCACGAAAAAATACGGCCCAATCACACCTCCGGCATGGAAACCCACTGCAAACATTGATTTTTTGCGGATGCAATTGTATCTCAAGACGCACATATCGGTTTGTTGCTGACCAATAATGTGTTACGAAACAAGTAACATAACCAATATATAGTAATTAAATAACGTAATAGCTAGCACTATCAACAAATTAGCATTTATATCTACTAAAAGATGACAAACACTAGCAATAGAACAGCATTTTATATAGGCAATAGAATAACTAATAAATGGTATAATAATTAAATAACTTAATAGCTAGTACTATCAACAAATTAGCATTTACAACAAATACTAGCATTTTATACAAACGATATAATAACTAATAAATAGCATAATAGCTGGCACTATTAACAAATTAGCATTTACACCTACCAATAAATAACAAACACTAGCGACAGATTAGTATTTTATACAAACAATAGATTAACTAATAAATAGTATACAAGTATTACTTAAGTAACTTACAGTATCAACAGAACAGCAAAAGCGTAGCCAGAATTAACATTACAATTAAAGTAACATTAACTGACACTATTCATAGAATAGCATTTTATACAATAATCAATGAATAACAATTATCTTTCTCGCAACCTTCACCTGCTACGTCAAGATCAACGAAATCCATTCATGACTAGTGAAATCCGAGTACTCTTGGGTACCTTATCGCATACTTAATTAAAAGCAACTGAAAAGCTGAAATAGCACTTTTGTCAAACATATGACCAATTAAACTGAATCGTGTCGACATTGGGAAACACCATCAATAATACAATAATACAAGATACTCCTTACGATCGTCACCTAAACCGATTAGGCCAGGGAACCCCAGAAACTTGAACCATATAGTTGATTTTTGTCCTACTAGTCCTATGCGGAACGATACGGAAAGATATGGAAAAAATGCATAAATATACATGGAAATTTACTACCCTACGTTAACATTTCATCCCCTTTCGGACGACCACTGAGGTTTCTATTAGATACGGGAGCATCTTCGTCATTTATAAATCCTGAATACATTGATCCTCGTAACGTAAAATCAATGAAACCCATTTCAATTACAACTGTTCTATCTAAACATGAAGTTAAAGAAGAAGTTTCATTACCGAAATTCACAGAATTTAATCAACCTGATAAGTTACGATTCTTAATATTTAAATTTCATGGCTATTTCAAGGGATTACTTGGAGTGGATATTCTGAGTAAGCTCGGAGCTAAAGTTCATTTAGGCAACCAGGTAATTGACACCAATCATGCCTCACTCCCGATAAAATTCAAGCCAAATTTCATGTCTAACAAATACATTATTTTACCAGAAACAAGAACAATTGGCAAGCTTCCCGTTGATATACAGAACGGAGATGTTCACATCAGATGAAAAAAACCTCTGACTTGGTATTTCTGAAGGAATCTATACGGCAATTAATTGGTACGCACCCGTTGAAGTTTCTAACCTTTCACAGAAAGAACACATTCTTTTACTTAAACATCCCCTGATGGTAGAAAATCTTTCAGATCGTTATGAACAAATTAACAATTTAAATGTACTCGTATGCTATGAGAACGAAGAACCATTATCGCCTTCATGTGATGATATCATTAGTCTGCTTCGAGTACCACATTCAAACAATGAAGAGCAGAAAGAATTGTTCAAAATCTGTCGAGAGTACGACGACATAAATCAAGTGAAGCAACGAATTAGAACATCCGATGGATCACCCATATACACGACGTTCTATAGATATCCTTTCATCCATAGGGAGGAAGTCCGTAATCAAATCTCTGATATGTTGAATCAAGGCATATTTTGCCCCAGTTACTCGCCTTGGAGCTCTCCTGTTTGGATTGTCCCAAAAAACCAGACGCGAGTGGCAAAACGAAATGGAGATTGGTTATTGACTATAGGGAATTGAATAAAAAAAAACGATTGGTGATCGATACCCTCTCCCGAATATCAATAAAATCCTCGACAAATTCATCAATGTAACTCTTGACGCTGGATTTAGCGAGTGGGTTCCACCAAATAGAGATGCACCCCCGTGATGTTCCGAAAACGGCTTTCACTGTCGAAGGAGGTCATTTCGAATACGTGCACATGCCATTTGGGCTAAAAAACGTACCCTTTATATTTCAGAGAGTGATGGGTAATGTGCTAAAGGAACTTCAGGGCACAGTTTGTCTCGTCTACTTAGACGACATAATAATATTCTCCACTTGATTACAAGAGCACATTGAAAATCTCAAGAAAGTATTTCAAAGACTTCCAAGATCCAGCTTGATAAATCCGAATTCCTCAAAAAGTAAATAGTTTTCCTCGGTCATCTGGTCACAACCGAAGGCATTAAGCCGAATCCTAATAAGGTTCAGGCAATTATCGATTTTCCTATTCTGAAACCTCAAAGGAGATAAAATCCTTCCTCGGTTTGCTCGGTTACTATCGCAAGTTCACCCGAGAGTTTGCGAAATTAACCAAACCACTTACAGAATGCTTAAAAAAGGGCCAACGCATTGATTTAAACGATCGTTACATAAAAGCGTTTAACTCCTGCAAAAATATTCTCTTGAATGACCCTCTCCTCCCGCATCCGGATTTTAACAAACCGTTCGTCCTTACGACGGGCGCTAGTAACTTCGCTATTCGCGCTGTATTATCGCAAGGCCCAATCGGCAGCGATAAGCCAATTTGCCACGCGAGTAGAACATTGGCCAATTCTGAGATCAATTACTCTACAATAGAGAAGGAACTCTTGGCCATCGTTTGGGCCACAAAATTTTTTCGGCCGTACCTTTTTGGTAGGAGGTTTAAGATTATGACAGACCACAAGCCACTTACATGGATGATGAACTTAAAAGATCCCAATTCGAGATTGATACGTTGGAGACTCAAACAAGAAGAATATGATTATGAATTATATTGCAAAAAGGGTAGTCAAAACAGTAATGCACACGCCTTAAGCCGCATAAGAACCACAAAAAACACAAATAATGATGTCGAAATTAACGTGAACGATATCTTCGGGACGTCTACTCAGAGCACTAGAGGTTCAACAGTGCACTCTGCAGTAAATCTTAATACTGGATTACTAATTTCTGAACGTCCCCTGAATGAATTTTCTCTCAAATTAATACTTGAAGAAACCAATAGAATCCTAAATCCAGTCTGGAAATGCCGTTCCCGAACAAACAACGCCGTACCATTCAAATACGGCACTACACGGAAGCAACTCCTGTCGAAATCATCAAGAAATATATCCCTCCCAATAGATTAACTGCAATATATACCACAGACAAAATTTTCAAAATAGTACAGGATACTAACACAAACCACTTTACACAATCTAATAGCTTTAATCCTGAAAGAAATACTGACGACGACGAACAAGATGCTCTAATAACTGAATATCATCTAAATAGTAATCATCGAGGCATAAACGAAACCTTTGCTCATCTAAAGAAAGAATATTACCTTCCCTTCATGAAGAATAACATTACAAAAATAATTAATAATTGTGAAAAATGCCACATATTAAAATACGACAGTTATGCCCAAAAACCATAACATCAGACTCCAGACACTCCCAAAAAACCTCTAGACTTTCTTCATATGGATATTTACATAATCGATAAACAGTACCTACTAACAATTATTGACAAGTTTTCAAAATGTTGCGGCAATTTACATACTTTCAGCTCAAAATAACTTAAATATGATTAAATCACTTAAACATTTTGTCAGACTTCACGGTATTCCCCAAAATATCGTTACCATGGTAACCGATCAAAGTACAGAATTCACATCTTCTATCTTTAAGGACTTTTATAAACAATATAAATTAAATCACGACATAGCTTCTTATCAACAAATAAGCAGAAATGGACCTGTAGAAAGACTTAACTCGACAATTACAGAGACATATAGAATAATACGTGACAAGTACCGAGACAAAGGTCCAGAGGACATTTTGAATTAAGTAATTATCACTTATAACAATGTTATTTATTCAGCTACAAAATATACTCCATTTGAACTATTTTACGGTAGGACTTACAAATTTAACAAAGACACAAAACATACTTGCAGTCATGAATATTTAGAAACATTACGAGATAGAATCCTTACTTCTTGAAAAAACCAATAAAAGATTAACAAAACTTACCAAAAATATAGAGTAGCCTGAAAACTATAATGATGGATCTGTAGTGTTTAGGAGAGAATGTTGACGAAATAAATTAAATCGCAGGCTTACTAAACACAGAATTAAAAAAAATAATTATGTCACAGTTATCACAGATAAGAACCAAAAACTTCACAAATCTAAAATAAAGAAAAAAAAAGTAAATTTCAGGTAATTAGTCATATTGACCATAGTAACTGGACAGAAGCTGGACTTACAGGACCTGTCGAACAGGAACGGATTACTTCCAATAAAACATGGAAATGCACGTCTAATAACATCCTATAACAACCTCGTAAATATTATACAACTTGACAAATACAGAGAAAACCTTGACATGATACTCGTATACGACTCACTAGCAACTTTTGACAACTATACAGAATTTACAGAATCATTGGAAATAACGAAAAGAAAGGCTGAAGAAGTAAAAAATGAGCTCCTTACAATACTTTTTCACAAACGAACCAAAAGAGGATTAATTAATGGGTTAGGTACTATGATAAAAGGAATTACTGGAAACTTAGACGCAAACGACGCAATCAGAATAAATGAGGGAATAGATAAAATTTTATATAATGAAGGCAAACTCCAAACCAAATTTACTGAACAAACTCAAATAAACGGGCAAATGATTGAACGATTAGAAAACATTACCACACAATTCAATCAACAACAAAAAACAATAACTGACTATTTAAAACATATCAACGAAATATCCAAAAACCAAATTAGAAACGACAATGGAAAGATAAAGTACTTCCAGTATACAAATCAAATTAATTTTAACATCGATCTTTTAAATAACCATTTAACCGGAATTTCTGAAGCAATTATTTTGGCGAAGCTGAACATAATTTCGAAAATGATTCTAAACCCACAAGAACTAATGAAAATATGCCGCCTATAAATGCAATATCCGTTGAACGTATGTACAAGTTATTAAGCTTACAGGCCTATTCTAACAATTCAAACATCATATTTAACAAAAAATTTCCATCCTTTCCAACGAATCATATTCCCTATTCCCCATCATACCCCTACTTATCAATAAAATAAAAAAAAAACAATTCCAACCAAACCCTACGTCATCCTTGGCCAAGAATACACCCAGGAGCTTGACGCAAGATGCCAAAGCATCGAAGGAACCTTTAACTGCCCCAAAACTCTAATTTGGAAGACATCTCACAGTCAAAATGCCTAGCCAACATCTTGGACCATAAGCCAGCTGAATGTCACTTGTACGAACGAGAAAAAGACGTGGAAATTTTCGAGCCGGAGCCAAATCATCTTCTGCTTATAAAAGTTCCTGAAACGATAATCAACACTTCATTTGGACCTAAGGAATTCCAGATCAAAGGAGCCATCTTAATACATTTCGAAGACTGCAAGATAACAATAAACAGCATCACTTATAACGCTGAAACATCAACATTTTGGGACAAAAACAACATTTATCCAACTAACTTTAGTCAAATAAAATTTAAATCACCAAATTGAAAAGAAAATCAACTGAAACATTTGGGAAGCTACCAGTTCACTCATACTCACCTTACGAAGGAGTTTCCAACCAAAGCTGAAATCAAGGATCTGCACACGACCATCAATGCAGCAACAAACATCATCTTTGCCATAATCGTCATCAGTTACATATTGTGGAGGATGGTCACCAAGCTCAACTACCAGCAACATACCCCACCTGTAATATTTCAAGCCAGCTAACCTCCAAGGATACAATTCTTATGGCCGCCACCTTACACTAAGGGGGGAGGAGTTACGGTACTATCTGCCTAACAACAATACAACTAGCCGACACTTACATTATATCCTTCATTTGAACTCTTAACGTATTATAAAAACAGACATGTTATTTGCACTTTTCTAAACTCACATTTTCATTTTAAATGTAATATAACTCCTAGATTTGCTATTTGCACTTTTCGCTAAAGTAAAATCCGTTTTCAAACAAAATGTAATTTAAAACCAAAGAAAAGTGTAAGCACTTTTTCTTCATAAAATGAAATTCATGATAATTGTAACCTCGCAGTCAATTTCGGAAGCTAGCCGAAGCTATGCTAAAATAAATACGAATAGTTAAATTAAAATTGTGTCTTCTTTTCAGGATAACTCCCTAGTTATCCTAACTCGCGCCTTACAAGTTTACGAGATCCCTCAACAGAAAACCCTGCTTAAGTGGAACCTGGGCCAGAGAAGATCAACAGCGGTCTTACCGAGCGGAACTCCAGAAAGACCTTGATGACGCTTGCTAAAGCGGCACTTAGGCTTTTAACAAGCCCGCCGATGGTAAGGAACCTTTGTGCAAAAGCCATGCTCTAGGTTTTAACATCCTGAAATTTTTGTTACTATCCCTTGAACTCTTTACAGCCCACATCAACTAGCAAGAACCCCCGAGAGTGATCGGAGGCTCCATACGCGGTCCACTCTATCGGGCCGGCTAAAACAGCGGAAGTGTGGACTCTTCCCCCCAAACGTACACTGTATGAAGCGCTTCGCGAAAATCCCCGTGCCGCACCTAAGCCCCTGGCTCTGGAAGAATACCGAGCACGCCGCCAAGTAATATCCAGCGCAAAAGTGACACCAGAGGCATCCTCCGCGATACTAGGTAAACGCCACAGGGGCGGCCTGCGGAGCAAAGTCGACATGCAGGTGGTGGAGCTCCTCCGACTAGCCTTGATTGCCGTCACTCCAGAGGAGCGGGCCCGTTTCAAAGACCAGGTCATTGTTCTACAGCGAGACTACCGCCGAACCCAAAGGAAGAAGCGTGCACAACATCGCCGGCAACGCAACTCACCCCAGCCACAAGTACCGGTTACAACCACGCACAGACGTAGGCCAGTCCAGCAAACGACCCCAACATCCACCCGCCTACATTGGAGTGACCTGTCAACATAGTTTGATAAACAGTTATATTTGTAGTTTGAGTTGTACTATCATAGTATGTTTTTAATAATTATAGCGTTTTAAAATGAAAACTACCATCAAGTGCTTCTTTTCTCTGAACTAAAGGTTACAGGTGTTTCCTAGGCAAGGAGTGGCTTCTGTGGGCGAAAATAGGTTTATAATAATAAGCTCGAAAATTTATAACAAATTAATATTTTGCTTATTAGCAAAGCCATTGAGCCAGAAATGAGATTCATCGCTGAAGATGATTTTTCGATGAAATTCTTCATTTGCTTCAAGCTTTGCCAGAGCCCAATTGGAGGAGTTTTGGCGTTTCGAATGATCAAGTGGCTTTAGTTTTCGAGTCAATTTGATCGTTTTACCATATAGGCCAAACGTTTTTCGCAAAATACATCACAGTGTCATTTCAGCGATGCCCAATTCTTGAGAACGACGTGGAATAAACTGATTTGGCTCATTTAAATCGATGCACTTACGGCTGCGATATTTCCCTCACCTTGAGTAGTACGACATTTTTTTGGCACCAAAACGTCTAATAGTGAAAATTTGGACTCGAAGTTATCCACTATAGCACGCACAGACTGTCGGATGGGATGATTATTACGGCCGAAAATTGGAGTAAGCGCTCTTAAGGTGGCGACCACCGACTCTGAACTTTGGTAGTAGTTTTTAATAATTTTCAAACGGTGCTAGTTCGTGAACTTTACCATGATGAAAATGATGACTTTAACTAACGTTTTGACATAATCATTTTATTAAAAATGATTAACTGTGCGTTTATATAAAGATACAAAATTGTTATGTCCCTAATGGAAAACCCTGAATTCAAGTAATTGATTCGTTTTAAGAGTTGTATGAAACCCTAGGATATTTGTAAAGCCCCTCTGGTAGAAGGAGCCTCCTGCCTCATCAACTTGCTGATACATACTTTCAATGTCCAGATATACCAGGTCCTGCTGTTTTATTATATGAATAGATAAACATTTATAAATTCTTCAGGCTTGTTTTATAAAATTTCCGTTATTTATTGTTTCTATTTAAAATTTTGCGCACATTTTTGGAAACAGTGATGACCGCAATTAAATTTACATTCAGTGGCGTAACTAAAGGGTAGCAGGACCACTGGCCGCGAGCCCAGAAATAATTTTTTAACATTTTACCTGAGTATTTTATTTTACTTGAAAAGTATATTTTTTATTTTTTTAAGTTCTGCTTAAAATCCGTTAAAATTAGACGACTAAAAACCATAATACAATTTCAAGTTAATTGTTAAGCATTTCAACACATTCTAAACAAAAAAGTGTTGATCAATTTTAGAACGCATCCATTGGTTTCCACATTTTTTGTCGCAAAACGATCGGGGAATTCCCTCATTTTGCTAACCAAGAAAGTATTTTTTTGTGCCGCTGCCGCTGGAGCGAGCTAGCAACACTATGTTAGGGGAATCAAGGATTTGTTATTTTTTCATGAGACCTCTACTGATTGCGTATTCTTTGTGTAATTGTTTTGATAAGTGGTCGTTTGTATTTTGATTTTTCATTTTTGTTGTTTTATTGAATCTGCAAATGGTGGCAAAGTAAAGTTGATTGCAAACGTTAGATATTAAAATGTCTAGTTCCAGAAAATATTTAAGTGGGAGCGAAAGAGAAAGAGAAAGAAAGAGCCTGAAGAAAAAAATTAAAAAGCTACTTAAAATTAGTCAGTATTTGAAGAATGATGAGTTTAATAACGAAAACTCGAGTGAATAGTGCTCCAAAAGTGAATAGTTGGACGTTACTAAAAGTACACCAGAATTACCAGATACAGCACCCAACACCAGTGTCTATCCAGATCCAGAACAACCACAACAAGGTACTACCAAAAATCAAAGAGATAGAAGAATTTGTATCTTCGTCATATGTTACTAATAAGGGTAATTTTAAAGAGCTAACGGATCAAGTGAAAAGGAAACGGACATTGTAAACCTAAGGGACCTATCTTAAAGGATAGTGACAATAGGTCTTTTCTAGAAAAAACATTACTATATTGTTTCTAAGTCTAGCGTGAAACTTTAACGTACATGATCACCTCATTCTTTAATTTGTCAGAAGGCGTATTGTGAACCATGTTGGTTATTCACAAATCGGGTATCTAAAAATAATAAAATGTTTGGATTGAGGGTTGTGACGACAGGAAGCATGTTGTAGATGCCATAGAAAACCACCAGACATCGAAAATTCATCTGGATTCTAGCTTTACGTATCAACAGTGGTGGCTACAAGGAACACTTGATGAAAAGCAAGAGTCCATGATCAAAAAAGAAAAATATTTTTGGCGCCAGGCGCCTTTTTGATTTTACTCTGACACTTTCAACGTGTAATTGATCCAAGCTTCAAAGGAAACTTTTTGAGTATTGTTAAGTTATTAGGAAAATATGACCTGATTTTACAAGAATTGTTAAGTAAACCAAAGGGCCAGATAAAATACTTAAGTCCAAAAATATAAAATGAACTAATTTCTGTCCTGGTTCCAAAAGTAGAATGTGCACTTAAAAATGCCGCACCATTCTACTCTATCATATTCCATACAACTCAAGATATTTCAAAAATTGATCAATGTATGAACTTTATCGTTATTGTATGATCGAAATAGATGGTAATGGGATCCCAAAGGCACTTGTCATTAAAGAGACATTTTTAGGATTTCATGAAGTTAAGGATCAAACTGATTTAGCAATGTCCAAGCAAATTATTAAATCTATAAATGACAAAATATTCCTCTAAATAAGTGCTGAGGACAAGGATATGATGGTGCTAATACAATGAAAGGGACTTATAATGGAGCTCATGAACTCATAAAAGATGTCGAGCCAAATGCCGTATATTTTCACTGTGCTGCTCATAACTTAAATCTAGTACTCAATGATACAGTGAGAGAGGTTATTGATATGCAAAATTTTTTTGATACAGTTCAACAAATTTATAATTTTTTTGGGCATAGTATCAAACAAGTTGGGTAAACAGACCTACGCTCATGTCAGAAGGATTTTGTATTCAATTTACAAAATGCAGTCACCAGATCGAATCAAATCAAGATACATGTCAAAGACGATTTTATTGGAGAAAATATGAAATACGAAGATCATACTATTATTAAAAAAGTTGAACGTATTTCGACTTCTGAGGTTTTTGTTATTGTTATACTCATAAATATCTCCCTTGATAATTATTTCAGATGTCCATTCGCGAGGGAGGAAACACATTTTTCATGTATTTCCCCCCTGTGCCCCCACTGAAGCAAAAACTGACAGTTTCACAACTGTTTTGAAAAGCTCCCATGAAAACTTTCATTTCATACTCATATCGGCTACGTTTGATGAATTTTTTTTCAGGGGCTACTCTCCTGTACTGTTATCATCGACTCATGGCCAATTTTTAACGAATCCTAGAATGGTTACAAAGCCCTTTTGCTAGGAGCTTTCCCGCCTCCTTGACTTGTTTCACTTATGAGCATTAATTGTAGGTACCCATCTTCAGTCATTCATTAAATTGAATCAAGTGTTCAAAGCATGCACTTTAAACGTTGAAGTTGGGAAAAAATAACTCAAAATTATTCAATCTTCGCATTTAAACCAGCCACTATTTTGTTTTACGATTACTGATACCACTAGCTGAACCGATTCTCAAAGATATACATGACACCTATCATTCCTGAAATTTTCATGCAAATCCTAGCAAAACTGTAGTGTCTGAGTCGGTAAAAAGCGCATGTTGTTCCATAGCCATATGTTGCCATAGTAATAAATGCAGCGCATATTGTTCCATAGTAATACAGGAAAATTCAAACGGCTATAACTTCGCTAAATATAGTTCAATCATTATGAAACTATCAGGATGGATCAATCTTGTAAATAGACATCTACGTACTGAATTTCATTGAATTTAAGGGTACCGTTAAGATTTTATTCAAGAAAACATAAAATCGATAAATCATACTATTACTAAGAAAGTTGAGTGAATTGCGACTTCTAACGTATTTGTTGTTGTTGTACTCACCAAGGCCTACATTCCCGATTTTTTTCAGATTTTTCGGATCACAGGTGTCCAATCGCGAGTGGGGGGGGGGCACAAATTTTTCGTGTATTTCCCCTCCCTGTGCGCCCCTCGAAGCAAATTTTGCCAAACTAAGACCTGTTTTGAAAAGTTCTCATCAAGACCTTTCATTTGATACCCACATCGGCTACCTTCGATGAAATTTTGTTTTCGGGGGGTCACTCCCCTATATGGGGAGACCCCCCTTAAATACCTTATAAAAATTTTTTTGTAGTTGAACTTTGAAGAAATCACCACTTTACATCTACACACAAAATTTGATGTTTCTAGCTTAAGTAGGTTCCGAGAAAAACTCTTGTGACACACGGAAGGACGGACGGACGGATGGACGGACAGACGGACAGCCTGGTCGCGAAACTAGTAGGGTTATGTAAAATCATTTTACATAACCCTAAAAATGGTCCATCACCCCTGAATTTTCTAAAACTCGTCAAAGGAAGGTAAAACGCCATTTTGACGAGCTTTGCGAAGATGAGCGTCTTCAAGGTCCGGAAAGTTTGTTCAGAGTGAATATATTTTATCGAGTATTGGACATCATTACTAATCAACTGAAATCGTGTTTCCTTCCGATGAATGAAATTGTTTCAAATTTCATTATTTTGCAGCCTTCAACTTTAAAAGTTTTAAATGACACTCATCTGTTGAAAAGCTCTAGAATTTGTTGATACAGGTATATATAAAAAAAACATATTTAAATCATTTGCTATGGAAATTCTCAGTTTTCGGTCCACTTTCAGAGACGAAATAGAAAAGTCTTCGTGTATTAGATAGCTTGCTGATTTATTAAAAATAAAAAATCATTTTATGTACTGCAGCTTCTCTGAAGTATACACTGCATTAATGTTATTTGTTACAATTCCTGTGACTACAGCTAGTGCTGAACGATCATTTTTAAAACAAAAATTAATAAAAAACTATTTAAGAAACTCTATGGGGCAAGACAAGTTATGTAACTTGGCTATTCTGTCTATTGAAAATTCCATGCCCGATATTTCAACTTTGATGATGTTATAGACACTTTTGCAGAACAGAGAGCTCGAATAAATGATTTTTCTTAATAAATATCTTATTGTTATTTTCATTTCATTGTAAATGTACGCAGGTTTCCTCACTATATTGTTCCTTCACCGAAAAGCTAGCGAATGGGAGATGAATGTAAAGTCTCCAATCCGCATTGGGCTAGCGTGGGGACTATGGCCCATTCCCTCTCGCCTAAGAGAGGAGGCCAATGCTCAGCAGTGGGACGTATATAGGCTGGTGAATGTGAATGAATGTAAATGTATAAACGCATGCATTAGAAAATAAAATTGTTATTAGTGTTGGATAACTACTTAAGTGGTTTATTAAAATTAAACTAAGTACAAAGTGACGAATTTTAATGATAGGACCCCATCAGAAGAATTTGCCACGGGCCCCAGATGGTATAGTTACGCCACTGCTTGCATTTTTGCTTTGTCCAATTTATTTGAACTCTTGTATTAAAATCTAAGTCAATGCAGTATCCCTTTTCCTCTTGATACAGTCTCTCTTTACATTATTAAGTTCCTCTTATTATTCCAATGGATGCCCAATTACTCTTGAAAAGTTTGGGGCGAAGACATCACCACAGTTTTGTGCTGCCGAAAAGACCAAATATCGGAATGAAAAATGAAAAGTGCAACAAAGCAAATTAGGAATGAATGGTTGACATTTATTTCACATTTTCTGCCAATTATAATACTCGCATGTAACAGCAGTCCAAAAGAAAAAAGTTTCGGCTTCCAAATTGGCTTCTTTTGGTTCCTTCGAAAATCTTTTGTCCATGTCGTCGATTAATTTCTTATCTCTTGCTTTCAACACTTTTAAAACATAAATTGTTTCAGAAGCTTGACCAAATTCGGAAAGTGTTACCAAGTCCAAGTCCTAGAGGATGAAGATAGTGCTAACGTAATCTTCAAGTAAGTAGATCAAATGGCATTTGTGAGAATCTTATGCTTAAAGGACTATGGGTTACATGTGGCAAGAAATTGTTCATCGTAAATGGAGCTGGTAGCACTGGCTAAGGTTTGAAATCAGATCCGACGTCGTCTTGTCTATCTTAAATATACACCACCAAAGTCATCGGCATTATAACGAAGCCATTGAACATACGTAGCGGTGATATGGGCACTAACATATCCAGTCCATTATTGGAGTCCCATTAGTAATTGGTGTTCGCTAAACCGAAGCATTCTTCAAATTCAAAAACAAATGATTGGATTCGAGATTAAGTTCTTATTCCTCGATAGCCCGCGGCTGGCGATGGGATGGACCGTGGCCGGTTCGCGATTGTATTCGATTCGAGATCCGAATAGGCAGGCCATAATACATTTATTCAAAACGTTCTTCACGCTTCGCTTCGCTTCACCAACGCGCATTCTGGTCTTCCACCGTTGGTGCTTGAATGGATGCCAGGGGCCACGGCAAAGTTGTAAAGTGATTGTCTTATCGGAACTGTTTCGATAGCTATTGGGTACGGACAAAACGAAATGAAATTCCACTTAACAGCTACCGGCTACTGGTCATATTATTTTATCCTTTATTTGTAGCCTCGCTGTAACAGTCCTTGTCAATGGGCTTTTTAGGATGCTGGGTTCAAATGTTTCGGTTATCAGTTTGTCTGGTCTCTTAACGAGATTGCCCTTTCGAAATTCGTCGTTCTGCATTTCGGGGGTAGTCACTACCACTGTATTATTATTTTGGTCACAAGTGTCGGTGATGCGATAAAGTGCATTCAATG
Organism: Odontomyia ornata; assembly: GCA_963969285.1. Taxonomy (NCBI): domain Eukaryota; kingdom Metazoa; phylum Arthropoda; class Insecta; order Diptera; family Stratiomyidae; genus Odontomyia; species Odontomyia ornata. The sequence goes on along the minus strand of OZ017739.1, from coordinate 341,374,635 downwards.
CAACGAGGAAAATCGATAACAAATGAATCATTCCGTGTAATTTGGTATTGTGATTTGAGTATTGAGTAGATGGCCTGTAGGCCAGGGAATATATAAAATGCTCATGTTTTAGCCATAGTAATTGAAAACCTGATTAAAAAATAAAAATTTTAAATATTGCATGCGTTAACTGTTTATTGTTGAGAGATTATGATTGTTCCGTGGAGTGTGAATTGAGGGGATATTAAATTGAAGAAGTTATTTTAAAGAAAATACAGATATGTTTTATTTAAACTTAGTTAGCAACTTTACATTGGACTACTGATTTTACAAGAACTAAGAACACACTCTTGATTAGTAAGTGACTAAGGATAGGGCTGCCATCACCTAAATTGCCGGTGCCGGACAAAATTTAAACAAGTTGGGTAGACAGACCTATGCTCATGTCAGAAGGGTTTTGTACGCAACTTATAAAATGCAGTAACCAGGAACGAATAAAATCAAGAAACATGTCAAAGACGATTTTATTGGAGAAAATGTGAAATTCGAGGATCATACTATTAACAAAGTTGAAAGAATTTCGACTTCTGAGGTATTTGTTATAGTTAAACCCATAAATATCTCCCTTGATAATTTTTTCAGATTTTTTAGATCACGGGTGTCCATTCGCGAGGGAGGAAACACATTTTTCATGTATTTTCCCGCCTGTGCCCCATTGAAGAAAAAACTTTCAGTTTAAGAACTGTTTTGAAAAGCTCTTATAGAGAACTTTCAGTTGATACTCATATCGGCTACATATCATGAAATTTTTCCAGGGGCCACTCCTCTGTACTGTAATCATCGATTCATGGCCTATTTTTTCGAATCCTATAATGGTTACAAAGCCCTTCTGCTAGGAGCTCTCTCCCGCCTCATCGACTTGTTTCAATTGTATGTACTCATCTTCATGATACCTAGCACTCCTGAAATTTTCATGCAAATCCTAGCAAAGCTGTAGTGTCTAAGTCGGTAAAAAGCGCATATGGCTCCATAGCCATATGTTTCCATAGTAATACAGGGCATATTGTTCCATAGTAATACAGGAAAATTCAAATCACTGTAACTTCGTTAAATACTATTCGATCTTTATGAAACTTTCAAAAAAGATCAATCTTATAAATAGTCATCCGTCCGCTAAATTTTATTGAATTTAAGGGTACCGTTAAGATTTTATTCAAGAAAACATAAAATCGACAAATCATACTATTACTAACAAAGTTGAGTGAATTTCGACTTCTCATATATTTGTTGTTGTTGTACTCATGTAGGGCCACATTCATGATTTTTTTCAGATTTTTCGGATGGAAGGTGTCCAATCGCGAGGGGGGTACGCGAAAAGTTCGTACATTTCCCCTTCCCCTGCCCCCCTCGGTACTTATAAGGCAATTTTAAGACTTGTTTTGAGAAGATCTTACTGAGACCTTTCCAATGACACCCTACTCGACGACTTTTAGGGGTCACCTCCCTATATGGGGAGACCCCCCTTAAACCCCTTTGAAATTTTTTCCACCCTTGAACTTTCAAGAAGTCACCACTTCTGACCTTTCCACAAAGTTTCATGGCTGTGGCCTCTATAGTTTCGGAGAAAAAGTGCTGTGACATTCAGACGGACGGACACAGGTCGTGATTGCAATAGGGTTTTGTATTTTCGTACAAAACCCTAAAAACCATGGACATTAGGGTGAAATCGAGTTTTCCCCGGACGCCGCTGAAAAAAAAATATTACAGCGTTGAAAACAACAACATTGTTTACATTTTCATTATACGAGTATTATTCATTTATACTGTTTGTTTGCGACCCAAACTACAGAGTAGCAAATATAATTCTCAAATAAAATTAAACATTTTTCTCATTCTGAGGTTATCTAGTAACAAAAATAATTAGTAGCACTGTCCTTTCAGGCACCAAATTATATAAACTTACAATTTTTGGTTCTACATATAATCAAATAAACTATACATTCAAGATTTCATCAACAAATTATAATTCATGAACTTCGGCTAGGTAGATAAACTATTCATTAAATGTAAATTAAGAGCAAGAAACATGTTTTACTTATAACGAAATCGTGTTCTTTCTTATTTTGGTATTTTTCTTACTTATTTTGGTATTTTTCAGACATTCCAATTTTCGCAAAAATATCTTTCCTTTCCAAAAGGCATCTGTAAAAGTCGGAGCAACTCAGGTCCTTGAAACTGTATTTTATTTTGAACAGAGAACAAACTGAATGTGTGTTTAGTGAGTTTCTCTCCTTTGTCCACTGCTGCGAAACTAGCGAAAAAACTCTTTCCACGTTCGTATTATGAGCGGGTATACTATAATAATACTGGGAATTTTGAGCAGCTCAGAATATAAAGGAACATTCGACGCTAAAAAAAATTCAGCCACAGCTGGCTTGCAGTTAACAGCTTATTTCCATCACTAAGATTCATGCGAAATGCTTTTTAACTTGCCCATTCGTCAATCAATTTCGTGTTATCGATTTCTATATTAATATTTTTAAGAAAAACAACTGGTTTTCAATATCAGACCGTAGAGCGCTTTCAGTGATGTTTGGCAAAATCACTCAGTTGACCTTGCCAAAGTCCTTCATTGGTTTTTCCCAGTTTTCTATGAAGGATTTCATTTCTGTTTAAAAATTTAAACAATTGTGTTGAACTCTATTTTCATGTTTTCACCTTGTTTGTTCAAAATATTTTGAACCTTATTCGGCACAGAGTTTTCTTTTATTCTGTCGTCTAACATTTGATATAGAGATGCCAATATGTTTCTGGTTTCGATAACTTAAATATCCCTTTTTTTCAACTTATCGATTCTTCCGTGGAAAACGCACATCACTGAATGAATGAGAAACAAGTATACTTCCGATAGTGGATTTCCGTAGCAAATTTTAACCAATATGGGTGGTCTATCTAAGGTTTCAAAATAAGTTTTTAACGGATCTTACATTTTTATAAACCGCTCGATTGTGGGAAAAAGGCTTAGCCATCGTGTTTTTGAGTGGAATAAAAGTTGCTGGTATTCCGGTTGGGCGGCCATGCAGAATCATTTTAGAGTTTCTGTTCGAACAGTATAAATTGAGAAAAAGTGTAAATTTTCAATATAATCGTCTCAACGTCAACAAGAAGTAGGTCACATCCATGGTGCACAGCGTTATGAAGTATATGCGCAGAACATTCTTCACCAACAATGTTTGGATTAAGTTTACTTCGCAGCTTGTAGAAGACGTTATTTGTTCCTGATCTGCTGCACCCACCAAAGTTTGTGTTGCAGTTGTCACCAGAAAATTATGCTCCTGAAGTTGTTTCATAATAATTTCAACGATTGTATCAGTTATCTCATTTTCAGTAGATTCGATTTCAAGAAGCTTTGATGTGATACTGTATTATGATGGGAAATAGTTTAATGCTGCCGTGATTACTAGCATCGGTAGATACACTTATAAATTCAACATCTATGAGATCACTTTTGAGTTTGGATAATTGAAAATTGGCTCAAAACATAATTTACAATAGCTGTAGCTTTTGTGCGATTAGATGTCATATTTTTGCTATATTTGACTCCAAAAACATCACTTGGTTGAGACAATTACTGCAGTCCAACGATTTGAATGACATGTGATGGTTAACAGGTAAGCCATCGCATCTTCGGCTGTTCGAATAAGGTTTTCTTCTGACCTAGATTTAGATTTTTCGAAGAAAACCATGATATTGGAACTGCTTACTTGGCCTTTTGAATAAGCTTTGTGCTTTTGTGTGTTCAGGTGCTCTTTAACGCTGGAAATTCCTTTATTTGCAATGGAGATACAATTGTGAACAGTACTTCCCAGTCATATCTTCCTTTTTCCAACATAGTATATTTTTTTTCCGATTCACAATTAAACGTGCATTTACGCTTGGGCATTTTAATCTGAAAATCAATGCATACAAACTGAATAGATTGGAGGAGTTTTAATATAATTCTACGATTGAATTAAGTAAAGCATACAGCTACGATGTTACCTCCTATGACTGTATATTTGGTTCATGCACTGTTTGCAGATAAATTGAAATAAATCCTGGTTATAATCAGGATGCATTTGAATATTTTCAGTGGCAAGTGACAAACGAAGACAGGGTTCTGAAAGGAGCGAAAAAAGTGGTTAACTTTACTACAAAGGTTTGTATTACTAGTACAGTGAAAAATCTAAGAACGTCATTACTTAGAAAGATTTTTGATGTGAAGAAACATATTTTTGGGATGAAGCTTACAATCCATATGGGTGTTTTTATGAAAATACAGTTGATTCAGTTCAGAGAACTTTGTTTGCTACAGTCAGCAACACTCTGGACCACCAGGCCTATGCTATTTATGGACATATAATGCCTATGTTTAAATTTTTTTTTAAAAACTAGAGAAAATGTTCAAATTCTCCATATCTTCTCAGACGGTGCAACCTCACAATACCGAAAACACACTAACATTTACTTGTGGATAAAAAAATTATTGGAATACTTTCCTTGGACATATAACGAATTAGGGCACGGAAAGAGCCAATGGATTGTGTAGGCGGTGTGCTCAAAAAAACTGCTGATTACGTTTTGAAAGGAAAAGATGCCAAAATAGCTGCGGGGTTTGTTCGCGTTTTGAAAAATTCCTCTGTTTTGCTGCAAGAAATAACGGAAGATTAAATTGAAGCTATGAACAAGTTGGGTAAACAGACCTACGCTCATGTCAGAAGGGTTTTGTATTGAATTTACAAAATGCAGTCACCAGATCGAATCAAATCAAGAAAAATGTCAAAGACGATTTTATTGGAGAAAATATGAAATACGAAGATCATACTATTATTAACAAAGTTGAACAAATGTCGATTTCTGAGGTTTTTGGTATTGTTATGCTCATAAATATCTCCCTTCATAATTATTTCAGATGTCCATCCGCGACGGAGGAAACACATTTTTCATGTATTTCCCCCCTGTGCCCCCACTGAAGCAAAAACTGACAGTTTAACAACTGTTTTGAAAAGCTCCCATGAAAACTTTTATTTCATACTCATATCGGCTACCTTTGATGAATTTTTTTTCAGGGGCCACTCTCCTGTACTGGTACCATCGATTAATGGCAAATTTTTTCGAATCCTAGAGTTGTTACAAAGCCCTTTTACTAGGAGCTCTCTTCCGCCTCCTTGACTTGTTTCACTTATGAGTATTAATTGTAGGTACTCATCTTCAGTCATTCATTAAATTGAATCAAGTGTTCAAAGCATGCACCTTAAACGTTGAAGTTGGGAAAAAATAACTCAAAATTATTCAATCTTCGCATTTAAAACAGCCACTATTTTGTTTTACGATTACTGATACCACTAGCTGAACCGATATTCATGACACCTATCATTCCTGAAATTTTCATGCAAATCCTAGCAAAACTGTAGTGTCTGAGTCGATAAAAAGCGCATGTTGTTCCATAGCCATATGTTGCCATAGTAATAAATGCAGCGCATATTGTTCCATAGTAATACAGGAAAATTCAAACCGCTATAATATCGCTAAATATGATTCAATCTTTATAAAACTTTCAGGATAGATCAATATTATAAATAGACATCTACGTACTGAATTTCATTGAATTTAAAGCTACCGTTAAGATTTTATCTAAGAAAACATAAAATCGATAAATCATACTATTACTAAGAAAGTTGAGTGAATTGCGACTTCTCACGTATTTGTTGTTGTACTCACCAAGGCCTACATTCCTGATTATTTCAAATTTTTCGGATCACAAGTGTCCAATCGCAAGGGGGGGGGGGACACAAATTTTTCGTGTATTTCCCCTCCCTGTGCGCCCCTCGAAGCAAATTTTGCCAAACTAAGACCTGTTTTGAAAAGCTCTCATCAAGACCTTTCATTTGATACCCATATCGGCTACCTTCAATGAAATTTTTTTTCGGGAGGTCACTCCCCTATATGGGGAGACCCCCCTTAAATACCTTATAAAATTTTTTTGTAGTTGGACTTTCAAGAGATCACCACTTTACACCTACACACAAAATTGGATGTTTCTAGCTCAAGTAGTTTCCGAGAAAAACTGCTGTGACACACGGACGGACAGACGGACAGACTGGTCGCGAAACTTTACAAAACCCTAAAAAGTTAGTCCTTGAAAACTTAGACCCCATATTCAGTATCATGAATGTAACAATAATTATGTGGCAGAGATACTTGGATGTGTCGGTACTATTATACCAACATACTAAATTGGCAAAAGAAATAAAACTTAAGGCATTTCAACTGAAGAGAGCGAAAATGAAGCTCTTACGCCAGAGTTTATGGAGCATACAAACACATGGGGATGAAGAGCTGGTACATTTTTTGATTGTTAACAGACAAAGTTTTTATAATGCTGTAGCTCACGTAGTTCAGATGATGAGCATTTACAAACCCTTTGAAACAACTCTGTTAACACGATAACGTGAGTGATATGAGTACTTCAGAAAATTTGCATCCAGATTCAATTTTTCCTTATAAATGTACCAACTGAGAAAAAAACGTCGTGTATGGATACGCCATCAGCAGGTATCACAGTTGATGAAAAGGATGAGGACAAAATAACTTCTCTACGGAGTCAGCGCATATCTACTAAAATGTTTCAAATTGACGATAAGGACGTTTCCCGGATTGCTCATGAATAAATAAGTAAAGTTTTGCGGAGATCTCTATTGCAAAAAACAGTGCCATGGTTATTATCATTTATAAGACGAAATTGTATATGAAAAGTAGATACTATCAAAGCTGTGTTCCTTTATTTTGGTTTTTTATGTATGTATTTTCTAATTTCAAAAGTATTCTGATGGAATAAGATTTTATGGCGTTCTGTTCCTGTTTTTTTAAAGGTTAATAAAAGTTTAATACTACTCACATTTAATATATTTATCATTTTTAAAATATATATCAAAACACATTTTTCTATATTTAAACAGGCTGGGTAAACAGACCTACGCTCATGTCAGAAGGGTTTTGTACCCAACGTACGAAATCATAGGGGGGATGGGACATGAATTTTTCGTGTATTTCCCCCTCCTGTGCGCCCCCTGAAACAAAAAATACTAGTTTAAGACCAGTTTTGAAAAGTTCTCATCAATAACTTTCATTTAATACCCATATTGGCTACCTATGATGTTAAGTTTTTTCGAGGGCCACTCCCCTGTATGGGGAGGTCCCCCTTAAGTGCCATGTAAATTTTTTGTAATGAAACTTTGAAGATGTTTGTAGCTAATACGGTTTGCGAGAAAAAGTGCTGTGACACACGTACGGACGGATTTTAGTAGGGTTTTGTAAAATTATTTTACAAAACCCTAAAAACTTTCCGAAATGATTAATACTGATCCCAGCTTCGTTGTTTAATGCTATAATTATAAAATATATAATCCTTTGGCTTGGCCCTTTTCATAAATAAACAACGAAATGTAGTGCTAGAATCCTAAATTGTAATTACTTTCCAATTCGCATATTTTTATTTCGAAAATTAGAAACCGAAAATTGCTAACCTCTTTGAATGTAGTTCACAAGGTACGCCGTACCTACTGACCCAATTTAATACTAGCTGTTCGGCTACAGTAGTTGCTTCCTGGTTGGGAATGGGGTAGACCTCGGGCCACTTGCTGAAATGATCGGCCACAACCAGCGTATACCGATTTCGCCACTCGGATTCAGGAAAGGGTCCTACGATGTCAACAGCAATCCTTTCGAATGGCACGCCTACGCTATAGGTTTGCATCTGTCCTCTCAGTCGTCGCTTTGGACCTTTGACGGAAGCGCTAACCTTGCATCTGCGACACCAGTCCTTTACGACTATTCGAGCGTGGAGCCAGTAGAACCTTTCCCGCAATTTTGCTAAGGTCTTGTTAACACCAAGGTGGCCTCCCGAGGATCCTTCGTGCATCTCCTTACCCACATCGTGGATTCGGCTTTTGGGAAGTATAGTTTGCATCCTACAGGAGCTGCCATCCGCCATTTCCCATTTCCGCTTGAGTACGCCATCCTCCACCTGAAGGGAGTTCCATTATGCCCAATAGTTTTCAGGGTTGCGCCATGCATTGAAACGTCCTTCCACTCAGGTCGCCCAGTTGTCTTCTTCCATACGAGCAATGGTCTGATGTCTTCATCGGCTAACTGGGCATTTCGAATCTCCTCCGATGACAACCCTTTATCGAATTCGGCCGTTGTCAATCGCAGTTCAACGGTCGGTTCCTTTTCCTCAATTCGTCGGCAATGTTTGCAGTTAGCTGGACATAGATGAAGAGATAGGGCGTCAGCATTTTCATAAACTCCACTCTTGTGAAGTAGTTGATGTCTCACTAGGTCTGGTCAGATGATCGATCGGGTTGCACTAGTGTCGCTTGTTATGGTGCAGTGTTCATCGTCAACTTGACACGGAAGGCATAAGTCTGCTTCTCCGCGATGCAGTCTTGACCCGGTGACGGGGGTGCTAGGGACGTCGACCCTCCTAGCCAACGTCCGTCCGACGAAGTTGGCCCCTTCGGTTTGATGCGCTTCCATTCTAGGCTTCTGACTCGGTCTAGATTTCCACCACCCTAGACAATAGCTCCGTCTTCTTCCTTTCTTGCAGTCTCTTTGCAGGTGCTTTTCTCCCCACAATTCCAGCATCTAGGCGCACCATTCACCTGCAGCTCTCGCTCAATTCCAGCACGCTCACACCTACAATAGTCTGCCACTACCTCGTAAACCCAGGCAGTGGTACGAGTCACTTTTTTCGCTGTCTCAAAGTTTAAACTATAAGCCAATCCATCCTTGACTGTTTGCCTTTGAACTAAACGCACAGCTTGTTGCAATTTCTGGTCCTTTAATGCACTGATGAATGCTTCTGTTGCTACGTCATCTCGATGTTCTGGGTCGTAAGCTGGGTAAGCCAAAAGTGCTGCTGTAAGGTTTCGCCAGACTTCCGCATCCGATGCCGTAGCTGTGATCGATAAATCTGCTTCAGATGATCGCCTCCATAACGCATCTAGAGTGCATTCAGTATAGCAGCCTGGTTTGAGTGTAACTCAACGGGGATAGTCTACAAAAGCTCGGCAGCTGGGCCTCTTAGAGCAACAATTAATGCAGTTGCTCGCTCCTGCTCATTCCAGTGATTTATCCTAGTGGCAGCTTCAAACTGGATTTTGTAAATGCTCCAGACAGTTTGATCGTCGAATATTGGTGCTTTCACATTTCTGGATGAGCTTTGCGCTGCGGTTGCAAGTGGGGTTGATGAGGTGGTAACTGCTGACTTCGCTGCTTCCAATTCCTTTTTCATTTTCTCCATCTCATGGTTCATTCTCTCCTCAACCTGATAAACCTTTTCCTCGACGCATTTAATTTGTTTGGTCAGACTACCGAGCTCCACTTTTATTTCGGTTGACTGTTTTTGCAAATCTGCCTTGATATCGATCGCTTGTCGGTCCAGCTTCGCTGATTGTTCATTTAGCTTCACTGATTGCTCCTCCAGCTTCTGTGTGAGGTCTGCTTTGATTTCGAGTGCTTGTTGGTCCAGCTTCTGGTCTAGCTTCGCAGTTAAACTGGATGACTGCTGTCCCTGCTCTTGCTGCATCAGCATCAACATTTGCATCAGCGCATCTTCTGGTTTCTTTGATTTTGGCGTTTCTGCGTCTCCCTTAAGCTCCGTCACGGCAAATTCATTTATTTTCAATGTAAGCTTCGCAGTTATTATTTATTTTTATTATTTCGGGTTTTATTTATTTTTCCATGAGTTTCCACGTCACGTTTCACTATTGTGCATTTTTCTTTTTTTTATGTTTAAACGTTTTTTCACTTTCAAAATTTTCTATCTCACTTCTTGACACCACTGTCGCGTGTTATGGTTCGCGGCCAATAATTTTAATGTGAAAACGCAATGTCCTTTAAATTAAATTAAAAAGAGTTTATTCACTAAAATTGCAGACTCACTAATTTAACTATTTCACAAAACTCGTCTATTAATTTTTTATTTCAACGGTTTATCACTTCAATATCGCTTTTTACTTCGTACTCCACAATATATATATATATATATATATATATATATATATATATATATATATATATATATATATTTATATATATATATATATATATATATATATATTTACATATATATATGAATATATATATACATATGTATATATATATATATATATATATATATATATATATATACATATATATATATAAATATATATATATATATATACATATATATATATATATATATATATGTATGTGTGTATGTGTGTGTGTAGATGCATTTTTGATTGTAACAACTTTATTAGAAAAGTCCGAAAAAGGGAAGGCTGTATGAGATTTTTATAAAAAGAATGGAAAACTATTGAATTCCCACTTCCCACAGAAAAGAATTAATATCTATCATAATGGAGGGAGTACACTACACCAATTTGAAGTTAACTCCAAGCTGTTTCATACGCATTGCCAATGAAATAGTTTCTCTTTTTCCCATAGAATGCATGGTAAGCACTAACGAAACTATTTTTTTTTTTCGTTTTTGTATACAATGGACACTTTCTAATTTTCAGGAGTACTACTTCATCCAACGTCAAGGACGGAAAATCCGAAAGGGAGGATACACGGTAAGTACGTCAATTTTCGAACGAAGTTACGAAAATTAAGTTCGGAAAACAGTGTGACTACGGTTTCAAGTAACAGCAACGAACCTGAGTATGTCGGAGTTATTGCAGCAGCGTTGAAACAATCACTTCAACGGAATTCAAGCGATTGGAATAAAGTTAAGGATAAATGGGAAAAAACTGCTGCAGTGCGAAACAAGGAAATACATGTTAAATCTCAATCAATTATAGAGTTCATTCTGAGCTGGCCACGATTAAAAGATAGTAAGGATACGAATTGGTGAGTACTAATTAAATAAATATTGGTGATGCACATATTTTGACTTTAACGTTATTTAGGTTGAAATAGGCTTCACCGCAGGTTTTCCTGGGAAACAAATTCTGCTCTTTGCAAAGTGGCAGCACTTCAAAGAAAAAACTGACGCATACTATAACGAACGGATCAAGGAAAAAGCATCGAAAGAGTTGTTTTTTACGTCAAGAAGCATAATCAATATTGGTAAGAATGTTATATAAATGCTTGAATTTCTACAAATGGACAATGCTCTTAGATTGTTTGGACCACATATACAGCATTTTATTGAATGCCGTGTTACTTGCTACCGCTAGATACAAAAAAGAAAGCGAGATACATTCATTCAATGATGGTCGAAAAGCCAATATAAAACAAGTTGAGTAAGCAGGAGAGTGCTCCTACCAGAAGGTCTTTGTAAACATCCTAGGGTTAGAAACAAGTTTTCTAATGGCGTGAATCGATAACTTGAATTATTCATCCAATACTTGGATATGAAATCGTTCAAATTTATACAAAAGGTGCACAATTTCTTTCATAAGCACAGTGCAGCTGCCATTTTAATCTAGCTTAAATGATTTTTCAGAATGCTTGGCCGATTGAACATGTTCAAGTCAAACACTATTCCTTAAATTTTCATGAAAATTGAAAGAAGATAAAAGTGTTATTTTGAATAGATCTTGTGATATAACACCTTGTGACTTCTTCCTTTGGAACCACGTGATAGAGAAGGCCTACGCCAATAGCCCAGCGTCGATTCAATATCTCAATGATGAAATTCGTGAATCTATCGAGGACATAGCGCAGCTACTTTGCGATTTGGTTATGGAAGATTTCATGAAGAGGATATGGTCCTGTAAGCGTGTCGTAGTAGTTATTTGCCTGATGTTAGTTTTTGCTATTAACGGCATATCTTCTTCTTTATAATGAAATAAGCAAACGATCATTTATATTAAAAACTGGCATTTTTGTTTTAATATCAAAATAACACCTCTTATTGGAAAACCCTATATCAACCATAAACACGTGTAATTGTTGTTGTAATTCCATATAATTGAAATGGCTATAAATCTTTGGTTATGATTCGATCTCAATTAAATTTTGTAAACAAATATATCTTATGTCAGTTTATATAATTGCAAAATTTCAAGAAGTTTAAAGGTACCGTTTTGATTTTATGGGCAAAAATGTAAAATCTACAAATCATACTATTATTAACAAAGTTGAGCGAATTTTGATTTCTAAGGTATTTGTTGCCCTTGTACATATAACGGTCCACGTTCGTGATAATTTTCAGATTTTTCGGCTGAAAAGTCTCCAATAGCGAGGGGGGGCACAAATTTTGGGTGCATTTTGCCTTCCCCTGGACCCCCTAATTCATAAAATGATTTTTTTTTATTTCAGATTCTAAAAGTTCTAATCAAGACCTTTCATTTGATACCCCACTCGACTACCTTTGATTAAAAAAAAATTTTAAGGGCCAATTCGTTATTAGGGGGGACCCCCCTTAAAAAAATTTCAAATTTTTGGTAAGGCCTTAACTCTTGAGAGACCATCACTTCGGACCTTTTCACAAAGTTTGAGCATTCTAGCTTCTATAGTTTCTGAGGAAATTAGCTGTAACGCACGGACAGACGGACAGGCGGACAGACGGACAGATAGGTCGCGAAACTAGTAGGTCTTTGTAAAAAAATTTTTTACAAAGACCTAAAAAGTAACGATAAAAGATGCACAGCAGGACTTCATTCTACATTTAACGTGTATCAATGACTTTTAAAATCAAATAACTGAATCGATAAATAACCGATATGCAACAAAAACACCAATACAAACGTTCATTATAGTCGTTCTCGTTCTAGTTACTTGTATTTAATGCCACTTGAAATTCAAATAAGTATTTTTTTAACTTCCCAATGAGTTGAAAGCAACTTTGAAAAACATAGAAAATATATCTTCCGAACAAAATTTGCAAAATTTCATTTGCAGGAAAGTTTACCGTAGACAGATTGAAAATTTGCAGTGTCAACACAAAATACCTTACTTTCTGTACTTTGATGACTATGAAATCAATAATCCGCTTGGGAGTCATACAACATCGATTCGTGCTAGCTATCACCCCCACAGTCTCCAACATATTTTATCTAAACTTGATTTCACTTTCCCCTGTGCTTTTATCAAATCGAAAAATTTAAAAGAATTTGGCAATGAAATGTCATTTTATCACCTTGTCAATAAGTTAAAGAAATTAGAAGAGGAAGGTTTGGAAACAGAAACCGTTGAAGGCTTAGAGGATCTTTATGGTTGAAGGAAATCTCTATGGTTGAAGGAAAGTTTAGAATTCATTTAGTTTTAGATTTGATCTTCGGAGATAACTTAGGATTAAATCAAATTTTAGGTTACACAACGTATTTCAACTCGAACAGGTTTTATCGCTTTTGCTCCGAAGAAAAACAGAATACGAGAAATGTAACTAAAGAAAATGAAGCCAAAGCGCGTTCAGAAGAAACTTATGATTGTCAAATAGAATCCAATGATTTTAGAGAAACAGGCTTAACCATAGAAAACTAACCTTAGTTTTAATGCGTTAAGACTCACTTTGGTCGAATGGACGACGTCTCTTCTTTAAGTTTTAATAAAAAATTAATAAAAAACAAGTTGGGTAAACAGACCTACGCTCATGTCAGAAGGGTTTTGTATTGAATTTACAAAATGCAGTCACCAGATCGAATCAAATCAAGAAAAATGTCAAAGACGATTTTATTGGAGAAAATATGAAATACGAAGATCATACTATTATTAACAAAGTTGAACAAATGTCGACTTCTGAGGTTTTTGGTATTGTTATGCTCATAAATATCTCCCTTCATAATTATTTCAGATGTCCATCCGCGACGGAGGAAACACATTTTTCATGTATTTCCCCCCTGTGCCCCCACTGAAGCAAAAACTGACAGTTTAACAACTGTTTTGAAAAGCTCCCATGAAAATCATCGATTCATGGCCAATTTTCTCGAATCCTAGAGTTGCACCTCAAACGTTGAAGTTGGGAAAAAGTAACTCAAAATTATTCAATCTTCGCATTTAAGACAGCCACTATTTTGTTTTACGATTACTGATACCACTAGCTGAACCGAATCTCAAAGATATTCATGACACCTATCATTCCTGAAATTTTCATGCAAATCCTAGCAAAACTGTAGTGTCTGAGTCGGTAAAAAGCGCATGTTGTTCCATAGCCATATGTTGCCATAGTAATAAATGCAGCGCATATTGTTCCATAGTAATACAGGAAAATTCAAACCGCTATAATATCGCTAAATATGATTCAATCTTTATAAAACTTTCAGGATAGATAAATATTATAAATAGACATCTACGTACTGAATTTCATTGAATTTAAAGGTAGGTTATTCAAGAAAACATAAAATCGATAAATCATACTATTACTAACAAAGTTGAGTGAATTGCGACATCTCACGTATTTGTTGTTGTTGTACTCACCAAGGCCTACATTCCTGATTTTTTTCAGATTTTTCGGATCACAGGTGTCCAATCGCGAGGGGGGGGGGGGCAAACAAATTTTCCGTGTATTTCCCCTCCCTGTGCAACCCTCGAAGCAAACTAAGACCTGTTTTGAAAAGCTCTCATCAAGACCTTTCATTTGATACCCATATCGGCTACCTTCAATGAAATTTTTTTTCGGGGGGTCACTTCCCTATATGGGGAGACCCCCCTTAAATACCTTATAAAATTTTTTTGTAGTTGAATTTTCAAGAGATCACCACTTTACATCTACACACAAAATTTGATGTTTCTAGCTCAAGTAGTTTCCGAGAAAAACTGCTGTGACACACGGACGGACAGACGGACAGACTGGTCGCGAAACTAGTAGGGTTTTGTAAAATTATTTTACAAAACCCTAAAAACAAACACTTGGTAGTATAATTATTATTGAGTTCCTGGATCTTAGAGAAAGCAAAATAAACTGCTTCTTTTATATTAGTTCTATGGAAATTTTTTTAAGGTACATAACAGAATTCAGTTCGTCCAGTTGAGATCAAATTAAATAAGAAAAAAAAACTTATAAATCACTTGAAAGAATAAAGTATAATTCTCAAAACTTAAATACTGATCTTCTAATACAACCACACATTTTCATTATAAGTCATTATTTTGAGGAAGAGACTAAGCTCAATTTTATTTTCCCCGCAAATACTTTTGGAACCTTTTTCACATGCAGATTTTGTCATACGCCGTTTTTGGTATGGACAAGATCAACAAATTGATCTTTTTTTACTAATTGACATTGTATTGAGGGTACTTTTACATAGATATTGATTTTTATTACATTGCTCAACAATATTTTCAATATTACTTCTAGTAGAAATATGTAGAGTAGGCACCTCCAATCTTTTCCCCAGCCATGGTTCAATAAGGCTTTTATGAATTTCTCTCATATAATTAATACCATTTAGTGGTGATTTATCTATGCTATACATGTTATGTACATAAATTACGTAGCTATTTATAAATGCCATGTTTAATCTTCCATGGAATACGCACATTGGCCACCTATTGGTCTTGTAGGAGCATGACATTGTGCTGCACATCTGGTCAAACGTGTCGACCCCGCTTCTCGTAGCATTATACGAGTAAAAGTGGATAATTTCCGGCTTTTAAGGGCTACTGTTTACAGTTCCTTGTTCTTTGCAGGACGACAATAATAGCACAATTTTGCTTGGTTTTGACTTATATGAAACAAGTGTTAATTATTGGTCGTAGCGAAATATTGATGTGGCACATTTCCTTCCTTTGGAGTTACCCAATTCTAGTGCAATTTCTCTTTTATTTGATCGTAGTGTTCCTACAAGAATTAAGTTATAAGCCGCTTCAAATAAGGATTTCGCCAGAGGAATGGATGCGAATCAATTATCCATCGTTATATTTCTATTGGTTCCATGAATGCTCTTAGAAAGCTCTTTTACATAATGCTCAGAGACTGGCAAATTTCCCGTGTTAATGCCTTTACCAAAGTAGGGCATTGCGTTCACCATATATTTAGTTTCGCTGTCCCACATCATCATAATTTTCATTCCGTATTTTGCCGGTTTATTGGGAATGAATACTTTAAATGAAGACTTACCCCTAAAGATAACAATTGTTCGTTGATTGTCGAATAATTACCAGGAGTGTATAGCTTTCAGTACAAGTTTGTATGAACAAATCCCATATTTTTCGGATTGATGCAAACTTGTCATCAACAATTAAAAGTCGACTCGATTTATCGTCAAATCGTAAACGAGACAACATAAACATAAAACGATCTTTGCTCATCGTCGAAACGTACCATGATCCAGTGAATATGCTGTCAAAGAGTTCAGAAGCTGTCAGGTGATTATCTTTCCGTACAGCTGTTAGGATAAATACTCCGATCAGAGCTTTAACTTCCTTCTCATTTGTAATTTTGTTTGTTGGGCTTACAGTAGTGGAATAATTATTCCTTAAATTAATTTCAGCGTTGGTCCATTGCACAATTTCATCCACTATTTCATCCGTTATAAATCTTTGGAAGCATTTGAGAGGATCAATCAAATTCTTACAATTGCAAGTTGGTCCTCTTGCGTGATGCACTTTGTTGCAGCTTCTGTAATGACTTTTGGGCTTTACAGTTGACCATTTATGACCATATCTTTTTTGAAAAAGTTATTATATTCGAGTTTGACGTTCGTGCCAATAAATTCAAGGGGATATAATCTTCATCTTCCTCCAAAGACGCGCCCGATGAGGACTCATCCTTCTCTTCGACCTCGTTGATAGCAATAGGAACATCGTTTACATCGTCTTCTTGTACATTGTCTTCTACTAAATCATCATATTCGGTAGCTTCATCGCATTGCTCCAATAATTTGACGATCAGATCATCAGTAATATATTTTTGAACGGAATTCATTTTCAAATATTCGAAAACCAAATACAATTTATTCAGGTTTCAAACAAATCTACCCAGTAGCAACAAAATATTCATACTTTAAAAAATTGGAATGTTGCAAAAAAACGAAACTTCGTCGATTTGAAGAACACGATGGCCTAAAATAATTGGTTTACACTGCTGACTCAACGCAAACAATTGTCTACACATTAAGAGCACACCGAAGACTAAAACTACAAAGTAGAAGAGCGAGGTCGCCCAATTCCATGAAAAGAAAATCGACAAAATGATAGTAGTGTTCGTCGATTCGACGAAGATTATGCATGCGTCTAGGGTTAAAGGAAGTCTGTCTGTCCATTCAATAGAATACCAAAGTTACACGCTGTGAGGAACTATGGAGTTGATATGATGCATGACCTATTTGAGGGAGTATGCGTGTATGATTTTTGTAACGTTTGCCTCTCACTTTTAGAGGAAAATATAACTTCTTTAGAAATCATTAATAGCAGAAAACAGTTTTTTCCGTATGGCGAAACTAAAGTAGGAAATATATCTCCAGCAATTGATATCCAAAGATTGAAATCCTTTAATCTAAAAACTACAGCAAGGGAAATGTGGGCTCTGTTGCATTTTTTCCCATTGATGATTGGGGACCTTGTGCCAAGAAATAACCGCGCTTGGAAATTACTTTGCTTACTTGTTAAAATCATAGATAATCTTTTAAAACCTAGCTTCGAAGCTAAGGATATTCTTCTCCTTCGAGATTTAATTCATGAGCATCATTCTTTGCATGTTTCTTTATTCGGGCCAAGTTTGAAGCCAAAGCACCATATTCTTACACATTACCCTAAAATCATTGAAATGTGTGGACCAGTCAAATACTTATGGAGTATGAGGTTCAAAGCAAAATATCGAGAGTCAAAAAGGTGTTGTAGTTCAATCAATTCCAGGGTAAATCCTCTTCACACTTTGGTTTTAAAAGCTGGTTTACGATTTTCAAATTTCCTTTCTCAATACGAAGATGGCTATAGTTCTTCAATAACATATACATATTTCAAAAATATTAACTTCAAAAAATTTGACTGCTTTGATAATATTTGTGGTCAGCGTGATAAATTCACAATTGTAAAACTGTTGACTTGTTGCTTGTAAATGGCCGAAACTATAAAAAAATACGTACTTATCAATTTTCAAAAATCATTTGAGTATTTATAAAGTCAATCAGTTATTTATTGTAGACGATAGTGTTGTTTTTGAAGTTAACATTAATAATTCCGATAAACACTTTCAATCATATGAAGTTGGGAACATTTCTCAAAATCTCATCGTCATTTCCTTAGAATATTTCACTAGTCCACATATTCATATTTATCCTTCAAACAATGGAAAAATGTATGTCAGAAATAAAATGATATTATAATTTAGTTAATAATTGTATTCTTATCGAAAATATTATAACCTGTAACTTGCCTATAATTTGAAACTTCAATTAAATGCTTTTCTTATAGAATGACGTTGCTAAAATTTTAATGTTGATAAATAAAGAAGTAATAGTATTTTACCTAGCAAAAATTATCATCATAAAAGCGAAATTCGCATATTATAAGGATAAAGCTATTCTTTTATGAAATTGTTCTAAAGCTTTGTTCAAGCAAATTGCAACAGTCAAATTGAAAAATTATTGATATAAAAGAAATTCATTTATTATGTATAATGTTTGTAAAAGCTCAAATGTTATCAAAAGCATACTTTAAATACATATTTATTTAATATTAAGAGGTGTTTTATTTGATTGATATTTTTTTTTTGTGATATTATTTGTAAGAAATTCTTGATTCAATTCAACAGGTGCTTAAAGTATGTAAACTACATTCAACGTAAAAAAATTATTTGTAAAATTACAAACAAATTTTGTAGATTTTACAAACCATGAGATAGGGTAAGTCCGGGATAGATGGACCACCGGTAAAGACGGACCGTTCGAATATTTCGCTCGTCTGTCACAGCAGCGCCGCATTCGTTGGCTTGTATTTTCATACTCGTGCAGACGATAACATGTTTAGTTTTGCTCGTGAGTGTCACATGTTTTTTAGGAAAAAAACTTTGTTTATTTCTTTTCGTGAGTTGAAAAATATATTTTTCACTGGATTTTATTGTTATGTGGTTAAGTTAGTTTAATTGATTTTGACGTAAGATCAATGCTATAGCTCGATTGTATAGTTGAGTAAGGTCTTAACCTAAAATGGTGCTCCAGTACCGTTGTTTGTCTGAATGAGTAGCTGGTCCATCCATCCCTGACAATTGGGATAGTTGGATCAGTGACATTTGAGATAGTTGGCCCACTTGAAAAGAACCTGGAATAGTAGGACCATATTTCCTATTAGGACTTTACTTCTAATATAAACTAAATGATGCTTATCAAAATTATTTTAAACACAAAGGTGTGTCCCCGATACGTTGGTTTTTTTTTATGTTATAGGAAAATGCCTACGTTCTATACCAGAAAACACATGTCTGGGAGGGGAGAATGGTCTGAACGTAGCTTGGAAAATGCAGCCAGAGCTGTTTAAAGTAAGGATATGGGAGTTAGTGCTGCAGCGAAGGTATTTGGAATACCGAAAACAACTTTTGAAAAGACGCATCAAGCTACAAAGTCTTAGTAAAGGTTCCATGGGAAAAAAACTCATTGCTAGGAGTTGAAAATGAAAAAAAAAAATTGTAGCACACATGAAAAAATTACAATCGAGGGGGTTTACTCCAACCAAAGTCCCAGTACGTTCTATGGCTTACTATTTAGCTGAAAACCTGCAATTGAAGCATAGTTTCAATCATGACACACAGCAAGCAGGCTACGACTGGCTTTCTTCTTTTCTTGTTTGCAATCCTGAACTGTCCATTCGGCAATCTGAAGGTGTGTCTATTACGAGAGCAAAAGGTCTAAATAAAATAGATGTCAAAGCGTATTTTGACCTCTTAAAGAATGATTTGGAAGAAAATGGTCTTATAGATAAACCTGGCAACATTTTCAATATGGACGAAACAGGTTTACAGCTAAATAACAAACCAGGGAAGCTAGTTGCTTTGAAAGGTTCCAAAAATGTAACTTCTGTTACGTCACGAGAAAAGGGTGAAACCATATCAGTATTGGCAAGTGTGAATGGAGAGGGTACATTCTTACCACCTTTTTGCATAATGAAAGGAAAGAACCTAGAGTAGGAGTTTTGTAACGGTTTACCACCTGGCGCTGAAGTAAAATGTCGCCAAAGTCTGGCTTTGTAAATAGCGATTTGTTTTTTGATTGGCTGAAAAACCATTTCACTCCAAGAAAACTAGTAGTGTAGATGGACATACATTACACACTAGCTGCGTTAAAATGCTAGAGTTCGCAGAAAATAATCAAATAATTTGGATGAGTATTCCTCCTCACACCAGTCATTGGCTTCAACCGTTAGACCGCGCTTTCTTCAAGTTTTTAAAAATGAACTATTATTCTGCTTGCTCAAAGTACGTGACCAATAACCCTTGAAGGAAGATAACTCGACTGCAGTTTATTGCGCTTCTTAGCATAGCTTGGGGTAAGTTAGCAAACGCAGAAAATGGAATAAGTGGATTTAGAACGTGTGGAATCATTCCATTTGAACCTGATGCGATACTAGACTACGCTTTTTTTGTCAGAATCAATGGACTCCAGGCCTCCAGATACGTCTCTTGTTTTCGACAACGTTATGACTTGTGTTGATGTTGCTGGCTCCAGTAGTTCAAAAAATGATGCCACTGTTGCTGGTCCTAATAGCCCAAGTGATGATGTTGCTGTGGCAGGTTCTAATTCCTCAAGAAGCGGTTGCAGTGCTGGTACTTCAACTAGCTTTGCAAATGTTCCTTTACCTGGACCTTCTGAAAAGCACCAGAATAAATGTGAAATTGTGACCCCTTCAAAGTTATTGGACAAACTACATCCAGTACCTTGTGTCAACAAAGTTCAGACTGTGAAAAGAAAAATTCAAACTATATCAACAGTTTTAAGCTCTCCAGAAAACATAACTGCTCTGAAAAAGAAAAAAAATGAGAAAGAGTCAAAAATTAAAATAAAAGAGGAAAAGAAAAAAGACAGGGAGGAAAATAAAGAAAGACTGAGAGGAAAAGAAAAGAGAAAAGGAGAAAAAGAAGCTAGAGAAAAGAAATGAGAACAATATGCAAACAACGATCTATAAAAGTAAGAGAACGCGAAGAAAAAAAGAACTAACGTCATCCTCAGATTCCGAAGGTATTGATATCGACACAATTTGCAACGACAATCTTTATGAAAGTGACTGGGATGAAGATTTCTGTGTATGGTGTGAAGAGAACTACAACGAAACAAAACGAGATGAAGATTGGATTAAGTGTGTGTCATACTCCCACTGGACACATGAAAGCTGTACAAGATTCGAGGATAAATGCGATTACTGCGGAAAGCAAGATCCTCCAAATAAGATGATGATTCAAATTTCTAGAAACTGAGTTATACTAGCTCTATTTTTTAATTATTTTGATTAACAAATCTATTAATCATATCAAATAGTTTATAACTCTATACCCTAACCTTATAGCTTGGAATAAATAGTCTTTATATTTTTGGTAACATGTATTTCTTGTGTTATATCCTGATTCAGTCACGTGAAATAGAGATCCATCGATCCCTATTAGGTGGTCCATCTAACCCGAGTATGCTTGGGATAGACGGACCATCGAGCAAAACCATAAAGTCATCATTACTCCCGGTGTGATAAGCTTAACAACTGCAAAGTTCCATACAATTGTTTAAAGGCATATATACTTATTAAAAAAATATAAAACTTATCCTAAACATTGCAAAATTTCGGAAAAAAATATCTTTAGAAAAAAATGGTCCGACTATCCCGGACTTACCCTATAATGTAAAATTTACCATTGCTAAATTCAACTCTTTTTTAAAATTCACAAATATCACCGTAAATTTTAAAGATCCCATCAATGGCGCCATTTCGTAGCGAAAAATTGTTAAATAAAAATGGTTTTTCTATATTTTTACTACGTTTTTTTTCTGAGTGTAAAAACTGCCAACATGTGCATCATCATAAAAGAAACGGGGAAAAACTTATAAGGCACAGCGTCCATAAAATTTATTTCATCCCTTTATTGCACTTTGAAGTCGGTTTTATTTTTTTTTGCCCAAACGATCTTTATAATAAGAACTTTACAAAAGTCATTTAATGGACAGCAATATCACATTTTATCTACCAAAAGGAACACCTTAAACGAAATTATCTAAACCAGAACGAATGCCTTCTACATTGTTAAAAAAAAATTAAAGATAGTTCAAATCATATTTTCCTCACAGGTCTCAAGTTAGTTCGCAAATTTTTGTTACTTTCAGCAAAACTTGTATCATCAAAACTAACGTACCCAGGAATCAAAGCTAATCTAAAGTAAGTCTACACATAGTCTTATGTGCTGTTAATTGCTTCGAAAGTACTGGTGATTCAATATTTGATAATAATCTGTAAAGTATGTACATACATGTATACAGTATTGATCAGATTTAGACTTCTCTGCCCAGTCCTCGGGAATTTACTGGTTCAAACATTTTAATCGTGTAAATCGAATTGATTTCAGCTTCTGTTGTCAACGATTTATATCATTTTGCTCAAAATTGACGTAATTTATTGCCAAAGTAGATAATATAGACGTTTGTGTTCTATTCACGTCTATATTTGATACAGGTAGAAATCTAAATTTTGCCACTAAATCAAAAAATTCCACAATTTATATTTTTCATGAAACGCGATTCCCTTTCAAGTCGCCCAAATAGGAGTCAACTTAAAAGATGAAAGGAAATGACTTAATGGCTCATTTTATTCCCTCTTAAACGAATCGAGTCAAGTCATCCATGGAAGATATTTATTGAAATTTCTATTAAACACAATATCTTTGAACAACAATACCGCTTGAGGAGTGTGAAAGAAAATCACACCGTGCTGAATGAAATGAACAAGCAACAGTTCTCAACAGTTTATTTCTTTTGATTCTCCAGGTATGAAGATGTTTTTCACGGCATCATTTCAATTTGCTCATTGAATCCTGCCGTTCTTTTTAACAGGATTGTTGAGAATCAATTGAAACTATCAATGAACCCTTAAAAGAATTCCATTCATGGTTTTGTGTTGATAATTTTCAATGGGAACCCTTTTCATTCATTTCGAGTGTGCATGGAAAATCGTTTTGGCAATTGTGGACGAACCAAGAAAAATGAATTTTCCTTGGAGGTTTTCGAACATTAATTATGTATTTAGGATTTAATGAAGTTCCAAGTTGATGTTAATTCCTAGTTAAGTGGTACTTGAAAATGTAGGCGAAATGCAGATGGACAATGATTTGCCGGAATTTTCTTTACAATTGCATCCACTCGACGAAAGTGATAAATGATTTTAATATTCGCTAGAAAATTTCGTATTTGGGTTGAAAAGCGATCAAAAAATAATTTGGCATTGGCACGAGTTTTGTGTTACTTTTCAAGGCTATATGAAATTGGTTTGTATTTTAATAGTTTGCCGATGATAAGCAAAATGATTCATTTATTCCCAATGGATGCAATCTTGTTGAAATAGAGCAAAAAAGACCCATGCTAGGATCTATTAATGCATGATTGCAATGGGTAAATGGTTTCATCTCAAAGAACAATTTGCTTATTAAATTATGTCATATAAATCTATAAGCGTTAGTTAATGATTTTGGTTTTTTGCGAATTCATAATGATTCTCATTAAACTTTCTGTTGACGTACGCTAAAAGCAAATAAATCCAGTGCGGACAATTTCAAGTCAATACTGATACTGTAAGGACTTTAAAAGACGTTTTACTTCATCTACTACAACTTTTCTCAGGCCTTCGTTTGCTGCAAAAGGCGCCTTCAACTATCTCGGCTCGTCAAACGCGTCCCTTAATTTTTGAAATCCGAGCAGTGATGAATTGTCAGACTAACGTTTCCTCAGTTTTCCCACTGTTCTCAAAGCTTCAGTTCTCCCAACAAATACCTTTTTGGGCATTCATTGTTCGCCTCTATACTTCACATAGTTAGTCCATTGTAGCTTCCTCAGTTTTACAAATGTTGAGACAATCAGCTCGTTTGAAATTTCATACAGCTCATGGTTATGTCGAATTCACCATTAGTCAGTATCTAGTTTCGCTCAGATTATTCGCGTCACGAAACATTCCTCAAAGCGTTCGATTTGTTTGCGGATGCTAGGGTCAGGGCGCAAATCTCACACCCATAGCACAAGAAAGGTCTTTTGACAGATTTTTATGCTTGGAGCTTTGCTTTACTGTGTATATAGCTGGTCTTCAAGATTGTCAAAGTTGAATAAAGTATTTCATTTGCGAGCTGTATTCTTCAGAGCATTTTGTTCCTTCATTACCGGTCGTCGTTATTTTGACTCCTGATACACAAATTTGTCCATATTTTTATACTATATTCGTTAAGTATGAGATTTTGGGTCTTTCTTTTTTTGACCGCGTCATGAGGTTTGTTATATTCTCATTGATTTGTAGCCCTGTTAGTTTTATTCTGCTTTCGAGTTTCAAGAAAAGTACTTTGGCAGTTGTTAGCCTCTGTGGCAAAATGTTGATGTCATCTGCATAAGCCACCACTTATCTTGACTTATATAGTAGCGTTTCTCTTGCATCGACAGGTAGCTTTCTTATGACGTATTCTAGAGCTGAAATCAATGGTGATGGGACCAGTACATCTCCATATTTAGGCCAATACTTGCGTCAAAAACCTTTGTGAGATGGTTATTTATGCGGATTTGGAATGTTGCCGACGTTATTGTCACTTGGTATGACGGACTAATTTGGATACGATACTAAAGCGGAGCATTATTTAATATAGTGCGTTATGATCAATATTATCGTATGCTTGCTTGACATTTTCACTACCGAATAAAGTCTGAACGACGCCATATGAATTTTTATGAAGATGGTGCATTCTAAAACGCAAATGTACCACTTTCAAAATTTTACCCCTATAAATAAATGAGCATTATCCTGGGATAATGTATCCCATTGGTAGTGTTGTTTGGGACTATTCATCCCACCAGGTAGATGCAAAATGAAAACAAAGATTTACATTTAGCCAATAAATTTATTAATTCGTAGTTTTTACATGTAGGTATAAAGTTGTATTTTGTGTTATGAGTGAAATTTACCAAAACATTCATAGCATAACGGGGTTTTGTATATTGAACATTCGAAAACAGTTTATTTGTCTTTATTTATCGTTTCCTTTACTTTATCGGGATGTGATCTTCAATATTTTGCAGCATCTTTGCTCATTTGGGCCTCAGACCAGCTAGTTTCCGTTTTATTTTCGCTCTTGCCCTTCCTTCTGGAATCATTTGTTTCGCTAACGGTATTAAATGGTGTTTAAGCTGTATTTTATTGTGCATAATCTCCTAGTGCAGATATGAGCATTAAAAACTGCCATCATCAGAAGCTTGAAAAAACTTTTTGCCACTATTTAGTCGATTTTCTATTCAAATCATATGTTCGGAATTTTTTAATCGATAGATCTACACCTCCCATCATTTCGTTATAAAATGCCAATGCTTCCGGACATAGCATAAATACAAAAAGTATATTACATACAGCTCACAACTTCATCAATGTAATGAAGTTTGATGAAACTCTCGGTTCTTTCAGGACTATTAAAATAAAATTTCCACAGTACAGTTTGATATCATGTTCGTGACATCGCTTTTTGCTTCTTCTTCTTCTTCTTCCTAGCACTACAGCCCTTCTCAGGCCTTCGCTTCCTGCAAATAACGCCTCCATCTGTCTCGGTAAATCCACCGCGTCCTCTAATTTTGAAATCCGAGTAGGGATGAACTGTCTTCGTGGACCGAGTCAGCCCAGCATTCCCTCAGTTTCTCCATTGGTCTCCGCCCTTCAGTTCTCCCAACGAAAACTTTTCAGGGTATCCGTTGTTCCTCCATACGATTCATGTGGCCAGCCCATTGCAGCTTCTGCAATGTTACAATCGTTGAGACTTTCGGCTCATCAAAAATTTCATACAGCTCATGGTTGTATCAAATTCATCATTAGTTCCCTTCTAACTTCGCTCCGATTATTCGCCTCAGGACCCGTCGCTCAAAGGCGTTCAATATATTTGTGGATGCTTGATTTAGGGTCCATGTTTCACACCCATAGCATAACACAGGTCTTATGATAGATTCGTATACTTGGATTTTTGTTTTTTGCTTATGCAGCTGGTCTTCAAGATCGTCAAAACTGAAAATACATATTTTATTTACGAGCTGTAGTCTTCGTAGATACATAAGTTTGCTCACAATTTCGATACTATATTCGTCAAGTGTAATATTTTGTGTGTTTGAGGTATTTTTTCCCGGCTGCGTCATGAGCTTTGTCTTATTTTCGTTGATTTGTAGCCCTACTAGTTCTGCTTCGCTGTCGTGTTTCAGGAAAAGTTCTTTGGGTGTTGTTAATGACCGTGACAAAATGTTGATGTCATCCGCATAGGCTACTATTTGGTTCAACTTGTGTAGTAATTGACCTCGTATATCAACAGGTAGCTTCCTTATGACGAACTTTAGGGCCAAATTGCATTATTTGAGACAATAAGTTACGATCAATACTATCGTTTGCTAGCTTAAAGTCCACGAAAATTTGGTATACGTCTATGTTGAACTCCCAGCATTTCTCAAGTACCTGCTTGACAGTGAACAAACCACCTTGATATTCCCCAATAAAACTGTTGGCATATGATCTGATTTTATTTTCCAAGATCTTTGAAAATAATTTGTACGCCATAAAAAACAATGATATGCCTCTGTAATTTTCACACTATAGCTTGTCACCTTTTTTGTAGATAGGGAATATAATTGATTGGCTGCACTCTTCCGGCATATTTTTTAATTGGCAAATGTGTTGTATGACTTTTAGAATAAGTTGATGAACACTGCTGCCACCGTTTTTAATGAGCTGCACTGGAATATCATCGATGCCAGGTGCTTTAATATTTTTTTGGGCTTTGATGGTCAGACAAACTTGATCCAAAGTTAGCGGGGTCAATGAAAGCTCTCTACAGACATCTATAGGCTCTGATATTCTGGAGCTGTGCAGAGGATTAAGGAGGTTCTTGAAATATGATGCCCATCTTTCCTCAGCGATGATATCGCATTTTCAGGCTTTTCATTACTTTGTATGCTTTTCTGGTGTTGTTAATCGCTAGACTTATATCTATACTTCTCAATTGGTCAACATATTATTTTCTTTTCATAATTCTAACTATGTTATTCGCTACTCTTCTGCGTCCTGGCTATATTATTTTTGTCTAACGCATTCTGGCACTCATCATCAAACCAATCGTTTCTCTTTTGCCGGGCGTGATGCCCGATTGTGTGTTCTGCCATGGCCTTAATAACTGCTTTCATTTCCATCCAGAGCTTGTTGCTTTTTTTCAGCGATGCGTCTAATAAGATGGGAGCCAGCTGGTTGCCGTAGGGCTCCGTGAAATTTTTTGCCACAGACGCCGTTTGGAGCCTTTTGATGTCAAATTTTTGTAGCGGGCTGGTCTTAGATGAATACGGCTTTGACATATGACGTCTATATGTCAATTTGATCAAGTAATGATCTGAGTTACAATTGGCTCCTCGGTATGTACGGACGTTAATTATGCTCGAGGCCTAACGTTGTTGAATAAGAACACGGTTGATCTGGTTTTGTGCCAGTGATACCAGGTAATTTTATGAATGCATCAATGTGGGAAGCAAGTCAAACCTATGACTAAATTTCTGCTACATGCAAAGTAAATGAGGCACTGGACGTTGTCATTTGTTTAAACATAATACTTTCTGTTTATCAAAGGTAATCGATCGATCCGTGTATCAAATCTAAGGTCTTCTTAAGAACTTAGTAAAATAGGTCTTAAACTGAGACTTTTTATTTTGAGGGGTGCAGGGGCAGGGGAAATACACTAAAGGTTTGTGTCCTCTCCTCACGATTGGACATTTTTGGACAGAAAAACTTGAAAGTTTGTCTCTATGAATACGAGGGCAACAAATATTTCATAATTTAAAACGCCATAAAATTTTTCAATAAGAGTACATTTGACGGTTTCATCTACAAAAACGAGAAGTGACTCCTGAATTTGCCGAAAACTCGTATCTAAATTTTCGAGTGTAAAATGCATTTTTCTGAAAGTTTGATAAAGTCGAGACGTAAACAGTTAAGTTATAAATTGAATATTTATCAATTGCAACAACAATTATGCATGATACTCGACAGACGTGTAATTGTGCGGAATCAAAATACATAATTTCCATGTATTAGCTTTCTGTGCTCAATTCATGAAATTTATATATGAGTCAAGTTTTGATATTCAGAAGTTTGGTTAGAGCACGGAAAGACTCGCCTTCACCCTTCGCGTCACCACAAAAGAGGTGTCAGTAGGATTTAGTAGCAGAGCTGCAGGTATCTTTGCAGCTATTCGCATTTCTCCTCATTTAGTGTCCCATCATTGGGAACAAGTAAACCCAATCAGCGACCTCTAGACCATTTACTACCATATATTCGTGGAGTTTACGATGAGGAGTCATGGAAACTGTGGGTAGGGGATAAAATGGGAAAACCTCCTCCTTTTCCAACCTGGCTTGATAATGGTTAGCTTTATGCAAATTTTTATCCACTTAGAAGTAGTTGCATTTGACGAAACTAAAAAGATTTCCTTGCGCCCCGTGGAACTCAAACCTAAGCTCCCAGTAGAACCTCAGATTGAGAGTCTAACGCGCTAGTGCCTACACTATTTTCTGAAACTCTCCCATACTTCCAATACTCAACTTCAATTGAGCAAAGCATTGGAAAGCTTGCATTAATATTATCATAAGGACCAATTTTGTATGGGGGTTAAGGGGTAGCTTCATTTTATGGTTGTTGTCTCATTGCAATGAATGTATGGAAATACAATTTAGTAAGTTGAAATACAATTTAGTAAGTTGAAAAGGAAAGATAAGATTATTTGTGGAAGAAGATAATAAACAACAAGTTGAAGTAGTAGGAGAGTGCTCCTGCCAGAAAGGTTTTGTAAACAATTAGTAAATTAAACAATATATTCTGCATATCATAACTTGACTAGTATACAGATTCCATAAATTGATTTCGAAAAATTATTACTGTTATTGTGTTTTTAAATTCACCCCCATTTTGTTTCAAATGTTTTGACCCCATCGCTTAGTTAGTCATGATAACACATCAACCATTTCTAAAATTTATGAACCATTTCTAAAATTTTTATAAAAATTCCTACATATTTGTAGTGTCTAGGTCCGTTGCAAACGTGTATCTCCCTAGTATGACGTGTTAATTTTGTTGTAATTTTTAAATATTCAATCGGCTGTAACTTAGCTGTTTATTGTTCAATTATTGTGAAATTTTCAGAATACATACAATTACTTTCAAAAACCTTAAATTGTAGGTTTTGGGAAATTTAGGGTCCCGTTTTCGTTTTATAGGCCAAAATATAAAATTTATAAAATGTAATATGATTAACAAAGTTGATCGAATTTCGACTTCTGAGGTATTTGTTGCCCTTGTACTCCTAAAGTCTCACCTATGTGATTTTTTTCAGATTTTTCGTGTCACAAAATTTTCATGCATTTCCCCTACCCCCTGCATCCCTTAAACACCTTATAAATTTCTTATTGTGGTGAAACTTTGAAGAGGGCGTCACTTTGCATCTACCTACAAAATTCTATGTTTCTAGCTTACGCAGTTTACGAAAAAAAGTGGTGTGACACACCGACGGACGGAACGACAGACGGACAGACGGGACGCGATTTTTTGCAAGATTTTGTAAAATGATTTCACAAAACTTTAATTAAGATTAATAAAGGGAATAACAATACCTATTTTACTGGGGAAGAGGAAGTAGGATATTTTTATAATATAGGGAAAACATTTAAAATTAATCATAGGAGAGGATTAAAGGAAAGAAAACAAGTTGAGTAGACAGGACTACGCTCATGTCAGAAGGGTTTTGTATTCAACACACGATATGCATACACTAGTAATAAATGAACTCAACAAAAATTTTAACGATATTTACAGATAATACACACTTGCTTCAAAAGGAAAACGATTGTTACCCCATTTTAACCTTCCGCAATTCAGTTCATTTATTAGTTTTGTTTGTATTTATAACAATAGTTACTTTATTTTTATATTCTAGAAACAAAAAATTTTATGGGTGTCATAAATGAGGCACAAGATCGTGGGTGGAGTCAAAGGTGGGGACGAGTACGGTGTAATCGCGGCCGGTTGTCTGCAGGTAGAGAATTACTTACAACATTGACGCATCCTCGTTTGTTTTTATAGATTGCTTTGGGCCAACGCCGCAATGTGAATGAAACTTGTAAAAGTGCTTGGTAAATAATGTTTGCAAAAAAAAATCATGCAGCATATTTTAGAATGCACTGTGGAAGAGGCGCTACGCCAACTACGAGGCGAAAATTGATATATGGCGATGGAAGAACTGCAGGCTTTTATTGCTGTACTTTACATACGTGGTACAATTGGTGCACATAACTTAGATCTAGATTCATTATGGTCGATGAAGTGGGGTAATGTCTCGCATTCGTTTTCGTGAGATAATGAGGTACCTGCAATTCGATCACAAATCCAGTAGACAACAAAGAGTGACTGAAGATAAGTTTGCTATGATTTTGGAAATTCGCTACAAATTTGTCATGAACGTACAAGCTTTTTACATACCCGGACCATATATAATGATTGATGAACAACTTTTTCCATCTTAGTGCCGTTGCTGATTTACCCAGCTTATGAGCTCTAAGCCAGACAAATATGGTCAAAAATTTTGGATGGCTGTTGACAAAGATGTAAATTATGTACTAAATGCATTTCCTTACCTTGGAAAAGATAAAAGACCTAATGATGAGCGGTGGTGGAAAATTGATGGAACCTTACATCAGTAAAGGACGAAATTTCACGTGCGACAACTTTTTTACTTCACTTTCACTAGCAGAATATTTGTAATTAAAAAATACTAGCATTGTGAATACAGTAAATAGAATTCACAGAGAAATACCTGTATCCGTGAAAACCGCAAAAGACGAACTACATATACATATATTCTCAAAACGGTGATGCAACATTGATTGTTTATCAGGCTAAATCGAATAAAAATATTCTTATGCTCAGCACTATGCATCCCGATGTACCAATAAGCTGTGGCTCACAGAAAAAACCTGAGAGTGTTATTCTATAACAGCACGAAATATGGCGTAGATGTTGTAGATTCGATGAGCCGTAAATATACAGTAAAGGCTGCTTGTAGACGTTGGCCAGTTCATACATTTTATAACCTGTTAGATTTGGCAGGTATAAACGCCTGGATATTGTATAAAATAATCAACAACTGCAAAATTAAACGTAGAGACTTTTTACTGCAACTAGGAGAAGAACTGGGAACACAGTGTATGAATGCTAGAAAAATAACCATGCCTGTAAAAATTCTGGGAAACATACCAAAAAGACAAGAAAAACGTTCAAGGTGTCAGGTCAAGTCCAAATGCACAAATAATAAGTCATATATGAAGTACCACCTTTGCAAAAAAATCGTCTGCAATAAATGCACTAAAAGAATATTATTTATGCAATATTTGCTGTACAAATAACTATAACTAGTTTATAGATTTTTCTTCATTTGAAACAGCTATTAGTGTCTATAGTTTATTACGTTTTCGTCTTTAAGGAATTAATAATTTGATTTAAATAAATAAATGCTCATGATTCACATTAAATTACAAGGTGCTTTAATCATAATATTCATGCATTATGCTAATGAATGGTGCAATAAATATAATGGGACAAAATTGTCATGGCGGCGGTTCAAGCGCGATTGTAACTTTCGGCGCTTCGAGTGTTAAAAAAATCAATAATGTTACCAATGAGCAGGAAAAGGAATCAACTTTACTACTTTATGATGAGGAATTATATTCAAATATTAATCATAAAGGAGAAGTAATCGATTTTGAGATCGAAATACTTCACGACAGTTTACTCTTTATTCAATCTGGAATCCTACATGTTTATATCCTTGAACCTTCTGAGCCTATTGAAGAATTAAGTGAATGAAACAAATTGAATCATTGGCTATAACACCAATAATATCGAATTATCGGGACTTTGACCGCGTTCGTTGAAAACAAAAATATATACTAAACTTTTTAATTGGATCATTTCACCCTTTTCACATCAACTTATTGTAAATCTATACGACAAATTTGCTCTACATTTGAAGCTTATCTAACGTCGCGCGGATATCGATCACTCTTTCGGATTAACTCCCTCACCTCTGAGCATGGTGGTCGCCATCACCGGTGTGTATCTAAGAGTGATGGCCTGAGGAGAATTAGTGCACACGTCGAAACCACCTTCTTCTAACATTTTTCTTCTCTAATAATTTTTCAGAAAAATTATTATTCAAAATATGCAACTCATTTATATGTAGCTGCAAACAATTCCATAAAAAGTAATTTAAAAATATATACGTAAAAATTTCTCTGGACAAAGTAACAAACGAAGATTTCGAACAATACGAAGAAATAAAATTTTCGTGCATAAATAGCCAGAAGAAATATTTAATTATTAATAAAACAAAAGAATTGCATGTATCACTTGATGAAATCGGTTATAAAATTATAAGTAATTATAGAATTTGTA
This sequence comes from Odontomyia ornata, assembly GCA_963969285.1. NCBI lineage: Eukaryota > Metazoa > Arthropoda > Insecta > Diptera > Stratiomyidae > Odontomyia > Odontomyia ornata. The sequence continues at coordinate 341,342,007 of OZ017739.1, read as the reverse complement.
AACTGTTGCCACTTAAAAGTGTATATGAAAACTCCTGTATCATAAATCTTTTTTTCAAGCAAACAGACAAAAAATGTGACTTCAGATATATTAATTCAGAAGTAGATATATTGCATTGGATAAGCAGTTTGCAATTACTGTCTGTAAATGCCATTGAGTAATTAAATAATACTGGAGTGGACTACCACGTGACCATGTAGTCACAACGACTCCTGCGACCACTCTTCCTACTGCTACGCTCTTGTTTACAACTTAAGAGAGAGCCCAAATTGCACAAGCAAACATGGCTGCTGCTCAATGTCAACAAATTTTCATACAATATTAAAAATTTGTTTTCTATTTGAAAAACCTTCAGCATTGTATGAAAAACACGCAAAACATTAAGATATTAACAACTCACTTGTGAAAGGAAACACCTACAGATCCTTTTCGACTATGATTTTTACACGAAGGCACTACACATTTTATTTTGAAATTGTAAATTAATTTCACAGTGTCACATGTTAAAGTTACTTGAATCATAAACCACAATCGAATGTTTAAACACTTGGAACAAATTTAGATCGCGAACACTTTCCACAGTTTTAATATCGGATGAAATTCGCGACGCAACTTGCAAATTGGCCAATTTGGCGTCTAATTTGCATCAGTCAACTTGACAGACAGATCCCATCTACTCACCTTTTGGAACAAGAAAGTGACCAGCAAGAAGCAGACGGGGTGGAAATGACAGACAGATCCTTTGGAAGAGAGCAGCAACCGGTCGAATGCTCTCTCATGCATTTTATATGAGCTTAGACCATCCAGTTCTCATTCATCTGAGGTAAATTCATTAGCATTATGATTTGAATGTCATTGTAATCAAACGAAAACCTTAAAAGTATCGGGAATCAATTTGCTTACTTTAACTGATGATTGTACAATCTATAGCGTAGCACATGATTACTTCCCTATTAGGACTGGTACAGAGATTATTGTGTGTCAGCGTCTGTATGAATTACGAATTTTAATGAATGTGGGAAAATTTTCATGAGAACGAAAATTTTCTCACCAAACAAAGTAAACGACTACAGACTGCATCGTCAGCAGTCTGAAGTTTTAAATATCCAAATTACTATACAAATAGCTTTATACTTTATATTTTTAACACTCTCGCGCTTAACAGTATCCTTATAGTTTTATACAAGAAGATGTAAAATTGATTAATCATACTATTACTGATCAAGTTTAGCAGATTTCAACTTCTCTGGTATTTGTGATTGTTGTACTCATAAGGAACTACCCTCATGATTTTTCGGTCCACAGGTGTCCAATCGCGAGGGGGGACACACTTTTTTTCGTGTTCTTCCACTTTTCCTGCCTATCCTGTCATATATTTGATAATGGGTATCATGAGATCTTGTCAAGTCCTTTCATTTGATACCCTATTCGACTATCTTTGGTGAAAAAATGGTTTAAGGGTTCACATCGTTATATGGGGAGATCCCCCTTAAAAGCCTTTGACATTAGCTTCTGTAGTTCCTGAGAACAATTGCTGTGACGGATGGACTGGCAGGTACCAATTTTAATAGAATATTGTAATTTTTTTTTACAAAACTCTTAATGTGGAAGTAGTTTATGAGGTATATGCACCCACTAGAAACTATATCATTGAGCATTTAAATTAATGAAAAGAAGAATTCCAGCGAGCTGAAATTTACAACAACACATTTATTTGAAGCTCTTGTAAATCAAAGGATACACAGCTGATGTTAACAAATTGGAAACCTGATTCAATATTCTGTTCACAAAAATGTACTGCTAATACAATTTAAATGCTATTTTTATAATTTAAATCCACTTGAAAATATGCGATGTGAGTTATTTTATCCCAATTCAGAGTACTAGTTAACACACTTTGTTTTGTTTCTCAAAGTAGCACACTCTAAAGTTCAAGAATATCATTTTTTATCGGGTGCATAAATTGACTACATGAAAAACATGCCAAAATGAATGGATTTAGCATACTACACTTTGAAACGTAGTCTTGAACTCTATTGCTACATGTCATTAGAACTGGGGACTCAATGACTCAAGGATATAATTGGAATACTTTAATTCTTGTAATCTTCTTTTTTAACGTTTAGGAGTGTTTTAAATATTGTCTAGGCTAACATTAAATTCTACTAAGATAACCGAAGAAAATTAAAATACGAGAATTTCGAGCAAATTCAACATTCGATTAGGGAAAGCTCCAGCACAAATGAAGGTTGGATTTAAAAATAACTTGGAACTTTATTATTCAAAACAAGTTACTCAAATGAAAACAAGAATTCAGACTACTGTTGTTATTGATACGTTTTTTTTTGCCATCAACACATCCGAAGTGAAAGGTATAAGTCTCAATCAAACGATAAGAGTCCATTTAAATTACCAGATTTCACCTTTTATCACAAATTTAACCACATGTTCTTGTATATCCTCGCTCGACTTGTGACAATCCTCATTACGAGGTTTCTCAGAACTACCCATTAATCTCAAGTTATCTAAACGACAATAATCATTCGATAGTAAAAACCGATCTTAAATTAATTCAACTCGAAAAAGACATTGTTAATCCTGTCTTTATCCCCAACATTTCCATTTAATTATCAAACATTCCAATCTATTATCTCCAATAATGTGATCATTTAATCACTCAGAATATTGTCATTAGCATCTTAGTGTTGTTTCCGCTACATCTTGGCCTTTCCAATTCTCGCCTCTTATCAACTTAGTCCCACCATCGTCGTCCCAGCCAATTTACAGTAGCTTGTCCCACTGAAGTTCCATTAACCACAAAATTTATTGCTTCACATAATTTTCATCGAGAGTGTATTGAAGCACTGATGTATGCATGGGAGAGGAGTGCATACTTAAGAATCCATTAGGATCAAAAAGAAAGGCAATAAATTGAAGCGGTATGCCGTATATGGGCGTCAAGTTTGTTACCACCTCGAAATGAAATGTTCCTCCAAGCAAAACATCATTATAAATGCTGCTAGAACGACAGGCGACCTGTAGGATGCCGATTTATCGATGCTAACGCCGATTGAACGCGCGGTATCTGCAGGAAAATCTGTCCAGCTGTTAAATACTCCGTTGCAGAATATTAATTGCTTGAAATTTAGAAACGCATAGTGCGCCGGTGAATCTGAAGGCATTGGAAAAAGGCGGCGAGACCCTGGATGCCACTTTCATTATTTTTAAAAATATCTTCGGGTCTTAAGATCTCTGCAACTCTTCTTGCCAAAGTGCGTTTTGATTTTTGAAGGGAAAGCAAGTTGAAGTACCGCCGACAAAATTGAAAGTGACACGCGGCATTTTCCAAAGAATTTTCTCTCATTAATTGTACGATGTTGAACTTTTAAGAGGCACTTAGTTAATTATTGTGTCACTTGCTAGGGTAATAGATATTTGAATTTGGGTGGTAATAAGAGTTGTAAACAGAGATTATTAAACGCCACAATGTCTAGATTATTAAAAATATAAGATTGATGAAATTTTTACATCAGCATATTGTAAACGAAAGTTTATATATTCCTCAGTAGATATCTCTTAATTGTTCGGTTTCTCAAATTCAACTATTTTGAGCCGCAAAATGTTTTTACTTGCTTCCAATCAAATTAATGAGTAATTTACAATTTTTTTAGGTCTTTGTAAAAAAATTTGGTTACAAAGATCTACCAGTTTCGCCACCTGTCTGTCCGGCTGTCCGTGCGTTACAGCAAGTTTCCTCAGAAACTCTCAAAAGTTTAAGTCTTACCAAAAATATAAAAAATTACGAAGTAGCCCTTAAACATTTTTTTAATCAAAGGTAGTCGAGCTGGGTATTAAATGAAAGGTCTTCATTAGAAATATAAGAATCTGAAAGAAAAAGGTCATTCTATGCATACGGGGATGGCAAAATGTACCAAAATTTTGTGTCCCACCCCCTCGCGATTGGACACCTTTGGGCCGGAAACTCTGAAAATAATCACGCTGGGGGGTTTTAGTGAGTACAAGGGCAACAAATACCTTACAAATCGAAACTCACTCAACTTTGTTAATAATAGTATGATTTGTAGATTTTACATTTTCGCCTATAATGTCAAAACGGTATCCTTAAACTTCTTGAAATTTTGTAATTATATAGATTGATATAAGATCTTTAGGCTCACAAAACGTCATGAAAATCGAATAATAATTGAGTGAGTTATGGAGTTGAATGGAATTACAACAACAATTGGTAACACCTGTTTATAGTTGATGCATATTTCAAATTGTCCTAAGCACTTTTATTTTCATGAAAATTTAAGGTATAGTGTCTAATTTAAATATGTTCAATCGGCTGAGTATTCAGAAGAATTATTTAAGCTCCATCAATGTGCTTATGAAAGAAACTCTGCATATTTTGTATAAAATGGAACGATTTCGTATCGAAGTATTGGATGAATAATTCAAAAAATTAATTCATGCTGCTAGAAAATTTGTTTCGAATCCAAGGATTATTACAAAGACCTTCTGGTAGGAGCAGTTTTAGTATCGCAGCTTTAGTATCGCAGTTAATCTATTACTATATCCCCCATTCATTCAACTCGGCTTTATACAGGGTTCTAGTCATTCAATCCATTTCTCGTATATTGGCGAATGTTCTGACGAGAACTACCTGCGATATTCAAGAAATTCTGAATACCCGCAGTGACGTCACTTGCTTACTTTCAGATATTGATCCCTTGGTCCATTCTTGTGCTTTTGAATACATGCTTTTGAGGTCACTCGTTTATTTTTCTTGGTTGCTTCTTTTCAATCAATATTGATCATGATGTTATTAAGAGTTGCAGTAACAACTGCGACAGTAGTTTGCAGAATTTTGTGGACATGTAACACTTCTTATACCTCAGTTCTTTTCGCCCCGAAAAGATGTGTCGCATATTCTAGTTAAGTCTCCTAATATGGGACAGGATGGTCCAGGTACACGATTTTCATTTTGGCTCCCGGCTCACGATGTTCCTGCATGCGATATATGACGTCATTGATTCGCTTTGTATTTCAGTATGGTTCTTCCTAGTTATGCTGCAACTTCGGAGACCTACACTTCCGCCGTTGTGGATTATATAGCCACATCAAGTCATCTTGCTGGAAGCCAGTAGAATTTGCCTTTAGATCTTAACTGATCTTCATGCGGTCAGTAGCTAGTTCGAGGTGTTTTCGCACTGCCCGATTTATCTGGTTCAACCGTTGCCTTAGCTCACTTGCGTACTCCGAGATCGTTTGGGGTTTCGCAGGGGGTGTTTTGAACTTTATAGCAGGCCGGTAGAGAATGGTCTTTCCAGAAATAACTTTGGCTGGGGCTTCGCCCGTAAATGTTTATTCGGCAGCTCTATACGCCATCAAGAATAATGGGATGTGCCGGTTCCAGTTGCTTTGGTTCTTGTCAACCATTTTGGCTAGATGTTTATTGTGTGTGCCGTTGAAACGTTCGACCAAAGTGTTGTTTCACCAAGACAATGCACAGTGTCACAAATCGATGAGAACGATGGAAAAATCTAATGAATTGGGTTTTGAGTTGCTTACCCGCCCACTGTATTCTCCAGATTTAGCCCCCAGTGGCTTTTTCTTGTTTTCAGATCTCAAGAGAATGCTTGTTGAAAAGAAGAAGGCAACTATGTTGAATAATAAAATCGAGTTTTGTCAAAATTTTGTTTTTTTCTTACTTATCCTACGGAAGTATTGAATGACTTGTTATATATGTATATATATATATATATATATATATATATATATATATATATATATATATATATATATATATATGTATATATATATATATATATATATATATATATATATATATATATATATATATATATATATAGGGGAAGGTCGGGCAAAGTGGCCACCCTTAACTTTAAATGAATGCCATTTGTCATAATATCATTTTTTCAATGTCACTTCATTGTTTTATCATCTAAAATTAAAACAGTTTTCATATTACATTGCTATTTTCACTTTAATCAATATGAATAATCTTATTTTTAAGTTTAAAACTGAAATGGGAAATTGACCACATTACCTACCTAGGATGGGTAAAATGGTCTACGTAAATTCACGAAATGGGTAAAGTCGCATAGACCCAATAAAGATACTTACTTGTCAATACATCAACTAAAATTTTATTCATATTTAATTAGGACATTATTATTACTATAAAGGAACTGAACAATGCTTCATTTTTCATGATAAGTAATATAAGATACAAAATAAAGATATTAAATGCTATTGAGATCCATTCGAACTCGAGCCGTATCAAAATTTTTGGTTTAAAAGTTAAGAAAAAAAAATCCGCATGCAAAATTTACATCTTGGTCATCGCAGCCTGAGCATGCTTCATGGGCCCATCGTTTACAAATGCAGCATTGTATCCAACCGTCTTCGTGTTTCGAGTTAGACAAAACTTCTCCGCAATAAAAGCATTCAGCGTCACCATCTACATTCTTATCATCATCAAGGCTGGTGTGTTTACTAATTTGAGTTTTAGATTTTTTTGCAGATTTCATAGAAATAATATCAAGCTTAGATATCTTCGTTGGTTCTTGTCGATTTTTTTTTTCTTTTTGCAACTCCTTTTTATATGGACTGCTAGTGAGAATTGCTGTGCGGCCTCTTTTTCTATTTGTTTTTTTTTTGTTGTTTTAGGCAATGCTTTGGGAATCGGAAACAAATTTTTGGGCAAAATTGCGAATGACGTGCTTGGTTGTGGATCCAATGTTATTGCCGTTCCAGTGCTCGTTTGTGGATCTAATATCTGTGGCGTCACTGCTACCATTCCTCCCAAGTTATCTTGCAAAACGGATGGAGTATCGAGTGTGTTAGATGTCTCATCCTTTTTGTTGTTCTCATTTTGTTGTGATTCCAGCTCAGTAAAAGCCACATCGGTGGTGTCTGCAGCCAAAAAATCATAATCCTTGAAGACATTGCGATCTATTGGCTCTATCCCGCATTCACGAAAACCATTGATTGCAATAGACTGTTGTGCTGCCTCGCTGTAGGCTTCACCAAAGAGTTTGCTGAATTGGAATACGGATATTGCTCTTCCCGGATTATTGCGAAGAAACTTCTCAACTGCACGTATGTAATACTTATTCAAAGGCCCCATGAAAGACACATCCAGTGGTTGAAGCCTATGACTGCAATGGGGGGGGGGGGGGGGCAAGCATAAGACGGTAGTGTAGTTTTTTCTTGCCAATTCAATAAAATCCAAATTTTTTGTATGCGTGTTATGCCCATCCAGTATAAGGAGCGCCGGATCGTCTTCAGTTGGCTTGGCAAATTTAAGAAAATGCTTAAACCATTCTGTAAAAATATCCAATTGCATCCACCCTGACGGATGACAAGCAAATTCTGTACCCGGTGGTGCCCCATCTTGTAATTCCACCTTCATTCTCTTCCGAGGAAATATGATAAGAGGGGGAATAAAGTTTCCACCAGCAGCCATACAGATCACGACGTGCTCAATATACCCCGTTCTGCAGAGGTGATAGCACCCACTTGCTTTTCCCCCTTTTGTGCAAGTATTTTAGAGCTTTTGCTCTGGACTGTGGTAAAGCCTTTCTCATCGACATTAAAAATACGATGAGATTGAAAGTTTATATCAGACCTCACCTCTTCTAGGAGGTCAAAAAATTTCATGACACTCACTTTATTGAAACCTTGCGCGTGAGCGAGAGAGGTTGCTTCTGGGCTTCTTAATGTCAATTCCGGATGACGTTTTCTGAAGGCAGCAATCCATGCTTTTCCAGCCATTTCAGTCTCCTTGCTGAACTTGTGGTTTATGTTATTTCGTTCAGCCAGTTGATAGGCTAGTCTTCTAACATCCTGCAATGTTAGTCCATAAAAACGATTCTCCATATCCAAAATATGTTGCACCAATTCTTCTTCCTGCTCTAGACTAAAAATTGGACGATAAGACCCCAATATTTTTATATTTTCAACGGCTTCTTTGTTTTTTCCTTGAACGCGTCGTTTGAGCGTCGAACGAGGAACGTTGAACTCTTTGCTTGCCTTTAAAAACCTCATTTCGTTACTCCTGACAGCTTTAATAGCTTTTCCATCGCATCCGGGTCCCAAGTCTGCTGCTGCGATATGCGTTTTATGAACTTGGCATTTCTGAAAGAATACATATCATATTTATTCTTACTCGAAAATGTTGTACTAAGGCAGGTAAAGTGGTCTACTAGATCACTTTACCTACCCACATACCAGGTCACTTTACCCGAAACGGACCGCAACGTAAACAACACTTGCTCAAATGTCAAACGCGAATAAATTTTCTTAATTTGCCGCGAAATGAATAGTTCATTAATGTGCCAAATCAATATAATATGACATTGCTTTTCGTTTTGAGTTATCATAGAATCTTATTACAAGATTTAGACTACTCACCTTAGATGAAAGATAGCGAAAACCACTTTTTTCTTTATAAAAACTTTTCACACGAACTTGACGCGTTGCCATCGTCTACAGTAATACAGCGTCGATGGATGATTTTGTTCCACTCGCCATTGACAGATGACGCTTATTGATTCATTCTTAAATAGAAGGTGACCACTTTACCTGACTGGGCCACTTTAACGAACTCTCCCCTATGTATATATATATATATATATATATATATATATATATATATATATATATATATATATATATATATATAAATATATACATACATATATATATATATATATATATATATATATATATATATATATATATATATATAAAGGGTGATTCATAACAAGTGTACACATTTTTGTTGAAAAAAACATAGTTTTTGTGAAGATTGAGCTGTCATGTTTATTCATTATGAAAATCTGGTCCCTTACTATTAAATATGAAACATTACTTCGGGCATATGTGCACCTCGTGCTGCTTAAACGATGATTGTAATTTTCGATGACATTTTCGCACATTTCCGGCGTTATTAGGCGTATGTTGGCTCGAATATTGTTTTTTAATGCTTCAGTAGTCTGGGGAGCATCACTGTAAACACGATCCTTCAGAAATCCCCAAAGGAAGAAGCCACAAAGAGTCAAATCACACGATCTCGCAGGCCAATTTATGGGTGGACCAAAAAATTCACGTAGAGCGCGAAATGTTTGCACTGGGGATTCATTATTTTTGTAAAAAGTTTTATCAATAATGAAACGTTCGGCTGATGTGTATGATGCCATGTTTGGAATTGTAAAAGACCAAACTATCATAATATGTCAATATATGGACCTAAAGTTGGTGATAAATAAGAGTTAATGCCCATTCACATATGTACACTTGTTATGAATCACCCTATATATGTATATGTTATGTTTGTGTTAAATTCCAATGAAAATTCAGACACTCTTTACACATGAAAAATTCAAATCAATGTTTGACAGTTTAAAGTCAAATATAAATTTCACATTTCATGAAAAATCGAGAAAATTTCATGGCAAATGGAGACTTTGTATGAGAGGCATTACAAATCATTTAAAATCTATGATAAGTTATTTTTCTACAAAAGTGGTTCTTTCATTTCGTTTCAAATATACTCCTCCCCTGGAATCTGTGCAGTCCAGCTACTAATAGTTGTTAGGGTTAACAGATGTTGTTCATTATTGTTCTACTTCTGATGCTCTTTCGAGTGGTAGCAGCGCAATTTTTGCGATTGGGCGTTGAAAGGTCTTTCGTTTGTAAACTCTTACTAAGTTATCTGTTCCGGGGTTAACTGCTTTGAAGTGAGCTAACGGCCAATTATATGGAGGAAAGCTATCATTCTTCCACCGATTCCAAAACTGTTGAGCCAAAAGCTGAGATAGTTGCCATCTATCTAGTCGAGAAATGTTGTATTCCATGGCGTCGTCCCTTGGAGGAGCAAGTAAGCTATCTTCTATTGGAAAATGGCCTGGCGTGAGTGCTTTTGTGTCAGTAGGATCATCATTTAAAGGACATAATGGACGCGAATTTAAGCATCCCACAATTTGTGCAAGTGTGGTACTCAACTCTTCATATGTTAAAATTGCACTGCCGAATATTTTTCTCAGGTGCTGCTCCACAGACTTCACACCCACTTCCCACAGCCCTGCAAAATGTGGAGCAGCTTGCGGGTTGAAATGCCATGTAACTCCATTAGTAGCATCTAACTCAGCGCTTTTGCGGACGATTCGCGATAGCTCGGTACTGGCACCAACAAAGTTTGTTCCTTGATCGCTGTAGATTTGCAAGCATAGGCCTCTTCTGCTCGTAAAACACTTTAAGCCAGCCAGGAACGCTTGAGTTGTGAGTCCATTGACCTAATACAGGTGTACTGCTTTCACAGCTAAACAAATAAAAATTGCAATACCTGTACGAGTATATGCCTTGTTTATTTTCGATCTCCTCCTGTAGCCGTCCTTAATAATGATAGGTTACCCGTGGTGACGGAAGATCACCCATGAGTTGTGAAGAGGCCGCTGCTTTTGTTCGAAAGTACTTTAAGCATCTGTGAACGAATTGAAGTATTGCACGCCTACCATTTATAAGCCAAAAATGTCCTCTTAACGTTGCAAGCATGAGCTGCGTCTCCCCGTAAGGAGTTGCCTTGTGAAATTGATCAAGGATCAACTTAGTCAACTTGCCATCGTTTTGGAGTATGATCAGGTGTTTTTATTGTAGGATAGGCGTGCGTGTGACAATGTGATTTTTGGCAATTGGCCTTCATTTCAAAGAGCGCAAATGTCTTTTTTGAACTCCGAGCGTTGAAATTTGCTAACACAGAATTTTGGTGCCTCTGACATTTCTTTGCTGGTAAGATGTCGCTTCGAAAACTTTTGGCTTGCACATAGCTGCGAGAAACGATAACAGTAGGCAGTGATGCGCAGCAGATGGGTAAGTGAACTTATATGAAAGTTCGAATTCAGTTTCATTTAATTGGAAATGACAGAGAATGGTCTTCCGGACTTCAATCGCAGTAGGTAGAATTTCCCGCGTTATTGACCAATAAGTCTTTTCTTTCTTGAGGCATGATTCCACGTGACATTACCAACTGCTTTCAGAATCTCGGCTGTCTGGCTGGAAACAAAAACTGCACATTTGAATAAATGCCCTTTGAGCCAAGCTAAGACAATTTCGGAATCCGTCCATAAATGCAATCCACAGATTTTGATGCTCATAGCACTTACCGTTCCTTTTATGAGTTAAGTTAGTTGCACTGCTCTACATAACTCCAAACGAGGGATGCTAATGGAACGTATGGGCGCCCCTTTAGTTTTCGCTGTTAACAAGTTTACATGAGTACTATCTTTGTCCTGGGATACGATATATATTTCAACAGCGTAAGCTTCTTGAGAAGCGTCACGAAATCCATACAGGGTATAGCTAGCGTTTAATGTAGACTGGATCTACCGCGGTGGTTTTATTTTGTCAATGCAGGAGGATCCGATTGGAATTTCAGCCACAGCACCTCAATTTCCGTTGGTAGTGGTTGAGCCCAGTCTGTTCCATGCAATAGTTTCATCAAAATGTATAACTGTAGGAGACAGCCAACCCAAAGGGTCATACAAGCGCACTATCCATGATAGCACACTTTGCTTTGTTTACTGTGTCAACTTTTCTCGTGGCTTCAAACGATATGTAAAATAATCGGCCTTTGGACACCATATAACTCCTAGAGACTTTTACCCTTGTTTTAGAGGTAATCCTACAGTGGATTTCACTTCAACATCTTCTAGTGGAATGTTATGTAGCAAGCAAGTGTCATTTGTTACCTATTTACACAGATCGAAGCCGGCTGACTTGAGCATGTCGCGAAGATCATCTTGTTTCTTGATCGCCTCACCCATATTGAAAGCTCCAGAGAGGACTTCGTCGACGTAGAAATCGCTCTGAACACAATACGCCGCATTAGGATTGGGTTTGTTTGTCCTCTGCCAGTTGTCGTAGTGCACAGATTGCCAAGTATGGAGCACATGTTAAACCAAATGGGACCGTAGTTAGCCAATAATCCTTCACAGCGTCATTCAGGCACAGCCTCCAGACTATCTTCTGGAAGTTAGACTCTGATAGATGAATGTTTATTTGCCGATAAATCTGAGCAATATCAACGACAAGGGAAAATTTATAAAGACGACAATTTAGAAGAACTGCAGTCAAATCATTCTAGAGAGCTGGACCAGTCAGAAAAGTGTCATTCCAGAGAACCCCCGAACTACTCTTTCGAGACGCGACGAAGACCAACTGTAGTTTAGTTGTAGAACTATCTTTAGACATCGCATGGTGGGGTAAATAATACGTCTGATAGCTTACTTTGTCATGGTAACTTTCCTTTGCGTCTTCAATCGCCTACATGTGGCCTTGTTCCAAATAATCTTGCAGCCATTTTTAGTACTCTTCTACCAGAGCTGGGTTCTTTTCAAAACATTTACATTTCATGAAAAATCGCATGGCAAATTGACACTTTGTATTAGACGCATTACAAATCATTTTCAAATCTATGATAAGTTATTTTTGTACAAAAGTGGTTCTTTCATTTCGTTTCAAAGATATATATATATATATATATATATATATATATATATATATATATATATATATATATATATATACATATAAATAGTACATATATATATATATATATATATATATATATATATATATACATATAAATAGTACATATATATATATATATATATATATATATATATATATATATACATATATATGTATGTATATATATATATATATATATATATATATATATATATATATATATATATGCATATATGCATATATATATATATATATATATATATATATGTATATATATATATATATATATATATATATATATATATATATATATATATATATATATATATATATATACATATATACATATAATTACTCGATGTACAACTTAATGTGAAACTTGTAGATCGTAGAATTTTTGCGGCTTGTATATCATTGGGTTTGACGCATCGAGTATATGATGACTGCTATTACGGCTATTGTGATTAACTGACGCTTTTGTTGAGAAAGCGGCTATATAATTCAAGCGTCTTATTATTCGTGCTGGTTCATGGCCTCTGGCAGTTCCTAGCTATTCCTGAGCAATAATTTCACTTAAAATTCTCAGCTATTAAAGTACTCGTTCTGAATACTATATTTAAAAAATTAGAGTTCAATTCCTTGTAACCTCCGAGTTGCAATTATATTTTTAATTGAATTGTCCGTGGCTCAATTGGTTGAAGAGTTATACGGAATACAGCTGCAAATTTCTCTTAAGGTTCAGGTGAAAATGCTTGAAGCAGTGTCCCCTTCAACATTCAATCTAACGGGTAGTACTCTAAGCCACAGGCAGGAAGTAGAGTAAGTGAAGAAATATCTTGTCTAATATTTGGGCAATTACGTATTATTATCTTTCAATAAAAATCGGTGAAATTTCAAGCTAAAATATAACCAAAGCGAAATTATGAACAGTTAAATTTTGAAATTTTCTGCTCTTTTGGTTTGAAGTGCTTTTGCCGCGATTAGCGTTGATTTCGGATTAACAAGAGTGGTTAAGTGGTTTGGAGTTTGTCTTTCCATTTGAAGGGGATTTTAGGGTACCGTACAAGGAAAACGGTGTGGTCCAGGTTCGCAGGGCAAGAAGTGAGTGATTTGTGTAAATTTTCGTGTTGAGAGTTTGTGGGTCCCTTTGAAGGGAAATCAGGGTACCATAAAAAGAAGTTGTGTAGTCGATGTTCGCCGTTGTAGGAGTTGAGGTGTTTACCCGAGTATTTTCATGCGACAGAGTATTGGCTGGGTGGGGTGAAATTAATGGTATTATACTCTGGCGAGCAGCGTTGTCACTTGACGTCTCATTTAGGGGGCCTTCTGGCCTAAATGACTGACACCCACGCCCGTCTCCGGATGAGCTATCAAACTAAATACCCCAGCCAGAGCATTCCCATTGGTGGAAGGTAACAAGCGATGTTATTGTTTGTATCTCGGTAGCCTTTTATTAACACTCCCAGTATAGAAGGCATCATTCTTACGAGTAAATAAAATTAGCGGTAAGTTGCGATAGTTGATTCATATAAATTGAATAATTAATTTTCGCTAAATTGACGTTGTACTTCATTAGAAACCCAGAGGAATTGGTACTGCACATAGTCAGTCTTTCATTTTGGAACTTTTGCAAATGTTAAAGTTGCGATATTCTCTACCTTCCAGAAAAGTCTAACTGTATCTACGAAAAGTAGTTATTCTACGATGTAAGTTTTAGTCGAGTCGTACGGCTTCACTCAAGTCTTTTAAAACTTTCAGAATAGATATCCAGCTGCTATATCTTTAAGAATATGTTCAACATACTTTTAATACTACTACTACAAAAGGGCGGCCACTTGCCTCTCTATTTTCGGCCGAAAATACATGTTTGAATAAGAATATTTGAAAAATATGAGGCTATGGAATATAGTCGTATCGACGCCATTCAATAAATATGTGATGAAATAATTCCCTTAAGAAGAATGAACATTTTACTTAGCCATCTATCTTTGAATATTGGTAGGCACAAAACTAAATTGATACGAGAGCGGTCCTAAAAGTACCCGACCCGACAAAGAAAATAGTAAAAAATTGCAAAAATGTTTTTTTATTTTTCAAAATATTTTAGTTCGATACACTTCAATACCCGCTTTATAGTAGGAACCGTCAAGCTCCTCAAAATAGCTATTAACCGCAGACTATACATCTTCAATGTTGGCATATCTTTTGGGCCGAGCCAGTTTGTATTAATCGAGCAGTCACACAAGCAAACTGCTCGAAAACTTTCTTATTCCCTACTCAAAATTTTATGTGGCAGATTTGAAAAAAATATGTAATTATTTTTATTCTTAATAGTTTGTAGAAATCTTTTTCTTCTTATTATTTTATTAAATGTTAATTCATATCAATCACCCTTTATATTAAAATTTAAATGCTCCCCTTTAATTACATTCGTCATTAGATTCAACTTTTATTATTATTTAAAATCTTCAGTTTCTTTACCTCAGCTAAATTTTCTTTACTTCAGTTAAATTTTGTTTTAAAAAATTTTAAATCTGCACAGAGAATTTCGAGTATGGGAACGCTGTGATAATACAGCATTCCACGGACTGCATTGCCAAATGCAATCTAGAGTGGCGGAGCAAGGGGCTCATCTTCATCCACCGTAACAGCGTGACGATACGGTGGACGACGGACAATATAAGAGAAAAATCTGCTTGGGCGGAGAAAACCACCGTCGTGGGATGCAGACTCGGCTGGATTTACAATAGCGAGAAAGTCTGCTATGCACCTTCACGGCGGTCAAGTCGCGGCGCGAAAAAGAGGAAAGCGGTTCACGGGAGATCGTGAAGAAACACAGCAAACTGGCGAAATTTTGTTGGATATGCTCCCTCTTTTAATTCGAGAAGTTTTTCGCGATTTGGATTGGTGTTGTGTGAAGTAATTAACATTGCGTTTTTGTTAATACCTGTTGGGAAGTTCTTGCGATCTAATTAAAAAGTGAGGTCCTATAAAGGCAACTGCAGTACAGTAAATCGTACGGTTTTACGACCCAATAAACGACAAACGTTTCTCGACCGCCTTCTGTATGAGTATGTTATGTGTGAAGGTTGCTGTTACTCATAATCCGCGAATATACAAAAACCAAATTAAGGAGCTCCGTTCATACTTACTATCACCAAAGGTTTTAAATAGAATATTGTTTGCATTCTGAAGTGGATTTACGACCGCGACACGGTGAGCACGCGGAGAACGGCCAGTAAGAAAAGAAATTAGTTAGCGTAAAAGAAAATGTTCGATCGCGGAGTGAAATTCTAGCGGCAAACATATAACCTTACACTGCTTAAATTTTGCGTGGTTGTGGATTATTTCGGAGTATATTTACGAGTTCAGTGATGGTGTTCTCATGCCAGTGACTCAATTCTTCCCCACAATACCTGCCCATTGGCAAAACTTCAACAAAAAGTGTTCCCTCTCTTCCCATTAAAATTTTAAGTGGAATAATCATGGATATGATGGTGTTCGCGGGATCATTTTTAAAAAGATTACCGTTGATGAAAATTTAGAGCAAGGAAGATTTGATTAATCAACGAAATAAACTTCAAACTAGTATGCTTTGGCAAGCGAACTTGGGTGAAATGTGAGGGGGAATGTATTTTTTGTTTGTGTCAAAGAGTTCATTTCTCGTAACAAAAACCATGTTCGTCGGCACCAAAATTAACTTAACGGTTTCTTGTGACACATACAATAGTTCTCTGGAAGAAGCCAGCATTCAGTGACGTTTGAGGCAAAGGCACTGCTACCAGGACTTGTTTTCGATTGCGGACGGAACAATAAAACACATTCAAAACAATACCTTTGAAGTACAAGCCCCTGAAGTATTAGAAAAGTGCCTTGGAAATAATATCATACCCGAATTTAGATTTCTTGTGGAAATTTCGGGCAATGAAGAAAATCATAATGTTGCAGAAATTGATGTGGCGCAATCAGCGCTGGGGAAAGGGGAAATGGGAGAAATAGGAACGGCTTGTCAGTAATTTGTGGCTTACTTTAAGGAGTTTGGTTTTGGGTCGTTAATATTTGCACGCAGTCTTCTCAGCTTGTGTGATGAACAAGGCAAGAAAGCGTAGGGTATCCAGTTTTCTGTTTAATGATTAGGTTTATCATGCTGTAATCCGATACTTTAACTCACTACACAGTTTGCCACGTTCGCATTGCTTTCCCACCAAATTATATATAACGAAAAATCATCTCAAAGATTTGAAACTCGGCAAAGCATCTCCAAGTGTAAAAATCAGCTCCCTAATATAGTCAAAATAGATTTCCTTACTGTAAAGATAGTGTCTGGCATGTACTAAACAATTATGCGGGCTGTAAGTGCGCATTATAAACTTGTATTCCTATTTGAAGTTAAAAGCAACGATCAATGTGAAACCGCCACATCATCAGCGGGCGCCTGGCGAGGATGTAGTTGAGTACCCGTTTGTTTTTTCTAATTTTTTTATATTAAAATTTATTACCTATATTATCGCAACTATTATTAAGTATTTAAATGTGAAAATCAAAAAAAGAAACGACATGCACAGTTCAACATTAAGATCAGCTCTACACCCATTTGAAACCCATTAAATTGCCTCATTTTTTTTTTTTTTTTATTAAATTCTATTTTTGACAAAATTTCCAATTTTGGTTATTTATATGTATGACCCGTATTTGAATTCATTTTTGCAATTACTATGAAACACAATTAGCATTTTCATGTTGTTGGTCACTTATCATGGAATAAAGATGGTAAGATAATCGAAAAGATAAACTCGGTCTTTCCATTCCCTCATACCTGACCGGGTATAGGACCCGCATCGATGGCAGGCTTTTCCGTTGATATGTGCTAGCTATCGGGTGCGCTCCTCCGTTTCTTTCATTAGCAGGGGCTCTTGCCGGGTAGAGCGGCCTTCCGCTCGCGTACCCCTTTATCATATAGGGTAATGTGATTTCATTGCATAACTCCATAGCATAAAATGGTTACGTTTGTGTTTCCCATTTGAGGGAAAGAGTCATACAAAATGCTTTTGTATGAGTTTTTCACTCAAATAACACATGGCCACGCCTACGTTTGGATATTGATCTGGTTGGGAGGGTGCGAGGGGGCACCACCTCCATCTGGATGCCCCAATCTTATTTGTGGGCCATAAGAATCGTCGGGTGACGACGAAGTCTCCGCCAGTCCGTCCGTTTTTGCTCGGCCCAACTTGTTCTTTGAACAAGCAGTTTCAAACCTTAGTAGGTTACCTCGGCCTTGACACCAGTCGATCGGCATGTTGACCTGTTGATTCGTGAATTGGAAATATTTTTGTAGTGGGTCCTTGTGCTAGGGGGAAAGAATCCACCCCACGACACCGCAACGCTAGCCTGCCAGCGCATTCACGCGTCCCCAGACAAGGTCAATCTCAGCGGATCCCAACATCCTCTTCCGCTGCAGTCCTTTACGGACATTTTTTCTACCTACTTGCACTACAATTTTTTCAAATTCGGAAAAAGAAAATAATCCGAGGGAGCCAGATCTGACAAATTTGGTGCGTGAGAAAGCAATTCAAACTTCAACTCATTGATTTGAGCCATCGCAATAACGCACGTGTGGACTGGTGCGTTGTCATGATGCAACAACACTTTCATTTCGGCAGATGGGCCCGGTTTTTCTTGATTTCATCACTCAAACGCTGCAATAAGGCTGCATAATAGGCGCCGTTGATTGGTTTTTCTTTTTCGAGATAATCAATAAATATTATTCCACGCGCATCCCAGAAAACGGATGCCATGACCTTGCCAACTGACTGAACTGTCTTTGCTTTCTTTGGAACCGGTTCTCCCTTTTCAATACACTGCTTTGACTGCTCCTTGGTCTCAGGTGTAAAATGATGGACCCATATTTTGTCCAAGATTATGAATTGACGCAAAATCTCGGCTTTATTCCTGCGAAACATTATCGAACCCTCGATGGAAACATCCTCACGTTGCTGTTTGTGCTCCATTGTGAGCAAACGCAGCACCCATCTTGCGCACAGCCTTTCCATGTCCAAATTTTCGGTCAAAATGTAATGCACAGCGCTTTTTGAAATGCCTGCCATGTCTGCTATCTCGGGCCCTTTTACTCGACAGACTTTCAATACCATTTTGTGGATTTTCTTCAAATTTTCTGACGTAGTGACCTCACTTGGTCGACCACTGCGGTGTTCATCTTGGCAGCTCGTACGACCTCGCTTAGGGTTCGGCCACATTGCGATTTTCCTGTCGTGACCAGCGATTTTTAGACGCAAATACGTCCCTTAAACTCAGCTACCCAATATTTGACAATTGTAGACCCTAGAGTAGAATAGTAGGCTTTGGTATCGATTGGACTTAGACCTTTCAAATGAAAGTATTGTATCACATAACGATGCCCGATTTTTTCCATATTTACAAATTCACTGAGAGCGTTTACTTTGGATGTCTGTAAAAAAATAATAATAAACGTACTCTTATGAATTTTTCACATTAATTTGTTGAAAGGTGGTAATCAATCGCAGTAATTGTTTTTTTAAAACTACCTGTATTCATACGTCAGGTCAGGTACTTTTGGGACTAGAATAGCTTCAGGGTTGATGAATCCTAGAAATTTGATTTGTTGTCATACAACTTACCATTAGCTTCTTTTCAATTAGTATTGTATGCAGTTTTCCTCTTCTACTGATTCCTTATAATTGCTCCCTTTGTAAAGCTTTTATTGCAAACGTACACCTGTAGAAGTTAGTGAAACAATTGGATTGAATAAAGCCTTGATGAGATTAGGAATCTGTAATGGGTAGCATCAACGTTTACTTGCATGGTCGGCCGTCAAAGAATTAATTCCAATAAAACTGTCTTCAAGTGTGTCAGCAACTAGATCCCGTGGGATCGATATGAGGACACGTAATCACGTACATATGTCGTGCCTACGAAAGAAATCATTGTTGAAACAAAAGAAACCATTCAAGTCACTGAAAGTCCACAATTTTCTCGTAATGCGATGGTGCCGCGAAGGAAAGAAAGGAAAAATACGCTTAAAGTAAGCAATTTACTAGGAATCTGGTTAATACAAGGCACCCGTCTCCATTTACAAATAGCATAATGACTAATTAATGGCGCGCAGAACACATATCAAGATGATTGCGAAGCAGCATTCAAGTGAGTCAACGTTTATATGTTGCGAAACGGCTTTTTCATTATGAAGCTTACAAGTGCGAAGTTTCAACAGATAAAGATTGCATACAGGTAGCAACTGAAGGTACCAAACCATCGAGATCAATTATGCTTTCCATTTATGCCAACCTGTAACTTTAATTTCTCATTTTTTGCCTACTCTGCTTTGTAAAATTTGTCGATCAATATTAGCTTCAAGTTTGACTTTATGCCATAAAAATTAATTTTGCACTTTGAGGAACATTTGAAAAAAGTCCTATTGAGATTATCCAATGTGTCAGTTCCCTTAAATTTTAAGTCCAAACGAAACACATCTCATTGCAATATCCACTGACTATATAAAGTAAAATGGGAGTAATAGGCACCGATCCACCGAGCAATGATCGTACCAACCATTTAATGAACACATCTCCAAAGCAATATGCCCAATGTCGCCTTTTGCACTCGGGCGAAGAGTGAAAGAAACGCAAAAAGTAGTCCCTAGAAAGGCTCACAATAGGGAATCGTTCTAGGCTAGGTCGGAGTCGAGAGCTGAGCGATTTTATGCATTTCAGGTGTACTCCTTTGATTTGTCCCAATAAAAATCATCGCCGTAAGCAGTTAATTGGACTTTTGTTGGCCACTAATAAAATCAAAGGGGATCTGATCTGCAGGTACGCAATCTGTGTTGCGACAAGAACTTCTCGTTCTTGGCATCCACTCGTACACCTGCATAAGACACACAAGCGGACATTGCATCGCAGCCAATATAATGGTTCATGGATTTAAGTCGTGCAAAACGATGACGCTAATGATGCTGTTTGGATCGCGTAATTGAAAACTTTATCGACGCAAATTAAATGGAGACGGTACACAAGGGTGTTGTGCACGCTATGGTCAACTGGAAGAACGATATCATTTCGAATTATACGAGTATGTGAATTAAATTGTGTGCGAGTTAGCAGATTCTGAGTATGCAGTCAGCAACCAGGATCCATTAATCTATGAATATTAAGCATATTTCACCGAAGCTGTTCTAAGGATCAACTTTTATGGTAGCGCTAACCTTTCCAATATTATAAATTAGATAACCTGGGCTTTTGTTTTTGTGGGCGATCCATGTTTCACTTGTACAGGATTAAATCTATCAGAATAGCTTAGATGATATGCTCATAGAGTATGAAATATGGGTAGCAACTCCAGACCCTATTTCAAGCATAGTTTCCATCACTTGAGAATTATTAAATCTAAACGAACTCATTTGATTTTCCTTTTCATAAATTGATTTTTCCCTTTACACCTCAATATTGTTAAAGGTAGGCTTATAACTATGGTTGCAGAATGTCAAGAGTAATCAAATCCTATAAATTACCATAATTTGAATGTGGCTATAACTTGTACCCTAAACTCCTTCAGTTTTGCTTGATATAAAAAAACAAGGATTTAATGAACAAAGGTTTCAGCAACAACCCTGATACACTTTTTTTGTGAGTTTATGATGATATGGATAAAATATGCTCTGGATAATAACCGTGTATAACTTAAGAATTATACTCCCGTATGCATAATGCCTTTTTGCAGTAAACCTGGAAATCAAATTTCAAGCTTCGACAACTCTGCGCAGAACTGTGAAGACGTGAACGTGGCATTTTATAGATGTTTAATTGTAATCGATATAAAGAACTGCGCAAGTAAATAAATGGTGCAATTGAATTGGTTTTCTTCTGTTGTTAGCATGGAAGAACGTTACGATATTCTTCTGCAATGCATGGAACGGCTTAAGCTAATTTAATTAGCAGGCTATTTGAAAGGTATTGTTATTGTGATTTGCATGAACATGTTTTGCAGAATACAGTTTTACTAATCAGACGGAGCTATGTCATAGTGATGCTTATTTTATTGCATCTCCGTCGCGTAGCACAATTTCTTAGGAATGTGATTGCTTAATGAAAGCAGCCATGCTGACTACTTTTGATTCGCTTCTAATATCGAAATGTCAAAAACATCAGGAAATATTTGCAGTGAAATTTATATGGAAAAAAATGTCGGTGGACGACTTGCAGCGGAGATCTGCTGCCTTAAAGAGCCAAATATTGGCCTTTTCTACCTTGGCCAGGACTGTGACGCAGTCAATGCCTTTTATTTCGACCGTTGCTGTCGGCTCGAGTGAGGTTGCAACGATCGAAATAAGAGACATTGACTGCGTTACAGACCTGGTTGAATAGAAGAGGCCATCAAAAGAGAGTGCTCTGACCTTCAGATCTACCAATCTTGTGAAGGTAAGACTGAAAACACCCATGCCCACTCAAAAGCTTGATCAGAAAGGAGTCAGTTTAACCATGCCTTCGATTTAGCCACGGTCTCTCATCTGAGATGAGGCACACAGTATACCTTCCCTTCGTGCAAATCACTCAAGAGTGAGTGAGCACTGTCTCTCTTCGCGGGCAACCGTCTTCCTTGCGTCCTCGGTTTGCCAAAGGTAAATAGCACGGTGCTCCCTACCAAGGAGGGCAACATATATCACGCCTGCAATAATCTCACTGCCGAATCAGAGACTGTCAGATACGACGATGCAATCCTCAGTGCTCCTCTTCTCTGTACCTGTGCCAAGCGTTTTCGGTACACCTCCTTACTGAGAGCATTGCCCTATAATTCTGCTCCAATTAGTAGCACTAAACGCACAGGGCTCATCAAAAGGCTTCTCCTGGATGGGTTGGGTCCCCCCCCCCACGTTGGCCATAAGTTGACTCAGAGCCAGTACTCCCAAAGCAGCCTTCTCAGCCGTTGCCCTGATTTGTTCAGAGAAACTCATCTTCGAGTCAATCAGTAGCTCCAGGTACTTCTCCGCTGGCTTCAATTCGATTCGTATATCTCCAATATTGAACATCCTTACTCTAGGGATTCTCTTTTTTGTCAAGATGATCCCTTTGCTTTTCTCCAGTGCTAAACTGAACACGCGAGCTGTCATTCAGTCTCGCACTCGGTGCAATAGCACACCTAGCCTAAGTTGCGTTTGTCTATCGGTGCGTCCAGTAACCAGAGCGCAACATCATCTACGTAGCCGATTAGGCGCAAATCATCTGGCATGATGATGAGTTTCTCTGGCATTTTCCCAGCAGTGTCTGGCATGCATAACGGTTGGTATGCAGATGGTGATTCGTGATTTCCCTTCACCTTATTGAACACCACGAGCCTCACTACCTCCCATCGAATCGGGTGAACCCCGTCCCGTAGGCAAGCATTGCTGAGTGACAAATCTGGGCAATGGTGATAGACAAGTTGCAACACCTCATCTGGAAAACCATCTGAACCAGGAGTCTTCCTCGCTTTGAGTGAAAAGGCTACGTCGTCTAGTTTCGGCTGTGTGAAGAGTGGACACTCGATTGCTATTTTACCATGGATAGCGTTAAGACGGATGGGATGGGCGAGGAAGAGTGCCCGCGCTATCTTGTCCGTCTTGCCTGCATTATGTATGCAAGGCTTGCGTAGGGCACCAATGTTAAAGATAACTAACTTGTAGCCAAGGGCCTACAGATCCTTGTTTACATTGTTCACTAGGTCTTGCCAGCAACGAGTCTTGTTGTTGTGTTTTTAACACCTCCATTCCCTACCATTCTCTCCATCACTCTTTCACCGTTGCACAACGCTCGTTGCACTTGACATGTCGTCGATTCCTACGTGCGCCTCCAGGCAATGCTAAAACATCGGTGTAAGGGGCACCTAAAAGCTGTGAAGTACTCCTTTTCTGCAAGTCTAGTTCGATTCGTGAACAGTTCTCAGCGACGAAAAAAAATATTATAATACGGCGCAGTAAAAAAAATAAAAATTCTTTTATAAAAACTAGCTGTCTTTAAATATCTCGTCGTTAGGGTCTCAAATGCCCTAAGATTTTCATTACTTATTATTAATTTGAATTTATTAGATGTTTCTTAAGTATTTTTTCTTCTTCTTTCACTGTTTCTAGAAAAAACTCTTCACGGTTCTGCACCCATTGAGCCTCACGCCGAAGCTTTTGACACTCCCTTTCATTCGACCACCAGTACATTGGAGGCTTGGCATGCCGGGGTTTCAGATGGGGCGTAGAAGCTTTGAAAGCAGTCAAAACAATACTCATAGTTGCTTTCGCCACGTTTTGAGCTGGCAGTTTTGCCGTCCCTTGCAAATCGCCCTGCAGTAGAGCAGCTACTGTAGGCACCCCAACAAACCTCTCCACGTCCATCTTTCCGATGTTCCACTTATTGGAGAAAGTCGAGAGCACGGATGACGG
Source organism: Odontomyia ornata (assembly GCA_963969285.1). Classification (NCBI taxonomy): domain Eukaryota; kingdom Metazoa; phylum Arthropoda; class Insecta; order Diptera; family Stratiomyidae; genus Odontomyia; species Odontomyia ornata. The sequence goes on along the minus strand of OZ017739.1, from coordinate 341,318,009 downwards.
GAGACAAAATCACTGATCTCAGGCAGAATGCATTGATGATCACTGGCTGAGTAGTCCTCTAATACTCTCCAATTGTGTATCCTCCATACTAAGGACTCCGAGGTGAATGCCACGTCCAGTATGGTTCTTTTGCAGCCAATACAGAGGAAAGTTGGTGTATTTTGAGTATTAAGTACGACGAGCACCATCCTGGTCACCATTTCTAGGATTCATTTTCCCCGCGGATTTGTTTGAGGCATCCTCATTTGATTGCTTTAGCGTTGAAGTCCCCCCCCCCCCCAACGAGCACGTTGCCGTCTGCGTTCGAGACAGTGCTCTCCAAAGCATTAAGCTTGACTTGGAAAGGTGATATCGGTTCGTTCGGCGCTATGTACATACTGAAGAAGGTGGTCCATGAGCACCAAACCCATACGGAACCATCCCTCTGTCCAAAACTCTCCACCTGGGAATTATTGTTCCGGGCCCAGATGGCGGCAGTACCAGTTTTATCAGGGTACTGTGACGTTGAACTTTTATCATGGTGTTGCTCACTCAGCAGCAAAGAGTCGGCTTTTATCTTTCTTACAAACTGCTCAAACTGGTTTTAGGCGATTGACTGCAGTTTAGGTTTAATTGTACGATCCGGCTCATTGAAGTTCTGATTGTGCCTTGGCTAGGACATTCTGGAAAACCTAACCTTTTTCTGATCCCAAGACGTGCCCAAGACCTGGTCTTGGATCAGCATCCTTGCGGAGAATACAGTGTGCCTCCTTTACACACTCTTTTCTTTTATGTCCAATTTCATCGCAATGTAACATAGGGAGCTAGCATTAGCTCCTTCGCATATTTGTGCAGTGCAACCATAGCCAAGGCATTTGAAACGTTAAGGAGGCACTGCTCTTTACCGAACCCTGCAGTTAACCCACCCTATTCTTACTTTACCCTTATTTAGAAACTGTTCGGCGTTCTTTTCAGTTAAATTAATGATGGCCATGAGTTGCCCCCTATGGTTTTATGATATCAGCCTCGCTTTGATCCTGCCCACGTTAGGGAACTCTCTTTTGATGGCCTTATCTATAGTTGCGCTTATAGACTCGCTCGAGCCGATGGCAACCATCAAAATAAGAGACATAAACTACGTTACGGGTAGAAGAGGGCATCAAAAGCGGATTCTCTAGCGTGGGCAGGATCAAAGTGAGGCTGATGCCAGAAAATCATAGGGGACCTCCCATGGTTTTCTTCTGTCAGCTACGCTTTGGGCATTTGCTTACGTTGGTGGAAGAATACTCGCGTTTGCATTCCTGCATTTGAATTTTGGCAGTGTTAACAACATCTGTTTTGATGTTATTAAAATTACGGCGTCAGGAGCATTCGATTAGATTGCAGCGTTAAAGGTAGTTCGGGACTCTGTCAGTGGGGTGCTCTATTGACTGCTGCTGGCTAGTTTGGAATTCGATCAGTTGAGTGTCCTGTTGGTTGCTGCTGGTTGATGCCTCATGCCTTAAATGTTGACGTATACCTTAGCGATGTATGCCTGCTGTGATGGTCGGTCAAGGATTTGGCCATTGCTGCGCAAAGATGAAGCTAAACATAGCTGAGTCTTGTGCTTATAATGTCCAGAGAAAGGAAAAACTTGTTCGTAGACTTTCTTTTAAAGACGTTATAATAATTAAAACATATTAGGGTATTACAACTTAATCTACAAATATTACGACAGTTATTCAGCTAATGGTAACAAGTCGCACTCCACTACTCGTTGATCAAGCTTGGTTGGAAGGCCGCCCTTTTGACGTTTGGGTGGTGCCGCGGGAGCAGGAACTGATGACGTGTTCGTGCTGGATTCTGCTGATCAGCATACAACAAAAAGTCAATATACATGGTTCGGCTACACTCGTCCAGGTGATCGTCCAAGTAATAGGAAAAAAATGCTTTTCATTGGAAAAATGCCATCCACGCAATTTGTATAGTCGCCTTGGTCTTATTGGCGCATCAAATGACTTCCATTGATGGGGGTTCCCTGATGTCGTCACGATTTCGTTTGGTTAGAGATAATGTTTACTTAGCGTTGTAGTTGTTTCAGTTCTAGTTTTAACTTAAATGAATACATTCTACTTCTTTAATGCGCTTATTATTAAGCTGCTGGTTGTGTTATCTATTATGCTAATTATTATGATGGTTGCATTATTTATTTGTATGTTTCTTACATAGGTGCTAGTTATTATGTAACGTTAATTATTATGTTTACTTATTAGTTGTGGTACTTCTTCGTATGTTTCTTAGATGTGTAGGTACTATTATTTTATTGGTTGTGCTACCGATTACGTTACCTTAATTGTTATATTTATTTATTGGTTACGCTACATCTTTGCAGGTTTGTTAGATGTGTAGGTACCATTATTTTATTGGTTGTACTAACTATTAAGTTACGTAAATTATTACGTAACACAACTATTATAAAATAAACACAGATTTTGATACTCCGATCAAGATGTAGACCATGAGACTACCATTGGATCAGAAAACAGCATTTCTCTATTGAGCAATTCCAACAATTTAGAAAAAGGTATAAGAAACTTTGCTGTAGATGGTCCCAAGCCCGTTTGAGATTGCAGAAGGGATCCCTTTATTTCCCCAATCCACAGCTTCCATGATATCTCACCCTAAATCCCACCACCAAATGGTAGCAAATGGTCTCGGAGTCACACCTTGGGTCTACTGATTCCTCAATGGTGGGAAATTAAGTACAGAGAAATGCCAATGAATGAAGATATACAGGTACGTGCACCCCTGCTTTTAGGTCCTACACATATATCCTTTGGGGTGACGTAAGAGGGTGAAGGCGAGTCTTCTGCATCCAATAACGGAATTGAAAGTAATAACCATGCCCCCGAAATGGACGTCCCTGTAAAACCCTACATTGTTTCAAAACCTGGAACAGAGCCTCGGAATAGATTGAGTCTACAGCAACGCCCCAGCAACTACCCAGGCACTGTTAATGGCCTTTTACAACAGACCAGTCAATAAAAATCATAGATACTGGCAATCCAGGAGACGAACTGGAGTGGAAGCGATATTCAAGATATGAGACACATTGCACACAATATTCAAAAGTCGGAAGCCTGGTGGAAAGCGAGAATTTGGAGTGGCCTTCATTGTGGATAGGGAGTTTAAATCACATGTTATTGATTTTAAGGCAATCTATGAACGGTTGTATGTGATTCACATAAAAGCAAAATTCTTTTAAGTCTGGCTGATAAATATACACGCCCCAAAGAAAAGGACTAGAAAAGTAAGGAAACATTCTCCAATCCCCTAGGAAGTCTAGTTGACTCATTGCCTACAAACGACACAAAATAATTCTGGGCGATTTCAACACTAAGGTTGGCAATGGGCTACTATCTCATTGGGAATGACGGGAGAATGTAGCTTCCACGATGAAAAAAATAACGGCCAGCGCCTGATTAACTTTGAATGTAGCAGAAACTTAGTTTCAACTTGCTTCCCACATCGACACATCCATAATATGACCTAAGTATCGACGGATGGCAACACACAATACCAGATCGACCATGTACTGATCCAACAACGTTGGGCCCCGAGCATAATTGTCGTCCGTACATACCGAGGAGCCAATTACAATTCGGATCAACTTAACTTGTCGATGCGGATTGTTGAAGGTATCCACCCCTCTACCGATATTCAACATCGAAAGGCTCCAAATAGCGTCTGTGGCAAAATTTCACGGAGACTCTCGACAACCAGCTAGCTCCCATTCTATCTCACACATCGCTAAAAACAAGCAACAAGCTATGGCTAGAAGTGAAAACGATAATTAAGACCGTATCACAACAGACGATTGGATATCAAGCCCGGCATAAAGAAAATGATTGGTTCGATGATGAGTGCCAGAATGCATTCAACGAAAATAATCAGGCGAAATAGAATGGACTAAGAGAGAACATTATGAAAATCCCAGAAGATAAGCGAAAAAGATACTTAAAATTAAGAAAAGAAAATACTATGACGACTGATTGAGAAGTATATGTCAGATGTAAGTCTAGCGAGCGACAACACAAGACAAACATACAAAGAAGTGAAAAGCTTCATCACTGATGACAACAAGATCAAGGAAAGATGGGCATCATATTTTAAGAATCTCGTTAATCAGCACAGCTCCAGAACATCGGAGCCTATAGATATTCCCGGAGAGCTTCCATTGGCCCCACCTATTATGGATGAAGTTTGTTCCACCATCAAAGCCCGAAAAAATAATAAAGTGCCAGTTATCGATGAGATCCCAGTGGAACTCATCAAATATGGTCACAGCAGTGTTCAGAAAGCTATTCACAAAGTTATCAAACACATATTGGTATGCTGAAAGAGTGGATCCTATCAATTATATTCCATATCCACGAAAAAGGTGACAAGTTACAGTGCGAAAACTATCAAGGCATATCACTCGTTTTTATGGCATACAAAATATTTTCAAAGATCTCAAGACATAAAATCACACCATACGCCAACAGTATTATTGGAGAGTATCAAGGTGGTTTTAGAGTAGGTATATCGACAGTAGACCAATTGTTCATGTCAAGTAGGTACTTGAGAAATGCTGGGATTTCAACATAGACGTACACCAGATTTTCGTTGATTTTAAGCAAGCATACAATAGTTTTGACCGTAAAGTACTGTACCAAACAATACTTTGCTTTGGTATCCCTGCCAAATTAGTCCATCTTACTGAAGTAACAATGACATCGACAACCTCCCAAGTCTGCGTCAATAACCAACTCACCGAGGCCTTAGACACAAATATCCGACTAAAGCATGGAGATGGGCTGGCCCCATTGCTATTCAATTTCACTCTGGAATATGTCATCAAAAAGCTACCTGTCGATACAAGTTGTATGCTATTATACAAGTCGAGCCAAGTAGTAGCCTATGCGGATGACATCAACATTTTGTCACGGTCGTTGGCACATAAAATATTTCATTCAGTTTTAAAGATCTTGAAGACCAGACAGGAAAACAAAACTCCAAGTATACAAAGCTGTAATAAGGCCTGTGTTTGCGCCAGGACTCTTTTGTCCTGAACTTTGATTTTATTATTTTTATTTTCAGTTTAAAATTTATTTATTTCACATTTCTCTTAAAAAATTAACAGCTATGATACAGACCAACCAACAATTGAATAAAGTATAAACTTTTGACAAATTTAAAAATGAATGAAAAATGGGTTACTCGATTGATTAAAATGAAATGTGGCATTCGAAACTTAAAGTATTTTCGCTTTGTGGCAAATTGAAGTTTAATTTAGTGAATTGAATTAAAATGATCAATCAATCGATAAATCAATCAAATAAATCGAATTAATTACGAATGGGCTAATTATTACAGTGCTAATTAACCTTAAATAACGATGTAAGTTGATTAAGAGTTGATGTTGCCGGATCAGGCCATGATGGGTGCTCAGGGGTGTCAGGAACTCAACATCCATCCCCCCCCCCGTCAAATGGTCCATTCAACCTCCTCCAAGGTATGCGGTAGGCTGTAGCGTCTACGTAACGGCACTGGTGGTTGGACATGCAGGTTGGATTGCTGTTTGCGGGAACGCCAGTGGAGGTAGATCACCAGTATAACTAATCTGAGAATGTCTAGGTAGCTGATGGTGTACTGGTGGATGTCGTGGTTGGTCACTTGATCGATCCATGAAACATCTTGCGCGTGTAGTTGTCGTCGCAGTTCCTCGATTTCAGATGTAGACTCAGTGAAATGAGTGGAGTTGTTGAAAGAGGTTCGGCCCGTTCTGTAGAGCAGCCAATGCCCGCCAATGCAGTCCCGAATCGGAATAAATGAGCAACTTCCACTCGCTGGAAGATATTAAGTAGACTCGACCTGATGGTTGAAAACACAGACCCGTTTGTGGTCTTGTTGTTGAGCCTTGTGTTGGGGAGGCGTGCGCTTTGGGGGTCAGCAGGCACATCAAGAGGAGCGCGACAATTGACTAACGAGTTCGCATCGATCGCCCCCTTGTCCTCGGGATGTCGTCGCCACTGTTCTGGGACCCTTCCTTCGTCAAGTGGGGGGAACTTAGCTAAACTGTGCGTCGTCGAGTACTGGTAACGGAGCCAGTTTGTGTATTGGCCTTTTCAAAGTTCCGGAGGTGGTTTTGACATCGGCGACTCGTACGAAGCCATCGGCGCCTTCGTACGTTTTGATAATTCACCCCAGTGGCCACTTCATCGATGGGGTGTTATCTTCGCTTATGATGACCACTGTTCTTGGGATCGCATTGGGTGTGACTGCGTCGACTTGACACGATGCTGCAACTGCGCCAAGTACTCCCACGACCATCATCTCCAGAATTCGAGTTTGAGGTGATTGATTAGCTTCCACCGGTCATGGAGACCTCCGGTGACTGGCTCTGCGCGACCATCCACCATGACTGTGAGGGGTTCTCCGATGAAAAAGTGTGCTAGAATTTAGGCTGCCAAATCACTGGGATCGCTTGGCATCAGAGTCAGTGGTCTAGAATTGAGGATAGCCTCCACCTCAACCACCAACGTATGCAGCTCCTCGTAGGTGAAGGCCACCGATGAAACGCCTCGATGGATCATATTTTTGGCTGATTTGACCGCCGCCTCCCACAAGCCACCAAAGTGAGGCGCGCGTGAAGGGATGAAATGGAAATCGATTCCCCGCCTGGAGCACGCCGTTATTACTTCTTGAGGCGATTCGCTGGAATAAAATGAAGACGACAATTCTGATAGCTAGTTGTGAGCTCCCACAAACTTGGTGGCATTGTCGCAAAATAGGTTTCGGCAGTGGCCTCGTCATCCTTTGAAACGTTTGAGAGCACAGAGGAATGCCTCTGTGCCTAGATCGCTGACTAGCTCCAGATGGACGGCCTTTGTAGCAAAACAGCAACATATGGCTAGGTACTGTTTTTGCAGTCGAGTGCCTCTACCTAGGTAATGGATCATCATAGGCCCATAGAAACCCACGCCGGAGTAGATAAACGGATGGGCTGGTTGTATACATGCACTCGGCAGTTTCCGCACGACTTGTGAAAACAGTTTAAACTTGAGTCGGGTGCACCACACGCACCGTTGAACAATCGTTTTCGCGAGTTGTTTTTCTCAAATTGGCCAGAACCGCTGTCTAGTGGTAGGGAGCAGTATTTGCGCACCTAGATAGCAGTGGTTGTGCTGGATGTCCATCATCAGCAGTCTGGTGAACGGATATTTGAACGGTAATAAAATGAGATGTTTGGCATTGAACATGATCTTAGCAGCCTCCAGCCTTCCACCGGCACGGATTATGCCCTCTGGATCCAGGAATGGCACCAGTCCCACCAACGGACTGTGCTTGGAGACTTGCTTCCCCGACATGATGTCCAAAAATTCGCAGTTAAAAGTTTGTGATTGGACAAACCTCACGATAATCTTTAGGGCTGTGGATAATTCACCACTCTTGGGTGCTTGATTAGTTAGTTGAGATTGCTTGACTGCGGGCTTGAGACCACAGATAAACCGCATCATGTAGGCCACTATTCGCTGCAGCCTCTTGAAAGAGTTGCCTTGTTGGATCTGCTGAATAAAGTGTGTTTCAGGAGCCTTTGCCACTATCATAGCGGTCTTGGTCCATTTCATCTCCAAGTCACAAGGGCCTCCATTCCGATACTCGGAATGCCAAACTGGTTCTGCCCTGGATAAAAATGGTGGTCCTTGCAATCACATACTACAGCGGCTCAATTCAGCTGGCGCCATCCCACGTGACAGAATGTCAGCTGGGTTGCCTTCAGACGTTACGTGTCACCTTCGGTCCGGCCTTGAGAGGGTTTGTATGGCCACACAACTCCAGGCATGGAACAGTAAGTGTTTTGATCGGGGCCACTTTTGACTTGGCGCACAGCAACCTGACGACGACTGGACTGCTCCTCAGGGTTGACCGCATGTATATCGATGCGCAATATGCCTTCTCGGACGCATCACAAAAGGTGTGCAACTGTAATTGCACGGGTTTCTCCACTGGTAATACTGCATCCCAGTCCAATGGATGCTACTGTCACAGGAGCCAGAGTGCCCAATGGATCGAACATTCTGCCTATATTAGATGCCATCGTCCTCTTGGAGAACTCAGTTGGATCCAGGTTGATTTGGATCTGCAGCTCGTCAGTCTTTGGACGCCAGATGACTCCTAACGTCTTAATACAGTCCTTGTGTAAACTGCTGAACTCCAGCTGGGCCTTCTGGTCCTCAGGTTTAATCTGCTTCAACAATAGAGGATGGTTGGCACACCATTTGCGCAAATGCATACCTACGCTTGAGAGTATGATGCATTACTTCGCCTGTTTGCGAAGTGCCTCCTCTGGGATGTCTGCCCTGGTCATAAAGTCGTCGATAAAGCAATCCTTCTCCAACACGCTGCTGTCCAGGGGACCTTTCTGCTGGTTTTCTTGTGCTAGAACTTGCAGACATTTTGAAGCTAGATACGGGGCACACATTGGGCCATCGGTTACTGATAGTATCGTACTGGTTGCGTTGAACTATTTCTCCAAATCAAGCCATGGTATCGACGATCTTCAGAATGGAGCATTATCTGCCGATATATTTTGTCGATTTCGGCGGTGAGTACGAAACGAGGCATTCTAAAACGCAGGAGTATCGAAAAAAGCTCATCCTGGACAGTAGGCCCTGTATGAAGTACATCATTCAACGAAGCGTTTGTGGTAGTCTTACTGGATGTATCGAAAACCACCCGCAGCTGTGTTCTACTGCTGTCAGGCTTTAGGATACAATGATGTGGAAGGAAGTATCGTAATGCCTCCCACTGCTGCTACGTCACTTCCTTACTATGCCCAAGCCGAATATACTCCTCCATGAAGTCCTCGTATGGAAGTCTTAGATCAGGGTTCCTCTCCAGTCGACGCTCCAAGGCAATGAATCTGCACGTGGCCACCGCTTGAAAATCACCTAACGTCTCAGGATCCTTGCTGAATGGGAGTTTAACCAAGAAACGGCTGTCGGGACGTCTTGTCATTGTCCAATAGAAATGTGCTTCGCAAGCCCTTTCAGTTAACGTAAGCATGTGCTGCGGATCCTGTACTTCCTTAACCTCCCAAAATCGCTTGATGAGCTGATTAAGCTGGTTATCTTCTGCCAGGATGCCGCATGTTACGGAAGACACTTGAAGTGTGGACTACAATCCACTCTAGGAGCATGTTCTGGAGCACTGGCAGCTGTGGGCCCAACTTTATTTGCCCAATGGCTAGGATCTCGTAAAAGTGTTTGGCACTCAGCGACATATCGATGCGCTCCATTCGGTGGAAGTCTGGATCTGCCAGCCTTATGTTTTTGGGAATGTGCCATCCCGATGTGTTCAAGTTCTGAGACGGTTGCGGTGATATAATTTTGTCCATAACGTAGGCTTCCAACTGCGCAGCATATCCTGATAATCTGGATTTTAGGCCGAGGTTCACCTTATGGTATGCCTTCTAAATTGGCAAGGTGTGGTGCCGATGATAAACCCAAATTTTTGATGATTCTTTTGGTGACTAGGTTTATTTGTGAACCCGGATCCAGCACAGCTCCACAATCCTTTCTCTTCCCATTGCTGGTGACCAGCTTGACGACGGCTGTGCCCAGAAGGGCATGTCCTTGGTGTCGAAGCCCCAACAGAGTCGTTAAAGCGAGCGATGGTGGTTCTGCATTTGGTTGCGGTTTCGAGTCTTAATTCGGTGTCGTCGTGCTCGAGGATATCATCTTGATGTGTTTGGGCTTGTTGTCTCCAGGCAGCTGTAGCAGGGTGTTGTTATACTTGGAACACTGCTTGCAACTTCTGGCCACGCAGCTGGAAGCCTGATGTCCTTCTCGAAGGCAATTCACGTACAGCTTCTTAGCGCACACGAAGTTTAGTCTCTTTACGCAGTGATCCTATAGAAATCCGGGCAGTAGGAAAGCGGGTGATCCTGCTCTCACATTAAGCACCGAGAAGCTATCGTAGTGGTCATGATCGACTTGGTGGCTTTCTTATGGTTGATCTTCGGTTCCTTTGTTTTATGGCCGAGTGTCTTGAGGGCCTGGAAACGCGTTTCCATGAAGTCCAACAATCTCTTCAAGGGTGGTAGCTCACGCGGGTTGCATAACGATTGTTCGTATGATGCGTGAGTCGCTGGATCCAATTTTCGGATTAGCACATGCAGCAGCAACGGATCCCAGACCCTAGTGGACACTTGCAGGTTCTCCAGACCTTTGAGACACTCTTGTGTGGTGTCATCTAGAGTCTTTATTGCTGCCACTGATGGTCTTTCAATAGCATGAGATGGCTGACTTATCAATTTGTTGATGAGCGCCGCTACCAATAGTCGCCGGTTGTCTTGCCTTTTCTTCAAAGTTGTCCAAGCTGCCTCGTAGCTGTCATCCAACAATGTAAAATTTCGAACCAAAAGCTCCGCTTCTCCGATTAGACTGGCCTTCACGTACCATAGCTTCTGGCGTTTGGGCATCGGTTGGCTATGCACCATTTGCATGAATAAGCCGTGGAATTGTTGCCAATGTAAGTAGTTCCCATCGAAGGTGGGGAGTTTTATTTTTGGCAGAGGCATGGTAAGAGGAGTCAGAGGCAGAGTCGCTGAGGCAGGTGTGACGCTGAGGCGGGTGTGGCGCTGAGTTCATCCATTTTCAATTTCAGACGTATGCCCCAATCTTGGGTAAGCTCTCCCAAATGAGTATGCTGTTGCACGTTAAAACCATACGCTTCAGGATCGTCATGGAGCTCGACGATCTGCAGGTGATATTCATCCAGTTGCTACCAACATCGTTGGAGGGTCATGAGTTTACTCCTGCACCAGGTCCGAGTGACCTTCTTCTAGTCCAAACGGCCGATGATCCTCCTCAACGGGCCTGCCATGACTTTGTAGCGACACAGCATCCTGACCACACTGGCATCTCTTGGTGCTGAGGCTTCTGCAGTGTAATTTTTGTCCTCGCTATCCTGAAATTCAAGCTCTTTTGGTGACTGTTCCCTGGTTGGCGTGTCCTCGTGTGTTTTGGCATGGATTTGATCGTGGAAGCGCTGCTGATAACGGAGGTAGTTGCCTTTGGTAGTGTCGTATATATGTTGGGTAAAACACTCGTGCGTTGGAGTGACTTCCGGTAGGGATTGGATGCGACTATCGCCTAGTTCAAGATCCTTCTACGCGGCCTCCAGCCGCCGCAGTCGCTCCGCATAATACCCGGCTTCCTGCTTCCTAGAGGGTGAATCCTTCTTGTAGTTTGAAATGACGCCTTCGACGATTCGAGCCAATCCTTTTAGATCCTTGATCAGGTGATCCACAGTGGCCGGAAACAGAAAGCGTGGATACACCACGCCACTACACAAAACACCACACAGCGTTTCACGACCTGTCCACCGGAGAAAAACAATTATTTAGTTATGTACGGCAAAATAAATACCAAGTGCATCTCAACGGGGCCTCCAAATGTTTGCGCTGGGACTCTTTTGTCCCGAACTTTGATTTTATTACTTTTATTTTCAGTTTCAAATTTATTTATTTTACATTTCTCTTAAAAAATTAACAGCTATGATACAGACCAACCGATAATTTAATAATAATAAACTTTTGTTTTAAAGTTTTGACAAATTAAAAATGGGTTACTCGATTGATTAAAATGAAATGTGGTATTCGAATCTTAAATTATTTTTGCTTTGTGGCGAACTGAATTTGAGTTTGGCGAATTGAATTAAAATGATCGATCAATTGATAAATCAATCAAATAAATCGAATTAATTACGAATGGGCTAATTATTACAGTGCTAATTAACCTTAAATAACTATGTAAGTTGATTGAAGCGTTGATTTTGCCAGATTAGGCCGTGATGGATGCTCAGGGGTGTCAGGAACTCAACAGCTTGTGCTATGCTGTGGGTGTGAAAGACGAACACTAATCCATGCATCTGCAAAAATATTGAATGCCTTTTAGCGACAGGTCCTGGAGTGAATAATTGGAGCGAAGCCATACGGGGATCAATGGTATATTCAATACAACCATGAGTTGTATGAAATTTTCGCCGAGCCGGAAGACTAAACGATTGTAAGATTGCGGAAACTTTAATAGGTTGGCCACATGATTCGTATGGACGTACAGTGAATACCCAAAAAGGTATTCGTTGGGAGAACTGAAGGCCCGAGACCATTGGGCAAACCGAGGAAACGCTGGTCTGGCTTGGACGACGAAGACAGTTGATCGCTGCTCGGATTTCAAAATTGGAGGACACGGTCAATAGACTGGGACAGGTGGAGGTGGTTGTTGTAGGAATCGAAGGCCCAAGAGGGGCTGTAGCGCAACGAAGAAGATCTTATTTTACCTACATAAAAATTCTTATTTTTGCTCGTGACCTTGGCCCGGAAAGAGGTTAGCTCATTGTTTGCGAGAAGTAGTCAAACCTGGTGGTCTGACGGTAGCAGGACGCAACTTTCCTTTGTTTGCTAGGTGCAGTGGAGGATAATGTTCCCTCTTCCATCAACCCAGGTTTAGTTATTGATTTTCTGCAGGCCTCATTCTCGCTTGTCGGCCCTTGGGGGTCCACTTGCTAAGAGAGTTCACATTTATCTTTTGAAGGTTATGCTCGTTCGAAGCCCCCAGCCAGAATACCCTGCACGAGGAGGGTAACAATCTGCTGATTTATGTATTTTTCAGATAATAAAACGTCACTAGGCCGATAATATCCTGATTTATTGAGAGTCATACCAGTCAACGGATATTCCGTGGGAAATAGTTCTAAATCTCAACACCATTCAAATACCTGAGGCAGCTCGGTCTCATTCAAAAGCTTTTTTTAGAATAAAAACATAGCAATTGCTAGCCTCCGTGGGATCATGGTAAATTTGGGTGAGATGCGATTAATACCTTCTATATCTACTCCACGATTTCCCCTTGTAAGTATGCAAGAGATACTGCAAAAACTTGAAGTGACAATAAACATTTGATTAGGGTGCGTTCCTCAAGAATGAGATTAATATGGAAGTTAACTTCAAAGTTTGTTCTTTATCAACAAGTTGATTAAGAGAATATTAAAATAAAATATAGAAAATATATCTCATTCAACAATCAAAGTGTTTTTTTAAGTAACATCCACTATTCCTTGGGTTTTATAAAAAGTTAAGTTTTGAATGTATTCAACTGAAATTGTCCCATAGTAATCTATATACATATTTCATTCGAGTCTCTTATTCCAATTGAAAATACTGCAAAGAAGGTACCATGTCAACGTCTTGGTGCACCTTTCAACAAATAAGTGGAAATTCCAAAGAATGACTTCCTTAATAATCATGACATAAATGGAACAAACGACTAAACAACATCCCAACATCAAAAATATTCAAAATGCGGAGGCAATCGGTCGGCTTGTGGACCTTGTTAAAATTCCACATTTTTGTTTAAATGTCCGCGACCTGCAACTCGAAAAGCTGAATGGTCTGCAGCAACATTGAATTTCCAAACATGTTTCCAGTTTATTTACTCGTCACCAAATTGGCCAGCAAATTCCGTATCCGTGCCAAAACACAGCCGAAAAAAGAACACAAGTTGAGCAACAACAAAGAGAAAACGGGTAGCGGCCATTTTTGTCAACATGTCCGACCAATTAAACAAATGACAAATTACGGAAAAAAATTTACTCGTAGCGCGACCGAAAAAAAAGTTCGCCTTGCAAATAAAATAAGTATGTGGATAGAATTCTGAATGGTGATGTGCTAAATACAGACGACCGCGTCACATTTATTGAGTTACTTTTATTCCTCGCCCCTCTTGCGCTTGCAACATGTCGATTGTCCATCATTTTCCAGCAAACGGACAACCTGTACAACTTTGATTCATTATAGGAACGTTGGCCAGGATTCTTCGGTGCTTGTTGGACCAGAATCTGAAATTAGTCCCCAGATAATGGAGAATGCAACTTTTTGCTGAAAAGCTTCTACTCGGGCTCGAGCTGAGACGCGATTCCTTCCGCGAATCGAAGCAGAAGATGCTGTTCAACGGAACAATAATTCGTGAAGTGTATCGATTGGGCGCACTGAGCAAAAAATTAAGTTATGCGATTGAATTAAAGTTTTTGGGGTCACTTTTTCCTTTCTAGGTATTGCAGAATTAGTCAAAATGGGCGATGGTAGAGTATCAGCCATGAATAAAGCAGTTAAAAATAATTAATTGCAATTCCTTACATGGTCTTCGGTATTCTCTGAATTTTTCGCTGATTCACGTTGAGGTTGTAATCAGCCAAGACTGCTGGCGTACTTAGTGGAGTATGGGGGTAGCTTGAATCAAGCTTTCTAATTAAGGCAGAATGGATTGTGTAAGTTATTTACTACAACAGACAAATAGGATTCATTCAAGGATACCTTTCTTTCCGACTATTCCAGCATAGCGCGATACCAATTGATTGTCAGCTATAAATAGTAGCTTCAGTCAATCAAATTACCTCGTATCATAAATGCCATCTACTACATCCTTGCCTCTCCGTTTTATTTTCACTGAATCCGGGACATACGAAACGTCACATCCATCCAGAGCAACGATTATCGATAAGAGAATCTGCACAGTAACACTTGTTCGCCATTTCTGCCACAATCGAACTTTAATTCCTTTTACGTTGCAGGCAATTTCCTTTTGCGGACCTATTCGATGGGAGCCCTATTATGAAATTGAAAATGCAATTTGCGATGCGTACATGGCATAAGTGGCTTACAAGCAGAAAAATTTCACAATTGATAGATAGCTCAGATCGATTGGTGCGATGGCAACAACTCACCTAACTGCTGCAATAAAGGGATCGATCTTCGCTCTATCCGACTCGCTTTATCGTTAAGGTGATTATAAATAATCGATTTGAGTTGATTGTATGCAGCGATAAGAGTCCAGTGCAGGCAAGGATCGATTGTATGTTGCTTTTCCAACAGGAATTATTCAGTTGGCGAATTATTATCGGCCCCGAAATCAAGCATAAGCCAATCGTGGCGACATATGTTTTCTTATTGGATATTTACAAGGAAATTGAGGAAAGACATCTATTGCATTTATAAGTCGATTTCATGATTTTAAAACTTGTTCTCATATTCATTTTAAAAACTTGTTTAACCGACGAGTATTTCCATAGTATACGTAGATTAATTTTTTTAATCCTTGACTTGATTTAGTTTTTTCCATCATTTTCTACATTTTTATGCATTAAGCAATAAAATATTAGATCTGTTTTCAATTGGCTGTCATGAGCTGTCACTGATTTGTGCACCAAAATTTGGGGAATTACTTGTATAATAATAATTGACTCATCCTTCCTCGCAAAAACGCTGGTAACATTAATACATGAATCAAACTGCTTAAACCTTCCGACTTAGTCACTAGATCTAGTGGACGGTTGTTCCTTATAGCGAAAACTTTTAATATTCTAGCGACTAGAAATAGTGTAACGATTATTTCACCATTTGTATTTATTCGGAATTTTTTGGCAGTTAGAGGATAACAAATTAGAAAAATAAAATTATAAACATAATTGGAAACCGATACTAGTTACATTAGAAATCCAGTCGATTTGGAAAAAAAAATTTAGCCATAATATTGGCGTTCCATACCGATGTTCTAAACTCAATTCTTATCTGATAGTAATAAGCAATCAGCTGAAGGATTCGCCCCACATAACAATGTTGCCGCCGCGGGCAGAATCGACACCACATTGATCCGATATTCTACATTGTCTTCTGTCAAATGGTAGCCGTTCCAGCGATCAGTTTTTTAAAATATGAAAACACTGCTCGCTGTGGTCCATGATTGACCATTACCCCATCGACAGATCGCGTTCTCTGTGGCGGAGCCTTTAATATTTTGAAACAAAATTGCCACTAATATAATTATTGAATTCAGTCAACTATCACATATCTCCTTTTAACGACACATCATAAAGAAAATGTAGCCAAAACCTATGAAAATTTCAATACGTGCCGTTTCGACCGGGAAAAAATATTTAAATTTACTACTACATTTAGATCCCGTCCTGTCTGTCCGTCCGTGTGTCACACCACTTTTTCTCGCAAACTACATAAGCTAGAAACACAAGATTTTGTAAGTAGATGCAAAGTGATGCCCTCTTCAAAGTTTCATCTTAAAAAAATTTTATAAGGTTTTTAAGGGGGGCCTCCATATAGGGGAGTGGTCTCCAAATAAAAAGATTCATCGCATGTAGGCAATATGGGTATCAAATGAAAGGTCTTCATGAGAACTTTTCAAAACAAGTCTTAAAATTTTGCTTTGAGGGGTGCAGGGGCAGGGGAAATGTACCAAAATTTTGTGTGTCCCCCCCCCCATCGCGACTTGACCCGAAAAATCTGAAAAAAATCAATGAGGTGAGATTTTAAGAGTACAAGGGCAAAAAATACCTTAGAAGTCGAAATTCGATCAACTTTGTTAATAATAGTACATATTATAAATTTTACATTTTTGACTATAACATTGAAATGGAGCCCTTAAATTTCCCAAAAACTGCCATTCAAGTTTTCTGAAAGTAATTGTATGTGTTCTGAAAATTTCACAATAATCGAACAATAAACAGCTAAGTTATAGCCGATTAAATATTTAACAATTACAACAACATTAACACGTGATACTAGGGAGATACACATTTGCAACGGACCTAGCCACTATGAATATGTAGGAATTTTGATAAAAATTTTAGTAATGGTTTGTTATATTGATGTGTTATCATGACTAATCAAACGACGGGATCAAATCACTTGAAACAAAATGGCAGCGAATATAAAAATATAATAACCATAATAATTCTTCCAACTCAATTTATGGAATCTGTATATTAGTAAAGTTTTGATATGCAGAATATATTGTTTGATTTACTAATTGTTTTACAATACCCATCTGGCAGGAGCACTCTGCTGCTACTTCAGCGTGTTTAACTTAGTTTATATTAAAGGGAAGGTTGTATTTTGCATTGCTTAGACCATAGACTTCTGAATAGTTTTCCAGTAATCTACTTGTAGGAGTGAAGAACTATTTTCCATATTTTTGTGAAAATTTCAAGGCCCGCAGTTTCGGAGATCAGGTGGTGGAATTATCAATTTTCATTTGTTCTTTTTATAACTAAAAAATTTTTAATTTAAACATTATAAAAAATTATGTTTTTGATCTTCAAGACAATTGTTTTGTATCACTGGATACAAAAAATTCAACAATGTTTTGTATCACTAGTTTTGTATCACACAGCAAAGGATTCGACAGTAAAAACCACAAAGAACCTTCTTCTTCTTCTTAGCACTACAGCCCCTGTCGGGCTTTCGCTTCCTGCAAACAGCGCCTCCAACTGTCACGGTCCATTGACCGCGTCATCCAATTCCGAAATCCGAGCAGCGATGAACTGTCCTCGTCGAACGAGTCAGACCAGCGTTTCCTCGGTTTCCCCACTGACCGCCGGCCTTCAGTTCTCCCAACGAATACCTGCTTGGGTATCCGTTGGTCTTCCATACGATTCATGTGTCCAGCCCATTGCAGCTTCCACAGTCTTACAATCGTTGAGAACTCCGGTTCGTCAAAAATTTCATACAGCTCATGGTTGTATCGAATTCGCCATTGATCCCTGTCTAGCTTCGTTCCGATAATTTGCCTCAGGACCCGTCGCTCAAAGGCGTTCAATATATTTGCGGATGCTTGGGTTAGGATCCATGTTTCTCACCCATAGCATAACGCAGGTCTTATCACAGATTTGTATACTTGGAGCTTTGTTTTCCTGTGTATGCAGCTGGTCTTCAAGATCGTCAATACTGAATAAAATATTTTATTTGCGGGCTGTATGCTTCGGCGTATTTCGTCTCTTTCATTGCCCGTTTGCACCTAAATATACAAATTTGCTAACATTTTCGATACTGTATTCGCCAAGTATGATATTTTGTGTATTTGGGATATTTTCCTCGATTGCGTCATGAGCTTTGCTTTATTTTCGTTGATTTGTAGCCCTACTATTTTTGCTTCGCTGTCGAGTTTCAGGAAGAGTTCTTTGGCAGTTGTTAGTGACCGAGACAGAATGTAGATGTCATCAGCATAGGCCACTACCTGGCTCGACTTGTATAGTAATGTACCTCGCGTATCGACAGGTAGCTTCCTTATGACGTACTCCAGAGCCAAAGTGAATAGCAATGGGGCCAGCCCATCTCCCTGCTTTAGTCCGATATTTGTGTCAAAGGCATCGGTGAGTTGGTTATTGATGCGGACTTGGGAGGTTGTCAACGTCATTGTCATTTTGGTAAGACGGAGTAATTTGGCTGGGATGCCAAAACCAAGCATTATTTGGTACAGTACGTTACGATCAATACTGTCGTATGCTTGTTTGAAGTCAACGAAAATTTGGTGTAGGTCTATGTTGAACTCCCAGCATTTTTCAAGTACCTGCTTGACTGTGAACAATTGGTCTGTTGTTGGTCTACCTGCTCTAAAACCACCTTGATACTCCCCAATAATACTGTTAGCGTATGATCCAATTTTATTTTCTAAGATTTTAGAAAATATTTTATACGCTGTACAAAGCAGTGATATACCTCTATAATTTTCGCACTGTAGCTTGTCACCTTTTTAGTGGATAGGGAATATAATTGGTTGGCTCCACTCTTTCCGCATATGTTCTTGTTGCCAAATGTACTTGATGACTTTGTGAATAGCTTGATGAACACTGCTACCACCATATTTGGTGAGCTCCACTGGAATCTCATCAATGCCTGGTGCTTTGTTATTCTTTTGGGCTTTGATAATGGAACAAACTTCATCCAGAGCTGGTGGGGCCAATGGAAGCTCTCAGCCGGCATCCATAGGCTCCGATGGGCTGGAGATGTGGAGAGGATTAAGGAGGATCTTAAAATATGATGCCCATCTATCCTTAATCTTGATTTCATCAGCGATTATATTGCCGCTGTCATCACTACAGAGCGTGGTTTTGGGCTGATAACCACGTTTCAGGCTTTTCACTACTTTGTATGCTTGTGTTGTGTTATTGCTCACTAAACTTACATCTATACTTCTCAATTGGTCGTCATACTATTTTATTTTCTTGATCATAGTTATCTTATTCGCTACCCTTCTGAGATTTTCATAGTCTTCGTCCTGGTTTTCCTACCGACGTATTCTTTGTACGCCTGATTCTTTTCATCTAACGCATTCTGGCACTCATCATCGAACCAGTCATTCCTCTCAGGCCGGGCTTGATGTCCGATCGTGTGTTCTACCACGGTTCTCATAGCCGCTTTCATTTCCGTCCAGAGCTCGCTGCTCGTCTTTAACGATGCGTCTGATAAGATAGGAGCCAGCTGGTTGTCGAGGGTCTCCGTGAAATTTTCAGCCACAGACGCCGTTTGGAGCCTTTCGATGTCAAATTTTTCTAGCGGGCTGGTCTTGGCCCTACTTGATGATAAACAAGCAATAATTTATATCCTAACAAAGCGCTTACGAATCAAAAATGCATAATCAATAATTATGCCTATGAACCTTTATTCATAGGTCATTGCATGAAATAATTGCTTATGTGCGACAATTCAGGCAATGACCGATGAATGTGGTGAAATGTGTGTGCAAAGTAAGAATTAAAATTGTGCATATGCGTTAAAAATATTAATGGACCTTAAAATTCATGGGTCATTGCATGAAATAATATTTTATGCAAAAAAGCTAAAGGCAATTACCCATGACTGTGAAGAAGGTAATATTTACAATTAAATGAGTGTAACAATTCTAATTGACTTCAATAATTGTGCATGTTTATGCACAACAATACCTTTCATATGGTATGTAACACGCTACACTTAGAGAAACTTGTTTCAGCCCCTGCTTCCTCCCCAAAAAGTTAAGCTTATCTCAAAAATGCAGTGGGCCCAGAGTGAATTCGCTATGACAGACGGACGGATAGACAGCCGAGTGATCCTTTAAGGGGCCATTTTTCCATTTCAATGGACGCAATCCTAGAAAAGCAAAAATATAGTTATCAAACTGATAAGCTCTTCTCCTTTTGGAAGTCAGCCAAATCGTTATTTGTATTTGTAAAAATTAAATGGTCTTTTCAAAGAACTGAATTCAGTGTAAAGAAACTAGCGAAATTAAAATCAAGCATTATATTTTTAGTCCAGTCAATAACCATTCTCTCATACAATTCCGCCAGGGGTTGTTTTTGCCCGGGGGGTGGATAGCACCATCTTCAAGGCATACTATTTTTTCATTAAAAATAAGTCGGGGAATGTATAAATTGACTAATTATAAGCAAATTTTGTTTTGTAAAGTTTTTTCTGAAAGTCTATACTTTTTGGCTTATTCGCGAGTGAAAGTAACAATTTTTGATCCAAAACTCCACGGTTTCAAGCAGTTTTCTGCAAATAACCCAGAACGTGTATATTTTATTGAAAAGACTATGCAAAACAACAATATAGCCTATAAAAACAAAAACAATGCTGGGTTTATGATGTCTGTAGACTCAACGCCAAAAATTAAAAGTTTCAATGTGAAATAACTGGAAAGCAATGTATTTTTCGAGGACAACTTGGGGAACCTTTATTAAAGTACTTTTAAAGACCTCTTTTTTTGTTCTTCATAGGGCTCTTCATTATGGCGAAAATACATTTGGCCCTTCGTTTCTCAGCGAAAAAAAAAATTAAAATCACCCCCTAGTTACCACCTCAATTGAAATAATGTTTAGCACTTTACAATTCACTTTATTTGTGTACTTTTTAGATACTCTAAAAGCTTGAGCAGTTTAAAGTACTTAGTTTCGAATAAATTGGACTTGAAGTGAAGAGAGAATTTTTTAAATTTGCAAAAATTGCTTTTTCTTCAAAATTCAAAATCTACTAATGATACGGAAAATTTTATTGAGCACAAAATTGTGTTCAAAAAACAATTTGTTTCAAAAATATACTCACTTTTTCCTGCCAATATAATCTTGAACTGGATATATCTATATATGTTGTAATAAACATAAGCAGTCGAGCAGCCCCGTGGTGATCAGGAGTGGCTGCTTCTGAAGAGATAAGGTGGTCACCCCGTCGAAACTGCTTAGTTTGTTGTTTTACTAGTGTAAAGTAAACGACATCCGTCAAGTTCCCATCCTTTAGGCAGAGATGAGTGATTCACTCCAGCCACTTTATCATCTTTAGATTTAACATTCCCCTTGTAATGCAACGACCTTCTTCGGAGAAAGTAACGATTGCTTTTTGTGTAATGTTTACGCTTGTCTGAACCTCCGTGTCCGCTAACTTTAACGAGGCAAAAAAATATTGAATTACTGTAAAGTAGATTAATTGACACCTAATAGAACATTTCCAAAGATAATAAAAATTGATCAGTACGTCTTGTAAGCAGAGTACGCGTTATAGGTATTTTGTAGTGTAGCTTCGTAGCTCGACAAGAACTCGCCTCATATGATCCCGCAAATGCTAGTCGTCAAGCACGCGTACGCGGTCGTTAAGCGAAGCTAGTTAGCTGAGCTCGGTGTTGTTTACAGCTCGCTGACACTTGTGCCAGACCTTCAGCACCCGTGTCCTGCACGGGCAATTCGAAAAACATTACAATGTGTAAGAGTTTAGACATTGATTTGAATGATAGTTATAACCGTACTAACTAAATAAGTTACAAATCTGGGATTACTACTGTGATTTTCTTGATATAGACAGTTATTATATAAATCGATGGACAAGTGAAAAAGTAAAATTGTAAAATAGTGTAATTAATGATTGTGCATTCTTAGTAAATAAACTCTTTTAACTTAATTTACCACGGGATGCGCGTGCAAGGCCGTATCTAGTAGGGGGAGGGGAGTTAGGGAGTCAGAACTCCTTCCCCACCCCCCCAAAAAGTTTACAATAATGAGCTATAAGAAAACCCAGTGTCAGTTTACTTTATATAAAAATTAATCGAGATCTTCTAATTCTAGAAGATAACAAAAAGGAAAAAGCATAAAAAGATCATGAAAAAATCCAAAAGAAAATGTAACGTTCAAAAGTTCTTTTCGTTCTGTTTTCACCATTTCTCATCTGGTTTGACTGAAAAGCTTAGTACATTTACATAGTATTCACACTTTCCATTCACCTTACGTTGCATACTTTCTGAATTTTCCCAGGGGGCGGTCAGTTGAGCAGGGGCACGTCAGCTTAGCTGAGGCCTGTTGTATTCGAAAAACAAAACAAATATCAAATAAAATTCCCGGCGCACATGTTCTTTTACGCATATCAGAACATGGAAGTGTTGGCAGATCCTAATAAAAAACTAAAAGTTTGCGTGGAACGAATTTGTTTTTCTGCAAAATTATTGATCTTTTGAGATCTGGTAGTCCTCAAATTTCTCATCGAAGCACATGTTTATATTCGCGGCAATCCTCGCATCAGCATTTACCTACTTATCTGCTACCGAAGATTTATGGTCTCTCTTCGGCTTGTGTTCGGATTTTTCTGGAGGCTATATTGAGTGTGGATACTATGTGAGTATACTATGCTGAAAAGTTTTCCGTCCAATCTCATTTCCACAAATTTGTTAGAAATCTGTTTGAAATCAACTCATCTATTTGCTTCTATTTTTTTTTATGGTAACATTGAATTTTTCGACGAAGAAAGATGTGGAGCATACGATGGAAATGAAAAATAGCAATATTGTGTTTTCCCTTTTGGTATTCTCGGTATTCAATCAAGGATTCTGGAGTCAAAGTGTTATAAAATTGTGTTTGTGTATGTTAAGATGTGTAAAACTTTTAATAATACAGCGTCATCCACTTATACTGGAATTTTGTAGGTTGTATATTATGTTTACTATAGCCGAGACCTGGTTACATCGGAAATCACCACTATCAAGTTGTGAAAGGTAAACTTTCAGGGTATATTTATATGTTTTCAACGATTAAATACTAGTACCAATAAAAAGTAGAAAATTAATCGCTCCAATCTATCGCAGTTTTACTATTGCAGTTTTACTATTCCTCCGCATTCATTCAGCTCGGCTTTATATAGGGTCTTTAATCATTCAATCCATTTCTCGAATATTGGTGAATGTTTGGGCGATAACTACCTGGAATATTCGGGCAATTTTGAATACCAGCAGTGTAGCAGTGACTTCACTTTCAGATATTGATCAGACTTGGTCGATTTTTGTGCTTTCAAGTACATTCGTTTATTGATCATGATGTTATTGATCGTTGCGATAACAATGGCAACAGTAGCTCGCAGAAATGTTTGGGCATGTAACACTGCCCCCGCCCCAGTTCTTTTCGCCCCGAAAAGATGTGTCGCCAGTTATAGCTAAGTCTCCCTGGAGGTAATATGGGGCAAGACGGTCCAGGTGCACGATTTTCATTTTGGTTCTTGGTTTACGGTGTTCCTGTATGTGATGTACGACGTCATTTATTCGCTTTGTAACTCGATATGGTCCCTCTCAATTATGGTGCAACTTTGGAGACCTACCCTTCCACCGTTGTGGGTTATATAGCCACACTAAGTCATCTTGCTAGAAGCCAGTAGAATTTACCTTTGGATCATACCTGGTCTTCATGCGGTCATCAGCCGATCCGAGGTGTTTTCGCACTGTCCGATGTATCTGATTCAATCGTTGCCTTAGTTCACTTTCGTACTTCGAGATCGTTGGGGTTTCTCAGGGGGTGTTCCGAACTTTATATCAGCCAGCAGATGAATAGCCTTTCCAAAAATGACTTCGGCTGGGGCTTCGCCCGTCGATGCATGTTCGGCAGCTCTATACGCCATCAAGAATAATGGGATGTGCCGGTCCCAGTCCCTTTGGTTGTCGTCAACCATCTTGGCCAGGTGTTCATTGAGCGTGCCGTTGAAACGTTCGGCTATTCCATCAGATTGGAGATGCAGCGGTGTTGTCCTCAGTTTCCGTATACCCAGCAGCTCACACATTTTGCCAAAAACCAGTGACTCAAAGTTTCGGTCTTGATCCGAATGTAGTTCACAAGGTACGCCGTACCTACTGACCTAATTTAACACTAGCTGTTTGGCTTCAGTAGTTGCTTCCCGGTTGGGGATAAGGTAGACTTTGGGCTACTTGCTGAAATAATCGGCCATAACCAGCGTGTATCGATTTCCCCATTTGAATTCACGGAAAGGTCTTGCGATGTCAACAGCAATCCTTTCAAACGGTATACCCACGTTGTAGGTTTGCATTTGTCCCCTCAGTCATCGCTTTGGACCTTTGATGGAAGTGCATCTACGACACCGGTCGTCTAGGAATTCTCAAGCGTGGATCCAGTAAACCCATTCCTGCAATTTCGCTAAGGTCTTGTTAACAGCAAGGTGGCCTCCCGAGGATCTTTTGTGCATTTCCTTAACCACAACATGGATTCGGCTTTTGGGAAGTATAGTTTGCATCTTACAGGAGCTCCCATCCGCCGTTCCCCATTTCCGCTTGAGTACACCACCTTCCACCTGAAGGGAGTTCCATTGCGCCCAATAGCTTTTCGGGGTTGCGCCATGAATCGAAACGTTCTTCGAATCAGGTTGCCCAGTTGGTTCCTTCCATATGAGCAATGGTCTGAAGTCTTCATCGACTAGCTGGGCATTTCGAATCTCCTCCGCTGACCAACCTTCATCAAATTCGGCCGTTACCACTCGCACACCAACGGCTGGCTCCTTTTCCTCAATCCGTCGTTAACGCTTGCAGTTAGCTGGACATGGACGACGAGATAGAGCGTCAGCATTTCCATGAACTCGACCCTTGTGAAGTAGTTGTTGCCTCACTACGTCTGGTTGAGTAATCGACCGGGTGGCGCCAGTGTCGCTTATTATGGTGGAATGTTCTTTGTCAACATGACCCAGAAGGCATAAGTCTGCTTCTCCACCATGTAGTCTTGACATGGCTATGGTGGGGCTGAGCACGTCGATCCTAGTAGCTAACGTCCACCCCACGAGGTTGGCGCCTCCAGTTTGAAGGGCTTCCATTCTGGGCTCCTGGCTCGGTCTGGATCTCCACCACCCTGGATAATAGCTCCGTTTTCTCCGCTTCTTGCAGTCTCTTTGCAAATGCCCCTTCTCACTACAATTCCAGCATCTAGGTGCACCATTTACCTGCGCCTCTCACTCATTTTCCACGCGCTCACACCTATCCTCATCTGCCACTACCTCGCGAACCCAGGCAGTGGTACGAGTAACATTTTTCGTTGCCTCAAAGTTCAGACTATAAGCTGCGTTTATAGGTGGGGCTGGTGTGGTGGTTACTGGTGCCTTTGCTGCATCCAATTGCCTTTTTTATTTTTTCCGTCTCATGGTTGATTCTTTCCTTGAACTGGCTAGCCTTTTCCTCGACCTGGTAAAGCTTTTTCTCGACGCACTTAATTTGTTTTGTTCAGACTACCGGGATCCGCTTTTATTTCGGTTAACTGTACATATTTGCAAATCTGCCTTGATTTCGATTGCTTGTTGGTCCAGCTTCGCTGATTGTTCATTTAGCTCCGCTGATTGTTCATCTAGCCATGATGTTGTCGCTGCTCTTGCTGCATCAACATCAATATTTGCATTAGCTTATTTTCCTTTGATTTTGGTGTTTCTGCTTTTCCCTTAAGCTCCGACATGGTCAATTTATTAATCTTTAAATGTAAGTTTCGTGATATTATTATTATTTCATCATTAATTTCACTATTTTACAATTTTTAATTTTCACTGGTCTATCAATTTATACTCCAACTGTCTGTATAACGAAAATCACTCAATCAATATCGCCTTTACTTTGCGCTCCACTCTATTGCAGTTTTACTATCGCGGTTTTACTATTCCTTCCCATTCATTCAGCTCGGCTTTATATAGGGTCCCTAATCATTCAATCCATTTCTCATATATTCGTTCTGGCGATAAATACCTGGAATATTCGAGCAATTTTGAATACCCTGCAGTGATGTCACTGTGATTTTGATCAAGCTTGGTCGATTCTTGTGCTATCGAGTTCATTCGTTTATTGATCATGATGTTATTAATAGTGGCGATAACAATGGCGACAGTATCCCGCAGAAATGTTTGGACATGTAACAATGTATATATATATATATATATATATATATATATATATATATATATATATATATATATATATATATATATATATATATATATAATATATTTATATAATTATATATACATTGTGACAAAAAAGTACCAGGAAATTGCAAATAAAATGCAAAATATTTAACTGTTCATCAATATTTACTTTGTATCTTGCTGAGGTGTTGCGGCTTGCCTATCACCATTATCCTGACTTGCTGTTCAGCACATTCAACGCTTGCCTTCGGGACGGAGTTTTTCCAGTACGATGGTAGGTGGCGAGGCTCGTGCTGATCAGCAACGGGAAGGGAAATCCTGAATCGCCGTCTGCATACCGCCCGTTATGCATGCTAGATACGGCCGGGAAAGTGCTAGAGAAACTCATCAAGGGAAGACTCACTGACGTGATTCGTGCTGCTGGGGACCGATCTCCTCAGCAGTACGGCTTTAGAGCAGGGCATTCTACCATAGATACGATTGCAGAGGTAGTCAGCGCAGTCCAAAAGGCAGAGGCACGGATCGTTCTGTTGGTGACACTCGACGTCAGGAACCCCTTCAACTCCGCCAGATGAGTGGATATTCTGGAAACGCTGGAAAACTCTTTTCAAGTTCCAAATTATCTAATGCGGCTTTTGAGGAGCTATCTAGAGGACCGAAGCCTGCTCTACGACACTACACAGGGCCAACGAAGGATGGAAATTACATTAGGCGTTGCCCAGGGATTATCTTTGGTCTGGACCTGTGGAACGTGTCTTATGACGGGCTACTGAGACTTGAGATGCCAGACGAGTCGCGCTTGGTTGGCTATGCGGATGATGTTGCGGCTCTGGTCGCTGGACGCACCGTCGAACAGGCACAACTTAGGCTAGGTATGCCAATGCGCTGAGTGTGGGACTGGATGACTGCTCACGGGCTCAGTTTAGCGCTGGAGAAAACCGAAATGGTCATCTTGACAAAAAAGAGAATCCCTAGAGTAAGGATAATCAGTATTGGAAATAAACGAATCTAATCGAAGCCATCGGTGAAGTACTTGGGGCTACTGATCGACTCGAAGATGAGTTTCTCTGAGCAAATCAGGGCAACGGCCGAGAAGGCTGCTTCAGGAATATCAGCTCTGAGTCGACTTAAGGCCAACGCTGGGGGATCCAGCCCATCAAGAAGATGCATCTTGATAAGTGCTGAAGGGTCAGTGCTACTGTACGGAGCAGAGTATGGGGCGACGCTCTCAGCAAGGAGTTATCCCGAAAACGTTTAACATAGGCACAGAGAATAGGAGCACTGAGGATCGCATCTTCGTATCCGACAGTCTCTGATTCGGCAGTGAGAGTGATTGCAGCCGTGATGCGTGTCGCCCTCCTTGCTAGAGAGCGCCGCGCTATTTACCTGCACCGAAACGAGGATGCGAGGGAGATGGATCGGCGAGGAGAGACAGCGCTCGCTCAACGATTGGCAGCAGTCTTGGGGGAATTGCACGAAGGGAAGGTGAACTGCGCGCCTCATCCCAGATGTGCGACCGTGGCTAAATCAAAGGCACGGTGAGACTGACTTCTATCAAACCCATCTTTTGAGTGGGCATGGGTGTTTTCAGTATTACCTGCACAAGATTGGTAAGTCACGGTCCCCCGATTGTCGGTTTTGCCCAGGAAAGGAGGACAATGCCTGCCACACATTTTTTGCGTGTACAAAATGGGTCAGGCTGCGAAGTTACCTCTGCAGGGAGACGGGAGAGCTCACCCCAGATAATATAGTTGCGGTGATAATCGAATCGGTTGACAAATGGAACTAGGTGGGGCATCATGCTCGGGCAGTTCTAAAATATGAAAGGGACTCACGGCAGCCAGGAGCGTTTGGGCTGGGGGATTGCTCTTCTTCCACTTCCTCCCTCCTCTCCCCTCCCGCCAGGAAAGGGATTCCCCAGCTTGAAGGCGCCTCACGGCGTAACAAAACGAGACCTGGCCCGAAGCAATGTGTCAAACGGTTCCAGCCTGGGTTCTCAAGTTGACAGGGGAGGTGTCTAGTTGGTAGTCTAGTCGCATTCTCGTAAGCATGGGAGTCCCACACTCTGTGCATAAGTGGCATTCACCTCCATACCACAAAAAAAAAACTTTGTCGCCTTCAAAGTAATCCCCATCAGATGCACTACACTTATGCCAACGTTTTTTCCAGTCCTCGAAACTCTTTCCATAAGCACTTTTTGGGATGGTCTTCAGCTCCTTCACCACATTTTGGAATATAAACCTATTTCTTGACAGTCATTTTTCCTCGAAAAACTTTTGGTCGATGTTTATATTATTATTCAGTGACGTACTCTGTTAAGAAAAGATAATGTCCATTATATTCACGCTCGCATACATGTGCAATGAAGAAATTCTGTTCAATATTTGCCAATTATTATTGTACATGTGCGTATGTGAACTGTTGATTAAAAGGAGGTCTTTGTTTATGGTTTAACTCATGCGTTTAAGTAATTATAAAAGTTCATAATTATCATCAATAGTGACAATTTTAGTGGATATAAAGTATATAAGCTCATACATTTTTGTCTCAAAACCTACATTCTACAGTGATCTACCATTTTGTGACTATTTACATATATTTTAGGTAGTTAATATTTTTCTTTAAATAGTTTTTCAATCAAACCAACTTCGAAAGAGATAAATATTTGGAGACGAAGGACTGTGTGTTATCCACAAATGATTGAAATAAATTTAAATAGCGCGTCTATTCCTGTTCTCTATTCCTGTGACTTCAGCATTTACTGGAAGAATATATTCAATTATGCATTTAAAATGGCGGAAGAGAGAAATAGAGCAAGCATTTCATTGATGGAAAATGAGCTTTTAATTTATATTAATTTGAATATCGACTGCAATAAAGCATACGAAACTTTTATCTTGGAGTAATGGTTGTTAAAAAATGCAAGAAGTGTTAACAAGTATAGTTTTTATAAGAATAAATAAGTAATATATCTAGCTTTTCTTTTATTTCATTTTTATCGTATAAATACTATATTTTCTCTGAGTTTGCTATATCTTTTATACCTTATTTTGAAAAGTACTATAATCAGACGAAAAGTTGTTGGCAACCCTTGGCATGACTGATATCCGCTTACATCATCAAAACGTATACGGTAGCGAACAGGTACAGTATAAAGGCTGTACTAGGTAGCATATGTTAAAATCTTCTCAATAATAATATTCCACTGCTAAATCTTACTTCACTTCGATTAACTCATTCGAACCCGTCAACTCGGTGGTGCGCCCGTTGCCCGGTCAAGACTAACTTGCTGTTATCCTTTCGCTCTGGACACATTCCGCATGCCATAAACCTCCATGAAATTTATTTATTCACGTACAGTTAGATGATTTGTTAACATGCATCGAAACTATACAACAACGCATTCACACATCTCACGCATTCTAATTGGCGGTGCATCTGCTGACCACTTGCGCAAACAACCATTGCTACTTAGGCATGCCGGACCACACCACCAAGAAGACTTTAGCCTTTTTTTTTGTTTTTTTTTTTAATCTTTAAATGTTATCCTTTCGAGCCGGGATTTCGCTCATATAACATTCGGCCAACCTACGATTCACTGTCCTCAGTGAAGAACACAATCATCAATCAGCCATGTACACTCGCGAGACGCCATGTCGCTTATACATATATCAGTCCATTCAGTTACGAGCCACAAGCACTCCTGAATGCCATAAACGATCAAGTCTGGAGACGGTTGCGAGGCAACTGCTCCCTCCATGACACACTCAGCAATATGCAGTTAGGAGACCCTATGTCTCGCACATATCAGATCAAACAGTTACGAGACACAATTACTCCTGCTATCAATACATACGTTCCTCTTACGAATTGTCGCTCTCGTACCGTTATGCTTCCACACCTCCTGTACTCCACGAGGTTTGAACTAGGTATCAAAATTTTTTTTTTTCATCAATCTTATGAACAGTCAGAGGGTACGAAATATTGTAATTATAGAATGGTATAGCAAATCGCTCTAGTTCGTACAGCGAATTTATTGAAATCAACCAATATTACTAATAATAATACTCATTATTATTCGGGAAAAGGTTCATCCTCTGAGTCACTCTCAGAATCGGTCCAGGGAAAATCCGCTAACTGACACCATGGTTTCATCGTGTCCGCTGCCAGAACGGAATTATGTGATTTTTGAGTGATGCAAATAGAGTCTGGATCACTAATTCGGTAACGATCGTTGCCAAGTACTTCTCTTACCTGATAAGGACCTTTGAAACGAGGCTTTGTTTTCCGGGACTCACCAGTCGCTGATGCCTCGGAGCGGATTAACACCAAGTCGCCAATTATATACATCCTTGGTGTCCTATGCGATGCGTTGAATTGTTCAGCATGTTTCCGTTGGCTTTCAACAGTATTGTGAATAGCTTCAGCTCGTGTGTTCGTCATTTGCTTCATTTCAGTGGTATCGGGCAACCGTTGTTTTAACCTTTCCTTTAGTTCGGATAAAACAACATTGTCTTCTTCATCATTGTCTGCATAATCACTTGTTTGGAATACTTCCCCGTCATGCAGTGCTAATATTAATTTGTTTCCCATGATATTTCGGGGAGAAAACGCAATCAGTAGTTCACTGGGTGTCTGCTTTGTTGTGGTGTTTTTCATAATGTTTAACGCCCACTGGGTGTTACAAATGTTCATGTCCCAATCAAACGCGTCGTAATCGTTCATCAGAGATGCGATAGCAGTCTTCACTGTCCTGAAATATCTCTCGATTTGGCCGCGGGTGCGGACGCCGTTCAGGATATGATGGATAACATTTTTTTTTGACAAAATTTCTTGAAATTGTTAGATGTTAACGCTGTCTTTCGATCAGATACAATTCTTGTAGGTATACCAAAAACTTGCGTTGCATTGTTAAAGGTTTTTATCACACCCCTTGCATTCGATGATTTTACAGGTTGTAGGATGATGAACTTAGTAAATGCATCGATTATCCCCACGAGGTACATATAACCAGCTTTACTTCTCGGATACGGACCTAAATGATCCACATGCACCGTAAAAATGGTATCGGCTGTTGTTCCGGTATGTGGATCTGGTAGTTTGTTTCATCAAGTCGTCTTTTATTGTATAGACATTACACACAAGACTTTAAATTTTTGCTTGTTGATTTTTTTAATTTTCTGACCCAAAAATGTATCTGCACATCATCCATCGTGATACGCCACCGTAACCCATTAGGTATCACAAGTCGTTCACCATTCTCTGTTTTTCGAAATAGTTACCCGCCACCTAGAATGAAGTTTTGAAATAACTGCTTGTAGTTCCCGTTTCTTCTGTCACCACTTTGCAAACTATTTTTTATTGTGGCAAGGTGTTCATCTTGAAGCTGCAAAGTTGCGATCCAATCTGCGTCATCAATTCCAATCGATATGATCTGTTCTGCAACAGTTTTGGGCTCTTGTGCTTCTTCGCACGGGGCCATGCTCAAAGCATCAGCATGTGACATTCTACACCCTGGTCTGTATTCGATATCGAAGTCAAACTCAGTTATCTTCAACCACCATCTCGCAATGCGTGGATTAAGGTTTCTTTTGCTCTGCGTCGTCCGCAGTGAATTACAATCGGTGACCACCATGAATTTTTTATTGATGAGATAATGTTTACAACGTTCTAATGTTTCGACGACAGCTAGTGTTTCGAGCTCGAAGCTATGGTATCGTGATTCGGCATCGGTGGTTGAACGACTGAAGTAAGAGACAGGTCGTACTGACTTATCCTCCTTGACTTGCATTAATATGCCGGCTACTCCACAAGAGCTTGCATCAGTATATATAGCTAGGGTGGGTCGTTCCGTCAGCTTCTGCTTCAGTAGTTCAAATGCTTCTTGTTGATCTTTGTCCCAGTAAAATTCGATGTCCTTCTTCAGCAGCCCATTTAATGGTCTAGCGATCTTAGAGAAATCTCTGATGAATCGTCGGAAATAGCTCCACAGTCCCAAAAATTGCCGGACTTCCTTAACCGAACTTGGTTTTTTATATTCACTTATTGCAGCCATTTTACTTGTTCCCGGTTGAATACCTTTTGAGTTGATTTCGTGGCCCAAAAATTTAGATTCGGTGTTGAATAATGAACACTTTTCCAATTTTAAGGTAACACCTGCGTCGTTTAGTCCATTAAGCAATACTTCTAATATTTGGAAATTTTCCTCCACCGTCTCTGTGGGGATTAGAATGTCATCCATGTATACAATTACTTTCCCGTATGGAATAGATTACATAATTTTCTTCATCAATTTAAGGGAAACGGCTGGAGAATTCGTAAGCCCAAAGGGATCACGCTTATATTCATAATGCCCTTCAGGTGTCACGTAAGCAGTGAACTTGCGACTATTTTCCTCGTCAACAAGTTGAGGCTATCCACTCATTAGATCAAGGCATGTAAAAAACTTTTTATTCGCGAACAAATTAAGTGTCTCTTCTATGTTCGGAAGGAGGAATATTTCGCGCACCGTAATTGAATTTAACTTCCGATAGTCGACACACATTCGATAATCACCGTCCTGTTTTTTCACGAGAAGAACCGGACTCGCGTATTCCGAATCAGACTCTTTGATAATGTCTAATTTGAGTAGTTCATCTACCTTTGCCCGAAGAACTTCTTGCAATCCGCATGGTACTTTATATGGTTCATACGTAACAACTTTCACTGTTTTCAGTCTAATACTCATTTTGACGAGATTAGTTTTACCTAACTCTGCCATATTTTTCGCGAAACAAACTCTAAATTTATTAGCAAGTCTACACAATTTTTGTCTCTTCTCTTCTGTCAAATTAGTTTTTATTAATAACTTTTCACTAATGTCATCTGAATCACCATGGTCTATGCGGTAAATAGTTTCCGGGGCTTTGGAGAATTGAAAACATTGCCACGTTTTTAAAAGGCGCGTATCGGGCCTATCTAGAAAATTCCTTCCAAGAATTATAGGAACCGGTTGGGCCCCATTTTCTACCACGAAAAGTTCAATCTCGAAATTAATGTTTTGAAAACTTACAGTTTTTATGGTATTTTCCCTTGCACACGATACTCTTCCACCAAACCCAGTTAACTGGATACTGCAAGGCACTTATTGTTTCCGATAATTTGATACTGAACCGTAGAACAAGCACTTCTTATGTCTAAAAAACACCTAATTTGTACTCCATCTACTAAAATTAGTGGGTAATATTCATCTATGTACATTGACTCCATGTTGTTTTTTAATTGTCATTGTGTCTGATCTCAGTTCTTTGCGACATGTCCCGGCTTATGACATTTGAAACAATTGGTAATACGGAGTGGGCAGTCTCGATACCGATGCCCTGTTTTACTGCACTTAAAACACTTTAACCCGCTTTTCTCCTTATTTTCCGCATTTGATTCACCCTGCGGCTTGCTTCTCTTTTCACTGCAATGCATGGGAACGCTATAGCTTCGATTTTTCGGTAGAGTGGATCCGTCGGCCGTTTCATCGCTCCTTTTCTTGGGAAGGGTGTTACTACTTTGATTCAGTAGCTGGTGACGATGCCTTTCCTGTTGCCTCATTGCATTGACTTTTTTGACGAAAACTAGCAGTTGCTGCATATTCTCCCAGTTGGCAGCGGTTAGCTTGTTTATCATACCCTTGTCTTCCATGCCCGATGTGATATAAGTCATCGTTTCTCTCTCTGCGAGATTGATGCTTTTGGCCATAGCTGCAATGTGATAGAAATACTCTTCTATACATTCTTCGTTTTTCTTTTTGCGAAGCATGATCTGCATAAGTATGTCAGATTCATTTTAAGTGGTAAGAAAACTGCACACGAATTCCTTCTTAAATTCTGGCCAAGCAGTAATATCGGTCCGTGATTGATGCCAATATCTCGCAGCGCCACCGAGACGTAATGACGCGTATAAAATAATTGTACGCTCATTCCACGAGAACACTTCGGCCAGCCAATCTAAGTTCTCAATCCACCTGGCTGCACCATAAGAGCCTGTGGCCGGATAAAACAGAGGTACTAAAGTAGACAGTTCTGCAGTGTTAATCTTCAGCGCTGGTGATTCGCAGTTACCATGGCTTGCAGGTGCCACTAGAGCATCGACCGATGAAGTTGTGGAGGAGGTGAAGCTCCGCAGGGCCAACTCACGCTTCAAAAGGGAATTCCCCCAACGAAGTAACTCAATTTCCTTCGCTTGAATATCACTATGCAACGGTCTTCCGGAGTCTACAGCTCCAGTATGCAAGTCGTCGCGGTGGACACCTCCATTTACTTCACCCTCTGTGCCCACCAACATATCTCTATTGTCTTCACGATCACTCATTCTATATTTGAAATATATTTTCTTCCTACGCAATTAAATGACAAGCACTTTCCCAAAATCTTGAATTAATCAAGCACATCACAAGCACTCGTTGCTTTATCTTTTGCCACTTTTCACGATTTGGAGTATAACCCCACACCTGAATTGTTAAAATCTTCTCAATAATAATACTCCACTGCTAAATCTTCCTTCACTTCGATTAACTCATTCGAACCCGTCAACTTGGTGATGCACCTGTTGCCCGGTCAAGACTTACTTGCTGTTATCCTTTCGCTCTTAACACATTCCGCATGCCATAAACCTCCATGAAATTTATTTATTCACGTGCAGTTAGATGATTTGTTAACATGTATCTAAACTATACAACAACGCATTCACACATCTCACGCATTCTAAGTGGCGGCGCATCTGCCGACCACTTGCGCAAACAACCATTGCTATATAGGCATGCCGGACCGCACCACCAAGAAGACTTTAGCCTTTTTTTTTGTTTTTTATTAATCTTTAAATGTTATCCTTTCGAGCCGGGATTTCGCTCATATAACACATAGTATACTCGCGTAGTATCCAACCTTTATCTACCCTCCAGAAAAATCCGAACACAAGCGAAAGAGCGATCTTAAATCTTCGGTAGCAGGCAGGTAGGTAAATGCTGACGCGAGGATTGGCGCGAATATAAACATGTGTTCGATGAGAGATTTCAGGATGACCATATCTCAAAAATCAACAACATTGCAGAAAAACAAATTCGTTCCATGCAAACTTTTAGTTTTTTATTACGATCTGGCGGCACTCCTATGTTCTGAAATGCGTAAAAGAACACGTGCGTCGGAAATTTTATTTGCTTTTTGTTTTGTTTTTTGAATACAACAGGCCGCGGTTCAGCTGACGTG
This sequence comes from Odontomyia ornata, assembly GCA_963969285.1. Lineage (NCBI taxonomy): Eukaryota > Metazoa > Arthropoda > Insecta > Diptera > Stratiomyidae > Odontomyia > Odontomyia ornata. The sequence continues at coordinate 341,282,732 of OZ017739.1, read as the reverse complement.
CACCGGATCAGCTGACCGGCCCCTGGGAAAATTCAGAAAGTGTGCAACACAGGGTAAATAGAAGGTGTGGATACTATGTGAATGAACTATGCTATGTTGCAGAGCTTTCAGTTTAACAACAGTTGGCGTTTTTCTGGAATAAATGCTGCTTTCGGGAACCAATGTCGATCCAAGGCAATTTACTTCCATTTGAATATCCATTCAACATTACTTCATTCTATGATTAAAAATTAAGAAAAAATAAAGTTTGAGGTTGGTGGAAAAATGTTATACCGTAATGAATCATCTTTAATTCAAATCTGAAAATATTTTCGTTTAACGCCAGAAGAGAAAAAACATTATGTATGTATTATACATATATTTAGTGACTGTTAAGGACTAAAGATTTCTCGACTGTTATTCGGATACATACTTTAAAATTTATAAGTGACATTCCTTATTGGTGACAATTATTCACAGCGACACTCCATACAAAGGTATTCTTCACGCTTCAAGTTTTCCCATTGGAATCCTGGCGCATATTTAGAAGAACTTGTATACGATGTATGAGCATAGTAAATTATATTTAACAATTTAAAAAATTCAATGTGAGCAGATGGTATTCCGCTTATGGTGGGAAAAACAGGATTCATCTCATAAAAGCAAAATTAAAATCCCTCTTAAAATTCTTAACGCATATTTTCTTGCAAAAATATGAAAAGTTTCTCACCCTGCATCGGAAATGGAAATGATGTCTTTTAGCTTCCCCACACCCATAAGGATCTATTTGGAATATTTTGTTTGAGTTATCATATGAAATTATTGCAACATGTATCCTCTCGCCTTGCTAGAACTGTTCAACTTCCATATTTAACATCATCATTAGATACCACGATGTAAAGTGAACATGCTCATCCATCGTTTGGTCAATTTGCTCGTGATGTTGCGATTCCAATCCTCAGTCTGATTCCATGGCAGCCATTTGTTGGCTGCGCAAAGCAAAATGAATTATGGGCAATTGAAATTCAACAAAGCCAATCCACGTCCGGAATATTTCGCTGGCATTTACTAACGAGACTCAATTATAAATACTTGGCACGTCTGTGACAGTCGATCGATAAATAATAACAAGGAAACAAATCTCTTGCGGGATGCTGCGCTCAACACAACAAGAAGCTCAGAAAGGGCGAAGGAGATGGATGCTCACGTCCTCCGCTTGATGCTGACGACCACGGCAGATAAATCACATCTCGTGAAGCCTGAAACCAGGTTTTGCCTCAATTCTTGCTATATTACAAATGAAATTCACATTCCTGGCTCAGCTATCTTCTAATTAGAAATTTATTAATGATCGAGTGCTTTAATTAATTTTCTCGTTGCGCGCAATGTCTCTGTTGGGAATCGATTCCACAGGTCGTAGATTCTTGTTAAAGGCAGGAAATTACATTCGACGTTTTTGTATTGACTGTCGAGCCTTGCAGCTACTGCAGATTATGGTGGACCAACTGTTTTGCAGATGCATCTGTATGCGCTTGTGCAATGCGATGGTGCTAAAAGGAATTGAAGCGTTTACAAGCAATGAACACTCGTTCATGCGTCCAGCAAGGTTTTGATATTATAATTCAGATGCAGTTACTGGATGCAATATAATAATTATTAATTGCATACAATGTTTAAGCAATAATTGCGCTGATTATTCATTTCACAGCAATTAACTCAATGTTTCTTGTTGGCTGAATACTAAACGAAAAGACTTCATTACAGAATGTGTTGGGATGTTTATTGGGAAACTGCGTGAAGTTTTTTAATATCAGTTTAAATTAAGTTTGTGGAAGTTATTCGAATGAACATTGAATTCAAAACAAAATTGGTAACAGTTTTCTAGTTATTAATGTTTCATTCACTTGAGACTGTCAATAAGTGCAGGTTTTAACATAAAATCTAGTAGTCTTCGCTCAAATTAAACTCATTAAAAATTAATCAAAAATATATCTAACATTGAATCGAACAATTAGTGAAAAATTACTGCACCTAACAAAGCTAGGTATCTTAAATTCTTAAATTTTTCACGTAGCAGCCCAGTTTCAGCTTTTTGATCTATGCTCAAAGCTATCTCGATGAGCTGAAAACGTGAAGGAAGAGTAGAGTAAATGAACAACGTCTGTAAGGAATTCTGGCCGTGGGAATCACACGTTTTTATTTAGCCTACAGCCAGTTGGGTGCTTGAAATGTGAACTACTTTTTATAGACAATACCTATTACTACCTACCCCTTTGCGATATGGGGGAATATTGTTCTTTCAAGGGGGAGTCTACATGCTCTGTCACTTAAATTATTCCAAAACTACAAAACAAGTCTTGAAAAAAAAAAGAAAAATCTACCTTGCTCCGAGAACCGCCACTTCTTTTCTCTAATTCAAAACCTTTAAAGCACTTGACGCAACCAAAAATTCGATTTGTGCAGCTAACAATAATTTATGTCACGCAAAATAAGGTACGAATTTGAAAGCTATTTTACGCCACAAAAACTTTCTATTGTATGTGTTATTCCTCATAAATCGAATATCTGCAAAACTACCAGCGTTTCCGGTGGCTCGACAGATGGTTCTGAATGTGATTCCTCTTTTTCTTCGTAGCACTTCAGTCCCTCTCGGGCCTTTGCTTCCAACAGATTTTGAAATATTTTAAGGTTTTCCAGGGGCGGGGAGTTAGCCCATCGAACAACCTCCATTCCGCCGGCATGATTATTATGTTAATTCCGTTGTCAGACGTGGACGATTCGCCTTCACCCTCTTATGTCCCCACAAAGGAGGTGTAAGTAGGATTTAGTAGGAGAGCTGTAGATGTATTTACAGTTATTAGCATTTTTTGGCATTTAATGTCCCATTATTGGGGCACCAGTTAACCCAATGTGCTATCCGGAGAGCATTTATGACCATTTAGTTGGGGGGTTTGGGATGAGGAATCATAGAAGCTATGGGTTGGGGAAACAATGGGTTCCCTCCTCCTTTATCAAACGGGCTTGGGCCTGTGTGATTGCTCCGGTGTAAATAAACAAGCGTAGGAGTGGAACGCTTGCAACCTAAGGAAAGAAGCACAACTGCTGTATGACTTCTTGCTAGTTTCCTGCAAAAAGACACTCTCGTGCAAGCGCTTACGTGTCCATAGCAAAGGGATATACTTATGCAACTGGTCAGTACAAAAAACCAGCGTAACGTTGATGAAAGCTTGATTAAAATTTTGCCGTCTTATATACTAACTTAACCTAACAGTACTTGTTCAGGGATAACATATTTCAGTGTTTATCTGACGCCTAACGAGGCAATGCGATCTTTTCGAACCAAACTCGATGCCCTGGAGGACGCTGTCTCGAACACAGAGGGCCACATGCTGGTCGGGGGAGACTTCAACGCTAGAGCCATTGAATGGGGTATGCCACAATCCGACCCAAGGGGAAAGCAAATCTTGGACATGGCGGCCAGAACAGCGCTTTTTGTCCTAAATACTGGTAACACCCCTACTTTCCGCCGCTGGGGTTGCGTAGGAACCATACCCGATGTGACACTCGCTTCGGAGTCCCTGGTACCCAGAGTACACAACTGGCGAGTACTAGAGGACTACTCGGCTAGTGATCACCAGTATATAGCTGTTGAGATTCACGACGGTGCCACTCTGCGTGCATATGCCCAAACTTCAATCCTCGGATGGAGGACTGGGAGGATGGACGTTGAGAGGTTTGCTGACGCGCTTACGGCAAGCGCACCGTTGCTGGGAGCTCCGCCAGGGAGTGGAGAGCCTACAGCCAAGGACTTGGTGAACTCAACTATGTGTACCATCATAGCTGCTTGCGAGTCTTCCATGCCCCGCCGGAGACCCCGACATGGTAAGCCTCCAGTATACTGGTGGTCAAACGAGATCGCCGAACAAAGAAGCGAGTGTCACAAACTTCGGTGAGAGGCCCAGCGGGCGCGAACACGGGAGGAGGCAGACACTAGGCTAGCAGCATACAGGTCCGGCAGGAAATATCTTCGCAGGCTTATTAACAAGAGCAAGCCCCGATGCTGGCAAGACCTCGTGGACGATGTAAATAGGGATCCGTGGGGCCTTGGCTACAAGCTGGTCATGGGGAAACTTGGTGCCCTACGGAAGCCTTGTATATATGACGCGGAAAAGATGGACGCGATAGTGCGGGGACTCTTCCCCGTCCATCCCGTCCGTGTTGACGCTGTCCATGGTGAAACAGCAGTCGAGTGCCCACTCTTCACACAGCTGGAACTGGAGGAGGCAGTCCTCTCCCTGAAAGCGAGGAAGGCTCCAGGTCCAGATGGTGTTCCAGCTGAGGTTTTGCAGCTCGTCTATCACCATTGTCCTGACTTGCTGCTCAGCACATTCAACGCTTGCCTACGGGACGGGGTTTTCCTGGTACGATGGAAGGTGGCGAGGCTCGTGCTGGTCAGCAAGGGGAAGGGAAATCCCGAATCGCCGTCTGCATACCGCCCGTTATGCATGCTAGACACGGCTGAGAAAGTGCTAGAGAAACTCATCAAGGGAAGACTCACTGACGCGATTCGTGCTGCTGGGGACATATCTCCTCGGCAGTACGGCTTTAGAGCAGGACGTTCTACCATTGATGTGATTGCAGAGGTGGTGAACGCGGTCCAAAAGGCAGAGGCATATAGTCGCACCAAGCGACGGATCGTCCTGTTGGTGACACTCGACGTCAGGAATGCCTTCAACTCCGCTAGATGGGTGGATATTCTGGACACGCTGGAAAACTCTTTTCAAGTTCCAGAATATCTAATGCGGCTTTTGAGGAACTACCTAAAGGACCGAAGCCTGCTCTACGACACGATACAGGGCCAACGAAGGATGGAAATTACATCAGGTGTTGCCCAGGGATCTATCCTTGGTCCAGACCTGTGGAACGTGTTTTACGACGGGCTACTGAGACTTGAGATGCCAGATGAGTCGCGCTTTGTCGGCTATGCGGATGATGTTGCGGCTCTGGTCGCCGGACGCACCGTTGAACAAGCGCAACTTAGGCTAGGTATGCTAATGCGCCGAGTGAGGGACAGGATGACTGCTCGCGGGCTCAGTTTAGCACTGGAGAAAACCGAAGTGGGCATCTTGACAAAAAAGAGAATCCCTAGAGTAAAGATGATCAGTATTGGAGGTATACAGATCGAATCGAAGCCAGCGGTGAAGTACCTGGGGCTACTGATCGACTCGAAGATGAGTTTCTCTGAGCAAATCAGGGCAACGGCTGAGAAGGCTGCTTCGGGAATATCGGCCCTGAGTCGACTTATGGCCAACGTAGGGGGACCCAGCCCATCAAGAAGACGCCTCTTGATGAGTGCTGTAGGGTCAGTGCTACTGTACGGAGCAGAGGTATGGGGCGACGCTCTCAGCAAGGAGGTATACCGAAAACGATTGGCACAGGTACAGAGAACAGGAGCACTGAGAATTGCATCTTCGTATCCAACAGTCTCCGACTCGGCGGTGAGAGTGATTTCAGGCGTGATACCTGTCGCCCTTCTTGCTAGAGAGCGCCACGCTATTTACCTGCGCCGAAACGAGGATGCGAGGGAGATGGTTGCCCGCGAGGAGAGGCAACGCTCGCTCAACGATTGGCAGCAGTCTTGGAGGAATTGCACGAAGGGAAGGTGGACTGCGCGCCTCATCCCGGATGTGAAACCGTGGCTAAATCGAAGGCATGGTGAGACTGACTTCTATCTGACCCAGCTTTTGAGCGGGCACGGGTGTTTTCAGTCTTACCTGCACAAGATCGGCAAGTCACGGTCTCCCGATTGTCGGTTTTGCCCAGGAGAGGAGGACAATGCCTGTCACACATTTTTTGCGTGTACCAAATGGGCCAGGCTGCGAAGGGAACTCTACAGGAAGACGGGAGAACTCACCCCGGATAATATAGTTGCAGTGATGCTCGAATCGGTTGATAAATGGAACCAGGTGGCACATTATGCTCGGGCAGTCCTAAAATATAAAAAGGACTCACAGCAGCCGGAGGCACTGGGGCTGGGGGATCGCTCTTCTGGCAATTCCTCCTCCCCTCTCCCCTCCCGCTAGGAAAGGGACTTTCCAGCTTGAAGGCGCCCCACGGCGTAACAAAACGAGACCTGGCCCGAAGTAATGTGTCAAACGGTTCCAGGCTAGGTTCTCAGATTGACAGGGGAGGTGTTTAGTGGGTAGTCCAAAGGTATCCTCCATGGGAGTCCCACACTGCCAGACTCGGCGGGCATAAATGCCTTCACCTCCCTACCACAAAAAAAAACCTAACAGTACTACATTTTACTTAACGTCTATATAACTATAAACTTCTTCTTTTTCGTAGCGCTACAGCCCCTCTCGGGCCTTCGCTTCCTACAACAAGTGTGACTAACTGTCTCGGTTCATTGACCGCGTCCTCCAATTTCAAAATCCGAGCAACGATGAACTGTTTTCATCGACTGTGTTAAACCAGCACTTCGTCGGTTTCCCTACTGATCTCCACCCTTTGAGTTTTCCCAAAGAATGCCTTTTTGAGCATCCGTTGTTCGTTCATACAATTTATGTGGCCAGCCAATTGTAGCTTCCGGACTCTTATAACCGTTGAGGCCTTTGGCTCGTCAAAAATTTCATACAGCTCATGGTTATATCGAATTCGCTATTGACCGCCGTCTAGCTTCGCTCCGATTATTCGCTTCAGGACCCGTCTCTCGAAAGCGTTTAATTTGCCTGCAGGTGCTTGGGTTAGGGTCCATATTTCACAAGCATAGCTTAGCACAGGTCTTGTATACTTGGATCTTTGTTTTCATGTGTATGCAGCTGGTGTTCAATTTCGTCAAAACTGAATAACATATTTTACTTGCGAGCTGTATTCTGCGGCAAATTTCGTCTCTTCTATTAGCGGTTCCCGTTATTTTGGCGCCTAAATATACAAATTCACCCAATTTTTTTTGATTTTATTCGCCAAGTGTAATATTTTGTGTACTGCAGGTATTTTTCCTCGACTGCATCATGCGTTTTGTTTTATTCTGATTGAATTGTAGCCCTACTAGTGTTGCTTCGCTGTCAAGTTTCAGGAAAAGTCCTCTGGCTATTAATGACCGGGACAAAGTCTTGATGTTGTCTGCATAGGTTACCACTTCACCTGCCGAGTATAATGACGCACCTCTTGTATCGACATGTAGCTTCCTGATAGCATATTTTAGAGCCAAATTGTAGTAATCGAGCAGTCCCCCTAGGCAAACTACTCGAGTCAATTTCACGAAAGAAGCGTGCATATAAATAGGTTCAATTAGATAGACCTAGAAAATTTTAAATCATTTTTTTAATGAAATCAACCATGTAAAGCCAAAAGAAAGCACATCATCATCACGATGCGAGACAAAAGCGGCCACACAATAGCAAAAATCAGATAGCACCCCACCAAGCAAAAGGAAGAAATTATTAAAGAAGTTAACCCAATCATCATCTTCCTCCTCTATTCAAAACTTCAACTTCGGCAAGGGGAAAAGCTAATGAAGAACTAAAAATGATTGAATATGTTATGAAAGCCCTTTCATTCGCAATAAGTCGGATGGCACGATAAACGTTATTAAGGCCTATATAATAGAAGATGTAGTGGAAACACAAAACAAAGTGAAAATATCTGTAGATAATCATTCAAATTCCGATCGCAGTAAAATACGTGGACAGCACGTTAAGTACAAAATGTGATGCAAACACAACAGATAAGTCGTGAAAAATCAAATTGTGGAAGGGAAAATTGGTGTCTCCACGGATGAAGTTTCCCTCCTTGCAGTGTGGAAGTTGATTGATATAGCAATTAGGTTAAAGAAGAGTGCGATATCACTTTGGTTATGCGGTTATGTACGAGGAGTGCAAGTGAATGGATTATGCATTCTAATCCACTATTCTAGATAGATAAATATAGAGTTTTCCATTAGGGGCATTTAATTTTGTATTTCTATATGAACACATCCTTAAACATTTTTAATGAACTGCCAATGTCAAAACGTTAGTAAAAGTCAACAATTTCATCATGGTAATATTCATGAACCAGCAACGTTTGGAAATTATTAAAAGTTACTACAGAAACTTTGAGTTGGTGGTCGCAGCTTTAAGAGCACTACTCCAATATTCGAGGGTATTAATCGACCCACCCGACAGGTTGTGCATGCTATAATGGATAAGTTTGAGTTCAAGTTTTCACAATTGGACGGTTCAGTGTTAAAAAGATGTGGTACTGCTCGAAGTGAAGGAAACCTGCAATTGATTAGCTCTACGCCAATCAGCAGATCCATGTATTCTACGCGATTGACGTCGACGGTTCGGGAGTGACCTTTTTACCACTCGCTGCTACTGAACCGTGATTTGACAGGTGTCAAAAGGAAGAAGAGATGACGTCCGGTTTGCACGGGATAAGAGTTTCACTTGGCAAGACCTCCGCGGTGCGGATACCGGCCAAACAAAATTCATTTTAAAAAAAGTTCAATTTGTATTGAAGTGAAAAGTCTATTTCGTTCAAAGGTTAATGAAAGGCTTCTATTGCTGCTGGTGATTTCTATTCATATCGTTGTGATTCGAGCAATTAGCTGACTACAATAGTAAAGTTTCCCTAGTACGATGATTGTGGTTATGTGCAATATTTGCAATCCCCGGATACAAAGAATTTGTTTGTCTCTTTGCAAAAGATACAACCACTGATCTGTATTACTCACTGGATAGTAGACGCGTAGCTTTAGCTTAGAGCAGCGATGGGACCAATTGAGCGCTATGTTGCGTGAGGAATTTTATATTTTCATATTGGAAAATGTGTATGGCGCGAAGTTTCAATTTTTTTAATGACTTTTGATAGAAACTAAGTCTTATATTGGTATCATGTATGTGTTATGAGTAAAATGAAATATTTGAGAAAAATATTGATAAGTTTTCAATTGAAATTGGTTAGAGCTCAAGAAATAGTAATTGGGGCTTATAAGAAAATTGTAAAATTAAATGATCTTTGAAAGACTAGCAATATAGTACGTCCGAAATTACCCAACAAACCAGATAAATTGGTTATCGGTAAATTAGTAATAAAAGTAAATTTTTTGGTAATAATTATTTATTTCAAGAAGTATAAATAATTGGAATAATGTATCTGAACGATTCAAACGAAGTTATTGATATTTGTGTAGGATAAGATTGCAGGAGTAGTAACAAATTGTTTTTCATAAATGATTTTATTAAAATGAAGGTTTTATTTACATAAGTAGTACATTTACAAATTATAACTATGTTTTAAATTGTAATATTATTATAATCTCTATATTTTCCACCAGTAATCAACAAACACGGTCATTGATTTAGTGCAAGTCCAGTGCAAAATTTTGTTGATTGTGTGCGAATCCACGGCCACCTAATAAAAGAAAAACACTATGGCACATTGTAGGGTTAGTTTGCGAAAAACAACACAAAAGCGACATACATTCCTGCATATATACATAAATACTACCTACACATGTACATACTATACAAACACACTACGTATATACATGCATGTATGAGTAAACGTTGTAAGGAAATTGAAAGTTAGTTATTTTTTTCATCGCAACTGAGTTTTTAAAGCATTCAGGAGTTACGTTACTGTTGAGCCCAGATTATTTGTCGTGTCATATAGTGCCTGAGTTTCCCTCCTGAAAGTCTACTAGAGACTTTTGCAGTTGCAGCAAACATTCTCAGTTGAATGTAAGTTGTTGCAACAGCCTTTATCAAAAAGTATATATGATTCCCATCGAAAAAGTCATTCTCGAAAATGTGACTTTTCAACGACGGAAACAATGAACAAGGAGGCTGTAACAATTCTTGCATAACTTTATTACAAAGCAATGCTGGAAAATTCCTTTCGTTAGGAACAGCTTTACCGTTCAGTTTATTCAAAACTTGCCGAATATGCTGTTCAACGCGGCAGCATATTGCGATTACTGATTGGCTGGGAAATATTAAGCCATCCTTGTTTTTAGTTGCAATCAACGAGAGGGTCTTTGAATGTTTCTCTTTCTGCAAATCGAGCAATGCAACACGGCATTCTTCGCACTTTACAGTAGGATTTAAACGTTTTAAAAGCTTTTTTATAACCCAACCTGCAATATAGGTAACAGAAGACTCGCTGAATTCTGATAAATGTACAGTAAAAAGATTGTGGTTGACCAGAAATTCATTCATGAATTTTTCGTCATCAATCTCTGCGTCCACTTCTTGGTCAAGGTCATACTTTTTGCTTATTCGAGCATTTTCAGCTGCCTCGTATACGGAGGGGTCATACAAATCGTTTGCCAATTTGCTTGAGGAAACATGCAAAATTGTTGTGCTATCTTGAGCTACAGCATTTCCATTACAGGCAATAATTTGGTGGTGAACCAGAAGCCGCTTATATGCACTAACTAATTGCATGCAAGTTGGATTTGGACACCATCCCCCACAACTTCTAATGGCGCAAAAAAAAGCTCAATGTGGTCTTGACTAAATTTATATGTGAGAATTTATCGCAATTGAGATTCAGGTTTTTTTAACATGATCGTCAAAAATCCCTATAATCGCGGCCACCCCCGAAATGAAACCAATGAATGGTGTGAACCATAAATTTTCTTTCGTAATTCATAATGCTTGATAAATAATTAATATTATCAAGCATCGATTGACGCCAAAATAGTTCGTTTGCAACACGTAAAGGAGCTTTGAATCCTTTACCAAGAGGGTTACGGGAATTACAGAAATCAAAAACCTGTTCAATAACGTGAATAAGTTTCACTGTTGCTTCTGAGCCCTTGAAATTTGGGAGGTTCAAGCTTTTATCTCAGAACTCTATTGCCTCAGCTACACTGCTACTTAAAGTCTGTGCAGCCAAGCTGACTTTCATCTTCATCTTAAAGTACTGGATATGTTGTAGTTTAAGTTTGTTTCCTGCCCTTAAACCATTATCTTCTTGCAGAAGGCATAAATTTTCAATGAACCTCCACTCAATGTGGCCTCCGTGGTTATCTATCAAAATTTTTTCGTCACCCAAACAGTTTCTTATAAGCTTCAACATATGACATGCATCTAATATAGAATAAACTTTTTCATCAGTACATGGATGTAAAAGGTATGGATGAAGATTTCTAACATCAAAAGAAACCCCAAGTTTTCTCAGTGCAGAAAATGCTGTGCAGGACCATCTAACGTTATACTTACCACATCAACCCCAACATTGTATAGTAGGCTCAAACTTTCATTAATTAATATGACGAGACTTTCGCTCTCAATGCCATTTAATTCCCAATGTCCAATTACTATTGGACATTGGGAATTAATTAAATCGTTCATCTAAGCAGACGACCAAAAACATCAAACTATCTTTTGCATGTGGCAAAATATCAATCTGCGAATCTCCTAATGTCACGAAATCCGAGTAACCCCATCACGTGATCTTTGAACACCCCTTTTAATACCCATCTGGTCTAAAACAAGTGAAACCAAAATTTTTTTATTTTGTCGTTTGGCTTCATCTGCCTTTATCGCGAGAGTATCAAAACTTTCTGTGGTAAATCCGGCTTCTCCGTTTATCGAAGAATACCATGAACGAATTGTTCTGGAGTCTGGCAAGGCACGACAAAATTTCTGTCTAACGTAATCGTAACCCTTAGGTGAATAAAAATGCAAGGTTAGAGCAAAGGACCTTAATGCCGGCGGATATTCTTCTCGGGAAACATTCATGTTAGTTCTGTTTTTGTAGAATCTTACCAAAAACTGTGAGACGTCCTCCGCAGCAATAGAACTCAACACATCCACAACAGTTGAGGAAACATTATTTTGCTGTTTCAGTTTTTCGACAATATCTTTCAAGTTGGTCAGTTGTCGCTCTCTCCTTTGAAGCTTTTTTTTGTCCAATTTTCGTTCTTTCCGCATTCGAGATATAGTTTGTTCAAGGAACAAACACTTCCTCTTCCGACTTCTAGGCGATATATCATAGTTGTGTTCTCTGAGAACATTCGCCAATGCCGTCTTTGGCGATTGTTGAGCATCGAACTCTTCGGTAGCTACTTCATCCTTTTCTCCGTCATTTTGAGCTTGTTTTGAAATGGATGAGGAGTTTGCTTCATCTGTATAAAATATCGAAATTTAACACTTTTTTAGGAAAATAACTATAACGTACCATAATCGGCATTAGTCGGGAATAAAAATATGGTGGGAACTGCGGATGCCTTTAATCATCCTCCAGGGTAAAAACATGAACTTCCGAAATGGTTTGAGCAAATTAAACTATTAGCAACTACTTTATCTGCGTAGTTGGGAAAATGTTCTTTCCATCTTTCCAATATCTTAGGACTATGATGCGGAAATCTATGAAATAATATCCAAATACGCATACCCCCTTTATAATAACTAGCCTAACTTACCTATGAAATTGGTGCTGTGTATGAGGTGTTTTCTTCTTTTTGCATACCAAGCAGTGAAATTTGAACTCTCCAAAAATCGTTGGCTCACTATTTTCCGCTTAATGAACATTGGAGTCTTTTTGTATTATAAATTTTGACACAAAATGCTGGGAGCAAAGTCTTGCAGCTGGAGACAATTCTTCATTTTTCATTCCCATGTTCTTTAACCAGACCTTTGATCGATCCGATTGTGTTAACGGAAAACTGCAATGATGTTTAAATGTCCTTCCATTTATTAAATTCCTCCCCCCGTTCTACAAGATACTGCACAGTAAAGTTTTCTCAGTTTTACTTAAAAATTATTTATCAATTACAATAAAAAGTGAATTCTAAATTCCAAAAACTTTTATTTATGTGGCATAACAGCTGTTTCGATATATACTATATATTCTTTCGATGCGGATGTGAATTAACATCTGAAAAAGATAAACTTTATATAGAAACAGCTGTTATGCCACATAAATAAAAGTTTTTGGAATTTAGAATTCAGTTTATGAAGTTTTTGGAATTTAGAATTCAGTTATGAAGTAAAATTGATAGTAATTAAAAATAAAATTCCAACAAGTGAAAGCCGCACACATCGATTATTAAAATTATTTGTCGTCCGGATTCAAACTATCACTTTCATTAACGTTCGTACTCAAACTATTACTTTCATTTCATTTTCACAATTTTCTCGCTACTTATTATGTGAATACTTACCAAAACAGTGGTACGCCATTACTCTTTCTTTTTCCAAAATAAAAGCAATTTTAAACCATTTTTATTATTTATTGTTCTGAAACTTTCGACACAAACAATAATAAATTACAACTGGTTAATGAGACAAATCCACTTTGAGAATGCTTCTATTAAAATCATATTCCCTATCCAGTGTTCAATACATATCAGCGGATTTAATCAGCTGATAGTCGTCAGCCAATCAAAACACATAAACAATGTGGAATTTCCTCTTACAAAATGCTTCTATTGGAGCCGTGTCGCTCTACCGCGTCACCTATCCAGTGTGTTATACATATCAGTGGAAACAACATAGCCACCACTTTGAGGATCTGGTTAGTGCAAATTTGTGCCCCGAAGCACAATAATTAAGTATGCCAAACGCTGGGCGTCGTGAGAGTTCTTTCTTCGGCGAGGAAAACAGTGATCAGTACAACTTGCACAGGGTTTTAGAGATTTTGCAACGTGAGCGTCAGTGGCAGCCGCCTAGAGTTGGGTGCTCCCGGATATCATCCCGTATTGTGGATGACTGCGCCTCCACTTACACCATCTGCAGTTTCCACGACAAGCGAGCCCTTTTTAACGTGCAACGTCAGTGGCGTGGAGCTCCTACCAACGGCGGCACCCCAACGAGGAGGAAGCGCATCGGCTGCAGCGGCATTCCACCGTCAGGACGAGCCTACAGCAGCCTCGCCCAATCCAACTGGAAGTCCGCGTGGCAGCTCGAAATCAGTAGCAGATATTGATCAGGAATTTGCGCCAAACCCACAATCGCTTGCAGGCTTCGCACTCTTTGTGAAATTCCGATTAGCATTTGGTCACTAAGTAAAATGGAAAAAATTTCCTTGAAGCGAGCCAAATTGTCGGTGAAAAAGTTCAATGAAGTGGCGATTCTACACGATTTGGGTCTGTTGAAAAATCACGAAAGTAACATAGAAAACAGTCTTTTTGTAGTTATAACTATATCAAAGTCGATTTGGACTTCCATCGCGCTCTTAAATTACATACGGAAATAAAAACTTTTGCGGTTTAGTTGTTGAGATTGGAAGTGGTAATGTCTGTTGTTTTCCACCATGGGCCTTGCATTGGGTATGTTGTTAGTGTGTTTGGCAATCAACACACACGACTGAGAAAATTAAAAAAAAATTAGGTTCACATCTGATATTTGTCTATGGTGAAGGTGGTGTTTCGTAATAATTAAATTTAATATAAATTTAATTGTTTGCAAAAATGAACATTAAGGATAATGTTTATAAAATTGTCTGAATGTGAAAAGACTTATGAAGTAAAATTGATAGTAACTTAAATAACGATAACATGTCGGAAAAGTTTCCTTAATCGGAATCGTGAAAAACATGAATTTATTATTGCGTTCTCAACGGAAATTGAGCGTTTCCATAATACTATGTATATAATTTCCCTGTCAAACTATATTCAGTAAGGACTATTTTATTTTTTTATTTTATGTGTATGAAATATTGGATAATCTTGCCTACTTACTTTTTAGATTTAAATCAACAAGATGATTTTTCCAACATTCAATATTATTTATATTTACGATTTAAAAAAATCCTTGCATTTAAATATTTTTCAATTAAGAGTCATAAATGCATATAATTAATTTCTAAGATGTTGCTTGTGAAATGAATTTAATTTGAATCAATTTTGAAGCTTTTCAAGATTCAAAATGATGATCATAAGTTAATATTATCTGTTTTTATTAATATATCGAAAAGAAAAGAGGAAATGCAGAAAAATGAACAAAATAATTGAGATATTGATGAAAATCAAATTCAGTATTTTTGCGAGTCTTTTTTTTTTTAACCACTACAAAATAAAGTAGTGTGTAAGCAAATTAATGAGAAAAATTTATAACATTCAAAATTGAGACATTAAACAATATTATTGAAAATAGTTTTTGGGCCGCCACTTTCGCGCAAGAAAGTTAACAGTTGCCAATTTTGATTTTTCCAATGTTTTTTTAGGTAAATTTCTCGAGAGAAATTTACCTATTGCGGAGAGCATCATATAATATATATATATATATATATATATATATATATATATATATATATATATATATATATATATATATATATATATGGGATATAACGAAATTTGTGACCACGCTAGAGGTTGCAATTTTGCTCCGATTTCCACCAAATTTTCAGAAAAGGTGTGTTGAGTTAATATCTCGGTAAAGTTCGTGAACCAGCTATATCGACCGGGTAAAAACAAAATGGCGGCTATTTTAGACGAAAAATCGTGATTTCTGTTCTGACCAAAGTATACTCGGATTTGGATGAAATTTAGTGCAAAGGCTTACTGATGTGTGTGATGAATCTCACAATCAAAAATCTAAAGTCGGTACGGCAGAAACAAAATGGCGGCCGCTTAAAGGTCGGAAAACGTGCAAAATTTTGTTGTTGTAATAGTGGTCAAAGCTTTCAACAGGCTTTCATGAAATTCGGCATTTAGATAGCAATTTCGAGTATCTAAAGTATTGCGTGAAAAATTTGGAGGTCAGGTCACAAAAAACAAAATGGCGGCCAGTTGAACCTTAAAACTTCAAAGGCTTTTAAAAGTCGCAATTTTAATCTGATATATATGAAACATGGTTTCAAGATAGGCATTACTTAGGTGTACAGTTTTTAATATCTTGGTGATCATGCATTTGCAAATTTCAAAATGGCGGCATTTTAAATATACGTTTTTTTCAGGTCTTTGTGGCCCTCTAGCGGTCACATTTTCCAGCGGATTTTGATGAAACTTGAGATTATGGATCTCTGTACTATGTTCTTGTATTATGCAGAAAATTATTAAAATTGAACGAAAAATAAAGAAGTCGAAAATTTAAAACCCAATATTTTTAAGCTGCCATTTTCACTAAAAATTGAATTATTTTGCCCTGTCTAGAGTGAAACTCCGATTTGAACGAGATTCGGCACATTGATTGATGAGGTCCAAGCCCACAGGGATTTTAAATTGTCCAAAATCAAAGGCATGCATTCAAAATGGCGCCCCCAAAGCTCAGGAACAAGCGCAATTCGCTATTTTAGTAGCAACTGAAATAATGAATTTTTTTCATGGAAACGTTTTAAATGACTTATCTTGAACGTATTTATAGGTCAGAATATTTTTTAAATATTGTAAAATATTTTTAACAATACCCTAAAAAATTATAAAATCGCGACTTGTCTGTCTGTCCGTCCGTCCGTTGGTTCGTGTGTCACAAGTTTTCTCGCACACCACATGAGCTAGAATAAGGAAATTTTCTAGGTAGGTCAAAAGTGGTGCCTCTTGAAATTTGCAGAGTCACCCCCCATACAGGGGGGTGACATAAACATTTTTTTCATTTCTGTAGCCCTTTAGCAGCCAAGTTTCTCAACAGATTCCGATAAAACTTGAAATTATAAGTTATTAAGGCAAGTTAATTTAATTTAATTATGCAAATCGGATGACAAATTAAAAAATCGAAAATTTACAGCTTAATAATTTTAGCAGCCGTTTTCAATAAAAATTCAAAATAAGAAAAGAATCGAAAATGTATATATTAATGGCGATGCTAGTGCTGATTAAACTTTTATGGAAATCTTTTGAAATTAACTATTTGAGCTATTTCAGCCAAAAAGTTATCACCTTTGTTTGATAACCACTGTCAAATGTATAAACAGCAAATGTGAGAAGGGCGAAACGAGTATAAATATGTTTATAACAATTTATTACCCGCCGATTTTCAATATGTGATCCATACGTGTGCAACTCAATTTAATTAGCAAAATATTTGCGCCTCTATGAAGGGTCTCCAAATACGAACGGGGGAAGATCCTTTCTGTTAATAAATACCAATGTAGTGCTACAAAAATTGCAATAAGAAGTCCAGTAGTAGATAAGCCAATTTCTTTTTCGAAACCTGACGCTACATACGAGAAATTTACCTTTCCGGCTGGTGCTGCCAACGGGAATTTTTTCTATTTGAAGACTTCCAGCTTATGGCCCATTTAAAATTCCAAATCAGTTCCTCTTTTGCATAACTATCAAAAGGGAAGTGTCCTTACGCGTAAATTACTTTCGAAGTAATATTTAAAAGAGAAACTGAAGGCTTATATCTGAGGCATATGAACTTACATGTAATGATTCCCTACATTTCCTGCATTGAACGAGGTGGTTCAAAGAACTTAGTTGCTAAATTTTACAATCCATTTAAAAATTGAAATATTTGATATTATATCCATAATGCATTGATAATTATGTACTATTATTGTTTATATAAGATTGTAAATAATTTTCATTAGAAACAAGTAAAGAATTTGTTCGATTAACTATAAATTGAACAAGTCACAAAGTTAATATGGAGATGAAAATAGTTATGCGCTTTAAATATAAAACTGAACTTATTAGTTTCGAACAAAAAAATATAATATACAAGTAAACAATTACAATAAATCGTAGAAAATAGAATGCTAGAACATGCGAGTAATAAGAGAAGATGACTGATTTGATGAAATAGCACAAATAATGAAAGGCATCGCAACAAAAGTAAAGAAAATGAAACCTTGTAAAGTTAACATGTACCGTTAGTTATATAGTTAGTCTTAGATACATTTGATTTTTCAAAAATGAAACAAACAAGTTGGGTAAACAGACCTACGCTCATGTCAGAAGGGTTTTGTATTCAATTTTCAAAATGCAGTCACCAGGTTGAATAGAGTCAAGAAGCATGTCAATGACGATTTGATTGGAGAAACTATGAAATTCGAAGATCGTACTATTATTAACAAAGTTGAACGAATTTAGACTTCTGAGGATTTTGTTATTGTTATACTCATAGATATCTCCCTTGATAATTATTTCAGATGTCCATTCGCGAGGGAGGAAACACATTTTTCATGTATTTCCCCCCTGTGCCCCCAATGAAGCAAAAACTGACAGGTTAAGAACTGTTTTGAAAAGCTCCCATGAAAACTTTCATTGCATACTCATATCGGCTACGTTTGATGAATTTTTTTTCAGGGGCCACTCTCCTGTACTGTTATCATCGATTAATAGCCAATTTTTTCGAATCCTAGAGTTGTTACAAAGCCCTTTTGCTAGAAGCTCCCTCCCGCCTCCTTGACTTGTTTCACTTATGAGTATTAATTGTAGGCACTCATCTTCAGTCATTCATTAAATTGAATCAAGTGTTCAAAGCATGCAACTTAAACGTTGAAGTTGGGAAAAAATAACTCAACATTATTCAATCTTCGCATTTAAAACAGCCACTATTTTGTTTTACGATTACTGATACCACTAGCTGAACTGATTCTCAAAGGTATGCATGACACCTATCATTCCTGAAACTTTCACGCAAATCCGAGCAAGACTGTAGTGTCTGAGTCGGTAAAAAGCGCATGTTGTTCCATAGCCATATGTTGCCATAGTAATACATGCAGCGCATATTGTTCCATAGTAATACAGGAAAATTCAAACCGCTATAACTTCGCTAAATATGGTTCAATCTTTATGAAATTTGCAGGGTTACTGAATTTCATTGAATTTAAGGGTACCGTTAAGATTTTATTCAAGAAAACATAAAATCGATAAATCATACTATTACTAACAAAGTTGAGTGAATTGCGACTTCTCACGTATTTGTTGTTGTTGTACTCATCAAGGCCTACATTCTTGATTTTTTTCAGGTTTTTTGGATGGAAGGTGTCCAATCGCGAGGGGGAGGCACACAAATTTTTCGTGTATTTCCCCTCCCTGTGCGCCCCTCGAAGCAAACTTTGCCAAACTAAGACCTGTTTTGAAAAGTTCTAATCTAGACCTTTCATTTGATACCCATATCGGCTACCTTCAATAAATTTTTTTTTTCGGGGGGTCACTACCCTACATGGGAAGACCCCCCTTAAATACCTTATAAAATTTTTTTGCAATTGAACTTTGAAGAGGTTACCACTTTACACCTACATACAAAATTTTATGCTTTTAGCTTAAGTAGTTTCCGAGAAAAACTGCTGTGACACACGGACGGACGGACGGACGGACAGACAGACAGACGGACAGACAGGACGCGATTTTAGAAGGGTTTTGTAAAATTATTTTACAAAACCCTAAAAAGGGAAAAAGTTACAAAGTAGTCATATGAAAGAAATAAAAACGAATATGAATTGCTAGGCTAACCCAGTCTTTCCTTTTCAGCTGACCCTTCTCTTTCAGCAGGAGAATGTCGGCGAACGGTGAGTATGCCGCTAAGAGGGTAGGGTTCTTGTAATCCACGGGTGGGCGGTTTCACGACGCGGTTGGTACGCAATACCCTAATTTGTTTTGAGATTTTTTATTAGAGTAGGATATTTAGTACTTTGCATTAGAGAAGGAGATTTTTCGGTAGCACGTCGGGAAGAAAAAAACATGAAGTTTCGGGAACGCGGAATTGAATCAAGTTTTTTTTGCTGTTGTTTGACTGAAGTGAAGGTAAATACAGAATAAAATAGATATATGTAATTAATTTTTCTTGATCTCCTCAAGCTTGCTCCTTTTGCAACGGTAATTTGAAAGAAAGGTTCAAGAAAAACTCAATAAAACGAATCCATCCGTGCAAGGTTGAAAGTCCAAACTCTATGTTGGATGCATCAATTGTTTGAGACGATATTTTTGCAGATCATTGAAATCTTTATTAGTTAGACCACAGATATAGCATCGGTAACTGGATTTTTTTTTCTGTGACCATTGCAAGCAACAACTTATGGGTTACTAGAATATTAATTCCATTGAAATTGCATGCTGAAAGTCTTAGCTCCTTTGTTTGATTTTCAATATACTGTTATCCCTGTATCACTAGTTCATTAGTCTCATGTGCAAACTGAAATCTAAAAAGTCTACAGAACCACGTTGAAGACGTCCGTGGATTTCGCCACAAGATAACCTTTCGTTAAGAATTCGGTTCACCAAATATAAGTTGAATGGGAGCAAGAAAAGTTACAAATATACTGGCATCACTAAGAGGTACACCAACAAATTGCTACTTATATTCACTTTGCCCTGATGATCTGTCATATCCCTATTTAGAAACAAGATGGAGTTTGCACAATTTCTCTACTTCTTGCGTTTCATAAACTTCACTTTGAGCATGCAGTAAACAAAAAACAGTGTGGCCGAACAATGCTTGTAATTTTACCTCAGCAGATGTAGTAATTGATACATCTTCACTAGAAGGATAGCACTACTGTTTAGATTTTTGTATTATTTTATAGGGAGGGGATTTCAATTTGTCCTTGGATCTTACGATATTATATTAATACCGACTCAGTCTAGCTTCAACAATTATTTAAAGAGCTTCTTCACCAAATGAACGCTAAGCTTGACTAGTTTCACATTTTTTAAATGGTCTCCGATATCGTTCAGCTCTTGCTAGCGAAGTTGTTATTATTTCTTTAACTAATTGAGAAGCTTCAATCTTTCCTGTTGCACGTAAACTCATTTGACTAGCGTAAACCGATTCTTCATGGGAATGTCTAGCTCGCAAATCTTCTGTTTCCTGCCTATTAGTTTGTTCAGATAACGTGTCGAGGCTTTGTGAAGGACGGCCCGATTTTAGTTTTTCTGTGTCTACACTTCCTGCAAAGCCTGTTTAACAGTAATGCCAGTTCTGATTTTTTGCAAGAAATCACTCCTTTACTCTTTTGGCGTCCAACTATCTCCTTTTAAATTCAGATGTAAAGTATGATCGCTATTTTACAGATCCACAAGAGGTGGTTTTGGGCATTTTGTCTGATTTTCCATGTACTTTTTTTAATTATCGCATTGTTCTTCTAATTTAACACAATTTGATTCTTTCGAAATACGAAATTCTCTTCTTGACAAAAGTATTTTGGTTGAATCAGATCCGTTAAAGTGAATGAAATTGAGAAAGAAATTATGAACATTATACATAGAAAACTTATAACATATAATGATGACCCACCCAAAAGTGTTAATAACTTAAAAAGGAGCACATATGAGCATACTTTTTTTCTGTTTACTGTTAACCCACACTTTCGCCATTAAATTAAAGCAAAATGAAGACGGGGGAGAATCGGGAACAATATTAAGAGTATACATCTGTAAAATTTTCCTGTTAGTTATATATATATACATATATATACATATATATATATATATATATATATATATATATATATATATATATATATATATATATATATATATATGTATATATATATATGCATATATATATATACATATATATATATGTATATATATATATATGTATATATATATATATATATATATATATATATATATATATATATATATATAAAATTCCCTCGTCATTTGATATCACAATATGAAATTTAATTTAATAAAATACATATTGAATAAAAATATCTGTAGGCACTGCATCCATAATAAACCAAGCTTAAAAAATTTCGTATGCACTAAATACACCAACGCAAAGTACCCAATTTTTTCACGCGCCCAAAACCGCTCTGGCAGTAAATAAACTTTGAAGTAATGCTATAATAGCTATAGTAGCCTGATCGTCAATGAGCCCGTGCACACAGGTGTCAGGTACCGATTCCAAGAAAAATAATTGATCTAGAAGATGAATCAATTTTGTGCTTTTTGCCAGGTTTTGCGGTATTTGGCCCATTGTGCATTGGATGAAACTACTGTGTACCTCCACACACCGGAACGCACTCAACACTTCCCCGATTGCGTTTATGGTAGAGTGATCTGCTCTGAAAGCATACTGTCATGGAGAGAGGATCTCACCTGCATAAATTGTGTTATCGAGCCTTTTGGGCATTTTTCTGGCTGTTTTGTTATAGTGTGCAAAACTTAGACATTTATATGGTGCATGATGATTGGTTATATTGATTGAATAGCACTTAATAAATGTGTGATTTACCAAGATAATTTTCTTTAATATTGATATCTTACAGCTTAGCACGTTCACTGTTACCACAGATCCAGGTCAGTCATCGGTTGAAAAATTTTCCCTAATTTTTTTAAAATGACTATATATATATACATATATATATATATATATATATATATATATATATATATATATATATAATATATATATATATATATATATATATATATATATATATATATTTATATATATATATACATATATATATATATATATATATATATATATATATATATATATATATATAATATATATATATATATATATATATATATATATATATAATATATATATATATATATATATATATATATATATATATTTATATATATATATATATATATATATATATATATATATATACATATATACCGGGTGCATACGGTATTTGAGGACAACTTGAGAGTAAAATTAATTATTATAGCTTGTATTTTTAACAAAATTTAATGAAATCTCAGGAATTTTTTATGCAACGTCAAATTAATATATGGCTATAAAGTTATTCAATAAAATCCCCATTAGCAGCAAAAACCTCTTCAATCTGGGTCCGGAAACGATTGCATGCCCGAATCAAATGCTCCTTGTTCATATTGACCATAAGGGCATTAATAGCAGTCTTCAGCGAAGAAGTGGTATTATGAAGACGCTTAATGGTCTCACGCTCAACTACGCCCCATACGTAATAATCCAAAGGATTAAGGTCATCAAATCTTGTGTCGCCATGGCTTTATGTGAAGGAGCAGAGTCTTGTTGAAAAATTTATGGTCTGCCTCCGCTTACAGTGTCTATCCAGGGTTTCACTACCGTCTCCAAAACCTCGATGTATGCAGCAGAGTTCAATCGAAGTTCTTAAATAAAAAGGTGTGGAGGCATAACCTAACCTTCGTTCCTGACAACACCTGAAACCATAACAGTGGCGGGAAATTTTGTGTGCATAGCAATAGGAACCTCCGTAGGATTTGAACATAGCCATCTGTCATTTCTGCAATTGGTCTTTTGATATTGGTCAACTTTTTTTTCGTTGGGAAAAAACCATGACATTTTGGTCGCCTCAGCGTGTTCGATTTTGCTTAAAGGACGCTTGATCGGAGAACTCCCTGTTCCCGTGTATGTTCTGACATGAACTGTCCTCTGCACATCTCCTAAGACTTATACCGAAGGTCTTCGTGGCCAAATCTACGAATAAGGCGCTCAGAAACATGAAGCTCACTCGCAAGGACCCTCATTGATTTTGAAGGGTCCTCGTCTATGATCGCTTGCACTTGCTTTAAAAATTCTGCAGATAAGACAGTGTCAGAACATTGTTTGTGCTTTTTGCGTTTTGCAACCGATTCTGTATCGCCTCCTGATGCTTCCAATTCACGGCGAACTTTATGCACGAATGAACGGGCTCAATTAAGGAAATTAGAGATCTCTAAATCTGTATGGTTCGCACATACGAGTATAGTGACAATGACAGCATGTCTCTTCAAATCTTGAGTGATGTTGGAGTCCGCCATTTCTTATCTGAAAAGGAAAAATAAATAAAAAAAATTCGCGATTTTATAGTCTAATTTATGCATGTCTTCAAATACCGTACGCACCCTATATATATATATATATATATATATATATATATATATATATATATATATATATATATATATATATATATATATATATATATATATATATATATATATATACGTATATATATATATATATATATATATATATATATATATATATATATATATATATATATATATATATATATATATATATATATATATATATATACATATATATTGTTACAGTAGTCAATAATTTTGTTTATTTGATATTCGCAGGCCAATTCTCTTTTTTCTTTAAAAGCCGTCGGGCCTTGCTTAGTTGGGTAATTAGCGGATGGGTGATTAGCGGATGGGTAATTAGTGGATGGGTAATGAGGTCAGGAAGTAAATTAATCAAGTGCTAAATTATACCAGGTAGAGGGATATTATGTTTTTGTTTTTTTGCTTGTTGGGTGTCCGTTTGTTCTGTTTCATATCGTTTCCGTTTTCGTCTAAAAGTGTGGTCTAGTACTGAGAAAATTGCGTCGGAATTGGTAACAAGTTAATCCTTGATAATATTACCGTCTGTCTTTCTATGTTTATAAATTTCAAGCCTTTCTAAGATGTCAAGTCTCGGTCCTTTGCTTTGTTTGTGTAGCAATTTCATAAAGTTTGTCAGAGCGTCAGGCTCATGTGTGTGAACAAAGGACATACAACGGTGATGCTAAAAACAACGGACTACGTACAAAAAACAATAGACTTCATTAACCCCAACGGGTACAAACTGGTAAACAAAGACCCCACCAATAGGTTCCAAGCGGGCTTACGTACTGCCATTATACAATTCCCACTAATTATTCCTCCTAATACTAAGCAACGCTACATAAACCCAAATCCATGCACACCACCCCTTAAAGCACACCCTAAGCACCACAAACCCAATATTCCTATCCGTCGTGTCGTCAACTACCGCCCAGCTCCTGCATACCAATTAGCACGGTACTTGGCAACGATAATGTCTGATGTCATGCACCTTGACGACAAATACGCATTAAAGAACAGCCGCGAGTTAGCAAATTCTACCACTTCTCTAAAATTGACTGAAAATTGTCGACTTTTATCATTAGACATCACTAAACTCTATACTTCTATCCCTGTCGATGAAACACTGGCCATACTAAAAGAAAATTTTTCATTCAACAACAGCTGACGATTCACATATCAAATACTTAATCTCATAAGGACCACAATCAAACAGAACTATTTTAAGTTCAATAGCAACACATACATTGCCAAAGACGGTCTGGGTATGGGACATCCAATGTCATCAATTTCTGACATATTCTTACAATCTTTGGAAGAAGTTTTTTTACCCAAAGTTGTCAAAAGATTCAATGTAATTTTTTACAGACGAAATGTGGATGACTGTTTCATTGTTATTGACTCTCAAGAAAATAAACACGACGAAATACTTACCTATATGAATGAAATTCACCCAAATATAAAGTTCACTATAGAAAAAGAAACAAACGGACAACTCAACTACATGGACCTAACTGTGACACCTGAACAAACACGATTGGACTACAAAATATACAGGAAACCAACCACAACTAATCATACCATACATGAAACATCTAACCATCCCGCACGCTAGCAGCGTACAGATCAATGGTGCAGAGGCTTCACTCCATCCCCATGACTCCTACTAACTACTCCAACAAACTAAACAACATTTACAGAATAGCTAATAATAACGGATACAAACAATGCGACATTGACAAACTTGTCACACAGTACAAACAAGAACAGGAACGCCAACCAACTTAAACGCATAAGAACGACCAACAGCGGGTATTGTTAACATACGTAGGCAAAGAGACATACAAACTATCAAACTTCCTTAGGAAATACCAATTGCAAACTTCATTCGAAACGAACAACAACATTGGAAACAAACTGAAACCAAA
This sequence comes from Odontomyia ornata, assembly GCA_963969285.1. Lineage (NCBI taxonomy): Eukaryota > Metazoa > Arthropoda > Insecta > Diptera > Stratiomyidae > Odontomyia > Odontomyia ornata. The sequence goes on along the minus strand of OZ017739.1, from coordinate 341,257,151 downwards.
TCGGAATGACACATCAATATACAAAAATAGCGGCATATAGAAACTGACATGCAAGGACTGCGACATGGTATATATAGGAAGGACAACACGAAAACTGACGACAAGATACAAAAAGCACTTACAATCTTTCTTATACAAATGGCAGACTCCAATTATGCGACGCACCTACAATACCACGCACATGAGCCTGACGCTATGACAAACTCTATGAAATTGCTACACAAACAAAGCAAAGGACCGAGACTTGACATCCTAGAAAGACTTGAAATTTATAAACATAGAAAGACAGACGGTGATATTATCAACGAACAACTTGTTACCAATTCCGACGCAATTTTCTCAGTCCTAGACCACACTTTTAGACGAAAACGGAAACGATATGAAACAGAACAAATGGACAGCCAACAAGCAAAAAAACAAAAACATAATATCCCTCTACCTGGTATAATTTAGCACTTGATTAATTTACTTCCTGACCTCATTACCCATCCACTAATTACCCATCCGCTAATTACCCATCCTACGACTATATAAAGTCGTTCCCTTCAACACATCCTTTAGACACTGAAGATGACTCAAAGTAGTCGAAACGCGTCTGCTCACACAACTCAGCAAGGCCCGACGGCTTTTAAAGAAAAAAAAAATATATATATATATATATATATATATATATATATATAGATATATATATATATATATATATATATATATATATATATATATAGATATATATATATATATATATATATATATATATATATATATATATGTATATATATATATATATATATATATATGTATATATATATATATATATATATATATATATATATATATATATATATATATATATATATATATATATATATATATATATATATATATATATATATATTGTTACGCAAAAAAATGGGCGCTTTGTCGGAGCAAGCGATTGTGGTTGGGGGCCTTAGGGTGCCGACTAGCCCGTAGAGACGGGGTAGGTAGCGCCACTCGCCAACCCTAGAATTGCCCACAGGAGCCAATTGGCGAGCTTGGGGCTCCCCGGAATGGTTCTTTCACCATGATAATCACTGGTGGCCCTTATTCGGCTCATCGAGCCGCGTATCACCACTTCCACAGAGTTCTCCTAACACCACTAATTTACACTGAGGAGAATTAAACTGAACTGAAAAACTGAAGCGAACTAGCGCGGATGGAGATCCCCGATGGGAAGAATCCTTGCGCACTCCAGGCTAAATCTAAGCCTTTCGCTAATACTGCGTGCTCCACGCGCAAAAGCACTGCTGAAACACTTTACACGACACAAAATTTCATCTAAGAAATCAAATTCTAATTCAAAAGTAATTAATGCAAATTATTATTCAAAAGTAATTAAATGCAAATTATTATTCAAAAGTATTTATAAAGTCTTAATACTTACACCGTTTCTTACTTGCTACGTTGGGGGCCCCGCCGATGATCAAAGCCCTCGCACCTCAATATGCCTGATCCGATTTAATTCGTCGGTTGTCTCGAGCAGTATTTTCCTTCTCCCAATGGGTTGATCTGTGCATGTTGATTCGTCACTTTCTCCTCCTGAGAATGGGTTGATGATTGCTTGTTGGTTCGCAGGACGTTTTTCGTTGGTTAAAAATCCGTGAAAAAAATAGACCGTTTGCATCGTCACTGGCCCAACGGCTCTTTTACTTGAGTTGAAGAACCCAAGTTCAAGGCCACAACATTCATCACGGCTGCTCAATCTTGCAGCGCTTATCTGGGGCGCAAACCCAGTTTTTTTTTTACTTGGTGGCCATCTTCCTTTCGCGCGCTGTACTGTATTATCAATAACAACCTTACCGATTGTTTTGATTGAAATGTCAGTTGTGTTAATGCTTGTGACTCCGTGCGCGTATGTTTACGTTCGTCGCGAGTTAATTTGAAGTGATTGTGTCCGCCGTAGTTGTGTTCGCGAAGGGATGTGTCAGGCGATCAGTCCGAGAATCTTGTAAGTATATCATATTTCGATAAATACTCTTGTCCTGCACTCAATTGACGTAGGGTATTCTACTTCATTTCTGATTTTAGCGATTCTCCAGCATCGCAAGCTTTTAGCATGGGTGTTTGGTCGTAAGGATGAATTTTGATGTAAAGATAGAAACTTGCATCGATGCCAGCTATCAATGCAATCGCTACAACGATTGCCTCGATCATTCGGATGAAGAAAATTGCGAGGAGCGAACATGATCAGTTTCAGAGTGGTTTCTTTGTGCCGACAATATAATTTGCTTATCGCCCAAATTTGTCTGCGATGGAAATGACGATGAAATCGAGGTTTGTATGTTGATCCATCAAAGTTTGGTTATTTGTTTAATTGGAGGGGCGGCAGTGTGGCGCTGAGAAGGAAATCTAGTTCGCCATTCAGCCAAGGATACCCTTTTAATTTTATTTTTTTTACCTTCCGATTTTAATTAGTTTGAACGTTACATCTTAAACTAATAGCGATTTGTTTCCAAACGTGTTTTGCGTTTGCACTCATGTCAACCTGTTATTCATTACCGATCGCATAACTAATATATGTAAAACAATACATCACTTGGAACTTTGTGTGTCTTGTAAATAGTCTTAAAATTGATTGGTACGGGCCGAACGAGCGCGATTATTATTTGCAACTGGGCCACCGCTGCCATTATTGCTACCGTTGCCACTATCAGTCGTGTCACGCCTTTTCCGCGTCGTATTGTTCAGAGTCTTTTGCTCTTTAGTTTCGCGGCTGTTGTGGTTCGAGTTACTATTGTAACGATGACTGGTGTCGCGATCTTTATTTGATTCTGAAATGTGCTGTGTCATTTTCGCTGTGGAATTAGTGACTGCGATATCCTTCTTCTTATCCTTATCGACATTGGTGAGTGGTTGCTGCTGTTGGTGTTGTTGTTTCTCGTTACCAGCGAGGGTTGATGATGAAGATTCAGATGTATTACGGTTTTTCACCGTCACTAAATTCTCCTTATGACGAAATAAATAAATAAATAAATCAGTTGGTCGCGGTGATACTGGAGAGTTAATAGTATTTTGCATTGAGAATTGGCTATTCCCAGACAAAATTGCAGTTGTAGCAGAGCTTATGGACAACTTTTGTTTACCCGCTTGATTTCCCGACATTTTTGTGATTGTGTTTTCCGGTAAATCTTTCCCAAAGCCAACATTTTGGCTAGTTGCTGCAGTCAGATTACAAGATTTGCGAGTACAGATTTAGAAAGTGTTAATAAAATGATACGCTCTTCATTTTCTTTTTCGATGGTTCTCTGAAACCAATCGTGCTTATTTCAGCATACTCGTACATTTCTTTCGGCCTTAATTGCTGCTATGTTGAACTTCAATTGAACCTTATAGTTATTTTTTTTCGCTTTATACTTAAAACCTAACATTATTTAATGCTGATGATTTACATCGGTTATTCTAACCTTACTTTAATCCTTCCCACCAGTACTTCAGCGCGTGGAGGGGTTCCTTGGTAATCTTGGTAATATATATATATATATATATATATATATATATATATATATATATATATATATATATATATATATATATATATATATATATATATATTTGATAGCATAGATGATGTCAAGAAAATTCCATGCATTTGTGGTCATATAAACTGAGCAAATTTCGGGAATGTTTAACCGCCTTCGGATACATTGAAACGTTTTAGAATTTTTTGGAGCTAATTTGGCAGGTAAGTTTGGTGACCATAATGTGTATGGTACTGGGCGTTTCTGAGTGCTATGAATAGCATGAACAAGTTGTTACAAGGATTGAAGTCAAAACCACCAGATGCGCCGGATATCTGGCTAGGGCCGTGGGTCAATCAAAGGCCCAGTGATTCCCACCTGCCCCAGCTCTTGGGCGGGCAGGGATGTTTTCAGTTTTATCTGCACAAGGTTGTTAAGTCACAGTCTTCCAGCTGCGAATTTTCTGTAGGAAAGGTGGATGATGACTGCTACAAATTATTTATGTCCATAACATCGGGGAAGCAGAATGGTGATCTTTTGAAGGTAATTGAAGATATATCCCCGGAAATTATGCTTGGAGAGATGCTTGCATCGGTTGGTAAGTAGAATCGTGAGGTAGATTATGTTCGGGCAGCTCCACAAGCTAAAAAACTATTCCTTAAGCGTCCGGAGTAATCGGAGGTGGAAGAGTTTCTTTTCCAGCAATCCCTTTCCCACCCTTTCTAGCAGTTGGATAAGAGATTCCTTCAATCTGGAGGTACTTTTTGGCGAAGGAAAATGACGTCTAGCGTAAAATAATTTGCTAAACGAGAGCAGGCTAGATTTTCTAGTTGACAGAGGAGGTGTTTTGTGGGTGATCGAGAAACCTTGTGTATCTGAGAGGCCCACACATCAATAGCCTTCATCTTCTTTCCTCAAAAAATACCGTTTGACAATCACACACATGCACAATATTATTAACGTTGACTGTATGTGACTATATTGCTTGCAGCCTGATTGTTCTCTTTCTTTTCTTATCGATGGTTTTATTATTAACGAAAAAAATTCTGATTCACCTGTTCTTGGGTGGAGTTTATAGAGTTTAGGTTTTGGAAATATTTATTTTCTTAGTGACAAACGATATGTATGATTATACAGGTATTTAACTTCTCTTGTGATTGTCTCCGTTTTCCTCTACCCTTATTGTGTTCATTAAGTAAGTGGCCCGGCAAGGGTACAGTGCCACCAGATAAGGGCCTTTACCAGACAGTCGTCAGTCTATCCTTTATAATGCGAATTGATTGCCTGCAACTGCGATGAATTCCATGGCAACTACAAAGTCCCTCCCTTTTAAAACGATATCTGAATTAACCGATCGAAATTCGAAAGAACTCACCAAATCTAGGATGATCGGTGGCTAATGTTTGCGACAATGATCAAAAACTATTTGAAGATGGTTTTCATGTTCATCGTTTTGAGGAGCGATGCCTGTTTCCGACATTGGAAACTTTAAATTGAACATAATTATCTGTGCATCTTTGGAACGTCCTCCGTGGAATTATCGTCGAGTCTGGTGAATATTTCTAAGGAACTTCGTAAATTTTCCTGTTACCTTTTGAAATTCGCGACTTCTGTCCATTTTTTGGGCACAAAAGCAGTTTTTCGCCAATATTTAACTAGCTACAATCATTGTGTTTAGATTATTTAAACAGAATAATATAGATTTGATTAATCTTTTGAACTAAGAAGGCGATTTTTCGATAATCTCAAATCAACTACGATTATTTATTTACTCATAGCCATTTTTAATTTGCTTGGAAACCAAATCAGTATTCTATTGGAAATTGATGGTTCTGTGCGGACAACAGTTATGTTTTATAAAAAGACTTAGAAGTGATATTGCATTTTATAATTCAAAATGGCCAAGCTTTTGTACATTACTATCTACAATGTTTCATTATTATAGTACAATTTTATCAAAAGACAAACTCCCAATTCCTCATGCAGTTGGTAAACATTAGCTAAACAATTCAATGAAAAAAATAGGTAACGCCAAGTATAAAACCTGACACGGCAAGGTGGCTCGTTAACATTCATTTTGTTTAAATATCATGAGACGTGGCATATTCTTTACACCCACAGATTTGTTCGTGCTGATACGAAATCTCTTTTTCATTCGCCAATTAATTCGTCGACAGAACTTAATTATAAACATTCGCCTCGCTTTACATAAGTTAACTAAATAAGCAATAAATTAACTCCTTAACTTACCTGTGTGCTCTTTGTGTCTTAAGTTGTTGTTACCTGGCCTGCCTTACCACTTTTGCTGTTCGCTACCTCTTACTGGTTGCTGGCTTGCTTGCTTTCTTACTTGCACGATACCTTGTTGCCTCTGCAAGTTTTTCTCCCGCACTCTGGCTTCTGTGGATTCTTCTTCGTGTTGCCATTTTGCTCCAATTAAAGTGCAACTTCTTGTTTGCGATCTTGCGCGAAACCGCGCCTGGGCTTCCAGTTTTAATATTTTTAAGATGAAAATCAGACAGTGGTTGCAAATCTTAGCTATTCAGTTTTCAGATGAATTCGAGAGCAAAATTCATTTTATCTTCTTATCATCTGAAGAAATACAAGTACTACCGAATTTTCACTAAAAACTTAACATCTTCAAATGACCCAATAAAAGTACTTCTATTGAAAAACTTTGGATGGAGCCTGTTACATAAGATAAAAGATTGAAAATTAATGCATATCAAAAACTTTGGAGAATTTTAAATTTTATCAGACTTGAACTATGATTGTTATTTTGTCAGTATTGTGTTATTATGTCAGCATTTCATACATTACATATGTTATTTTATTACTGCTGGTTAATATTAACATTCGTCCTTTGAAAAATGTTTCTCGACCTCTGATCCAAGCCACGACAATAACATTGAATACTCCTGCACGGAACCTCAAAGAGTAGACCTTTACACGGGACAGGAAGCAATTCCATAGGAGCTTGAAACGAACGAAATTCGTGTCACCGAATTGAATTAATTTCTCATTTACGTCAGAAGAAGCGGCAATTAATTGCTGATTAAGTGGCGTTCGGCTTTGGATTTCTTCGGGGCTGGTCTGCCATGATTCTTTACGGTGCACAACTTTTCAACCAGAATGAGGCACACCGACAGCCAGACCCGTCATTATACAGACATGTTGCTGTCCAATTAATGATCGAAATCAATCTTAAAGATTCAACTCAAAGGCAAGCGTCTTGTATTAATATCGAACAAATAAACAATATGGACAGGGAAAGGACGACGGAATGTGATGCAAGCAGTAACGTATGACATATGAGTAGTAACTGGCAAGTTGCTATTTGTAAGAAAGTATCGACCGCGCCGTCGGCTAATTAAAAGATTTCTGCAAGAAGAGAAAGCTCCCAGAGCGCAGTCACAGCAATAAATCAATTTAACCTGGGAATTATTGGCCACGATTAATTATTTATGAGTAATTGGCTTTCCTGGTTGTCATATCCAGTTCAACTCTGGTCGTGATTTGTATGACTGATATGTCGCGTCGTACATTGTTCCATGATTGGAAAATGCTAACCGAAGAGAAATTAGTACGTCGTGTAAATAAATAATTCCAAATCAGTCTATAATTGGTTTGGGTGAATAAAAACTGGAAAATCAGCGGATTTTACTTTTGATTGTAGCAAGACCCTTATCGGGCGTTTTAAGTAGCTCTTAACCATTACGAGTATGTGCAGCGTAATTGCAAATTTTATAAGTACTTTCCAAACTTGAGCTGTACTAGTACTATTTTTATGTAACCCCCAAAAAATTGCGAAACTTTTTGAAGAGCATCATTTTAGTCTATGTGATGCAGTGGTTAGACTGCTCACTGTTTGCTTTTTTCAGTCGATCGACTGTCAGACTTAGAGAGCACCCTGCTGCGTTAGGTATTAATTCTTGATCAGGTGATAATAGCGCGAGCTAGAGTACCGTTATGCTTATGAGTTTAGTCTACTATTATGAAAATAGTTTTTTTCATCACCAGTGAAAACATTTGGCTTGAAACTTGTACGAGAAAAACCTTAAACTAAAGCCTATTGAAGAAATAGTGAGGAATATTTACAGAAATACTGTATTGAATATTAGTACAAAGGGTAAATGTAACCCTAACTCAAGTGTGGTGGAAAACCTTTCTTTCAACTTTTAATTAATTTGAAACTATTATGTGTCGGACACTATCAAATATTCCAGTAGAATAATACTCGTAACGAACTCTTGCCTATTCTTCATCTGTTTTATTCAGAGTCCCGATCACAACTGAAACTAAATAATTAAAATAGAACAGATGATGGTGAGAGAATTTTAAGCTATGACAGAGATCGATGAGAATCGACTCATAAGATAATGAGTCAAATATGGCGAACTTAAGATTTGATGCTAAATTTAATAAGTATTCAGCGGTTTTATTCAAGTAAACGAATACAGATTTTGTAGTATATTTATTTATCGTTCTAACTACAAATAACAATTCCTTTATCAAGACAAATAATTTGCAATATTTAAATATCTTGGCGAATGGGCAAAACTGCGATATTTTCCGCACTGTTAAGTAATATGGTCAAGATTGTCAAAACTTTATATATTTATTGTAATATATTATCAAGAAAGAAAAAAAGTATATAAGGGAATACATATAAGAGTACATCTCGTAAGTTGGCAGCTAAAAATTTAAGGAGAACTTCGGGAACGCAAAGATATCTTCATCAGCCAATGCCATGCCTACGCATTCTTCGTGAAAGTATGTATATCTGGCAGCTTTGACACAATCACATGTCAGTGATCCTATCTTCGTAACAAATGAAATAAAACATGATTTAGAGCTTGCACTTTCAGTTGTTATAATCCCAATGACTTGTAACGCTTCCTTTTTGGTAGCTATTGTCATTTCTGGGTTGGTAAAATGATGATCCTTTGATGTCCTAGATTGTTGTGCTCTATTTTTTTCTTTGGGTAATTTTAACATATTGTTACGGATAAAACCGAAGGGCACCAGTATTACCTCACCCCGAACACTATCGTAACATTCGCGTGACTCTGTATAGTCAGAAAGGTAAGCCGCACTCGACTAGGGTTTGTTTGCCATTCCAAATTGTAATCATAAAAGTAGTTTAAATACGATTATTTGTAGTTTTAAGCAAACATAATTGTCATCGAGCGAAGGTCAGAATCAACGCATGTTTGAAATCGGAATGTTCCCCAGAAATATTTCGGTAAAATCAAAACCTAACAATGATATTAGTCGCCCAGCGCATGACTCATTCCGACATACAGGACACGGAAACCGTTTGGTCCTTCATGGGATAGTCCCACATTTATTGACCCTGTTTGTTTGGATGCGCTTTCGATAGACGAAGAAATTACGGGAGTTTTTCACAATTCCGGTAGATTCATTTGAAATTCACAGTTGAACCAAAGAGTTGACAGGAACTATGCAAACATGGACTTGCACATAATTATCGTTATCGATTGTGTATTTTAAGCATCGCTGATTTCACTACATCTTACCCATAAGTTTTTCCGTGGCAAAACGTTTGAAGAAATGGCAACTGAAAAGCGTCTTCTGGCAGAAAAACTTTATGGAACTAAGTCGAAACGTGCCGGATCAAGTTCGAAACGATTATATGCTCGCCACGGAACGAAAACTAGTAAGCGAAAAAAAATAGTAACCCCAGTAACCCATTAGAATTTGAGGAAAGAATGAGGATTATAAACAATCAATATTTAGATGTAATTGCACAGAGAGAATTACTAATTAATGATTTACGAGTAAATGTATCGCACTACGAGACCATTTCGCATTCGGTGATTAATATTGAGTTGAAAAATTGGCAACGAGCTCAAGAATTAGGCGGAAATGGGCAGCCTTATCACGATAACTTAGATGAAATTCAAAGCTGGATTGAAGGGCTTTTAGACATAATAGCTGCGATACGCGCTGTTATAAACAAAATCCTCGGCTACTGGGAACAATATACATTTGACATTGGAGATCGACCACATTTAACAACACTTGCAGCACAAGTAATGCACCTACAAGAGAATCTAATTATTTCCTCATTTATCGTAGAAAAGCAACCGCCACAAGTCACGAAAACAAATACACGATTTGCTGCTACAGTCCGCTGGTTTATTGCACAACAATTTGGGATAAGTGCAACTAATCCACAAGTCGAGTGCGTGATTTTATCTGAGGCACAAGCACAACGTCATTTCGCACAGCGCCCAATGAGTGATTGTCCCCCACACTATTCTGGAGAGATTATTAACAATAGTAGCACAATGGAATTTCAACAATTGAAAAAAATTTAACGTGCTGAGAAGAAAGGAACAGTAAGTGTTATGGATGAGAAATTTGCTTTACTATTTTACACAACAACGTCATTTGGAAATGAATATCGAATTCGAGCATGGACATTATCGTTGCCAGTTGTTGTAATTGTGCATGGGAACCAAGAACCACAATCCTGGGCAACAATTACGTGGGACAATGCATTTGCTGAAATTACCCGAGAACCTTTTGCGGTACCAGAACATGTACCATGGTTAATGCTATCAAGGGCGCTTAATACGAAATTTTATTCACAAACAAAACGAGCACTCACTCTAGACAACATGAGGTTTTTGTGTGAAAAAATATTTAGAAACGAATATAAAATAGACGATTCTAAGAATGATGTGAAATGGAGTCAATTTTGTAAAGAACCTTTACCTGGTCGCACATTCACCTTCTGGGGTTGGTTCTTCGCAATTATGAAACTTATTAAAGATCATCTTCTGCGGACCATGGCAAGCCGGTCGAATAGTAGGCTTTATTAATAAAGAACAACAATGACAGTAAACAAACATCACTGACAGGCCAAACTGTCAGTGAATTATGTTCAGCTGATTCAGCCGCACTTGGAGTGCTCGCCACCAGAGGGGAGCGGAGACCAAGTGGCGGCAGAAAGGAATTACCCCGCTGAAGAGGTGGTTGACCGAAGAGCGGAACCATAGCCGTAAGGATGAGGCTATAAAAGCGCGCGTAGAATGACGTGCCTCCTCTTTTTCCTTTCCTATCGTGTGCGGCGAAGCAGCTGAGAAAGAACAACAAGTGAGGAGGTAATTTGAAGCGCAGCGGAAATCTTCAGTGTACGACAGCAGAATCAGCAATTGCGGAAGAAAAGGGAGATTGAGATCAAAGCGAAGGAAGATTAAGATCAGATCGACGAGCAAAGCCCAGACATTGGAGGAAAGACTACAAAGTGCAACAACGGATACAATCGTCGAAGGGGCCCCTTTGTAGGTACATAATAGAAGTAAGTTTGTTGAATACAGTGTATCAAATGTTAAAATTACATTGAATTAACGATTTGGAGTATATGTTTGGAAAATTTTAAATAATCGTATTTTCTTTGAAATGATTTAACGCTTTGAGGAAGAAATTTATGTCTTTAGGACAAGAACAGTGGAAATCTTTGTTTTCAGATTACGGATTGTAACGAGTGCGGCTTGGAAGGACAAGTCGAAGCAAAAGTGTCATAAAATTAAGTGAAACTAGTGAAATCGAAAGTCAGAGTGTTTGGGGGTGGTGTAGTGGTCCACGCGAAGATTAGTGCTAGGAAGAAGTAGGGGAGTACGGTGGTGTAGGTGTAGAGTTGGAGTGAAGGTCATAGTGTGTTTATTAGCTAGGGTTTCGGCCGAATAGCGTCGTGATTAATCCGGTTAGCCGCATTCTCGCTCGGTGGCTATCTGGGGCTTTGAGAGACAAGCGAGTGGCGCCCCACGCCCGTCTCCGGACGAGCTAACCGGGTCCATAGGCCCCACCGGAGCACTCCAATTTCCCTGAGGGCCATAGTGGCTCTCGTGAAGTAAAGAGTGGGTGTAACAATATCACTGCAGGAAGTATTCAAAATATCAAAGTTTTGTGATAGCCGCAATCCCACGGATCGATATTTTACAGAGATCTGTCACCCTTTTATATAAATATCTTAACGAGCTGATAAAATTGGTTGACAGGTCTCTGCGACTGAATGCCACTGACGTCGATGGGTGGTAAAAGAATTAAAAACTGGCAGATTTCTGCGACTGAATGACACTGATGTCAACGGGTGGGGAAAAAATTTAAAAAAAAAATCAACTGACAGCTCTCGGCTATTTTCGCCATTAAAAATTTTACAGTTCTTATTTAAATACGTGACAAAGCAGCCGCCACATTGTATAGTAGTTATTTCAAACAAAATTTAGTGCAGAACGAGTGCAAAGCATTATGCAAACGCCGTTCAATGAATATAAATATTTACCCATCTCCATTATGGGAATATTTTTGCATGAATGTGATTGAGCTGGATTATTTTCAATAGAACAACGACGCAGTCAACTACGGCAGCAAACGAACCGCTCCGCGCCGTCAAACAGTGCAAGTACTGCTGCCTATTACGAGCTGCTTACAAAATGTTTCTTTCTTCGACGCAAAACATACGACTTTTCCTTGCTTTTCGTTGCCTTCTGGAACCAGACGAAAGTCTATAGAATCGAATAAATCACTGGGCGTAACAGGCCAATTGAAAAGTCCCCGATGGATACACAGATGGCGGTGCTAGTATTAAATCCATATGATTTTTAGTTAGTACCAACCTTCAAAAGATACGTGTTAAAGTTTGACAGCAGTCCGATCATTAGTTTGTGAGATATTGCGTTGTGAGTGTAGCTACTTTTGTAATTTAAAAAAAGATGAAAAAAAAAAGAATTTCGTGTGCTGATAAAATATTGGTTGTTGAAGGGAAAAAAATACAGTTGAAGCAAAACTTGGCTTGATGAAGAGTTTCCGGGGTCTGCACCAGGAAAATCAATCATCATTGATTGGTATGCCAAGTTTAAATGTGGTAAAATGAGCACCAAAGACGGCGAACACAGTGGCCGCCCAAAAGAGGCTGTCACCGACGAAAACATAAAAAAATCCATAAAATAATTTTGAATGACCATAAAGTGAAGATGATCGAGATAGTAGACATTGTGAAGATATCATCTGAATGTATACATCATATCATTCACGAATATTTGTACATGAGAAAGCTGTGTGCAAAACGGGTGCCGCGCGAGCTCACAATCGATCAAAAGCAACAACGTGTTAATGATTCTGAGCAGTGTTCAAGCGCAATAAACCTAAATTTTTGAGTCGATATTTGACAATGGATGAAACATGGCTCCATCATTTCATTCCGGAGTCCAATCGACAGTCAGCTGAGTGGACTGCATACGATGAACCGAGTCCAAAGCGAGGGAAAACACAACAGTCAGCTGGCAAGGCTATGGCATCAGTATTCTGGGATGCACAAGGTATAATATTCATTGATTACCTCCAAAAGGGCCAGACCATCAACAGCGATTATTATATACCATTATTGGATCGTTTAAAGGATGAGATCGTTAAAACACGGCCTCATTTGACTGGGGACTTTTCAATTGGCCTGTTAAAGACAAAGTGGCTGAGATCGGCGATTTAACTGATGCAAGGCCTCCGGCAGTCACCGGCGCCATTCGTCGCACACATCAAGCATTTCAAACAAAGAAGAATATAAAAAATCTCAACGCCATTTCTGGAAACAATTACGGTCTTGAACAACATTTTCGGTAACATGTAAGCTAGCCCTCTGGAAATTGGAATTTAGGATAGTTATTAACAAAGGGTAAAATTTGATCCTTTTTGCGTTAATTCATAGGAAATCGACAGGAAGTTTGTTTATTAGAGATAGTTCTTTGCAGAAAAATTTTTCTTAAGTTATCTTTATAAAGGCGCGTGTTTTTTGATTTGCTTATGCAATTTCCAAAATCAGATAAATTACATATATTTATACAAGTACATATATACAAGCATTAAGAGTAAAACATAGAAAATAATGAAAAACGAGACGAATTTAGCAATACGGAGGTAAAAGCAATTATGATCATGAATTGTTTTAATAACACTGGTCAACACTAGTCATGCCACATGAACTCTGATGGCTAATATTTTTTGCGACCTACACTCATTAATAAACAACAATAGTTTTATTTCGATTGGCCTTAGATTTCTTGTGATGTGTTGATTCGTATAACCAGTACTACGGTGATAAACACTAACAAATGGTCGCGAATATACAACTTAACACCACTAGCTCCAACTTTCCCACATTCATCTCGTCACCTGATGCCCCAACAGTTCCTTAGAGGAACAAGATATTAGAGGGGCTGTAACCGTATAAATTCCTGTCCGTGAGCGTCCCAACAATTTTATTTGACCAGTTTTTCTCCTCATTAGCTGTTACCACCTACGGCTCTTTTCGTGGGTATTGTAGATTGGTATATACTAAACCAGCCTGGTCATTTATGACTTTTTGTAGATTTATGAGTGCGGACAGCACTCATAGCGTTCAAAATTCTAATAACTCATTACCTAGAAATCTAATGCAAATCTTTAGCGCAAGAAATTTTCTAATTTTCGCCAGAAAACTTAAAAATTCGTTAAAAAATGTATTGTATTTCACTTTCGAATTCGCATTGATAAAGTTTTTATTAAATAAATCGTAAGGGATTAATATTCATTACATCAGCTTCATACACATTTTTTACAAGTTACAAATTCATATTCTCGGATGAAAATCAATTTTTTAATTCATAAATATCAAATTCAAATTAATATTTACATTTTTGCACATTTTCGGGCACACTCGGGCTAGAAACTGTCACTCAGCTTACATTGCCGTTAGGAAGGTATTTGGTGTTAAGGTATGGTCACTCTTTTGATCAGTTTTATCAACTTTCAACTTTATAGTTTTACGACAAAACTGATAAAAGTACATTAACTGCAAACGAAAATTGCCGCATATTATAGATAGCGTTAACTCTGATTCATTCAATTCATATTTAACCAGTTAGGACGCAACTCATTAACCAACCTTTGATGGTATGAGATCACTCACTTAGCGTGAACAAGTCATTACTTAAAAATTCGTTTTCCCTGTCCGTAGCAACTGAGCTAATTCATGTCTCTTAAATTGAACCCAAAATTGCACTTCTGTCAAATCGACTGATAGACGTGAGTAAAAATTTTATGCGTCGGGATTTCCGTCGAATTTGATCAAATAATTTCAAATCGAAAGTGTTGATTTGATTTTAATATCGTGTAATACGTGAGGTGAGGTTTAAAGAACATAGTGAAGTGATTAAGTGATAGTGACACTAGTTACAAACATGAAAAACTAATAATGAAGTGCATAGTGTTTACGTGCGGAAATGATACGAAATGCCGGTTGCCAGGAACATCTTTTCACAGGTAAGTTAGCAATTACTTATTTATTTTTTGAGTGCGCGTGTATTTTTTGAACATTTTATTTAGTTAGTGTTAATTACGTGTGTTTTCTTGATAATCAGTCAGTATTTCATCCGTTTGTTTACGTGGGCGTGGCTTAATACTTCGTGCTGATCTCTTTGTGCTCAGCTTACATTCCAGTTTAGTTTGTTCCCCAAGAGTCAGTGAAATAGTCAAACGGAAATATTTATGCGGGTAATTGAAATTTTAAAATTTTGTTATCTGGTAGTGTATGAAATATTTTGCTTGCTAGCTTTCGAAGTTCTGGACGCCGCAAGTAATTTTTAATTTTAATTTTTCTGTACGTTATTAAGTTTCGGATGCAGCCAATAATTTTTCGCTGCCAAGCCTTTAAATTAAATCGTAAAAACGCCAAATTCACACGTTTAGAGAGAGAAAAAGCGATTTAAAGTTGTGGTGTTTTTTTCCTATTTCAACCTTCATAAAAAATAGTGTATTTGTAAATAATGTTACAAATTTATACTTGTCGTAAAGAATAGACTGGCAGTTACAAAATGAGACCGAAATTTTGACAATCGCATAGAAATTGTGGGCACAGTGAACGATCAAAGCTAGAGATCTGCCAAGCCTGTAAATTAAATCTTAAAAACGCCGACATCGCACGTTTTAGGGGAAGAAAAAGCGATTTAAAGTTTTGGTGTTTTTTCCCCTATTTCAACCTTCATAAAAAATAGAGTATTTATGAATAATATTACAAATTTGTATTTGTCGTAAAGAATAGACTGGCAGCGACAAAATGAGACCAAAATTTTGACAATCGCAAAGAAATTGTGGGTACAGTGAACGATCAAAGCTAGAAATCTGCCAAGCCTTTAAATTAAATCGTAAGATCAGCGAAATCGCATTGAAGGGGCGAAGAAGCGTTTTAAAATTTTGGTGTTTTTTTCCTATTTCAACCTTCATAAAAAAAAGTGTATTTGTGAATAATATTACAAATTTGTACTTGTCGTTAAAAATAGACTGGCAGCCACAAAATGAGACTAAAACTTCGACAATCGGATATAAATTGTGGGCACAGTGAACGATCGATGCTAGAGATTTGCCAAGCCTGCATATTAAATCGTAAAAATGTCGAATCCGCACACTCGGGCTAGAAACTGTCACTCAGCTTACATTGCCGTTAGGAAGGTATTTGGTGTTAAGGTATGGTCACGCTTTTGATCAGTTTTATCAACTTTCAACTTTATAGTTTTACGACAAAACTGATAAAAGTACATTAACTGCAAACGAAAATTGCCGCATATTATAGATAGCGTTAACTCTGATTCATTCAATTCATATTTAACCAGTTAGGACGCAACTCATTAACCAACCTTTGATGGTATGAGATCACTCACTTAGCGTGAACAAGTCATTACTTAAAAATTCGTTTTCCCTGTCCGTAGCAACTGAGCTAATTCATGTCTCTTAAATTGAACCCAAAATTGCACTTCTGTCAAATCGACTGATAGACGTGAGTAAAAATTTTATGCGTCGGGATTTCCGTCGAATTTGATCAAATAATTTCAAATCGAAAGTGTTGATTTGATTTTAATATCGTGTAATACGTGAGGTGAGGTTTAAAGAACATAGTGAAGTGATTAAGTGATAGTGACACTAGTTACAAACATGAAAAACTAATAATGAAGTGCATAGTGTTTACGTGCGGAAATGATACGAAATGCCGGTTGCCAGGAACATCTTTTCACAGGTAAGTTAGCAATTACTTATTTATTTTTTGAGTGCGCGTGTATTTTTTGAACATTTTATTTAGTTAGTGTTAATTACGTGTGTTTTCTTGATAATCAGTCAGTATTTCATCCGTTTGTTTACGTGGGCGTGGCTTAATACTTCGTGCTGATCTCTTTGTGCTCAGCTTACATTCCAGTTTAGTTTGTTCCCCAAGAGTCAGTGAAATAGTCAAACGGAAATATTTATGCGGGTAATTGAAATTTTAAAATTTTGTTATCTGGTAGTGTATGAAATATTTTGCTTGCTAGCTTTCGAAGTTCTGGACGCCGCAAGTAATTTTTAATTTTAATTTTTCTGTACGTTATTAAGTTTCGGATGCAGCCAATAATTTTTCGCTGCCAAGCCTTTAAATTAAATCGTAAAAACGCCAAATTCACACGTTTAGAGAGAGAAAAAGCGATTTAAAGTTGTGGTGTTTTTTTCCTATTTCAACCTTCATAAAAAATAGTGTATTTGTAAATAATGTTACAAATTTATACTTGTCGTAAAGAATAGACTGGCAGTTACAAAATGAGACCGAAATTTTGACAATCGCATAGAAATTGTGGGCACAGTGAACGATCAAAGCTAGAGATCTGCCAAGCCTGTAAATTAAATCTTAAAAACGCCGACATCGCACGTTTTAGGGGAAGAAAAAGCGATTTAAAGTTTTGGTGTTTTTTCCCCTATTTCAACCTTCATAAAAAATAGAGTATTTATGAATAATATTACAAATTTGTATTTGTCGTAAAGAATAGACTGGCAGCGACAAAATGAGACCAAAATTTTGACAATCGCAAAGAAATTGTGGGTACAGTGAACGATCAAAGCTAGAAATCTGCCAAGCCTTTAAATTAAATCGTAAGATCAGCGAAATCGCATTGAAGGGGCGAAGAAGCGTTTTAAAATTTTGGTGTTTTTTTCCTATTTCAACCTTCATAAAAAAAAGTGTATTTGTGAATAATATTACAAATTTGTACTTGTCGTTAAAAATAGACTGGCAGCCACAAAATGAGACTAAAACTTCGACAATCGGATATAAATTGTGGGCACAGTGAACGATCGATGCTAGAGATTTGCCAAGCCTGCATATTAAATCGTAAAAATGTCGAATCCGCACGTTTAAGGGGAGAAAAAGCGATCTAAAGTCTTGGTGTTATTTTTTCCTATTTCAAACTTCATAAAAATAGTGTTTTTGTAAATAATATTACAAATTTATATTTGTCCTAAAGAATAGACTTGCAGCTACAAAATGAGACCAAAATTTTGACAATCGGATAGAAATTGTGGGCACAGTGAACGATCAAAGCTAGACATCTGCCAAGCCTGTATATTAAATCGTAAAAATGTCGAATTCGCACGTTTAAGGGAAGAAAAAGGGATGTAAAGTCTTGGTGTTTTTTTTCCCCTATTTCAACCTACGAATTTGTATGTGCCATTAAGGATAGACTGGCAGCTACAAAATGAGACCAAAATTTTGACAATCGGATAAAAATTGTGCGCACAGTGAACGATCAAAGCTGGAGATCTGCCAAGCCTTTAAATTAAATCGTAAAAACGGCGAATTCGCACGTTTAAGGGGAGAAAAAGCGATTTAAAGTTTTAATTTTTTTTTCTATTTCAACCTTCATAAAAAAAAAGAGAATTTGTGAATAATATTACAAATTTGTACTTGTTGCAAAGAATAGACTGGCAGCGACAAAATGAGACCAAAATTTTGACAATCACATAGAAATTGTAGGCACAGTGAACCAGCAAGGCTAGAAATCTGCTTAGCCTTTAAATTAGATCGTAAAAATGCCGAATTCGCACGTTTAAGGGGAGAAAACCCGATTTAAAGTTTTGGTGTTATTTTTTCCTACTTCAACCTTCATAAAAAATAGTGTATTTGTAAACAATATTACAAATTTATACTTGTCGTAAAGAATAGACTGGCAGCTACAAAATGAAACCAAAATTTTGACAATCGCATGGAAGTTTTGGGCACAGTAAACCAGCAAAGCTAGAGATCTGCCAAGCCTTTAAATTATATCGTAAAAGCGCCAAATTCACACGTTTAAGGGGAGGAAAAGCGATTTAAAGTTTTGATGTTTTTTTTCCTGCTTCAACCTTCATAAAAAATAGTGTGTTTCTAAATAATGTTACAAATTTGTACTTGCCGTTAAGAATAGACAAGCAGCTACGAAATGAGACCAAAATTTTGACAATCCGGTAGAAATTGTGAGCACAGTGAAGGAGCAAGGCTAGAGATCTGCCAAGCCTTTGAATTAAATCGTAAAAGCGCAGAATTCGCACGTTTAAGTGCAGGAAGAGCGATTTAGAGTTTTGGTGTTTTTTTTCCTATTTCAACCTTCATAAAAAATAGTGTTTTTGTAGATAATATTACAAATTTGTACTTGTCGTTAAAAATAGACTGGCAGCTAGAAAACCAGACCAAATTTTTGACAATCGGATAGAAATTGTGGGCACAGTGTACGAGCAAGGCTAGAGATCTGCTTCGCCTGTAAATTAAATCGTAGTAACGCCGACTTCGCACGTTTTAGGGGGAGAAAAAGCGATTTTTGGCTTTGTTGTTTTTTATCCTATTTCAGTCTCCATAAAAAATAGTGTATTTTTAAATAATATTAAAATTTTGTATTTGTCGTAAAGTATAGACCGGCAGCTATAAAATGAAACCAAAAGTTTGACAATTGGATAGAAAATGTGGGCACAGTGAACGATCAAATCTAGAGATCTGCCAAGCCTTCAAATTAAATCGAAGAAACGCCGAATTTGCACGTTTAAGGGGAGAAAAAGCGATTTAAATTTTTGGTGCTTATTTTTCCTATTTCAACCTTCATAAAAAATATTGTACTTGTAAATAATATTACAAATTTGTATTTGTCGTAAAGAATAGACTGGCAGCTAGAAAATAAACCAAAAGGTGGACAATCGGATAGAAATTGTGGGCACAGTGAACGATCAAAGCTAGAGATCTGCCAAACCTTTAAATTAAATTGTAAAAATGACGAAGTCACACGTTTAAGGGGAGAAAAAGCGATTTAAAGTTTTGTTGTTTCTTTCCTATTTCAACCTGCATAAAAAAGTGTACTTGTAAATAATATTACAGATTTGCATTAACCGTAAAGAATAGACTGGAAGCTACAAAATGAGACCAACATTTTGACAATCGGATAGAAATTGTGGGACCAGTGAACGATCAAAGCTAGAGATCTGCCAAGCCTTTAAATTAAATCGTAAAAACGCCGAATTCGCACGTCTAAAGGAGGAAAGGCGATTTAAAGTTTTGGTGTTTTTTTTTCCTATTTCCATCTTCATAAAAAATAGTGTTTTTGCAGACAATATTACAAATTTGTACTTGTCGTAAAGAATAGGCTGGAGGCTACAAAATAAGACCAAACTTTTGACAATCGGATGGAAATTGTGGGCACACTGAACGAGCAAGGCTAGAGATCTGCTTAGCCTCTAAATTAAGTCGTAAAGATGCCGAATTCGCACGTTTAAGGGGAGAAAAAGAGATTTACAGTTTTGGTGTTTTTTTTCTTATTTCAACCTTCATAGAAAATAGTGTTTTTGTAGATAATATTACAAATTTGGACTTGTTGTTAAGAACAGACTGGCAGCTACAAAATGAGACCAACATTTTGACAATCGGATAGAAATTGTGGGCACAGTGAACGAGCAAGGCTAGAGATCTGCCAAGCCTGTAAATTAGATCGTAAAAACGCCGACTTCGCACGTTTGAGGGGAAAAAAAGCGATTTAAAGTTTTGGTTTTTTTGTTCTCTATTTCAACCTTCATAAAAAAGTGTCTTCGTAAATAATATTACAAATTTATCCTTGTAGTTAAGAACAGACTGGCAGCTACAAAATGAGACCAACATTTTGACAATCGGATAGCTTCGCCTTTAAATTAAATCGTAAAAGGGCCGAATTCGCACGTTTAATGGAAGAAAAACCGATTTAAAATTTTGGTGTTTTTTATCCTATTTCAGTCTTCATAAAAAATAGTTTTTTTTTTAAATAATATTAAAATTTTGTACTTGTCGTTAAGAATAGACTGGCAGCTACAAAATGTGACCAAAAGTTAGACAATCGGATAGAAATTGTGGGCACAATGAACGATCAAAGCTAAAGATCTGCCAAGCCTGTAAATTGAATCGTAAAAATGCCGAATTCACACATTTAAGGGGAGAAAAAGCGATTTAAAGTTTTATGGTTTTTTGCCTATTTCAACCTACAAATTTGAGCTTGTCGTTAAGGATAGACTGGCAGCTAGAATTGAGACCAACATTTTGACAACCGGATAGAAAGTGTGGGCACAGAAAACGATCAAAGCTGGAGATCTGCCAAGCCCTTGAATTAAATCGTAAAAACGCCGGATTCGCACGTTTAAGGGGAAGAAAAGCGATTTAAAATTTTGGTTTTTTTTTCTAATTGCAACCTTCATAAAAAATAGTGTATTTGTAAATAATCTTACGAATTTGTATTTGTCGTAAAGAATAGACTAGCAGCGACAAAATGAGACCAAAATTTTGACAATCGCATAGAAATTGTGGGCACAGTGAACGAACAAAGCTAGAGATCTGCCAAGCCTGTAAATTAAATCTTAAAAACGCCGACATCGCACGTTTTAGGGGAAGAAAAAGCGATTTAAAGTTTTGGTGTTTTTTCCCCTATTTCAACCTTCATAAAAAATAGAGTATTTGTGAATAATATTACAAATTTGTATTTGTCGTAAAGAATAGACTGGCAGCGACAAAATGAGACCAAAATTTTGACAATCGCAAAGAAATTGTGGGTACAGTGAACGATCAAAACTAGAAATCTGCCAAGCCTTTGAATTAAATCGTAAGATCAGCGAATTCGCATTGAAGGGGCGAAAAAGCGATTTAAAATTTTGGTGTTTTTTTCCTATTTCAAACTTCATAAAAATAGCGTTTTTGTAAATAATATTACAAATTTATATTCGTCCTAAAGAATAGACTTGCAGCTACAAAATGAGACCAAAATTTTGACAATCGGATAGAAATTGTGAGCACAGTGAACGAGCAAGCCTAGAGATCTGCCAAGCCTCTGAATTAAATCGTAAAAACGTTGAATTCTAACGTTTAAGGGCAGAAAAAGCGATTATAAGTTTTGGTGTTTTTTTCCCTATTTCAACCTTCATAAAAAAAAAGTGTTTTTGTAGCTAATATTATAAATTTGTATTTGTCGTTAAAAATAGACTGGCAGCTAGAAAATCAGACCCAATTTTTGACAATCGGATAGAAATTGTGGGCACACTGAACGAGCAAGGCTAGAAATCTGCTTAGCCTCTAAATTAAATCGTAAGAGCTCCGATTTCGCACGTTAGAGTGGAGAAAAAGAGATTTACAGTTTTGGTGTTTTTTAGGGTTTTGTAAAATAATTTTACAAAACCCTTCTAAAATCGCGTCCTGTCTGTCCATCTGTCCGTCTGTCTGTCCGTCCGTGTGTCACAGCAGTTTTTCTCGGAAACTACTTAAGCTAGAAACATCAAATTTCGTATGTAGGTGTAAAGTGGTGATCGCTTCAAAGTTCAACTACAACAAAATTTTTGTAAGGTATTTAAGGGGGGTCTCCCCATATAGGGGAGTGACCCCCCGAAAAAAAAATTTCATTGAAGGTAGCCGATATGGGTATCAAATGAAAGGTCTTGATGAGAACTTTTCAAAACAGGTCTTAGTTTGGCAAAATTTGCTTCGAGGGGCGCACAGGGAGCGGAAATACACAAAAAATTTGTGTCCCCCCCCCTCGCGATTGGACACCTGTGATCCGAAAAATCTGAAAAAAATCAGGAATGTAGGTCTTGGTGAGTACAACAACAACAAATACATGAGAAGTCACAATTCACTCAATTTTGTTAGTAATAGTATGATTTATCGATTTTATGTTTTCTTGAATAAAATCTTAACGGTGCCCTTAAATTCTATGATACAGATGATTATTTATAAGATTGATTTATCCTGAAAGTTTCATAAAGATTGAATCATATTTAGCGAAGTTATAGCGGTTTGAAATTTCCTGTATTACTATGGAACAATATGCGCTGCATTTATTACTATGGCAACATATGGCTATGGAACAACATGCGCTTTTTACCGACATAGACACTACAGTTTTGCTAGGATTTGCATGAAAATTTCAGGAATGATAGGTGTCATGTATGTCTTTGAGAATCGGTTCAACTAGTGGTATCAGTAATCGTAAAACAAAATAGTGGCTGTTTTAAATGCGAAGATTGAATAATTTTGAGGTATTTTTCCCAATTTCAACGTTTAAGGTGCATGCTTTGAACACTTGATTCAATTTAATGAATGACTGAAAATGAGTACCTACAATTGATGCTCATAAGTGAAACGAGTCAAGGAGGCGGGAGAGAGCTCCTAGCAAAAGGGTTTCGTAACCATTCTAGGATTCGAACAAATTGTGTTTCCTCCCTCGCGGATGGACATCTGAAATAATTATCAAGGGAGATATTTATGAGTATAACAAAAACAAAAACCTCAGAAGTCGAAATTCGTTCAAATTGTTAAAAATAGTATGATCTTCGTATTTCCTATTTCCTCCAATAAAATCGTCTTTGACATGTTTCTTGATTTGATTCGATCTGATGACTGCATTTTGTAAATTGAATACAAAACCCTTCTGACATGAGCGTAGGTCTGTTTACCCAACTTGTTTTTCCTATTTCAACCTTCATAAAAAATAGTGTTTTTGTAGATAATATTACAAATTTGTGCTTGTCGTTAAGAACAGACTAGCAGCTACAAAATGAGTCCAACATTTTGACAATCGGATAGAAATTGTGGGCACAGTGAAGGAGCAAGGCTAGAGATCTGCTTCGCCTATAAATTAAATCGTAAAAGCGCCGAATTCGCACGTTTAAGGGGAGAAAAAGCGATTTATAATTTTGGTGTTTTATATCCTAATTCAGTCTTCATAAAAAATAGTTATTTTTTTAAATAATATTAAAATTTTGTACTTGTCGTTAAGAATAGACCGGCAGCTACAAAATGAGACCAAAAGTTTGATAATCGGATAGAAATTGTGGGCACAATGAACCAGAGATCTGCCAAGCCTATAAATTGAATCGTAAAAATGCCGAATTCTCACATTTAAGGGGAGAAAAAGCGATTTAAAGTTTATAATGTTTTTTTTTCCTATTTCAACCTACAAATTTGTGCTTGTCCTTAAGGATGGACTGGCAGCTAGAAATGAGACCAACATTTTGACAATCGGATAGAAATTGTGGGCACAGTAAACGATCAAAGCTGGAGATCTGCCAAGCCTTTGAATTAAATCGTAAAAACGCCGAATTCGCACGTTTAAGGGAGAAAAGGCGATTCAAAATTTTGGTGTTTTTTTTCCTATTTCAACCTTCATAAAATAAATGCATTTGTAAATTATATTACAAATTTGTACCTGTCGTTAAGAATAGACTGGCAGCCATAAAATGAGACCATAATTTTGACAACCGGATAGAAATTGTGGGCACAGTGAACGATCAACGCTAGAGATCTGCCAAGCCTTTACATTAAATCATTAAAACGCCGAATTCGCACGTTTAAGGGGAGCGAAAGCGATTTAAAGTTTTTGTGTTTTTTTTCCTATTTCAACTTTCATAAAAAATACTGTATCTGTAAATTAAATTACAAATTTGTACTTGTCGTTAAGACTAGACTGGCTGCTAGAAATGAGACCAACATTTTGACAATCGGATAGAAATTGTGGGCACAGTGAACGATCAAAGCTAGAGATCTGCCAAGCCTTTAAACTAAATCATAAAAACACCGAATTCGCACGATTAAGGGGAGCAAAAGCGATTTAAAGTTTTCGTGTTTTTTTTCCTATTTCAACCTTCATAAAAAATAGTGTATTTGTAATTAATATTAAAAATTTGGATTTGTCGTGAAGAATAGACTGGCAGCTACAGAAGGAGACCAAAACTTTGACAAATTAAATCGTAAAAACGATGAATTCACACGTTTAAGGGGAGGAAAAGCGATTTAAGGTTTTGGTGTTATTTTTCCTACTTCAACCTTCATAAAAAATAGTGTATTTGTAAAAAATATTACAAATTCGTACTTGTCGTGGTGAATTGACTGGCAGCTACAAGATGAGACCAACATTTTGACAATCACATAGAAATTGTGGGCACAGTGAGCGATCAATGCTAGAGATCTGCCAAGCCTTTATATTAAATTGTAAAAACGCCAAATTAACACGTTTAAGGGTAGAAAAAGCGATTTAAGGTTTTCGTGTTTTTTTTCCTATTTCAACCTTCATAAAAAAAATTGTATTTGTAAATAATATTGCAAATTTGTACTTGTCATAAAGAATAAACTGGCAGCTACAAAATGAGACCAACATTTTGACAATCGGATAGAAATTGTGGGCACAGTGAACGATCAAATCTAGAGATCTGCTTCGCCCTTAAATTAAATCGTAAAAGCGCCGAATTCACACGTTTAAGTGGAGAAAAGATGATTAAAAGTTTTGGTGTTTTTTTTCCTATTTCAACCTTCATAAAAAATGTATATTTGTAAATAATATTAGCAATTTGTAGTTGTCGTAAAGAATTGACTGGGAGCTAAAAAACGAGACCAACCTCTTGAAAATCGGATAGAAATTGTGGGCAAAGTGAAGAATCAAAGCTAGAGATCTGCCAAGCCTTGAAAATATTCGTAAAAACGCCAAATTCACACCTTTAAGGGGAGAAAAAGCGATTTAAATGTTTTGGTATTTGTTTTCCTATTTCAACTTTCATAAAAAATAGTGTATTTGAATATAATATTATAAATTTGTTCTGGTCATAATGAATAGACTGGCAGCTACAAAATGAGACCAACATTTTGACAATCGGATAGAAATTGTGGGCACAGTGAACGATCAAAGCTAGAGATCTGCCAAGCCTTTAAATTAAATCATTAAAACACCAAATTCACACGTTTAAGGGGAGAAAAAGCGATTTAAAATTTTGGTGTTATTTTTTCCTATTTCAACCTTCATAAAAAATAGTGTTTTTGTATATTATCTACAAAAACACTATTTTTTATGAAGGTTGAAATTTGTACTTGTCGTAAAGAATAGGCTGGCAGCTACAAAATGAGACCAAACTTTTGACAATCGGATGGAAATTGTGGACACACTGAACGAGCAAGGCTAGAGATTTGCTTAGCCTCTAAATTAAATCGTAAGAGTGCCGAATTCGCACGTTAAAGGGGAGAAAAAGAGATTTACAGTTTTGGTGTTTTTTTTTCCTATTTCAACCTTCATGAAAAATAGTGCTTTTGTAGATAATATTACAAATTTGTGCTTGTCGTTAAGAACAGACTAGCAGCTACAAAATGAGTCCAACATTTTGACAATCGGATAGAAATTGTGGGCACAGTGAACGAGCAAGGCTAGAGATCTGCTTCGCCTTTAAATTAAATTGTAAAAGCGCCGAATTCGCACGTTTAAGGGGAGAAAAAGCTATTTAAAATTTTGGTGTTTTATATCCTCATTCAGTCTTCATAAAAAATAGTTATTTTTTAAATAATATTAAAATTTTGTACTTGTCATTAAGAATAGACCGGCAGCTACAAAATGAGACCAAAAGTTTGAAAATCGGATAGAAATTGTGGGCACAATGAACTAGAGATCTGGCAAGCCTGTAAATTGAATCGTAAAAATGCCGAATTCTCACATTTAAGGGGAGAAAAAGCGATTTAAAGTTTATAATGTTTTTTTTTCCTATTTCAACCTACAAATTTGTGCTTGTCGTTAAGGATGGACTGGCAGCTAGAAATGAGACCAACATTTTGACAATCGGATAGAAATTGTGGGCACAGTGAACGATCGAATCTAGAGATCTGCCAAGCCTTTAAATTAAATCATTAAAACACCGAATTCACACGTTTAAGGGGAGAGAAAGTGATTTAAAGTTTTGGTGTTTTTTTTCCTATTTCACCTTTCATAGAAAATAGTGTATTTGTAAATTGAATTACAAATTTGTACCTGTCGTTAAGAATAGACTGGCAGCTACAAAATGAGACTAAAATTTTGACAATCGAATCGAAATTGTGGGCACAGTGAACGATCAAAGCTAGAGATCTGCCAAGCTTTTAAACTTAATCGTAAAAACGCCAAATTTGCACGCTTAAGGGGAGAAAAAGTGATTTAAAGTTTTGGTGTTTTTATTTTTCCTATTTCAACCTTCTTAAAAAATAGTGTTTTTCTAAATAATATTACAAATTTGTACTTGTCGTAAAGAATAAACTGGCAGCTACAATACAGACCAACATTTCGACAATCGGAGAGAAAGTGTGGGGACAGTGAACGATCAAAGCTAGAGATCTGCCAAGCCTTTAAACTAAATCATAAAAACGCCGAATCCGCACGTTTAAGGGGAGAAAAAGCGATTTAAAGTCTTGGTGTTTATTTTTCCTATTTCAACCTTCATAAAAATAGTGTATTTGTAATTAATATGACAATTCGTACTTGTCGTAATGAATAGACTGGCAGCTACAAAATGAGACCAACATTTTGACAATCGCATAGAAATTGTGGGCACAGTGAACGAACAATGCTAGAGATCTGCCAAGCCTTTAAATTAAATCATTAAAACACCGAATCCACACGTTTAAGGGGAGAAAAAGCGATTTAAAGTTTTCGTGTTTTTTTTCCTATTTCAACCTTCATAAAAAATAGTGTATTTGTAAATTATATTACAAATTTAAACTTGTCGTAAAAATAGACTGGCAGCTACAAAATGAGACCAACATTTTGACAATCGGATATAAATTGTGGGCACAGTGAACGATCAAAACTAGAGATCTGCCAAGCCTTTAAACTAAATCGTAAAAACGCCGAATTGGCACGTTTAAGGAGAGAAAAAGCGATTTAAAGTTTTGGTGCTATTTTTTCCTATTGCAACCTTCATAAAAAATAGTGTGTTTGTAAATAATATTACAAATTTGTACTTGTCGTAAAGAATAGACTGGCAGCTACAAAATGAGTTCATCATCTTGACAATCGGAAAGAAATTGTGGTATTTTTAAATAATATTACAAATTTATACCAGTCGTAAAGAATATACTGGCAGCTACAAAATGAGTCCTGAATTTTGACAATCGGATAGAAATTGTGGGCACAGTGAATGACCAAAGCAAGAGATCTGCCAAGCCTTTAAACGAAATCGTAAAAACGCCGAATTAGAACGTTTAAGGGGAGAAAAAGCGATTCAAAGTTTTGGTGTTTTTCTCCTATTTCAACCTCCATAAAAATTAGTGTATTTGTGAATAATAATACAAATTAGTACCTGTCGTAACGAATAGACTGGCAGCTACAAAATGAGACCAAAATTTTGACGACTGGATAGAATTGTGTGCACAGTGAACGATCAAAACTAGAGATCTGCCAAGCCTTCAAACTAAATCGTAAAAACGCCGAATTCGCAGGTTTAAGGGGAGAAAAAGCGATTTAGAATTTTAGTGTTTCTTTTGACTATTTCAACCTGCATAAAAAATAGTGTATTTGTAAATAATATTACAAATTTGTACATGTCGTAAAGAATAGACTGGCAGCTACAAAATGAGACCAACATTGTGACAATCGGATAGAAAATGTGGGCACAGTGAACGATCAAAACTAGAGATCTGCCAAGATTTTAAATTAAAAACGCCGAATTCACACGTTTAAGGGCAGAAAAAGCGATTTATAGTTAACGTTTTTTTCCCATTTCAACCTAAAAAGAAAGTGTATTTATAAAAAATATTACAAATTTACGGTCATCGTGAAGAAAAGACTGGCAGCTACAAAATGAGACCAACATTTTGCCAATCGGATAGAAATTGTGGGCACAGTGGACGATCAAACTAGAGATCTGCCAAGGCTTTAAATTAAATCGTAAAAACGCCGAAATCGTACGTTTAAGGGGAGAACAAGCGATTTAAAGTTTTGGTGGTTTTTTCTGCTATTTCAACCTTCGTAATAAACAGTGTATTTGTAAATAATATTAAAGTTTGCACTTGTCGTAAAGAATGGACTGGCAGCTACAAAATGAGACCAACATTTTGACAATCGAATAAAATTTGTGGGCACAGTGAACAATCAAAGCTAGAGATCTACCAAGCCTTGAAATAAAATCTTAAAAACGCCGAATCCGCGCAAACGCCGAATTTGCACGTTTAAGGGAAGAAAAAGCGATTTATAATTTTGTGTTTTTTTTCCTATTTCAACCTTCATATAAAAAGTGTATTTGTAAATAATATTACGAATTTGTATTTGTCGTAAAGAAAAGACAAGCAGCTACAAAATGAGACCAACATTGTGACAATCGAATGTAAATCGTGGGCACAGTGAACGATCAAAGCTAGAGATCTGCCAAGCCTTTAAATTAAATCGTACAAACGCCGAATTCACACGTTTAAGTGAGAAAAAGCGATATAAAATTTTGGTGTTTTTTTTCCTATTTCAACCTCCATAAAAAATAGTGTATTTGTAAATAATATTACAAATTTGTACTTGTCGTAAAGAATAGACTGGAAGCTACAAAATGAGTCCAACATATTGACAATCGATTAAAAATCGTGGGCACAGTAAACGATCAAAGCTAGAGATCTGCCAATCCTTTAAATTAAATCGTAAAAGAGCCGAATTCGCATGTTTAAGGGAGAAAAAGCGATTTAAAGATTTGGTGTTTTTTTTTCCTCTTTCAACCTTCATAAAAATAGTGCGAATGTGAATAATACTACAAATTTTTATTTGTCCTAAAGAATAGACTGGCAGCTACAAACTGAGACCAAAATTTTGACAATCGGATAGAAATTGTGGGCACAGTGAACGATCAAAGCTAGAGGTCTGCCAAGCCTTAAAATGAAATCGTAAAAATTCACTGGTTTAAGGGGAGAAAAAGCGATTTAAAGTTTGGTGTTTTTTTCCCATTTCAACCTCCTTAAAAAATAGTGTATTTCTAAATAATATTACGAATTTGTACTTGTCGTAAAAAATAGACTGGCAGCTACAAAATGAGACCAAAATTTTGACAATCGGATAGAAATTGTGGGCACAGTGAACGAGCAAAGCTAGAGATCTGCCAAGCCTTTAAACTAAATCGTAAAAACGCCGAATTTACACGTTTAAGGGGAGAAAAAGCGATTTAAAATTTTGATGTTATTTTTTCGTATTTCAAATTTCATAAAAAATAGTGTATTTGTAAATAATATTACAAATTTGTGCTTGTATCAAAGAATAGACTGGTAGCTACAACATGAGACCAACATTGTGACAATATGATAGAATTTGTGGGTACAGTGAACGATCAAAACTAGAGATCTGCCAAGATTTTAAATTAAATCGTAAAAACGCCGAATTCCCACGTTTAAGGGGAGAAAAAGCGATTTAAAGTTTTGGTGTTTTTTACCATTTCAACCTTCATAAAAAAAGTGTATTTGTAAATAATATTACAAATTTTTTATTTTCGTAAAAAATAGACTGGCAGCAACAAAATGAGACAAACATTTTGACAATCGGATAGAAATTGTGGGCACAGTGAACGATCAAAGCAAGAGATCTGCGAAGCCTTTAAATTAAACCGTAAAAACGCCGAATTTGCACGTTTAGGGGGAGGAAAAGCGATTTAAAGTTTTGGTGTTTTTTTCCTATATCAACCTTCATAAAAAATGTGTATTTGCAAATAATACTACAAATTTGTACTTGTCGTAAGGAATAGACTGGCAGCTACAAAATGAGACCAACATAATGACAATCGAATAGAAATCGTCGGCACAGTGAACGATCAAATCTAAAGATCTGCCAAGCCTTTAAATTAAATCGTACAAACGCCGAATTCACACGTTTAATGGTAGAAAAAGCGATTTAAAATTTTGGTGTTTATTTTTTTCCCATTTCAACCTGCATAAAAAATAGTGGTTTTGTAAATAATATTACAAATTTGTACTTGTCGTAAAGAATAGACTGGCAGCTACAAAATGAGACCAACATATTGACAATCGACTAGAAATCGTGGGCACAGTGAACAATCAAAGCTAGAGATCTGCCAAGCCTTTAAACGAAATCGTAAAAGAGCCGAATTCGCACGTTTAAGGGGAGAAAAAACGATTAAAGTTTTGATGTTTTTTTTGTCCTATTTCAACCTTCATAAAATACGGTGTATTTGTAAATAATATTACAAATTTGTACTTGTCGTAAAGAATAGACTAGCAGGTTCAAAATGAGACCAAAGTTTTGGGAATCGGATAGAAATTGTGGGCACAGTGAACAATCAAAGCTAGAGGTCTGCCAAGCCTTTAAATTAAATCGTAAAAACACCGAATTAACACGTTTAAGGGGAGAAAAAGCGATTTAAAATTTTGGTGTATTTTTTTCCTATTTCAACCTTCATGAAAAATAGTGTGTTTGTAAATAATATTACAAATTTGTATTTGTCATAAAGAATAGACTGGCAGCTACAAAATGAGACCAACGTTTTGACAATCGGATAGAAATTGTGGGCACATTGAACGATCAAAGCTAGAGATCTGCCAAGCCTTTATATTAAATCGTAAAAATGCGGAATTCGCACGTTTAAGGGGAGAAAAATCGATTTAAAGTTTTGTTTTCCCAGGATCTAAGTCCCAAGTCCCAAGTACGAAGTCCGAAGTCCCAAGTCCCAAGTCCCAAGTCCCAAGTCCCAAGTCCGAAGTCCCAAGTCCAGAGTCCTAAGTCCCAAGTCCCAGGACCCAAGTCCTAAGTCCTAAGTCCCAAGTCCCAAGTCCCAAGTCCCAAGTCCTAATCTCAGGTCCCAAATCCCAAGTCCCAAGTCCCAAGTCCCTAGTCCCAAGTCCCAAGTCCCAAGTCCAGAGTCCCAAGTCCCAGGACCCAAGTCCCAAGTCCCAAGTCCCATGTCCCAATATCAAGTCCCAAGTCCAGAGTCCCAAGTCTCAAGTCCAAAGTCCCAAGTCCCAAGTCCAGAGTCCCAAGTCCCAAGTCCCAAGTCCCAATTCCCAAGTCCCAAGCCCCAGGACCCAAGTCCTAAGTCCCAAGTCCCAAGTGTTGCATTGGTAAATTACTGCAATTAGTAATTAGTTGCGAGCGAACACATAAAACATGCTCGGATATATTCCCGCCTCATAACTGCAATAGTAGCGAGCAAACAAAACCAATGAAAATTAGCCATGGAAACACATGCGCAAGTAAATAAGCGAGCAGTTAAGTGAACGAGAAAGTTCAACCCGCAACAATATTTACATCATGAACAAACGGGGTTCTTCGAAGTGAGGTAAGCGGAGAGGAAAACCGAGAGTTCCGACATAAACACTCTTTCGGTCAATATTCCCACTTTCGCTGTTTCACCACGAGCGATCGTGGGAAAGCCGAAAGTTCTGGCTAAAACACTTTTTCGCTCAATGTAACCAGCTTCGCTATTTCACCTCAGGAGATAGTGAGAAAGCCGAAAGCTTAAGCTGAAAGTACTCTTTCGAAGTCGAAAGCTTAAGCGAAAAACACTCTTTCGCTCAATTTCCCCAGTTTCGCAAATTCACCAGTCGAGCAAGCGAGATGAAGCGGGGAGGAAAAACGTTCGTGGAACGAGAGCGCACGTGTTTGACTACTCAGCGCATTTTAAGAGAATTTAGGTTAAAAGAATAGTACTTAAACTTCTTGAGCGAGGTGGAAAAGTCAGTTGGAAGCCGAATGCGCAACAACGCGCATCTACGGAAAGCAGTCCCGAAACCTACGAAACGAAGAAACAAATGGTGAGGTGTTGGCATTACTAGACGCGTTCCTCAATGCCTTTTAGCGTAACTGCTGCTGGCTACCATTGTTAATCTTCTCCATAATTGCAGGCATCCCAGGAGCAACACCGCGGCAGGGCAGCCGACGCAGCAGCGAGCAGCACGAAGACAACAGGAGCAGGGTTAAGCAGCGTCTGCGTGCCGCTCTATCCCTTGTCGGCCAGTGGCACCAGACAGGTGGCGGAATCGATTCGACCGCAGCAGGCTCCCACTCGGAGTTTGGAGCAGGTGCTCAAAGAAGAACCCCGAGCCGGCCCGCGTCCCATTAGCAAGGACGAGTATTTGCGCAGATTGAAGGCGCCCTTGGACACCAGTGACAACACCGCCAAACAGAGGCGTCCACGAGGAGGCCGGCGGGAGCGTCAACGGCACGAGCTCTACGAGCTGAGGCGGTTAGCCCGTTTAGCCGTCACACCCACGGAGCGGGCCTTCTTTCGCCGCCAAGCACGGGAATTACGCAGAGGGATTCGTCGGGAGATCGCGACCCGTCACCGCACTGCAGCAATTCCTTGTACTCCAACCACAGACGACATTGCAGCGCCCGCCGACGATCAACTTAGAATAAGCAAAGATAAACAAAGGAGTAAATAAAGTAAAAACTGAAAACATAACACTTGCGTATCTATTCCAAGGGAGGTAATTCAGGCTTTACAGGTGCGTAGGTGAGTGTAGGTACTGGCAGTGTCGCGGGGCTCCCCGGAAGAGGCCGGCAGGACCCCCGATAGGGAAAGTATAACGTTCCCAGGACCCAAGTCCTAAGTCCCAAGCTCCAATATCAAGTCCCAAGTCCCAAGTCCCAAGTCCCAAGTCCCAAGTCCCAAGTCCCAAGTCCCAAGTCCCAAGTCCCAAGTCCCAAGTCCCAAGTCCTGAGTCCCGAGTCCCGAGTCCCGATTGATTCGAAAAACACAACAAAACAAAACGAAAAACACAACAAAACAAAACGAAAAACACAACATAACAAAACGAAAAACATAACAAATCAAAACGTAAAACACAACAATACCAAACGAAAAAAGTCCCAAGTCCCAAGTCCCAAGTCCAGAGTCCCAAGTCCCAAGTCCAAAGTCCCAAGTCCCAAGTCCCAAGTCCCAAGTCCAGAGTCCCAAGTCCCAAGTCCCAAGTCCAAAGTCCCAAGTCCAGAGTCCCAAGTCCCAAGTCCCAAGTCCCAGGACCCAAGTCCTAAGTCCCAAGTCCCAAGTCCCAAGTTCCAATATCAAGTCCCAAGTCCCAATATCAAGTTCCAAGTCCCAAGTCCCAAGTCCTAAGTCCCAAGTCCCAAGTCCCAGGTCCCAAGTTCCAAGTCCCAAGTCCCAAGTCCCAAGTCCAAAGTCCCAAGTCCCAAGTCCCAAGTCCCAAGTCCCAATTCCCAAATCCCAAGTCCTAAGTCCCAAGTCCCAAGTCCCAAGTCCCAAGTCCCAAGTCCCAAGTCCCAAGTCTCAAGTCTCAAGTCCCAAGTCCCAAGTCCCAAGTCCCAAGTCCTGAGTCCCGAGTCCCAAGTCCCGATTGAGTCGAAAAACACAACAAAACAAAACCAAAAACACAACAAAACAAAACGAAAAACACAACATATCAAAACGAAAAACATAACAAATCAAAACGTAAAACACAACAATACCAAATGAAAAACACAACGAAACAAAACAAAAAACACAACAAAACAAAACGAGAACACAATAAAACAAAACGAAAAACACAACAGAACACAACGAAAGATACAACAAAACAAAACGAAAAACACAACATAACAAAACGAAAAACACAACAAAACAAAACGAAAAACAGAAGAAAACATAACAAAAAACAAAACAAAACAAAACGAAAAACACAACAAAATCGAAAGAGAAAAACCAAAACCGAAGAACGAAAAACCAAAAACGAAGAACGAAAAACAAAAAACGAAAAACGAAAAACAAAAATCCAAAAACGAAAAACAAAAAACCAAAAACGAAAAACCCAAAAACGAAAAACGAAAAACCAAATACCAAAAACGAAAAACCAAAAACCAAAAACCCAAACCCCAAAATCAAAAACCCAAAAACCCAAAACCAAAAACCAAAAACCAAAACCCAAAACCCAAAAGCCAAAAACCGAAAACCAAAAACCAAAAACCAAAAACCAAAAACCAAAAACCAAAAACCAAAAACCAAAAACCAAAAACCAAAAACCAAACACCAAAAACCAAAAAGCAAAAACCAAAAACCAAAAACCAAAAACCAAAAACCAAAAACCAAAAACCAAAAACCAAAAACAAAAACCAAAAACCAAAAACCAAAAACCAAAAACCAAAAACCAAAAACCAAAAACCAAAAACCAAATACCAAAAACCAAAAACGAAAAACCAAAAACCAAAAACCAAAAACCAAAAACCAAAAACCACAAACCAGAAACCAAAAACCAAAAACCAAATACCAAAAACCAAAAACGAAAAACCAAAAACCAAAAACCAAAAACCCAAAAACCAAAAACCAAAAACCAAAAACCAAAAACCAAAAACAAAAACCAAAAACCAAAAACCAAAAACCAAAAACCAAAAACCAAAAACCAAAAACCAAAAACCAAAAACCAAAAACCAAAAACCAAAAACCAAAAACCAAAAACCAAAAACCAAAAACAAAAACCAAAAACCAAAAACCAAAAAACAAAAACCAAAAACCAAAAACCAAAAACCAAAAACCAAAAACCAAAAACCAAAAACCAAAAACCAAAAACCAAAAACCAAAAACCAAAAACCAAACACCAAACACCAAAAACCAAAAACCAAAAACCAAAAACCAAAAACCAAAAACCAAAAACCAAAAACCAAAAACCAAATACCAAAAACCGAAAACCAAAAACCAAAAACCAAAAACCAAAAACCAAAAACCAAAAACCAAAAACCAAAAACCAAAAAGCAAAAACCAAAAACCAAAAACCAAAAACCAAAACCCAAAACCCAAAACCAAAAACCAAAAACCAAAAACCAAAAACCAAAAACCAAAAACCAAAAACCAAAAACCAAAAACCAAAAACCAAAAACCAAAAACCAAAAACCAAAAACCAAAAACCAAAAACCAAAAACCAAAAACCAAAAACCAAAAACCAAAAACCAAAAACCAAAAACCAAAAACCGAAGACCAAAAACCAAAAACCAAAAACCAAAAACCAAAAACCAAAAACCAAAAACCAAAAACCAAAAACCAAAAACCAAAAACCAAAAACCAAAAACCAAAAACCAAAAACCAAAAACCAAAAACCAAACACCAAAAACCAAAAACCAAAAACCAAAAACCAAAAACCAAAAACCAAAAACCAAAAACCCAAAAACCAAATACCAAAAACCGAAAACCAAAAACCAAAAACCAAAAACCAAAAACCAAAAACCAAAAACCAAAAACCAAAAACCAAAAACCAAAAACCAAAAACCAAAAACCAAAAAGCAAAAAGCAAAAACCAAAAACCAAAAACCAAAACCCAAAGCCCAAAACCAAAAACCAAAAACCAAATACCAAAAACCAGGTACCAAAAACCAAAAACGAAAAACCAAAAACCAAAAACCAAAAACCAAAAACCAAAAACCAAAAACCATAAACCAAAAACCAAAAACCAAAAACCAAAAACCAAAAACCAAAAACCAAAAACCAAAAACCAAAAACCAAAAACCAAAAACCAAAAACCAAAAACCAAAAACCAAAAACCAAAAACCAAAAACCAAATACCAAAAACCAAAAACGAAAAACCAAAATCCAAAAACCAAAAACCAAAAACCAAAAACCAAAAACCAAAAACCAAAAACCAAAAACCAAAAACCAAAAACCAAAAACCAAAAACCAAAACCAAATACCAAAAAACCAAAAACGAAAAACCAAAAACCAAAAACCAAAAACCAAAAACCAAAAACCAAAAACCAAAAACCAAAAACCAAAAACCAAAAACCAAAAACCAAAAACCAAAAACCGAAAACCAAAAACTAAAAACCAAAAACCAAAAACCAAAAACCAAAAACCAAAAACCGAAAACCAAAAACCAAAAATCAAAAACCAAAAACCAAAAATCAAAAACCAAAAACCAAAAACCAAAAACCAAAAACCAAAAACCAAAAACCAAAAACCAAAAACCAAAAACCAAAAACCAAAAACCAAAAACCAAAAACCAAAAACCAAAAACCAAAAACCAAAAACCAAAAACCAAAAACCAAAAACCAAAAACCAAAAACCAAAAACCAAAAACCAAAAACCAAAAGCCAAAAACCAAAAACCAAAAACCAAAAACCAAAAACCAAAAACCAAAAAACAAAAACCAAAAAACAAAAACCAAAAACCAAAAACCAAAAACCAAAAACCAAAAACCAAAAACCAAAAACCAAAAACCAAAAACCAAAAACCAAAAACCAAAAACCAAAAACCAAAAACCAAAAACCAAAAACCAAAAACCAAAAACCAAAAACCAAAAACCAAAAACCAAAAACCAAAAACCAAAAACCAAAAACCAAAAACCAAAAACCAAAAACCAAAAACCAAAAACCAAAAACCAAAAACCAAAAACCAAAAACCAAAAACCAAAAACCAAAAACCAAAAACCAAAAACCAAAAACCAAAAACCAAAAACCAAAAACGAAAACCAAAAACCAAAAACCAAAAACCAAAAACCAAAAACCAAAAACCAAAAACCAAAAACCAAAAACCAAAAATCAAAAACCAAAAACCAAAAACCAAAAACCAAAAACCAAAAACCAAAAACCAAAAACCAAAAACCAAAAACCAAAAACCAAAAACCAAAAACCAAAACCAAAAACCAAAAACCAAAAACCAAAAACCAAAAACCAAAAACCAAAAACCAAAAACCAAAAACCAAAAACCAAAAACCAAAAATCAAAAACCAAAAACCAAAAACCAAAAACCAAAAACCAAAAACCAAAAACCAAAAACCAAAAACCAAAAACCAAGAACCAAAAACCAAAAACCAAAAGCCAAAAATAAAAAACCCAAAAACCAAAAACCAAAAACCAAAAACCAAAAACCAAAAACCAAAAACCAAAAACCAAAAACCAAAAACCAAAAACCAAAAACCAAAAACCAAAAACCAAAAACCAAAAACCAAAAACCAAAAACCAAAAACCAAAAACCAAAAACCAAAAACCAAAAACCAAAAGCCAAAAACCAAAAACAAAAAACCAAAAACCAAAAACCAACAACCAAAAAACAAAAACCAAAAACCAAAAACCAAAACCAAAAACCAAAAACCAAAAACCAAAAACCAAAAACCAAAAACCAAAAACCAAAAACCAAAAACCAAAAACCAAAAACCAAAAACAAAACCAAAAACCAAAAACCAAAAACCAAAAACCAAAAACCAAAAACCAAAAACCAAAAACCAAAAACCAAAAACCAAAAACCAAAAACCAAAACCAAAAACCAAAAACCAAAAACCAAAAACCAAAAACCAAAAACCAAAAACCAAAAACGAAAACCAAAAACCAAAAACCAAAAACCAAAAACCAAAAACCAAAAACCAAAAACCAAAAACCAAAAACCAAAAATCAAAAACCAAAAACCAAAAACCAAAAACCAAAAACCAAAAACCAAAAACCAAAAACCAAAAACCAAAAACCAAAAACCAAAAACCAAAACCAAAACCAAAAACCAAAAACCAAAAACCAAAAACCAAAAACCAAAAACCAAAAACCAAAAACCAAAAACCAAAAACCAAAAACCAAAACCAAAAACCAAAAACCAAAAACCAAAAACCAAAAACCAAAAACCAAAAACCAGAAACCAGAAACCAAAAACCAGAAACCAAAAACCAAAAACCAAAAACCAAAAACCAAAACCCAAAAACCAAAAACCAAAAACCAATAACCAGAAACCAAAAACCAAAAACCAAAAACCAAAAACCAAAAACCAAAAACCAAAAACCAAAAACCGAAAACCAAAAACCAAAACCCAAAAACCAAAACCCAAAAACCAAAAACCAAAAACCAATAACCAAAAACCAAAAAACCAAAAACCAAAAACCAAAAACCAAAAACCAAAAACCAAAAACCAAAAACCAAACACCAAAAACCAAAAACCAAAAACCAAAAACCAAAAACCAAAAACCAATAACCAAAAACCAAAAACCAAAAACCAAAAACCCAAAAACCAAAAACCAAAAACCAAAAACCAAAAACCGAAAACCAAAAACCAAAACCCAAAACCCAAAAACCAAAACCCAAAAACCAAAAACCAAAAACCAATAACCAAAAACCAAAAACCAAAAACCAAAAACCAAAAACCAAAAACCAAAAACCAAAAACCAAAAACCAAAAACCAAAAACCAAAAACCAAAAACCAAAAACCAAAACCAAAAACCAAAAACCAAAAACCAAAACCAAAAACCAAAAACCAAAAACCAAAAACCAAAAACCAAAAACCAAAACCCAAAAACCAAAAACCAAAAACCAAAAACCAAAAACCAAAAACCAAAAAACCAAAACAAAAACCAAAAACAAAAACCAAAAACCAAAACCAAAAACCAAAAACCAAAAACCAAAAACCAAAAACCAAAAACCAAAAACCAAAAACCAAAAACCAAAAAAAACCAAAAACCAAAAACCAAAAACCAAAAACCAAAAACCAAAAATCAAAAACCAAAAACCAAAAACCAAAAACCAAACCAAAAACCAAAAACCAAAAACCAGAACCAAAAACCAAAAACCAAAAACCAAAAACCAAAAACCAAAAACCAAAAACCGAAAACCAAAAACCAAAAACCAAAAACCAAAAACCAAAAACCAAAAACCAAAAACCAAAAACCAAAAACAAAAAACCAAGAACCAAAAACCAAAAACAAAACCAAAAACCAAAAACCAAAAACCAAAAACCAAAAACCAAAAACCAAAAACCAAAAACCAAAAACCAAAAACCAAAAACCAAAAACCAAAAACCAAAAACCAAAAACCAAAAACCAAAAACCAAAAACCAAAAACCAAAAACCAATAACCAAAAACCAAAAACCATAAACCAAAAACCAAAAACCAAAGACCAAAAACCAAAAACCAAAAACCAAAAACCAAAAACCAAAAACCAAAAACCAAAAACCAAAAACCAAAAACCAAAAACCAAAAACCAAAAACCAAAAACCAAAAACCAAAAACCAAAAACCAAAAACCAAAAACCAAAAACCAAAAACCAAAAACCAAAAACCAAAAACCAAAAACCAAAAACCAAAAACCAAAAACCAAAAACCAGAAACCAGAAACCAAAAACCAGAAACCAAAAACCAAAAACCAAAAACCAAAAACCAAAACCCAAAAACCAAAAACCAAAAACCAAAAACCAATAACCAAAAACCAAAAACCAAAAACCAAAAACCAAAAACCAAAAACCAAAAACCAAAAACCAAAAACCGAAAACCAAAAACCAAAAACCAAAACCCAAAAACCAAAACCCAAAAACCAAAAACCAAAAACCAATAACCAAAAACCAAAAACCAAAAACCAAAAACCAAAAACCAAAAACCAAAAACCAAAAACCAAAAACCAAAAACCAAAAACCAAAAACCAAAAACCAAAAACCAAAAACCAAAAACCAAAAACCAAAAACCAAAAACCAAAAACCAAAAACCAAAAACCAAAAACCAAAAACCAAAAACCAAAAACCAAAAACCAAAAACCAAAAACCAAAAACCAAAAACCAAAAACCAAAAACCAAAAACCAAAAACCAAAAAACCAAAAACCAAAAACCAAAAACCAAAAACCAAAAACCAAAAACCAAAAACCAAAAACCAAAAACCGAAAACCAAAAACCGAAAACCAAAAACCGAAAACCAAAAACCAAAAACCGAAAACCAAAGAACCAAAAACCAAAAACCAAAAATCAAAAACCAAATACCAAAAACCGAAAACCAAAAACCAAAAACCAAAAACCAAAAACCAAAAACCAAAAACCAAAAACCAAAAACCAAAAACCAAAAACCAAAAACCAAAAACCAAAAACCAAAAACCAAAAACCAAAAACCAAAAACCAAAAACCAAAAACCAAAAACCAAAAACCAAAAACCAAAAACCAAAAACCAAAAACCAAAAACCAAAAACCAAAAACCGAAAACCAAAAACAAAAACCAAAAACCAAAAACCAAAAACCAAAAAACAAAAACCAAAAACCAAAAACCAAAAACCAAAAACCAAAAACCAAAAACAGAAAACCAAAAACCAAAAACCAATAACCAAAAACCAAAAACCAAAAACCAAAAAACCAAAAACCAAAAACCAAAAACCAAAAACCAAAAACCAAAAACCAAAAACCAAAAACCAAAAACCAAAAACCAAAAACCAAAAACCAAAAACCAAAAACCAAAAACCAAAAACCAAAAACCAAAAACCAAAAACCAAAAACCAAAAACCAAAAACCAAAAACCAAAAACCAAAAACCAAAAACCAAAAACCAAAAACCAAAAACCAAAAACCAAAAACCAAAAACCAAAAACCAAAAACCAAAAACCAAAAACCAAAAACCAAAAACCGAAAACCTAAAACCAAAAACCAAAAAACAAAAACCCAAAACCCAAAACCCAAAAACCAAAAACCAAAAACCAAAAACCAAAAACCAAAAACCAAAAACCAAATACCAAAAACCAAAAACCAAAAACCAAAAACCAAAAACCAAAAACCAAATACCAAAAACCAAAAACCAAAAACCAAAAACCAAAAACCGAAAACCAAAACCCGAAAACCCAAAACCAAAAACCAAAAACCAAAACCCAAAAACCAAAAACCAAAAACCAAAAACCAAAAACCGAAAACCAAAAACCAAAAACCAAAAACCAAAAACCGAAAACCAAAAACCAAAAACCGAAAACCAAAAACCGAAAACCAAAAACCAAAAACCAAAAACCAAAAAACCAAAAACCAAAAACCAAATACCAAAAACCGAAAACCAAAAACCAAAAACCAAAAACCAAAAACCAAAAACCAAAAACCAAAAACCAAAAACCACAAACAAAAACCAAAAACCAAAAACCAAAACCAAAAACCAAAAACCAAAAACCAAAAACTAAAAACCAAAAACCAAAAACCAAAAACCAAAAACCAAAAACCAAAAACCAAAAACCAAAAACCAAAAACCAAAAACCAAAAACGAAAAAACCAAAAACCAAAAACCAAAAACCAAAAACCAAAAACCAGAAACCAAAAACCAAAAACCAAAAACCAAAAACCAAAAACCAAAAACCAAAAACCAAAAACCAAAAACCAAAAACCAAAAACCAAAAACCAAAAACCAAAAACCAAAAACCAAAAACATAAAACCAAAAACCAAAAACCAAAAACCAAAAACCAAAAACCAAAAACCAAAAACCAAAAACCAAAAACCACGACCAAAAACGAAAAACCAAAAACCAAAAACCAAAAACTAAAAACCCAAAAACCAAAAACCAAATACCAAAAACCAAAAACAAAAACCAAAAACCAAAAACCAAAAAACCAAGAACCAAAAAACCAAAAACCAAAAACCAAAAACAAAAACCAAAAAACCAAGAACCAAAAAACCAAAAACCAAAAACCCAAAACCAAAAACAAAAAAACCAAAAACCAAAACCAAAAACCAAAAACCAAAAACCAAAAAACAAAAACCAAAAACGAAAAACCAAAAACCAAAAACCAAAAACCAAAAACCAAAAACCAAAAACCAAAAACCAAAAACCAAAAACCAAAAACCAAAAACCAAAAACCAAAAACCAAAAACCAAAAACCAAAAACCAAAAACCAAAAACCAAAAACCAAAAACCAAAAACCAAAAACCGAAACCAAAAACCGAAAACAAAAACTGGAAACCAAAAACCGAAAACCAAAAACCAAAAACAAAACCGAAAACCAAAAACAAAAACCAAAATCAAAAACCAAAAACCAAAAACCAAAAACCAAAAACGAAAAACCAAAAACCAAAAACCAAAAACCAAAAACGCAAAACCAAAAACCAAAAACCAAAAACCAAAAAACCAAAAACCAAAAACCAAAAACCAAAAACCAAAAACCAAAAACCAAAAACCAAAAACCAAAAACCAAAAACCAAAAACCAAAAACCAAAAACCAAAAACCAAAAACCAAAAACCAAAAACCAAAAACCAAAAACCAAAAACCAAAAACCAAAAACCAAAAACCAAAAACCAAAAACCAAAACCCAAAAACCAAAAACCAAAAACCAAAAACCAAAAACCAAAAACCAAAAACCAAAAATCAAAAACCAAAATCCAAAAACCAAAAACC
This sequence comes from Odontomyia ornata, assembly GCA_963969285.1. NCBI lineage: Eukaryota > Metazoa > Arthropoda > Insecta > Diptera > Stratiomyidae > Odontomyia > Odontomyia ornata. The sequence goes on along the minus strand of OZ017739.1, from coordinate 341,214,543 downwards.
AAAGACCAAAAACCAAAAACCAAAAACCAAAAACCAAAAACCAAAAACCAAAAACCAAAAACCAAAAACCAAAAACCAAAAACCAAAAACCAAAAACCAAAAACCAAAAACCAAAAACCAAAAACCAAAAACCAAAAACCAAAAACCAAAAACCAAAAACCAAAAACCAAAAACCAAAAACCAAAAACAAAAAACCAAAAACCAAAAACCAAAAACCAAAAACCAAAAACAAACAAGTTGGGTAAACAGACCTACGCTCATGTCAGAAGGGTTTTGTATTCAATTTTCAAAATGCAGTCACCAGATTGTATAAAGTCAAGAAGCATATCAATGACGATTTTGTTGGAGAAACTATGAAATTTGAAGACCATACTATTATTAACAAAGTTGAAAGAATTTCGACCTCTGAGGTTTTTGTTATTGTTCTACTCATAAATATCTCCCTTGATAATTATTTCAGATGTCCATTTGCGACGGAGGAAACACATTTTTCATGTATTTCCCCCCTGTGCTCCCACTGAAGCAAAAACTGACAGTTTAAGAACTATTTTGAAAAGCTCCCATGAAAGCTATCATTTCATACTCATATCGGCTACGTTTGATGAATTTTTTTTCAGGGGCCACTCTCCTGTACTGTTATCATCGATTAATAACAGAATCCTAGAGTTGTTACAAAGCCCTTTTGTTAGAAGCCCCCTCCCGCCTCCTTGACTTGTTTCACTTATGAGTATTAATTGTAGGTACTCAGCTTCAGTCATTCATTAAATTGAATCAAGTGTTGAAAGCATGCGCCTTAAACGTTGAAGTTGGGAAAAAATAACTCAAAGTTATTCAATCTTCGCATTTAAAACAGCCACTATTTTGTTTTACGATTACTGATACCACTAGCTGAACTGATTCTCAAAGTTATTCATGACACCTATCATTCCTGAAATTTTCATGCAAATCCTAGCAAAACTGTAGTGTCTGAGTCGGTAAAAAGCGCATGTTGTTCCATAGCCATATGTTGCCATAGTAATACCTGCAGCGCATATTGTTCCATAGTAACACAGGAAAATTCAAACCGCTATAACTTCGCTAAATATGATGCAATCTTTATGAAACTTTCAGGGTTGATCTATCTTACCAATAGACATCTGTGTACTGAATTTCATTGAATTTAAGGGTACCGTCAAGATTTTATTCATGAAAACATAAAATCGATAAATCATACTATTACTAACAAAGTTGAGTGAATTGCGACTTCTCACGTATTTGTTGTTGTTGTACTCATCAAGGCCTACATTCGTGATTTTTTTCAGATTTTTCGGATCACAGGTGTCCAATCGCGAGGGGGGGGGACACAAATTTTTCGTGTATTTCCCCTCCCTGTGCGCCCCTCGAAGCAAACTTTGCCAAACAAAGACCTGTTTTGAAAAGTTCTCATCAAGACCTTTTATTTGATACCCATATCGGCTACCTTCAATGAAATTTTTTTTTCGGGGGGTCACTACCCTACATGGGGAGACCCCCCTTAAATAACTTATAAAATTTTTTAAGTAGTTGAACTTTGAAGAGATCACCACTTTACACCTATATACAAAATTTGATGCTTCTAGCTTCAGCAGTTTCCGAGAAAAACTGCTGTGACACACGGACGGACAGACAGACGGACAGACGGACAGACAGGACGCGATTTTAGAAGGGTTTTGTAAAATTATTTTACAAAACCCTAAAAACCAAAAACCAAAAAACCAAAAACAAAAAACCAAAAACAAAAACCAGAAACCAAAAACCAAAAACCAAAAACAAAAAACCAAAAACTAAAAACCGAAAACCAAAAACCAAAAACCAAAAACCAAAAACCAAAAACCAAAAACCAAAAACCAAAAACCAAAAACAAAAAACCAAAAACCAAAAAACCAAAAACCAAAAACCAAAAACCAAAAACCAAAAGCCAAAAACCAAAAACCAAAAACCAAAAACCAAAAACCAAAAACCAAAAACCAAAAACCAAAAACCAAAAACCAAAAACCAAAAACCAAAAACCAAAAACCAAAAACCAAAAACCAAAAACCAAAAACCAAAAACCAAAAAAAAAACCAAAAACCAAAAACCAAAACCAAATACGAAAAACCAAAAACCAAAAACCAAAAACCAAAAACCAAAAACCAAAAACCAAAACCCAAAAACCAAAAACCAAAAACCAAAAACCAAAAAACCAAAAACCAAAAACCAAAAACCAAAAACCAAAAACCAAAAACCAAAAACCAAAAACCAAAAACCAAAAACCAAAAACCAAAAACCAAAAACAAAAACCAAAAACCAAAAACCAAAAACCAAAAACCAAAAACAAAAAACCAAAAACCAAAAACCAAAAACCAAAAACCAAAAACCAAAAACCAAAAACCAAAAACCAAAAACCAAAAACCAAAAACCAAAAACCAAAAACCAAAAACCAAAAACCAAAAACCAAAAACCAAAAACCAAAAACCAAAAACCAAAAACCAAAAACCAAAAACCAAAAACCAAAAGCCAAAAACCAAAAACCAAAAACGAAAAACCAAAAACCAAAAACCAAAAACCAAAAACCAAAAACCAAAAACCAAAAACCAAAAACCAAAAAACAAAAACCAAAAACCAAAAACCAAAAACAAAAAATCCAAAAACCAAAACCCAAAAACCAAAAACCAAAAACCAAAAACCAAAAACCAAAAACCAAAAACCAAAAACCAAAAACCAAAAACCAAAGACCAAAAACCAAAAACCAAAAACCAAAAACCAAAAAGCAAAAACCAAAAACCAAAAACCAAAAACCAAAAACCAGAAACCAAAAACCAAAAACCAAAAACCAAAAACCAAAAACCAAAAACCAAAAACCAAAAACCAAAAACCAAAAACCAAAAACCAAAAACCAAAAACCAAAAACAAAAACCAAAAACCAAAAACCAAAAACCAAAAACCAAAAACCAAAAACCAAAAACCAAAAACCAAAAACCAAAAACCAAAAACCAAAAACCAAAAACCAAAAACCAAAAACCAAAAACCAAAAACCAAAAACCAAAAACCAAAAACCAAAAACCAAAAACCAAAAACCAAAAACCAAAAACCAAAAACCAAAAACCAAAAACCAAAAACCAAAAACCAAAAACCAAAAACCAAAAACCAAAAACCAAAAACCAAAAACCAAAAACCAAAAACCAAAAACCAAAAACCAAAAACCAAAAACCAAAAACCAAAAACCAAAAACCAAAAACCAAAAACCAAAAACCAAAAACCAAAAACCAAAAACCAAAAACCAAAAACCAAAAACCAAAAACCAAAAACCAAAAACCAAAAACCAAAAACCAAAAACCAAAAACCAAAAACCAAAAACCAAAAACCAAAAACCAAAAACCAAAAACCAAAAACCAAAAACCAAAAACCAAAAACCAAAAACCAAAAACCAAAAACCAAAAACCAAAAACCAAAAACCAAAAACCAAAAACCAAAAACCAAAAACCAAAAACCAAAAACCAAAAAACCAAAAACCAAAAACCAAAAACCAAAAACCAAAAACCAAAAACCAAAAACCAAAAACCAAAAACCAAAAACCAAAAACCAAAAACCAAAAACCAAAAACCAAAAACCAAAAACCAAAAACCTAAAACCAAAAACCAAAAACCAAAAACCAAAAACCAAAACCAAAAACCAAAAACCAAAAACCAAAAACCAAAAACCAAAAACCAAAAACCAAAAACCAAAAACCAAAAACCAAAAACCAAAAACCAAAAACCAAAAACCAAAAACCAAAAACCAAAAACCAAAAACCAAAAACCAAAAACCAAAAACCAAAAACCAAAAACCAAAAACCAAAAACCAAAAACCAAAAAACCAAAAACCAAAAACCAAAAACCAAAAACCAAAAACCAAAAACCAAAAACCAAAAACCAAAAACCAAAAACCAAAAACCAAAAACCAAAAAACCAAAAACCAAAAACCAAAAACCAAAAACCAAAAACCAAAAAACCAAAAACCAAAAACCAAAAACCAAAAACCAAAAACCAAAAACCAAAAACCAAAAACCAAAAACCAAAAACCAAAAACCAAAAACCAAAAACCAAAAACCAAAAACCAAAAACCAAAAACCAAAAACCAAAAACCAAAAACCAAAAACCAAAACCAAAAACCAAAAACCAAAAACCAAGAACCAAAAACCAAAAAAAAACCAAAAACCAAAAACCAAAAACCAAAAACCAAAAACCAAAAACCAAAAACCAAAAACCAAAAACCAAAAACCCAAAACCCAAAAACCAAAAACCAAAAAACCAAAAACCAAAAACCAAAAACCAAAAACCAAAAACCAAAAACCAAAAACCAAAAACCAAAAACCAAAAACCAAAAACCAAAAACCAAAAATCAAAAACCAAAAACCAAAAACCAAAAACCAAAAACCAAAAACCAAAAACCAAAAACCAAAAACCAAAACAAAAACCAAAAACCAAAAACCAAAAACCAAAAACCAAAAACCAAAAACCAAAAACCAAAAACCAAAAACCAAAAACCAAAAACCAAAAACCAAAAACCAAAAACCAAAAACCAAAAAACCAAAAACCAAAAACCAAAAACCAAAAAACCAAAAACCAAAAACCAAAAACCAAAAACCAAAAACCAAAAACCAAAAACCAAAAACCAAAAACAAAAACCAAAAACCAAAAACCAAAAACCAAAAACCAAAAACCAAAAACCAAAAACCAAAAACCAAAAACCAAAAACCAAAAACCAAAAACCAAAAACCAAAAACCAAAAACCAAAAACCAAAAACCAAAAACCAAAAACCAAAAACCAAAAACCAAAAACCAAAAACCAAAAACCAAAAACAAAAACCAAAAACCAAAAACCAAAAACCAAAAACCAAAAACCAAAAACCAAAAAACCAAAAACCAAAACCAAAAACCAAAAACCAAAAACCAAAAACCAAAAACCAAAAACCAAAAACCAAAAACCAAAAACCAAAAACCAAAAACCAAAAACCAAAAACCAAAAACCAAAAAACCAAAAACCAAAAACCAAAAACCAAAAACCAAAAACCAAAAAACCAAAAACCAAAAACCAAAAACCAAAAACCAAAAACCAAAAACCAAAAACCAAAAACCAAAAACCAAAAACCAAAAACCAAAAACCAAAAACCAAAAACCAAAAACCAAAAACCAAAAACCAAAAACCAAAAACCAAAAACCAAAAACCAAAAACAAAAACCAAAAAACCAAAAACCAAAAACCAAAAACCCAAAAACCAAAAACCAAAAACCAAAAACCAAAAACCAAAAACCAAAAACCAAAAACCAAAAACCAAAAACCAAAAACCAAAAACCAAAAACCAAAAACCAAAAACCAAAAACCAAAAACCAAAAACCAAAAACCAAAAACCAAAAACCAAAAACCAAAAACCAAAAACCAAAAACCAAAAACCAAAAACCAAAAACCAAAAACCAAAAACCAAAAACCAAAAACCAAAAACCAAAAACCAAAAACCAAAAAAACCAAAAACCAAAAACCAAAAACCAAAAACCAAAAAACCAAAAACCAAAAACCAAAAACCAAAAAACCAAAAACCAAAAACCAAAAACCAAAAACCAAAAACCAAAAACCAAAAACCAAAACCAAAAACCAAAAACCAAAAACCAAAAAACCAAAAACCAAAAACCAAAAACCAAAAACCAAAAACCAAAAACCAAAAACCAAAAACCAAAAACCAAAAACCAAAAACCAAAAACCAAAAACCAAAAACCAAAAACCAAAAACCAAAAACCAAAAACCAAAAACCAAAAACCAAAAACCAAAAACCAAAAACCAAAAACCAAAAACCAAAAACCAAAAACCAAAAACCAAAAACCAAAAACCAAAAACCAAAAACCAAAAACCAAAAACCAAAAACCAAAAACCAAAAAACCAAAAACCAAAAACCAAAAACCAAAAACCAAAAACCAAAAACCAAAAACCAAAAAACCAAAAACCAAAAACCAAAAACCAAAAACCAAAAACCAAAAACCAAAAACCAAAAACCAAAAACCAAAAACCAAAAACCAAAAACCAAAAACCAAAAACCAAAAACCAAAAACCAAAAACCAAAAACCAAAAACCAAAAACCAAAAACCAAAAACCAAAAACCAAAAACCAAAAACCAAAAACCAAAAACCAAAAACAAAAACCAAAAACCAAAAACCAAAAACCAAAAACCAAAAACCAAAAACCAAAAACAAAAACCAAAAACCAAAAACCAAAAACCAAAAACCAAAAACCAAAAACCAAAAACCAAAAACCAAAAACCAAAAACCAAAAACCAAAAACCAAAAAACCAAAAACCAAAAACCAAAAACCAAAAACCAAAAACCAAAAACCAAAAACCAAAAACCAAAAACCAAAAACCAAAAACCAAAAAACCAAAAACCAAAAACCAAAAACCAAAAACCAAAAACCAAAAACCAAAAACCAAAAACCAAAAACCAAAAACCAAAAAAACAAAAACCAAAAACCAAAAACCAAAAACCAAAAACCAAAAACCAAAAACCAAAAACCAAAAACCAAAAACCCAAAAACCAAAAACCAAAAACCAAAAACCAAAAACCAAAAACCAAAAACCAAAAACCAAAAACCAAAAACCAAAAACCAAAAACCAAAAACCAAAAACCAAAAACCAAAAACCAAAAACCAAAAACCAAAAAACAAAAACCAAAAACCAAAAACCAAAAACCAAAAACCAAAAACATAAAACCCAAAAACCAAAAACCAAAAACCAAAAACCAAAAACCAAAAACCAAAAACCAAAAACCAAAAACCAAAAACCAAAAACCAAAAACCAAAAACCAAAAACAAAAAACCCAAAAACCAAAAACCAAAAACCAAAAAACCAAAAACCAAAAACCAAAAACCAAAAACCAAAAACCAAAAACCAAAAACCAAAAACCAAAAACCAAAAACCAAAAACCAAAAACCAAAAACCAAAAACCAAAAAACCAAAAACCAAAAACCAAAAACCAAAAACCAAAAACCAAAAACCAAAAACCAAAAACCAAAAACCAAAAACCAAAAACCAAAAACCAAAAACCAAAAACCAAAAACCAAAAACCAAGAACCAAAAACCAAAAACCAAAAACCAAAAACCAAAAACCAAAAACCAAAAACCAAAAACCAAAAACCAAAAACCAAAAACCCAAAACCAAAAACCAAAAACCAAAAACCAAAAACCAAAAACCAAAAACCAAAAACCAAAAACCAAAAACCAAAAACCAAAAACCAAAAACCAAAAACCAAAAACCAAAAACCAAAAACCAAAAACCAAAAACCAAAAACCAAAAACCAAAAACCAAAAACCAAAAACCAAAAACCAAAAACCAAAAACCAAAAACCAAAAACCAAAAACCAAAAACCAAAAAACCAAAAACCAAAAACCAAAAACCAAAAACCAAAAACCAAAAACCAAAAAACCAAAAACCAAAAAACCAAAAAACCAAAAACCAAAAACCAAAAACCAAAAACCAAAAACCAAAAACCAAAAACCAAAAACCAAAAACCAAAAACCAAAAACCAAAAACCAAAACCCAAAAACCAAAAACCAAAAACCAAAAACCAAAAACCAAAAACCAAAAACCAAAAAACCAAAAACCAAAAACCGAAAACCAAAAACCAAAAACCAAAAACCAAAAACCAAAAACCAAAAACCAAAAACCAAAAACCAAAAACCAAAAACCAAAAACCAAAAACCAAAAACCAAAAACCAAAAACCAAAAACCAAAAACCAAAAACCAAAAACCAAAAACCAAAAACCAAAAACCAAAAAACCAAAAACCAAAAACCAAAAACCAAAAACCAAAAACCAAAAACCAAAAACCAAAAAACCAAAAACCAAAAACCAAAAACCCAAAAACCAAAAACCAAAAACCAAAAACCAAAAACCAAAAACCAAAAACCAAAAACCAAAAACCAAAAACAAAAACCCAAAAACCAAAAACCAAAAACCAAAAACCAAAAACCCAAAAACCAAAAACCAAAAACCAAAAACCAAAAACCAAAAACCAAAAACCAAAAACCAAAAACCAAAAACCAAAAACCAAAAACCAAAAACCAAAAACCAAAAACCAAAAACCAAAAACCAAAAACCAAAAACCAAAAACCAAAAACCAAAAACCAAAAACCAAAAACCAAAAACCAAAAACCAAAAACCAAAAACCAAAAACCAAAAACCAAAAACCAAAAACCAAAAACAAAAACCAAAAACCAAAAACCAAAAACCAAAAACCAAAAACCAAAAACCAAAAACCAAAAACCAAAAACCAAAAACCAAAAACCAAAAACCAAAAACCAAAAACCAAAAACCAAAAACCAAAAACCAAAAACCAAAAACCAAAAACCAAAAACCAAAAAACCAAAAACCAAAAACCAAAAACCAAAAACCAAAAACCAAAAACCAAAAACCAAAAACCAAAAACCAAAAACCAAAAACCAAAAACCAAAAACCAAAAACCAAAAACCAAAAACCAAAAACCAAAAACCAAAAACCAAAAACCAAAAACCAAAAACCAAAAACCAAAAACCAAAAACCAAAAACCAAAAACCAAAAACCAAAAACCAAAAACCAAAAACCAAAAACCAAAAACCAAAAACCAAAAACCAAAAAACCAAAAACCAAAAACCAAAAACCAAAAACCAAAAACCAAAAACCAAAAACCAAAAACCAAAAACCAAAAACCAAAAACCAAAAACCAAAAACCAAAAACCAAAAACCAAAAACCAAAAAACCAAAAACCAAAAACCAAAAACCAAAAACCAAAAACCAAAAACCAAAAACCAAAAACCAAAAACCAAAAACCAAAAACCAAAAACCAAAAACCAAAAACCAAAAACCAAAAACCAAAAACCAAAAACCAAAAACCAAAAACCAAAAACCAAAAACCAAAAACCAAAAACCAAAAACCAAAAACCAAAAACCAAAAACCAAAAACCAAAAAACCAAAAACCAAAAACCAAAAACCAAAAACCAAAAACCAAAAACCAAAAACCAAAAACCAAAAACCAAAAACCAAAAACCAAAAACCAAAAACCAAAAACCAAAAACCAAAAACCAAAAACCAAAAACCAAAAACCAAAAACCAAAAACCAAAAACCAAAAACCAAAAACCAAAAACCAAAAACCAAAAACCAAAAACCAAAAACCAAAAACCAAAAACCAAAAACCAAAACCAAAAACCAAAAACCAAAAACCAAAAACCAAAAACCAAAAACCAAAAACCAAAAACCAAAAACCAAAAACCAAAAACCAAAAACCAAAAACCAAAAACCAAAAACCAAAAACCAAAAACCAAAAACCAAAAACCAAAAACCAAAAACCAAAAACCAAAAACCAAAAACCAAAAACCAAAAACCAAAAACCAAAAACAAAAACCAAAAACCAAAAACCAAAAACCAAAAACCAAAAACCAAAAACCAAAAACCAAAAACCAAAAACCAAAAACCAAAAACCAAAAACCAAAAACCAAAAACCAAAAACCAAAAACCAAAAACCAAAACCAAAAACCAAAAACCAAAAACCAAAAACCAAAAACCAAAAACCAAAAACCAAAAACCAAAAACCAAAACCAAAAACCAAAAACCAAAAACCAAAAACCAAAAACCAAAAACCAAAAACCAAAAACCAAAAACCAAAAACCAAAAACCAAAAACCAAAAACCAAAAACCAAAAACCAAAAACCAAAAACCAAAAACCAAAAACCAAAAACCAAAAACCAAAAACCAAAAACCAAAAACCAAAAACCAAAAACCAAAAACCAAAAACCAAAAACCAAAAACCAAAAACCAAAAACCAAAAACCAAAAACCAAAAACCAAAAACCAAAAACCAAAAACCAAAAACCAAAAACCAAAAAACCAAAAACCAAAAACCAAAAACCAAAAACCAAAAACCAAAAACCAAAAACCAAAAACCAAAAACCAAAAACCAAAAACCAAAAACCAAAACCCAAAAACCAAAAACCAAAAACCAAAAACCAAAACCAAAAACCAAAAACCAAAAACCAAAAAACCAAAAACCAAAAACCAAAAACCAAAAACCAAAAACCAAAAACCAAAAACCAAAAACCAAAAACCAAAAACCAAAAACCAAAAACCAAAAACCAAAAACCAAAAACCAAAAACCAAAAACCAAAAACCAAAAACCAAAAACCAAAAACCAAAAACCAAAAACCAAAAACCAAAAACCAAAAACCAAAAACCAAAAACCAAAAACCAAAAACCAAAAACCAAAAACCAAAAACCAAAAACCAAAAACCAAAAACCAAAAACCAAAAACCAAAAACCAAAAACCAAAAACCAAAAACCAAAAAAACCAAAAACCAAAAAACCAAAAACCAAAAACCAAAAACCAAAAACCAAAAACCAAAAAACCAAAAACCAAAAACCAAAAACCAAAAACCAAAAACCAAAAACCAAAAACCAAAAACCAAAAACCAAAAACCAAAAACCAAAAACCAAAAACCAAAAACCAAAAACCAAAAACCAAAAACCAAAAACCAAAAACCAAAAACCAAAAACCAAAAACCAAAAACCAAAAACCAAAAACCAAAAACCAAAAACCAAAAAACCAAAAACCAAAAACCAAAAACCAAAAACCAAAAACCAAAAACCAAAAACCAAAAACCAAAAACCAAAAACCAAAAACCAAAAACCAAAAACCAAAAACCAAAAACCAAAAACCAAAAACCAAAAACCAAAAACCAAAAACCAAAAACCAAAAACCAAAAACCAAAAACCAAAAAACCAAAAACCAAAAACCAAAAACCAAAAACCAAAAACCAAAAACCAAAAACCAAAAACCAAAAACCAAAAACCAAAAACCAAAAACCAAAAACCAAAAACCAAAAACCAAAAACAAAAACCAAAAACCAAAAACCAAAAACCAAAAACCAAAAACCAAAAACCAAAAACCAAAAACCAAAAACCAAAAAACCAAAAACCAAAAACCAAAACCAAAAACCAAAAACCAAAAACCAAAAACCAAAAACCAAAAACCAAAAACCAAAAACCAAAAACCAAAAACCAAAAACCAAAAACCAAATACCAAAAACCAAAAACCAAAAACCAAAAACCAAAAACCAAAACCAAAAACCAAAAACCAAAAACCAAAAACCAAAAACCAAAAACCAAAAACCAAAACCAAAACCAAAAACCAAAAACCAAAAACCAAAAACCAAAAACCAAAAACCAAAAACCAAAAACCAAAAACCAAAAACCAAAAAACCAAAAACCAAAAACCAAAAACCAAAAACCAAAAACCAAAAACCAAAAACCAAAAACCAAAAACCAAAAACCAAAAACCAAAAACCAAAAACCAAAAACCAAAAACCAAAAACCAAAAACCAAAAACCAAAAACCAAAAACCAAAAACCAAAAACCAAAAACCAAAAACCAAAAACCAAAAAACCAAAAACCAAAAACCAAAAACCTAAAACCCAAAAACCAAAAACCAAAAACCAAAAACCAAAAACCAAAAACCCAAAAACCAAAAACCAAAAACCAAAAACCAAAAACCAAAAACCAAAAACCAAAAACCAAAAACCAAAAACCAAAAACCAAAAACCAAAAACCAAAAACCAAAAACCAAAAACCAAAAACCAAAAACCAAAAACCAAAAACCAAAAACCAAAAACCAAAAACCAAAAACAAAAACCAAAAACCAAAAACCAAAAACCAAAAACCAAAAACCAAAAACCAAAAACCAAAAACCAAAAACCAAAAACCAAAAACCAAAAACCAAAAACCAAAAACCAAAAACCAAAAACCAAAAACCAAAAACCAAAAACCAAAAACCAAAAACCAAAAACCAAAAACCAAAAACCAAAAACCAAAAACCAAAAACCAAAAACCAAAAACCAAAACCAAAAACCAAAAACCAAAAACCAAAAAACCAAAAACCAAAAACCAAAAACCAAAAA